>OX384046.1:8310684-8971934 GCA_947534325.1 Agonum fuliginosum
ATTGCCGTATTAAAATTTGAATTTACGCATATAAAAAACTTTGGAAGAAAAAATAATTCTTACTAGCTGGACGTCACTTTGTTACAATAAATAAACGTGTGTAACCCACTCTATTTTCCAATTTTATTATATTTTAAAATCTTAATATTCTCAAGGTATGTTCTCATTTAATTTTCGGAAGTCATTTGTAATAGAAAATTTATAATGTGGCTGGTGATGTAGCCGTTTACAGGTGATGAACGTGAGTGCGAGACAAAAATTATCTAGTCTATTAATTTTATTTTCACTATTCTTAATTAACTACAAGCCCAATTTGGTTTAAATTTTGGATTTGAATTCGCAAAAGATGTACAAATATGTATTGACTATTAAAGTACCCATATTATTAGTATTACACTCGTATTATCGTATTAACATTAACAAAAAAAAATGTTGAAATTTTTGATTTGCATACCTAAACGATATACAAATATATAGCGATCGTATATTTCAGCTATAAGATGACAGGTGGTGTAAGAGGGATTTTAAATTTTATTTGTCAGTATTTCCTTACCGTTTTCGAGATATTGAATATTTGTAATAATTATCCCTTTTCACAAAAAAATGTGATGGCGTCGGGAGTTGAACGCCATTCGTCAACATGACAGTTCAAACCTTTTTTTTAAATAATAGCTTTAATTATTCAGTAAATACATATTACAGAGCATTTTTGGCTTGGCTCATGTGCAACTTCCCAGGCGGACGCCACTGGCGCGTAGCAAGAATATCGATCACTATCTTGGAGATACGTCATCGGATTGTTGCGTATGCCGAAGCAGTCCGCCTGGTGCGCACATGGCTTGACCTACACCAATGTATTCAGCTAATTAGACATTGACACAAATACTCCCGGCGTTTGGTATCTGGTCATGTAAACGTATAAAGGTTATGAACGGGACGGCGAGACAAAAATTTATTAGTCTATTAATTTTGTTTTCACTATTTTTAATTAACTACATGCCCAATTAGGTTGAAATTTTGGAATTCAATTCCCTAAAGATGCGGAAATATGTATTGACTACTACAAGTACCCTTATTATCATTATTACACTCGTATTATCATAAAATAATAATTTCTTCCACGAAAATAAATTTTTCTACAAATTTTGTTTTCACTATATTTATTAATCAACTACACATCATAATTTGGTTAAAATTTTGTAATTGCATTTCCAAAAGATTTAGAAATATGTATTGACTATTATAAATACCCATATTAGTATTATACTTGTATTAACAAATAATTGCTTCTTCTACGAGTATCTACAATAAATGAAAAAGTTAAGTTGTATGTTTATATTTCATTTGGATTACTTTGAGAGATTCTGTATTTTTCTAGATGAATCATTTAAACACTTTCAATAAGCATTGTTTAAAGCTGAAGGATATTAACAATTATTTAACTGCAGTATTATTACTACGTTACTTATACCGGCAATAGATATTGATATATTCAAATTTTACCTATATCTTTGAATTCAAATCATTAGTTCCCGCGCTTTTAATTTACAACAGAGTCGTACTGGGCATATATCAAACAGAACATTTAAACTTATCTGGTTAGTTGTACAACTGACCTAGTCACTAATTCACAATATGTGAAGCTGACACACAAAAATCGTTTCTCAGCAGAAATGAAATTATCAAAATTGATTATAATCGATAATTAATAAAAATTGCCTATATATCGAAAACGGTGATGAATATCGAAAAACTAAACAGAAAAACACCTCCATACCGTCTTACAGATGCCCAGTACACGATCTCCCGCCTGAACACTGTAATTTTTATGTATTTGGTTTTAGTTAGGCTTTCTTAAATTATAATATTTTGAATAGATTTACAAAAATTTTGAAAATAATTTTATAGTCCTTAGTTCTTTAATTAGCTCTTTATAGATAAAAATTTAACTGTATTATTACCTTATTACGTACAGTTAATAATATTTACATTTCTTTTAAAATGGTGCAGCATTAATTTGCGCGATATAATATAAAAATAAGATAATTCGAATCTGATTATTATATGCCGCAACCCTATGATATTTATGTATCTTAAACTAAATGCAAAATAACAAAAGCCTACTCTGTACTGCCTATTACAATTTCGTTGACCCAGCTGTATTCATGATGAACATGACGACGGCGGCGAGACAAAAATTTACTGGTCTATTAATTTTGCTTTTACTATTTTTAATTAACTACAAGCCCAATTTGGTTGAAATTTTGGATTTGAATTCCCAACAGATGCGCAAATATGTATTGACTATTATAAATACTCATATTATTATTATTATACTCGTATTACGTATTATCAAAAAAATAAACTTCTTCCACGAAATTAAATATTTCTACAAATTTTGTTTTCACTATTTTTCAATAACTACAAGCTCAAATTGGTTGAATTTTTGGATTTACATTCTGAAAAGATATACAAATATGTATTGATTATTATAAATACCCATATTTTTATATTATACTTGTATTAACGAATAAATGAAAAAGTAAAGTTGTATGTTTATATTTCATCTGGATAATTTAGAGAGATTCTGTATTTTTCTACGTGAATCATTTAAACATTTGCAATAAGCATTGTTTAAAACTAAAGGATATTATTATTATATATATATATATATATATATATATATATATATATATATATATATATATATATATATATATATATATATTATTATTATTATTAAATTTGAATTTACGCATAAAGAAAACTTTCGAAGAAAAATTAATTCTTACTATAATTGGATGTCACTTTGTTACTATAAAAAAAAGTTTGTAACCTACCCTAATTTTCTTTGATAACATAGTTTATTTTTGATACATGTTCACGCAAATCACGCCATTATTCCCTGTTTAGAGGGAGATAAACACGTTTTTGCTCCCTCTAAACAGGAAGTGGTGGCATAATATGTTTCGTTTGCACTTGCGGGCGAAAATTATTATTCTATTCCAGTCAGTGTGAAGCCAGGAAATCTTTGTGTAGTTCGCAACTTTAATAATACTAAATTATTTTGAAATCGCACCAATACAATTAAATGTATATACCGGGTGTCCCAAAAAACTGGCTCACCCCCAAAAAGTAATTTATTTTTAAAGCAATTACATTCATTTTATAGATTTAGAAAGTACATCAAAAAACGCATTAAACTACATAAAATGTGAAAATATTTCCAGTTTAACCGGAAGTGACCCCAAAATTTTTAAAATTATAAACCACGCAGAAAAAAACAAATTATATTAATTGTAACCACTGGACGAAATCGGACGACGGATTGTGACTAAGAAGGGCTTAGTTGTCAGACCCTGAGACTCGCTGGAGCGGGATTAAAGAGTTTAGAGAAATTCCTGGTGCTCGTGATAAGGCTTCACTTATCGTAAAATATGTAAAAGATGAGAGCTCGCCTGTGAATTGATTTCAATGGATAAAAATTACAAATTGCTAATATCTAGAAAAAGATGACGAATTTCGTAAATATAAACATAAAAACATCTCCACCAAACCCTGTTGTCTTATAGCTGAAATATACGATTGCCGTATAAAATTTTAAATTTGTGCATAAAAAAACAACCAAAAAAATTAAATTAATTAAACCTATGTTACAAACAATATCTTTGAAAACCAAAATTTTGTGTACCGTGACCAACTGCAGTTCTGACTAGTTCTTACAATTACAACTCAATCAGGTACATATTTCAATTTAAATTAAAACTTTTAAATAATTATATAATAATATTTATATAGTTGGCTAACAAATATGTGTGGTTATCACACCTAAAATGCATTTTTTAAACATTAGATATTTAATAAATATGTCTCATGGTTGTATATAATATTGTAAATGTTCGATGATGATAATATTAATTTTTCACAAAGGATTAAATTTCCAGATCCGGCTCTGTGCCGCCAAATCGTAATGTTTGTTGTCAAACAGAATGCAACAATTGGTTTGGTGCGAGGGGTGCGGAGACCGGAAACTCTCAAGAATCTCATGCACTTCGCTATCGGCGCACCACAGGAGAAAAAATGTTTAAAGCTAAACACCTGTTATCTGTGCCTTGTCACATTTGAACCTAATTTCTTTGTACTAAACCGGCAAGACAACAATACACTTGTCTATTAATTTTGTTTTCACTATTTTTAATTAACTACATGCCTAATTTGGTTGAAATTTTAGAATTGAATTCCCTAAAGAAGCGTAAATATGTATTGACTATTACAAATACCCTTTATTATACTTGTATTATCAAAAAAAATATAAATTCTTCCACGAAAATAAATACCAATATTTTTATTATACTTGTATAAACAAAAAAAAATCGTTTATTTTGCGACGACTATCTAGAATAAATGAAAAAGTAAAGTTGTATGTTGATATTTCATCTGGATTATTTAGAGACACGCTGTATTTTTTTAGGTAAATCATTTAAACATTTTCAATAAGCATTGTTTAAAACTAAAGGATATTAATAATTATTATTTTATTAATAATTATTTAACTGCAGTATTATTATAAATATATCGGCTAAAAAATGATGGTAAATTCAAATTTCACCTACATTTGAGTTCCCGCGTTTTTAATTTACGTCAGAATCGTACTGGGGATAATTAAAGGAAACAGAACATTTGATCTTAACTGGTTATCTGTATAACTGACCTAGTAATTCACAATATGTGAAGCTGCCAAGCAGAAGAAAATAAATTATCAAGATTGATTCCAATCGATAATTAAAGCATTTTGACATAATTGGCTAACTGAAATATACATCACATTCATGAGAGGATAGATTTTTGCATGTCTCGCGGCCGCGAGTTTGTCATGCGCATGTGCACAGTAAAAATAACCTTGACGTATACAGTTGTTGAACGGGACGGCGCGACGGCGAGACAACCATACACTTGTCTATTAATTTTGTTTTCACTATTTTTAATTAACTACATGCCCAATTAGGTTGAAATTTTCGAATTGAATTCCCTAAAGGTGCGCAAATATGTATTGACTATTACAAATACCCTAATTATCATTATTATACTCGTATTATTAAAAAATAATACCTAGGTAATTTCTTCCACGAAAATAAATATTTCTACAAATTTTGTTTTTACTATATTTAATCATCTACAGGCCCAATTTGGTTAAAATTTTGGATTTACTTTTCCAGAAGATGTAGAAATATGCATTGACTATTATAAATACCCATATTAGTATTATAATCGCTTTTTCTACGACGAGTATCTAGAATAAATGAAAAAGTAAAGTTGTATGTTTATATTTCATCTGGATTATTTTGAGAGATTCTGTATTTTTCTAGGTGATTCATTTAAACATTTTCAATAAGCATTGTTCAAAACTGAAGGATATTAACAATTATTTAACTGCAGTATTATTACTACCTATTTACCTTTACCGTCAATAAAACGATGATACATACCTACAAATTTCACCTATCTTTGAATTCAAATCATTAGTTCCCGCGCTTTTAATTTACGACAGAGTCATACTGGGCATATATCAAACAGAACATTTGAACTTATCTGGTTATCTGTGTAACTGCGTATCTATAGAACTGATCTATTAATCCACAAAATTTTATTCTAGTTTCAACTGCACAAAAATTGTCTCCTGTGGTATACTCTCTACTAACAATCATGACTATCATAGTGAGTTAATTGTACACATCATGTTATAATAACACACAATATATTATGATGCTGTCACACGCAAAAGGTGTTTCTCAACAGAAGAAATCTGTCAAACCGATTGCAAAGGATAATTAATCAAAAAAATTAATTTCTACTCCTGAAAGAGGGTAAAATACATGTAATTTTCCTTATATGGAAAAGCTTAACATAAAATGAAATAGCCGCTGACCTTGAACCTAAACAAATTTTCGTCAGCGACGCTATTTTTCTTTATAATCAGAAACCAGCACCTCGGGTACTATTTTTAATAGGAATTCGCTCCTTCTTTTTTCTGCAGCCGCCATTGAGTTTAGACGACTCAATAAGGTACATAATATTCCCCTGTGGTATACTCTCCACTAACAATCATTACTAGTACCAAAGAGTTAACCGTACACATGTTGTAATATAATGTATACAGTTGACTCACAAATATGTCAAACAAGGGTATTGTGATGCTCTTTCGGGATAGTCATAGGTCATAGGAAAGCAGGGAATTTGAAATTACATACTCGATGACATAAATAAGGGGAAGAATAAAATGCTGATCCAAAAAAATGCTGACCATTGCTGACCTTGTCTATTCTTAAGGTCAGCAATGGTCAGTGTAGGTCAGCTTAAATTTTTAGCGGACAGCTAAATTGAATTAGGTACTTGGTTTATATATAAAACACCTTATATTTACATAATTATGCCAGATATCACAATATTGATTGAAAATAGGGATGTTCTGCAATGGGCAGCATGTCATTTAAAGTTTTTAGTGAGCAGCTAAATTGAATTAGCTGGTATACATATAAAACGCCTTATATTTGCATTGTTACGCCAGAAGCCACAAATTTAACTAAGAATACACGGTAAGCATTTTGGTCAGCATTTTTGTGGGTCAGCATTTTATTCTTACCCCATAAAGAAACCCAATTTATTGTTCAAAAACACTTTTTCACAGAAAGGAAATATATCAATAATGGATAATAATATTGTAAACAGCCTGAATTTATTAATTATCTTGACAATATATTGAAAATAATAAAAATATGTTGCCTCCAGCTGCCTTTTATTAGCGATATACGATCGAAAACGGAAATCAGATTTAAGACAAAGACAAAATCCAGGATGGCCCTAAACTACCAGAACACTCGATCGGTAAGACTCGAGGAACAAACTAGACAGCAAAGGAATTCGACTAAAATTTCTTTAATTTCCAATACTAGAAAAAATAATAATAAAAAGTAGCAATAATTTGCGCGACATAATATAAAGATAAGATAATTCGACTCTGATTATTGTATGCCGCAATTCTATGATATTTTTGTTTGAACAAACTTACACTGAATGCAAAATAACAAAAGCCTACTCTGTGCTGCCTTTACAATTTCGTTGTCCCAGCTGTATGATAACATTGTAATATGCGGTGTAGACAGTCAGAACTGGACTTAAAACATTTTGACATTGTCTTTTCAAATATTTTCAAAGTACAATGTTCGGGCATAACTTTTATTGTAACGTATTAATTTTATTTCAGTTTAAACTGCACAAAAATCTTCCCTGTGGTATAGTTTCCAGTAACAATCTAGACTACAAGTGAGTTTACCCTACATATGGTATAATATACAGCGTGATCATAAATGATTGAAAGTTACGTGACTTGGAAAAGTCCGTTTTTTATCAAAACTATGTTCCGCGGAAAAAAATTAGTATTCATTGCTTGTCAAACGAACGTTATGTAGTGCCATTACTATAAATTTGCAAGATTATCTTGTTTTTTGCATTTGTACTCGTAGTAAGGCAGGAATGAAGAATACTGTTATTAATTAATATTGAAAGAAAACTGTAATTTTAAAGTTTAGATGATGAGCATAGTTTAGTAGAAATCACATCGTAGTGACAATAAAATCAGAACGATGTGGCACAGTCAATCATATTATGATCACTTTGTATAATAATCCATACAAATATGTGAACCTGCCACACCCAAAAAGTGTTTCTTAACAGAAAAAAGCTGTCAAAACAGAATCCAATAAATAATTTATAAAAATGTGCGATATCTGAAAAAAAATTGAGTTTATGCATATTAAAAACTTTCAAAGATAAGTATATTTTACTAGCTGGACGTTACTTTGTTGCTATAAAAAAACGTGTGTATAACTCATCCTAAAATATGTAATATTACACAAGAACTTTTTATTTCGCCGGATAAATTTGTATCGAAATCTTGTTGCCTAGCAATTTGAAAAGAAAAAGTGTTTAATAAAATCACGACACCGTAGGTAGTTCAGGTTCAGATGTCAAACAGAAATTTATTCTGAGGAAATAAAATGCTCGAGTGTAATTCAATGAGAAAATTGCATTACACAAATAACAGCCAATGGATGAATGGATTACAAATTACAATAATAGTAACCATGCTTATATAAAAATTTTCTCGCAAATTTTTTACTAGTAGCTTGAGTAACTTAACTGAAATTAATAAGCGGAAAATTTTCCGGCATCTGTCACTTTGACATCTGGTCTCATTAGCCAAACTCTCGCTTTATGTTATATCTTATCTTATGATATAAAATGACTAAAAATTGCATGTACGTATTTTTTCTGGTTATCTTAACTTTTATCTATCCCCAATGAAAATAAATTATAAAATTGTCTTTAAACATCATTTTTGTTATTTTTTGATCAATTAAAAAGGATGTTGGAATGGTTACTTAATTGAAATAAAATTAAAACATTTTAAACACAATAAATATTATTTTCCGTCGATCGTTTATTAAAGAGTATCATTAATGTAAAAAAATCATACATTAATGACCCCTATAAATTCATGATTTTTATTAATCAACGATTTATTGGATGCGTTCAAAACACGTAATATTGTATTATATTGACCAGCTCTAAGTTTTACCAAAATGCAAAACAGAATTAAAAGAAATGATTTTCACACTTCTAGGTAAATAATATTTACGTAGAATTCAGTGTCGGATTATCCGCCTCAGGGCCCGGGCCTGCCAGGGGCCCGGCCACGCACCAATTTTTTTTATACATGTATACGAGTATATCTCCAAAACAGAAACTTATGATGACTAAACAAATTATATTATATGGAAAATAATGAGTATAAGAAAACGTTTATTGCTTTTATTCAGTATAATCATACAACTGCGCTCGCTAACTGAGCATGTGCCATGAAAGCCCTAGACCTAGAAAGCCCTTCATTGAACCTTACTTCTGGAGTTCAACTTTTAGAATCACTTGTAATATTTATTAATGAGCTTAGAGATAAATTTGATTATTTGGAATGTATAGCCAAGTCAATGGCTGCTGAAATTGAGACAGAGGCACTATACCACGATGAGACGAAGAGAATTAGAAAGAGAAAAGTGTTTGCTGATGAAACTAGAGATAATGAAACAGAATTGCGTGGTAGAGAAAATTATAAAATTAATGTGTTTTACGTAGTATGTGATTCTTTGGTACAAGATGAAAGAAGATTAGAAGGGTAAGAATAAAATGCTGACCCAAAAAATGCTGACCATTGCTGACCTTGTGTATTCTTAGTTAAATTTGTGGCTTCTGGCGTAACAATACAAATATAAGGCGTTTTATATGTATGTTTATGTATAAAACACCTTATATTTACATAATTATGCCAGATATCACAATATTGTTTGAATATAAACATATGTTCTGCAATGGTCAGCATGCCATTAAAGTTTTTTGCTGACATAAACAAATGGTGACTATTGCTGACCATGTGTATTCTTAGTTAAATTTGTACCTTCTGGTGTAACAATTCAAATATAAGGCATTTTATATGTATGTCAGGTAATTCACATTACCTGACCGCTAAAAACTTTAAATGGCATGCTGACCATTGCAGAACATATGTTTATATTCAATCAATATTGTGATATCTGGCATAATTATGTAAATATAAGGTGTTTTATACATAAACATACATATAAAACGCCTTATATTTGTATTGTTACGCCAGAAGCCACAAATTTAACTAAGAATACACAAGGTCAGCAATGGTCAGCATTTTGGTCAGCATTTTTTTGGGTCAGCATTTTATTCTTACCCAGATTAGAATCATATTCTGAAGTTGAATCTACTTTACTATTACTATTACTATTATATAAAGAACTGCCATCACACCAAATTGTAAGGTTAAGTTAATATTTTAATGGATAAAAATTTGTAAAGAAATGTGTCATTTAAAAAGTCGTAGATACACCGTCGTATTTGACTTGCACATAATAGCTATAATTATTAATTAACTCAGTCGCCTACAGCTCGTGCAAAACTTTCATCCTCTTCAATTATAGCCTACATTATGTGCTCGTTAAAAAAATAATATACTACCTAATGCTAGAAATTATTTATCCCAAAAATTTGCAAATCCGATGAGATTTATGTTTTGAAATCAGTGATTTATAACATTAGTTATTAAAATTAATTTATAAGCTTATTATTAAAAAAATTGTTAATAATTTTTATTTGAAAATTAATATTTGAATTTTAATAATATCCCACTTTATTAATAAAAAAAATCCTTCTTTGCAGTCTCGATATACCTATCAATATAACTACTTATTTAATAATATTTCAATAGAGGAAAAAAATTCGAATAGATTTAGCTAATTTCCAGCCCAATCCTCATTTTACCATCTTCAACAAAATTTTCCGAATTTCGAATGAGTTGGCAGCTGTACTAAAAGCACGAATTGCATGGACTACACCAATATTTCGCTGCCTCTGCCGTTACTACTCCCCGCACATGCAAACACAAGCTGATAACGCCACGCCCCTGAAGTGTGGAGACGTAAGAAGAGAAACTCAGCTATGAAATTCTAATTCCCTGCATTGTCCCCTTAAATATCAACGAAATATTGAATCATCAAATTTAACAGAAGAGTTTCAACATTTTCAAATTCTTTGCAAAAACACAAATTCTGACACAATTAATTTAAAAAATTGAACTGGCGCACGCGCAGTCTGTTAGGTTCACATTCCCTAATATTATTACCTAGTTAGAAATTTATTTTACTACTCCGTTATCAAACGCTTCGCAGAGAGATCGTGTTCTGCGTTGAAACGGGTAAAAAAATACCTAATATCAACTATGGGGCAAAATAGGCTAGATGCGTTTTCATTGCTATATAATTATGTATGGATAATATCGACGCAGATAGCCTTATAAAAGACTTTGCCCAAAAATTGTTACCGTCTCAGGCCCGAAAGAACCTTAATCCGGCCCTGGTAGAATTGCTTTAAAATGAACATAAAAAAATAACATCATTCTAAAATAAATTTTAAAATAACAAATGATTAATAAAATTTTTGAAAAACCAGCAGTAAAACATAACAAACAGAAGTAAATGATTTTAAGTATTAAAAGTTAATTTGAAGATTTTCTAATGTAAAGGCTTCCAAATTTTCAAGGAAAAAATCTTCATCGTGGTAAACATTCCGTACGGTATTATTCTGCATATTATTCAATACCTCCGTCCAAACAACGTTTTGTGTATAACCTTGCGTCTGGCCATTATTTTCTGTAGGCAACAAAACTTTTAAGTTGTTTCATCTTAACTCTCGAAAATGCTACATACTTTACTTACTTTTATATGGAATCCGCACGCTATCCTATAGCGTTTATTGTTTTGTTAAACATAAAAATAAAAAATAATTTATGTTTGTGGGGAAAAAATAATTTTGGCACCCATATTTGTACAAAAACCGCAATATTTGTAAAAAAGAGAGTTTTCGCGCGCCACTGTACAGCATTTATTTGTAAGTGAATTAACTTCAAATTTTAATATGTTGTCAACAATAGTCCAGTAGCCTTGTCATGGTTATAATGGGCCTAAGTTGCATCAAGTGGTGGTAGTAGGTTTCTATTTTTTTTCTTGTATAAGATGTGATTGAGATGCAAAATCCAAGTTTTCGACCTCGGCAACCCTCCGGAACACTTTTGAATATCTCAAAAACTGCTAAATTTTTGCACTTTTTTCGGTTTCTTACCATTTTGACTATGAAGGAGCACGATTTCGACAAAAACCATTCTATACATTTTTAAACTTGAAACCGGAAGTCAATATCATTATTCGTTCAGATATTATAGATAGTTTTTCCCCGAGAGAATATAGTAAAAATTTTGTTTATTCTTTTGTATATTGTGTTTAATTAACTATAATATCTGAACGAATAATGATATTGACTTCCGGTTGGCAGCACTGAATTCCTCGTACTTTTTTCTATAAGATACATTCTGTCAAAAATTTTCAATGGTCTTCCTTGAGCTGAAATTTAAAGTTCTTCCGCGAGAGATTATAGTAAAATTTTTGTAGAAGAGAAACGGTTGGTGTTTCAAATCTGTATATTTTGCCAAACTTTGAAAAGCTGTATCTCGGAAACTATTAGGGCTACCGAGCCCATTCTGGTTTTAGATTGTAGACAATTTAATCTAGTTTAAAAATGTATAGAATGGTTTTTGTCGAAATCGTGCTCCTTCATAGTCAAAATGTTAAGACTCCGAAAAAAGTGCAGTTTTTGAGATATTCAACAGTGTTCCGGAGGGTTGCCGAGGTTGAAAACTTGGATTTTGCATCTCAGTCACATCCTATACAAGAAAAAAAATAGAAACCTACGACCACCACTTGATGCAACTTACGATGTACTAGGTTACTGGACTACAAAGCTTGGATCTACGAAATAACCGATCGAATTTTTTAAATTCGTTTTAAAACAGAAGATATTTGTGTACAAAAAATAACAAAAATTGTCAAAATTTAAATTAACATATTTCGATTTTAAAGCAAAATTTTAAAATTCTGCATTGACCATTTTGTAGATTGTACTTTTATCTTCCACATTATCTTTAGATTATTATATTTAACAAAACAATAACTGCTGTGGAGTGGCGCGCGAAATCCATGTTTTTGGCTGTTTTCTGGCGAAGGTAGAGGATCGTCTTAAGAGGAATGCCCACCCCTACAAAATTAAGCAAAAATATGTTCTCGTTGGGCCCATGAAATTGACTTTAATTTTGGTCCGATTTGTTTGCTCTGTTTTTAAATTTAATGATAAAAGATGTCTCCAGGTCTATTTAGTGCCATTATTTTTTAAATTTAAATTTTTACATGTATTTTTTAAGATCCAAAGTTAGTAAAATTTTAAGAACTTTGAAGATAAAATATTAAAAAACTAAAATTAAAATTAACAAAGTGACACTAAGACTTTAATCTTTCATTTAAAAAAAAAATTGTTTAAAAATATTTAAAATTAGTGGTAATTTCATGTACCCAACGAAACCTCTTTTGTAGTAGAAAATGGCTAAATACGGTTCATTTTTCGAATCAACCGATGTCGTCACAATGGGTAACAATAGTTTGTGACGGCATCGCTTCATTCGTTAAATGGATCTTCAAAACTAGTGGGGATTCCTCTTAATAAAGTAAGGTCAGGTATCTGGGCCCAGACGGTCACAGCCCGGCAATTAGATACGCTGAGAAGTGTATACAGTAAAATATTCGAGTAGGCGTGGCATTGGCGTGGCCTGGTGTATTTTGAACAGCGAAAAACTCGCTGAAAACGAGCTCGCCTGTGAATCGATTTCAAACGATAAAAATTACAAATTGCAAATATTTCGAAAAAGGTGACAAATTTCGTAAATATAAACATAAAAACACCCCTACCACCCCCTGTCATTTTATAGGTGAAATATTCGATTGCCGTATAAAAATTTAAATTTACGCATAAAAAACAATCAAAAAAATTAATTATTCTTTCTTGCTGGACGTCACTGGATAGAATCAATCAATCAGGTACATATTCTGCCCTGTAGTAGAGTTAACCCCATACATGTAATATAATAATATTTATACAGTTGACTAACAAATATGTGTTGTTGTCACACCTAAAAGGCGTTTTTTAACAATGGAAAATTAATAAAAAGGCCTCAATATCGTATATGATATTGTAAATATTGGATAATAATAATATTTATTTTTCACAAAGGATTAAATTTCTAGATCCGGTTCTTTGCCGCGAAATCGTAATCTTTGTTTGAACAACAGAATGCTACAGTTGGATAGGTGCGGGGGAAGCGGGGACTCTCATGAACTACACGCTACACGCGTCTCGCTGTATGTCTGCAGTCCTAAAACTCCTTGCTAGAACAAATCTAAGATACTCGTATTTTAATTCAATCAAGATGTTTTTTTACTTTGGGAAAAAAATCAAGAGTATTGCGACGCTCATTCCGGATAGTCATAGGAAAGCAGGGAATTTGAAATTAATAACTCGCAATTCGATGATAAAAATAAACCCAATTTATTGTTCGAAAACACTTTCTACACAGTAAAGAAATCTAACAATAATAGAAAATAATATTGTTAGCACCCTGAATTAATAAATAATCTTCAGAATATCTTATAAATAATAAAAATATCTCAATCTGCGTTTTTTTAAAGCGATGTACGATCGAAAATGGTTTTAAGACAAAAACATAAAATTCGGGATGGCCCTAGACTACTAGGAACAAGGACACTCGATCGGTAACACACTACACAGCAAAGGTGTTCGGCTTAAATAATATATTTAATTTCCAATACCTACTAGAAAAAATGTATAATTAGCACTTTAATGAGATAACAAAAAGCAGCATTAATTTGCGCGATATAATATAAAGATAAAATCATTCGACTCTGATTACTGTATGCCGCAACCCTATGGTATTTTATGTATGTTAAACTAAATGCAAAATAACAAAAGCCTACTCTGTGCTGTCTTTACAATTTCGTTGTCCCAGCTGTATGATAACATTATAATATGCGGTGTAGACAGTCAGAACTGGACTTAAAACATTTTGACATAATTGTCTTTCCAAATATTTCCAAAGTACAATGTTGTGGCATAACTGTTATTGTAACATATTAATTTTATTCCAATTTAAACTGTACTAAAATTTCCCAGGTGGTACTGTTAACGCTACACAATGGTATAATATACAGCGTGATCATAAATGATTGACCGTTATGTTATTTGGAGAAGTCCGTTTTTTATCAAAACTATGTTCCGCGGAAAAAAGTTAGGTAGGACGAACGTTATGTAGTGCCATTACGATAAATTTGAGAGTTGATCTTGAACAATTTATAAAAATATGCGATATCTCGAAAACGAAAAGGAATTTCAAAAAAATAAATTAAAAAACACCCCCACCTCCCCCTGTCGTCTTATAGCCGAAATATACGATCTCCGTATAAAAAATTTAATTTATGGAAAAAAAACTGTTATAAAACAAAGTTTTTAATTGTTGGACGCCACTTTGATATTAATTTAAAAACGTGTGTAACCCATCCTAAAATATTGTCTTGATAGCATAATTAGCATTTTTGCGTTTACATTAAATGACCTCCTATTTAATTTTCTGTTTTTATTAATGTTGTATGTTTGTACAAAATCGTATTACGATGTATGAGTTTTTATTTTAATGGGTTCGTGCTAACTCTATTTTAGGGAAATTCCGTGATTTATGTATGTACGTAATTACTGCTGCATATTAACCAAATTCCAGAGAGAAAGCAAATTCATTGTACCCTTGCTCAACAAACTCATGGTCTTATGCTCGTTTTTCAGTGGAACTTATTATGAAATTACAGTCGTCTTATAGTTGAAATATACGACCGCCGTATAAAAATTTAAATTTGAGCATACAAATGCCCGCCATGCGCATTCATGATTACAGAATTCTGTAAAAGTAGATCTTAGAGGCTGGATGTCACTTTGATACTATTTAAAAAAATCGTGTGTTAGCCAGAATCGTGTGTGAACACATTTTTCTTTCGCCACCTGTCGGTTACACTTCCGAAGATGATATACACACGAGGGTGCCACTTAGTTAGGATTGGAAAAAAATTGCAGTTTTTGTAATAACTAATTTATTATTAGGAATATGGGCAAAATCGACATACCATTATGAAGAATGTAGGTTGTAGTTTTGTGGCTAAATGCGAGTTGTGGCGAAATATCTATGATTTGGGAGAAAATAGGGAAAAACGGCCGGTAAAGTGGCACCCGGATTTTTGGGCGTCACTTTGAAAACGGGCGTCTCTTTGTGACTGTGTTTCACGCGTTGGGCGTCATTATGATATACTGTTAAACACACATACACACATACACACATACACACATACACACATACACACACATACACACATACACACACACACACACATACACACATACACACATACACACACACACACACACATACACACACATACACACATACACACATACACACATATACACATACACACATACACACATACACACATACACACATACACACATACACACATACACACATACACACATACACACATACACACATACACACATACACACATACACACATACACACATACACACATACACACATACACACATACACACATACACACATACACACATACACACATACACACATACACACATACACACATACACACATACACACATACACACATACACACACACACACATACACACATACACACATACACACATACACACATACACACACACACATACACACATACACACATACACACATACACACACACACACATACACACACACACACGTGTTGTAGGGACCTCAAAACGTGCTTATCCATTGAAAATTCACTATCGAAATTTTAGCATGATTACAATACCTCTCTTACAGATATGAGTGGCGAGAGGTAAAAATTAAGCATAAAACCTCGGTGTTCCTTATCAATTTAAGTTGTTATTCCTGTCTATCAATATTCACAAAGTTAACTTAAAACGAGAAAACACAATTAATTCAATTCATTTCAAATATAAAATAATACAAAAATCATTTAGTAAAATGTAATTTATTTTTCGCCAGCCGGACGTATTTGATGCAATTGTGTCATTGTATTTTGTAAAAAAGGAGGCCATTTGGGGATTGTTTATGATCATTTGCAAGTATTTGACAATAACTTTTTTAAGTTGCATAATTGTGTTATTATTCTGTTAAGTTTTGTATAATCTCAAGAAAGTGTAAAAAATAAGTAATTGTTATATATTTATTATGTTTTATGTATTTTGAAATTGACATAATATATTATAAAGTACTGTTTATAACATAATTTTGCAGCAATAAAGCAGCTCTTTATAATACTAGTAAAATAAAGTTTCTTTATTTTACTAGTAAAATAAAATAATAGAAATAATAAAATAATAATAGAAAAGGCACACTTCGCTAGAGATTAAATTTTAATTGGTCATTTGTCAAATGTGTCATTTTGTAAATGTCATTATAGATAATAGAAAATCTTGCGTATAGGGCAGTCAAACAAAATCTTGTATGCAACACGTATATAATAGGGTTTTATTGACTCGCCCATTTATGTGCCTCGCTTCGCTGCGCTCGCTCGTCCCCTAAACTGTCTCGCCAATAAAACCCTATATTATATACTTGTTACATAAATAGCTATAATAAAATTATTTATTTAAAAGAACTTTTAATTTTTGCTTTATTCATAATATTCTTGCAACATGTATTAAATTTTTGATATGTCCGATACTCAGGTGACCAAATATTAAGAAATAAAATTATGGAGAATGTGTTCTTCTCTAACAGTGAACTGAATCCTAGTCCAAAGCAATAATTGTTCTACACTTATTTACCCTATACCTGGGTTATGCCTCGTTTTCATGTATCCGGAATCCGCAGATTTCTTGCGGAATAAAATGGCCGCCACGAATTCCATCTGTTATAACAACTGACAGTTTAAACGTCAAAACTTGCGGAGTTCCGCAGAAAGTTAAAAATAATTTAACTACTGACGGAATTCATGGCGGCCATTTTATTCCGCAAGAAATCTGCGGATTCCGGATACATGAAAACCAGGCATTAGTCCGCTGCTGTTTCTATCTTTCACTTGTTGTCTTTTTCTACAACCTAAGAAGGCCGTATTTCTAATACTTTGACGAATGGTGCTACAATGGTTGCGGATCAATGGGGGTTTTCCAATGTTTGGGGCACAACATTTGGAACATAGTGTACCTATAACTAATGTTTGCATAATACAATAATTAAATTTAGTTTCAAGTAGCCGGTCACATAACACTTTCAGTTTTGCTATTAAGGTGGTGGTGGTGAGTTGTTCGATTCGTTACGTGACATTGTTTATTATTAATCTAGTCTTGATATCGCTCTTGTGATTGTTGCAAAAATGAATGATTACAGTAACAATGAGTTAGTGGATATGTTGCTAGTGTATGGCGAAGCAGGGCAAAACGCTAGATTAGCCCAGCGCTATTACACCGAACGTTTTCCAGGACGACGGCATCCGTATCCTCGCACATTTGTTAATCTTACTCTACGCCTTCGCGACACTGCTTGTTTGCGACCTAATCGGGGAAGAGACGGTGGAGCTCATCAGAGACCAGCAAATGTTGAAAATGCAGTCTTAGATTTGGTATGCAATGACCCAACAATTAGTACAAGGAGAATATCGCGCCAACTACCAGGTGTGCCGCGGATGACAGTTTGGAGAATTTTAAATAATAATAACTTCCTTATCATTTTCAACGGGTCCATGCGTTAATTGAACCCGACCATATTCTTCGAGTAAGGTTTTGCGAATGGCTTCTGCATCAACATGCCGTGGATCCTAATTTTACGTTAGAAGTAATATTTTCTGACGAAGCAATATTTACTCGTGATGGCATACACAATATTCATAATTGTCACAACTGGGCTGAAGTAAAGGTAATATTTTAAGACCTATACAGAGACTATTTAGACTAGAACAGCATAGTGATGATACCTGTGCGGATGAGAATGAAAAGGACTGTGACGAAACCGAGTTAGATGAGGGAAAGAAGGAAGAAAATCCTCCTGAACTTAAAACTGACATGCAAATAGAAGTCAAAGAAAGAAAACCGGTGCAGTCGAATGATTATACTACCAAAGAGATTTTTGGAATAATGTATTATATTATGCAACCAAAAGTGAAACCAACTCTAGGTGGGCGAATGTTGCGTTGGTAACGCAGAAAACTAAAAAAGTTTAGAGTTGGCATCACTGTTGGGTGTGGTCATGTTATCGTTGTAAAAAAAATTTATGAAATAGTTTTCAAGTTTTATTCAGTTTTTAAATACAATACAGTTTAATAAAATATAAGTTTGTTGTAAAGCTAAAGAATAAATAGTTCCAAATATTTAACCTAAACACGCGTAGAATTGTTATTTGTGTACCTAACACATGTAACAATTGATTAATAGGTTGAATCTAATGCTTTGATACCTGCTGAACATGCCTAGGTATGTTATTTGCTCGAATGATCACTTCTTGTGTCCGAAAATCAGTTTTTCACATTTATCTCAGAAACTGTTCATATTATTTGGGCTGCGGTACTGCTTGGTTTTATGTTTTCTGGATTCCAGCGTGCCTAGGGACTATAGACGGATAATGGAGACTGTGTACTGGATCAGTCGGTGATTGCGATCGAGGCAACGTTTTGAAGGCTCCGCATGCTGCAGCATTCACCTGCGAAGAGAGTCCCAGCCACGGGCGACGTACGTACTAGCGCTACCTCAGCCACAGCCGCTAAGTATTTACCTGGAAGTACTACATACGCCACTAGACGTACTCTGTTTCGCCAAGAAGCTCCCTGTACGTACGGCACCAGCTAGAAATCAGCCTGGCAACTCATGATCTTCAGTTGACCAACACTGTTGCCAGCCATACTCACCGCAGTCTACGAGACCTATTTAGTACCACAGGCGTGCGCAGAACTTTTAATTTGGGGGTGCCAAAATGAATATTTATAATTACCTATCATAAAACACAAAATGTACTTTTTTTTCAAACGCCCATAACTTTGTGCCAAATCGTCGTAGGAACTTCGTTTTTTTAGTCCTGCACAGGTAATTGAACAAATTTCAATGCACTTTTAATGGATCGAGTCGACAATTTTTTTCCAACTCGGTACACATTTTTATTGGACGTTTTTTAGCCCAAAAACGTTTTTTTTTTGTTCGGGTTTTGAAAGGTACGAAAAGAGATCATCGTAATCTGAGTTTATCCCCTTAAAGTGGAGCCACAATGGGTTTTTTCCCGAAAGAATCGTTTAATTTGGTTAAAAAGTGGCTGAGTTATGGGCGAATAACCTTAAAATGCACTTTTTTAAACACCCATAACTTTGTGCCAAATAATTGAAGGAACTTCGTTCTTTGAGTCCCGCACAGGGAATTGAACAAATTTTAGTGCTCTTTTGGTGGATCAACTCAAAAAAAAATCAACTCCGTACACATTAGCTGGCCATACACGTACAGTTTTTGGTTTTTTTATATGTTAATCTATACATTAAAATATAAGACCCGTATTTTTTCTTTTCGCTTAAAAGTTGCTAATAAGCCAGAAAAAAATTCATAAAGTTTAAAAAAATAAGTGCTGCGAAAATCGATGCCGCGTGTAACAGTGTGACGTCACCAACATCTAGAACATACGTTCAACGCGCTGACAAGGACCGATACGTAGGTCTTACCTTACACAGTCAACATCTTGTCAACTTGAACAGAAAAACATAACCAAACTGTTTCATGCCGTTTCATTTCGATTAAAACCAACACAAAAATTCTTCAATAAACTGTAAGTAATCGTGTTTGAACCTAACCAAACTCGACAACGTGAACCCGTGAACGTGTCAAAAATCGAAAAATCAACTGGTGGTCCGTCGTCCAAACGACAAAAAACGAACTTGCACGAACCAACTCCTGGTTTGCTAGCGATGTTGGCTACGTCACACATGGCGCATTTCAATGAACGATTCAAAAGACTTACATTTTCATTTCGATAAAGAGGTAATAAATCTATCAAAATTAACAATTATTATCACTTTCCTATAACTTATACATGCTGAAAATTGATATCCAATAAGTATTTCTTTAAAAGCCGTAGGCTTGAAAACCCCCATTGGGTGAAAAATTACTTCTTACAAAAAATTTATATTTAGTCATAGTAAAAAAAAAATTAAAGATTAAATTAATTAATTAAAGTAAAGATAAAAATTTGATAGCTCTACTGTTTTGGTTTATTTTTCTTAGAGCAATATGGTCTTCATAAACGTATATTGAATTAAAAATGCAAAAGATTTGATGCGCGGTCCTGGACTGCCTGTGTGTGGGCTCCATACAGTTTAGGATCGCGGTTCAAGTCTTTGGACAAATCTGTGCCGGTTTAAAACTGGCGCGGTGCTTCCCATTAACGCACGGATATATCTGCGGTCTTAAACCGCCGCGGTAAAAGTCTGCGGGTAAAACCGCGACGGTGTAAGTCTGCAGACATATCCGTGCGTTAAGGGGAAGCACCGCGTCAGTTTTAAACCGGCACAGATTTGTCCAACGACTTGAACCGCGGTCCAAGAATGTATGGAGCCCACACACAGTCACTCCAGGACCGCGCATCAAATCTTTTGCATTTTTAATTCAATATACGTTTATTGCTCTAAAAAAACTAAACCAAAACAGTAAGAGCTATCAAATGGATCGTTTTCTTTAAATTTTTTTACTATAGAACGTCATATGACTAAATATAAATTTTTTGTAAGAAGTAATTTTTCACCCAATTACTGCGTATTTAGTTCAATATCTGATGTCTATCAAAATTATTATGCATTATATTTCGTTAATACAACCTACTAGTGAAAACTGCCGGACTGTCTCTAAAACTTTTCGCCGATCTAAAAGTCCACAGTTCTGGCAAAGTCTGCAGGTAAGTCAACAGTTTTTGCCCACTAACGCACGGTTTTACCCGTGGCGGACCTGGACTGTGAGGTTTGCCTGCAGTTTTCTTTACACGTTAGTGGAGAGTAACAGTTTTGGTCCGTGGCGGTCCAGAACCGCAGACTTGTCTGTGGCGGTTAAAGTCTGCGGGTAAAAACCGTACGTGTATGGCCAGCTATTGTCAAAGTTGGACATTTTAAAAATTAAAAACATATTTTTCAGAGGGGTGCTAGAGAGGGGCGGAAGGGATTGCGCTTAAGTTCGCATGCATGACTTTAAAGTAGGCATTTTAAAGTTTTTCGCCCGCAAGGATTCATCGAAATCAATTGAAAATACGCCGAGTTATGGCGGTTTGAAAATGGTCGAAATTTTTACGAATTTCAAGTGTTTCATTTTTTTCCAATATTTTGAGGTTCTAAATTTGATATTTACCTACCTATTCAAATTGAAAACTTGCAAACAAATTTTATCAATAAGTAATTTCGTTATTAATATTATCATTATTACTATATTAGGGCATTAGGGGGTGCCGTGGCATCCATGGCACCCACCGTGCGCACGCCTATGTTTAGTACCAGTCAAGGACACTCTCTCGCCACCACTGTCCATGCGCGATCTCCAACTATTCCGTAGAAGAGGATTAGCTGAACCGGCCCAAATTCAATCCTCTCTAAGCGGAGTAATTCAGGTAGTAATCATTTGTTTGGACCCTTCAGGTCTATGTGCATTTAGTACGCTATCAGTTATATTATTGTGGATTCACTCTTTAATTTAAGTCTCATTAGTGTTATTAATTTGGTATAACATATTCTTGGCTCATTTACTTCTAGTAGTTAGTCCTAGTTCCTTGCTGCTTTTTTGTTTATTTAATTTCGAACTAATTATGCATGCGTCTTTGTAAACCTGGCTCTAGGCCACAACTTGACAGATATAATAAAATGGCTGACAACTGAATAGATCGTATTATTTACTTGTCTACAATATATCTACATATACATTACATGGTGTCATAAGTAAATCTAAGAAATAGAAAGAATTAAGCAAGAAAAAGTGGAAAAAGTGCAATAACACAAAGAAATCCCGCTCTTGCAAATTAAAAAATGCCAGAAAACCAAAGTGGTGCGGCAGTTAACGAAGATATACAAGTGAACATGAATTCAAACATTGGAATTCGTCCACCGAAACCGTTGGTAATCAACAATGAAATTGCTCAAAACTGGAAAATGTGGAAACAGCAATACGAATGGTATGAGATTGCTACACAGTACACAATTAGACACAAAACCAGCACATATACAAGCAGCAATTTACATGTCCGTGATCGGAGCAGAAGCAGCTGTTATTTTCAATACATTCAATTTGACGGTAGCAGAACAAAAGAACGTAACTTTAACCAAAGATAAGTTTGAAACATATATCAAGTCACAGACAAACATCACGTACGAACGTTATACAGGTTGGTGGAGGTGAAATGCGAACATAGGGAACATACATGACAATCGAACTTTCATGCCAGGTATCTTGATATATTTTGTAGTAGTGTCACAAAACGAAGTAATGTGAATTTGTGTGGCAAAAAGAGTAATCAATTACAGAAATAATAATAAAATCTAAAAGTGCATGTAAACTTTCTCGTTCAGCTCGTACACATACATTATTATGAAAAGAAAATATTTTAATGAAAATAAAAATTTCAGTACTATGACAGCTACTTTGACATTGACAGTACTTATTCCATGTAAATCAAGATGCCTAGCATGATAACTCCATTGTCATATATTTCCCTATGTTTGCATTTTCCCTCCACCAACCTGTATGTTTAATAAAATCTTACAGCTCGATGAAGAACCCATCGATGATTTTTTAGTACGCATCCTGTCCAAGAGTAAAAAATGTGAATTTGGAGAGATTCACGACAGCCTCGTACGAGATAAAGAAATCATAGGCATGGGCGTCGTTAGGATATTTCCTGGGGGGGGGGGGGGGGCAAAATATTTTTTGGACCAGTAATGTAAGCCTATAAAAAAATAATTTGGCAGGGAGAAAGAAAAAAAGTGCCGCAGGCGAAAATTTTTTTGAGTTCAAGGTCAAAGGCTGCTTCATTAAAAGTTAAGTTATACATACATTTCAAATTACATCTTAATTTACCCTCTATTAAGTACAAAAAATTAAAATAAATAATACATTTTAAAAAAATAATGAAATAAATGTTTTATTTTAGCATTTAGATAAGTACGTAGGCAAAAAAATATATAAATATACTAGTTCGCTGGGGGGAGGTGGTTTAATCCCTAAACCTCCCTTGTTTCGCCAATGATGAGAACTATAAATTTCTGATATCCAGTACATACATTAAAGATTCAGAATAAACCTTCAATACAGTTTCTTGCAAATCTATACCTATATTTAATAAGAAATAATAAATTTAGCAAGAAAAGCATATCAAAGCTCGCTGCAACCCAGGTTGCCCATTGCTGCTTCATTTCGATTTTCGAGGAAAATACTACCCTCCCATTAAACTCATTTTCTGAGTACAGGAGCATTATTCTTGAAAAGATTCGCGTATTTCGTACATTGAAATTTCTAAAAAAAATGCCAAGTGTTTGGTCTTTTTTATCATATAGGTATGAAATTTGAGTTTCTGTGTCATTATCAGGGGGGGGCAAGCGCCCCCCCCCTTGCCCCCCCCTGTCGACGCCCATGATCATAGGAATCAGGGATGAAAATTTGCGTGAAAAATTATTAGCAGAGGACGCACTAGAATTAGATAAAACCATAAAATTATGTCGAGCAAGTGAATTAGCCAGTCAACAAATCAAAAACATGAAAACAAACAACACTACTAAAGAAGTTGATCCACTTAAACCAAATCCACTTAATAAAAAAACAAAAGAATTTTCCGAAGAATTTGAGTGTAGGTGTTGGGACAGAAAGCATAAGAAAAGGGAATGCCCAGCATACAATAAATAATGTAAAAAAATACAAAGCTTTACACCTCTTCGCAGCAATGTGTAGAACACAACGAAAGAAAATAAATACTGTAGAGAAAGATGAAGAAGAAGATACCCTCTACGTAGATGCAGTAAACACAGATAACAAAGAAAATTGGCACGAAACAATGAAAATAAATAAAACAAGAATCAAAGTCAAACTCGACACCGGAGCACAATGCAACGTGTTACCAAAAAACATAATAAATCGGTTAAAATTACCAATACAGAGCTCTAGCATCAAGAAAATCATGTCATATGCGAAAGACAAAATACAAGTTGAAGGACAAGTAATAGTACAATGCGAAATAAAAAATCGTATTAAAAACACAACTTTTTTAGTTGTTGACAGCAACGTACAACCAATAATAGGAATAAAAGCGTGCGTAGAGTTCAACTTAATTAGACGAATTAACGAAGTAGAATTGGAAAAACCTGAAAAAAAATTTCAAGGGCTAGGATGTCTTCGTGATTACGAACATGACATAGAATTAAAGAAAGATGCCGATTTCGAAATTAAACCAGCAAGAAAGATAGCCCATATCATAAAAGAAAAAGTCAAAAGCGATTTAGATAGCATGGTAAGATAATAACGTAACCAACACCAGTAGTAAGCCCAATGGTAATAGTGAAAAAAAATTACAAACTGCGTGTATGCATAGATCCTTCAGATGTAAACAAAAATATTCTACGGAGACATTATCCTCTGAAAACTATAGAAGAAATAGCAGCTAATATACAAGGTGCCAAGTACTTCACGAAGTTAGATTGCAAATGAGGATTTTGGCAAGTCAAGGTATCTGAAAGAACACAAAAATATCTCACGTTCGCTACACCGTGGGGAAGATACGCATGCACGAGGTTACCATTCGGAATAGCTAGCGCACCAGAAGTATTTCAAGAAATAATGAATAGAGTACTACAAGGAATAAGTGGCGCAGAAAGTTCCATGGACGACATTTTGATCTATGCTAAATCAAAAGAAGAACTGAAAGAAATTACAGAGAAAGTAATAAGAAGAATGCGGCAGGGCTAAAACTGAATAAAGAAAAATGTGAGTTCGAAAAGAACAACATTAAATTTCTAGGTTACGTACTGACCCAGAACGGCATCAAACCAGATGTTGAAAAAATAGAAGCAATAAATAAGTTAAAAACACCGACAAATGTGCAAGAGCTACAACGGCTACTAGGTATGGTAACGTATTTATCAAAATTCATACCAAACTTATCGACAATGACTGAACCAGTTAGACAATTACTAGTCAAAGAAAACGCTTGGGTGTGGACCGAATAGCACAATTTAACAATCGAGAATATTAAAGAAATATTAAAGAGTCCACCGCTGCTGAGGTATTACGACTTAAATGCAGAAGTAACGGTACAAGTGGATGCAAGCTCAAAAGCGTTAGGAGCTGCACTGTTGCAAGAAAATCAACCAGTAGCGTATGCAACAAAAACTCTCACCAAAGCTCAACAAAATGATCCACAAATCGAGAAGGAAGCATTAGCGATTCGATTCGCATGCCAAAAATTCCATAAAATTAACAATAGAATCAGATCACAAGCCGTTGGAAATTATATTCCGAAAGCCAATTGTTAATGCACCAGCTAGATTACAAACAATATTATTCAATGTTGCACAATATGATCCGACAATAATATACAAAAAAGGAAAGGACTTACATTTAGCAGCCACATTAAGTAGAGACTGTATTCATGATCACGAAGAAGTGGAAGAATCACAAGTTCAGACAATACTAACAATGTTTGAAAACGGAGAAACCAGACTGGTAGAAGAAACACAAGCAGATGTAATATCAAAATTTCTATTTAAGACAATACAAGAAGGATGGCCTGAAGAAAAAAATTAACTAGACAAACAAGTTCAACACTTTTGGAACTTCAGAGAAGAGTTGTCGTATCAATTCTCTAATATTTAAAGGTCACAAAGTAGTCATACTTGTGATATACAAAAATAGAATCTTGAAAAGTATACACGAAGGACACTTTAGAATACAATCCTGTATAAGAAGAGCAAGAGAAGCCGTATATTGGAAAAGTATGACGCAAGATATTACAGATTATATATGAAGATGTGAAACATGTCAAAAAACTCAAAGGAAACCAGAAAAAGAACCGATTATCAATAAGGAAGTACCAAAAAGACCATTCCAAATAGTGGCTACTGATCTACTCATATGTAACAAAGTAGATTTGTTAGTAATTTTCCGTAATCGAAATTATTGCTAAGTTGAGTTTTGTTAAGTTATTCACCTTTTGGCCACGCGCGGTTGTTACACGTGCCTTGCGTTTCAGCGAAATTATTGCGATCTTGCATTTAGTATTAGAATATACTTAGGAAATTAAGTAGAAGTAGTTAGTCAATGATCGAACGGGTAGTTAGTCAGTCATCAACCGATAGAGTTAGTCAGTCATCAACCGATCGAGAATGTAGTCAACAAGGAGCGATCGAGTTAGTTAGTAGAATGAACGAGTGAGAACTTCGTAAGTGTCTATCCTCACGATAGATATAATTTGTTAATCGTTAATGTCAAATTATTTGTAATATTTATAATTTTACATTTTATTATTCATAATAATAAATATATTTTGTTTCATGTCATTATTTTACTTATTAAACATTTCCAGCACGTCAACAATCGGATTGTTAAGATTCGAGAATTTCGAGAATCAGAAACAACCCGATTTGTTACAGTGGCGCAGCCGGTAGGATTGGTTTATTATTATTAATTGCTAGACTTATTTTTAGTTATAAAAAGATGCACTACACAATTAATACGCCAATAAAGAATCCTCGGCTGGTATGTTTAATAAGTAGATTTTTCGGCCTTAGAAGTAGTGTTGCGCGTTTAAAATTAACAAATTATTTCTTCGTGAGGTGTAGACACTTGTTCGTTAAAGTGCGTGAGTCGCGAGTGAAGTAGTGAAAGATGTATTCGTATTTTGCGCCAACAACATGGCCACCGCCACAGCCACAAGTGTCGATGCACCCATCACTTGGTTGCGAATACGACAACTCTGTTCCAGGGCCCGCAATGCTAAAGCGGTATCCCTTGGGAGCAGCGCCATGTCGTTTTCGTGTGGATGCTCCACAGTCGACAACATCGCCAACGCCAGTAATGCAGTTGCAGTCACCGTCAGCATATCTGAGTCTGCAGCAGTCGCAACGTCGGTCGCAGGTAACAAAGGTCGAGTATTCGTGGGACCTAACTCAGTTGTACGGGAGACAGACGGATCGTAGCACGTCAAATGTGGAAAGGATCCACAGCTACGGATCCGGTCTCCAAACCGAGGTTCCAGTGCAGACGTTACCTGTGGCAACCATAAGCGCGGCAGAAATCGAGGCGTTGCTGAAAGCGGAAAAAAGGACGGTAGTTGACATTCCTCGTCCAAGTGATGTGCTCCACAGTCGACAACATCGCCAACGCCAGTAATGCAGTTGCAGTCACCGTCAGCATATCTGAGTCTGCAGCAGTCGCAACGTCGGTCGCAGGTAACAAAGGTCGAGTATTCGTGGGACCTACCTCATTTGTACGGGATACAGACGGATCGTAGCACGTCAAATGTGGAAAGGATCCACAGCTACGGATCCGGTCTCCAAACCGAGGTTCCAGTGCAGACGTTACCTGTGGCAACCATAAGCGCGGCAGAAATCGAGGCGTTGCTGAAAGCGGAAAAAAGGACGGTAGTTGACATTCCTCGTCCAAGCGATGTGGAGGAACGTAAGATGATGAACCTAACGATGACTTCGGCTTCAAGTTCAACGTTATCAGTAGCAGAAGTCAACACTTCGGAAGCGTTACTACTGACACACAGGCAGTGTACGGACATCGAGCGTATTTGTTGTTACGCTTATGTCAAAGAACTTGAAGAGAAGGAAGATAGTTTGGTAGCAGAAGTGGTTCATCACCCGAAATTAGCGACAAAAGAAGCTCTCATACGCATACACATCAGAGAAAAATTCCATTATGCAAGCGTTGTGGTAGAGCAGATTGAATGTCAACCCGTAGCAGGACGGCGATTCCAGCGAAAAATCGGCAAGTTACATAAACGAACAACGCAGCAGAAGCAGAGTTTCGAGTACGACTTCCGTCGACGTCATCCACGTCCACCACGCAACCTTGCAGCGTCAGCGGCAGGGCTGCACCAGCAGTGGAACATCAGAGTACGTCACAGGCCCGCGATTCGGAGTCAACGACCCCAATTGTGTGAAGAGCCCCCCCCCCCCCCCCTTTGAACATAAAGTGTGTGTCACCAAAAATATGACGTTTGTGCCAGTGAAGTGAAAATGCAACGTAGTCTTTAAATATTGGGTTTTATGTTAAGTGTTAGTTAGATTAGAATTTGTAGCTTATTTCTCGTTTATTTAGAAAAATGAAATTAGAATTTGATCTTGAAGATTTAACTTTTTGAAAATTTCATTTGCGTCATGATGACAATGTTACCTAAATTTATAAATGCTCAACCCAAGTAGTCGAAAAATTCAAATATTAGAAAACAGGATCAAACCGTAGATAACGCGGATCGTGAAATTGTAAAGGTACAATCTCATGATCAACTTGTAGAAATTGACCGGATCCTGTCTAAATTTGAATTATGTAGGTCTTGATGGTTCGTATTGGCAAACCTAAGGACAAAAGTAGTAGATTTTGTTTGTGTCAATTGAGTTTATTTTTATTTTTTCTGATGATTTGTCTTTGCAAGCCGATGAAATTAGATGAGTAAATTTTTATTGATATGGTAGCATTTTGAGTTGAAGTAATTATTTTTCACAATAAAATTAAAAATAATAAATATTTTAACTGTCTGTTAGTTACAAAAATGCCACCAAAGCATTCTTTGTTTGTAGTTAAGTATAGTTAGCTGATTACGACATTTTGTTTACGTTAGCACGTTGGGTAACATTATATTGTGGTAGGTTAAGAGAATCGTAATAATTTATCTGAAATTAAAATCTATTCTTCAAAGATATTAACTTTAATAAATTTTTCAAATATATTTTAATTTTTTTAAGGAGAGGCAAGTGTAACAAAGTAGATTTGTTAGTAATTTTCCGTAATCGAAATTATTGCTAAGTTGAGTTTTGTTAAGTTATTCACCTTTTGGCCACGCGCGGTTGTTACACGTACCTTGCGTTTCAGCGAAATTATTGCGATCTTGCATTTAGTATTAGAATATACTTAGGAAATTAAGTAGAAGTAGTTAGTCAATGATCGAACGGGTAGTTAGTCAGTCATCAACCGATCGAGAATGTAGTCAACAAGGAGCGATCGAGTTAGTTAGTAGAATGAACGAGTGAGAACTTCGTAAGTGTCTATCCTCACGATAGATATAATTTGTTAATCGTTTTGTATGTCAAATTATTTGTAATATTTATAATTTTACTTTTTATTATTCATAATAATAAATATATTTTGTTTCATGTCATTATTTTACTTATTAAACATTTCCAGCACGTCAACAATCGGATTGTTAAGATTCGAGAATTTCGAGAATCAGAAACAACCCGATTTGTTACACATATTCAAACAACAAGAATACCTACTACTGACAGATAGCTACTCAGGATACGTTGATTTTGTAAAGCTGAACAAAAGCACATCAGAAGAAGTAATTGAACATTTGAAAAAATGGTTTGCTAATTTTGGAATACCAGAAAAAATCGAATCAGACAATGGACATGGACCACAATAAAGCTCAAAGAAATTTAAAAATTTCGCTAATAATAATAAATGGGACATCAAAGTAAGCACATCAAGTCCAGAATTCCCACAATCTAATGGTTTAGCGGAAGTTAGAGTACAAACAGCGAAAAATATTTTACGAAAATGTACAGAAGACAGCACGGATGTACAACTAGCGTTGTTAAATTATAGAAACACGCCGACAGCGAACAACCTAGGATCACCAAACCAGGCTCTAATGTCCAGAACAACCAGAAGTTTGTTACCAATGTTGAAAATAAAACTCAAACCGAATATTATAAAAATAGAAGAAAGACTAAAAAACCAAAGATTAAAACAAAAAGATTATGCAGATAGAGGAACGAAAGAAGCACCAAAGTTTGAAATAGGAGATAAAGTGAAAATAAGAGTCCACCGGGATTGGTAAGGTGGAGAGATAATCAACAAAGGTCAACTCTAAAGAAGAAACACTGCAAACATCCGTCCAACTGAAGCTGATATAAAAAATCTGACGTGGCCATCACACAACCTTCCGCCATATCTAGACTTTAAACAGAAATGTATACGTACAATCCGGTGCCCATTTAAAATATACAAATAAAAATATAAAATATTCAAACACAAAAATTTGCATCACCTGACTAAAAAGATTCATTCACAGGAAAACTATGCTGTGTGGAAGCCATCCTCCGCTCAGTTACTACATTTAATAGCTTACTCAGCACTTATATAGCGCTAATATGCCAACTTGTCACCCGTCTCACCTGTCAATATTTTTTACGCAGAAACAAAAATCAACCGATCATAGATTACAGGATATCAACGTTTTATTTGATAAATTAATTTTTTAAATTTTACTGCAGTTCTTTAATGCTACCAGATAAAGACAATTTTTTTTATAACGTAAGTTGCAAATAACTTTTCCTCTTATTCTTATTACAAATAAATACTATATTTTTCCAAATTTATATACAATTTTGACAATTAACCTTTTCAATCTTCAAAAAATATCACTTCCGATGAAAATATTTGTACCAAAATCTAAGGAGCTCTTCCAATTTATATACAAATGTTAAATACCAAATATCAAAATTTTCTGTTATAATTCGTATTTGAGTTATGGGACTAACACCCGGCCTTGACCACACACACACACACATACACACAGACATCATCGTGAAACTATCAAAAATGAGTTGTAAGGACCCTAATTCATGCTCATCCACTAAAAATTCACTACCCGATTTTTTGCATGATTCCAATACCTTCCTTTACAGGTAAGCGGAAGGTAAAAACCGAGCAACTCTTGCACCGATTCCCGTCATAGGTCCTGAAGAGACTCAAAACAAATAACAAGCCGAGAGATCTCCGAATACAACACAAGCCGTAACCGAAGAATCTTTGCCAACGAACCAAGTTACAACCAGAAGCGGAAGAGTCATCAAACCTATTGTTAAACTCAATTTATAATGTTTTGTATTAAAGAAAAAAAAGGAGATGTGACACATATGTATTTATACTTGACAGATATAATAAAATGGCTGACAACTGAATAGATCGCATTATTTACCTACTTGTCTACAATATATCTACATATACATTACAACGCCCACACGCTGAGTTTAACCTAGGCCTTTGTGGCAATTGTCTCCGCGGTAGTATTCTTTACTTTTGTGAAATAATTAGATGTCATTTTGTTGTCATGGATTGTCACAAACGGGAACGTCTTCAACACTGGAATATTATAAACTAGAAAATTCAAGAAGAGAATATTCTTGACAGGAATCATAAAAATCACGAAATCCCAAGCTAAGGAAAATTCATTCACAAAAAAAAACATTAATAGAAAAGACATATCTGGAATCAAGTAAACACAGAAACTTTACTTGGCGGCCAAACCTGAAGTTGTCTGCAAGCTGTCAGTTGAACAACGCGTTGTGGTCGTTTAAAAAACGAGTTCTGTTAGACTCAAGAAAGGTTTTGTTAGCATAGATTAGTTTATGTCAAAAAAATGGAGTTCTGTTGGACTCAAGAAGGGTTTTGTTAGCATAGATTAGTTTATATATTAGCCAGAATCCGATTTTTTCCGCAGCCATATTTTTTCCAGTTTTGAATATTCCTTTACATGCGTTTTCTGCATCAATCAGATTCCAAATTTGAATTTTCTATGAATGCAATTTTTATGTAAGCATTTTCTTGTCTCTGAATTTTCGTATGTTTTATGATTCCGGGCAAGAATTTTCTTGTACTTGAATTTTCTAGCTCTGAGTTTTTTAGATTTGAGTAGGCACCCGTCACAAACGTTTTGAATACCTACAAATTGTAGATAGTAATTTAAGTATACATTGTTATTAAAAAATTCCTATTAATCCATAAATTTTGAGGATATTCCAGAATAACTCTTCAGATCTTCAAGAAACTACCACTTTCGGTTGCACGATCAACACCACAAAGATCTAATCTAGAGTGTCGAATATTATGTACAAATTTGAATTGTAATTTCTTGACTGTTTAGGTAAATGGAATGAAAAAGTAACAGAGTTCTCAGTCTTCAAAGTTAAATTTATTTATTAACTGATGATAATCATCACCGACGTTTCGGTAGCAAATCTACCTTCCTCAGGGTTAATTATCAAAATCTTGAAAAATAAACATTTAGTTACACAAAATTTAGCAACTTGTCATAATTTATAACATACACCATACAAAATTATTTAAATATTTTTAGACCAAGCAAAGTTACTACCAAGAATCGACTCCAGTTGATTCTTGGTAGTAACTTTGAAGACAGAACTTTTTCATTCCATTATGTACAAAATTTCAATTTTTTTATTCAGTGATGAGTTATCGTATCGTTATCGTGAGAGAGAGAGAGAGAGAGAGAGAGAGAACAAAACAATCAAAATCGTGTTCTTGGGACCTCAAAACGTGCTTATCCATTGAAAACTCACTATTAGTACTGATATGAGTGGCAAGTGCTTTGAATTTTATAGCAAGAGATGCGCTTTATAATAATAATTGCAATTAAAAAAATTCAAGTATAGAGTAAAAGCAATTATTTATCAGGGTGATCTTAACCTCACGAGGAAAGGAAATAATATTGCTTATAGATTCGCCCGATTCGATTGAAAATCTGAATGGGCATTTTTGTGGAAGTTTTGTGTTCTGTGCTTAGGAATATAAATCTCATTTGCTATTCTGGTGTTATAAGAACCCTGAGATTTATTAGTAAGGTTAGGATTTTTTAAATAAACATGGCACAGTGGTAAGTATATACAGGGTATAACATAAATAAGTGCTTTAAATTTAACCAGTAATGTAACTCGTCGAGAGGAACAATGTTCCGTAAAAAATTTTTAGAAATCGCATTTTTTAAAACCATTTTAAATTGACGAGTCGTTCCACGTAATAATTTATTCAATAGCAATACCTATGAAATCATTGTTTTTGTCAATGGGAGTGTTGGGGCAAAGCTTATCGCAGATGGCAGCACCACCGACTTGTACTGTCACTTTACTGTACCGGGGTAATTTAAACTAACTCAGTACCAGTTTTATTTTCATACGGTAAGGGTGTAATTTTATTTGCTAATAATGAGTTATAACGCGTGGAAATTAGAACAATTAAAAAGTGACTTGAGAAGGAGAGGTGCCAGTGTACGAGGGAAAAAGAAAAATCTTATTAAAAGGTATTTTAAGAATATTATTAATATTTATGCAGAATAACAAACTTATTTTTTTAGGTTGATTGATTACGACCGGAATAATAATTTCAATCTGATAATAGAAAATGAAGAAGAAAGAATAGATATCCGTACACCACCGTACAATCTTTATAAAGATGTTCATGGAGGAGTGAATTTGAGATAACAGTTCGGACAACTAAATATCCAACAGTATTTGGAAAACTGTAACACAAAAATTAAAGAAAATAGTATACAGTTATACAATGATAGGTTTATTGAGTTTTTAAGATTTTGTGTGACAAACGAAGGCACATATTTTAAAAGTGCATGTAAAGCTGCAATGAAGAAAATTATATAGATATTTTCATTGATACTGAAAATAATATAACACAGTGTCAGTGTGAATGTGTGGCAGGTCTAGAACCGAAAGCAAGTTGCAAACATATTGTAACAGTTTTTCTTGCAATAAAAAATTTGCAAAAATGAAGTGTTGATGGAAGAAACTTGTACCACCACATTGCAAATCTCCCTTGAAGTCTGAAAAAATTAAAAACTTAGGCAATCGTAGTAGTAAACTTTTCGATCCACGACCCCCACGAAGCAGTACCTGAACACCATATACGGATTATTTTCGAAATATATGCATAAACAATTGCGACAACGACATTTATGCAATGTTTTAGTACAGCGAACATAAGAGCTATAGAAAACGACCACGAATATTGTCGAAACAGTTATACGGAACGATAGTTCAATCGCTTAGGATTAAGTAATCTGACTCACGAAAAACAACAACAAATTGAGTTAAATACTCGTGGACAGTGGAAAAATAATTGGTTTATTCAACGATCGTATCGAATTTCGTCAACACATTTCAAGGAAATTTGTTGTTTGACGACTTCATTCGATAATGAACAAGAAGAACATAAGAAGCAAAACCTATTAGTCCGGGAGCCAGTGTCGAAAATGACTAAACATTTGATCCCGCACAAATGTACTTTTAAATGATTGTTAAGACGCCAGTAAATAAGGAATCTACCGGCAGCTGCGCCAGATCGGGGGCGTTTGGTTAAGAGGAGACTATGAACATGACTGAAAAAGCACTGAAAAAAGTCATGTGATCCCGGCTGAAATTAATATTATATAATAGTAAATGTTTAGTAATATCTAGATCAACTAGGCAGCTGCGTCGCATTGGGGGCGTTGTGCGGCAGCTGATTGTGCAAAGTGGCAAAAAAAACAACTCGATTAAGTGATCTGATACCGAATCAAACCTTCACAGAATTAAACTATGTTTAATTATGTTCAAGAAAATAATCGGCAGCTGTCTGTATCTGGGGGCTAACACCGGCAGCTACGACATTGAAAATAAAGCGCGGCGTCGCGTTTTCTCGGCTCGATGGACAGCTAAAAGCATGTTTGGCGATACCTGAACCTACGAATAGGCAATTTACTTTTTTTATATAATTTTGAATACAATCACTGATATGTATTTACATTTTAACACTATTGATGTCATGATTTTAAGTTACAAATGTTCACTTTCGGCCAAAATATTGTTGCAGGGTCGATACTTGGCGATCGCTATTTTCTACACAATATAATATGTTTTGTGTTTTGAAGAAGAATCAATATAACTTGTATAATCGCATTGTTGTTTTTTCTTAATAAAGCATGTTGTTACTTTTAACTGTTACTGTAGCGGTGCAGATTCTTTGAATTCGTTTATCCTAAGACAAAAGGCGACTTCTAATTAGGTACACGATCCTAGGTCGAGTGTCAACAGGTAAACATTAAGAAATATAGAACAAAGATAGCCATATTTCTAAGAAAATCTATTATTTTCTCCTACCCATCCCTTTGGTGCAGGTATTACCAATTATGGAATATTTGTACGTATTTTTGAGTACAATAACCATTCATTTAAGTTCAAGTGTTCATTCGATCAGTTTGGGCTTTGTGTACTAGTGGTTAATTACCAAACTATTGTGAAAGAATAGCTCTGATTGTGTACTATTCAAAACAAGCAAAAATTACAAGAATGCAAGCGTCTTGTGTTTTTTGCTCAAAGAGAAGTGGTAAACTGTTACCATTTTCAGATATAATTATTAAAAAGTGTGGTGCTATATTACAAATACGCATAAACAATGACTTAAAATTCAATGATGTGAAATTGCCGGATAAAATAAATGATAACGAAAAGTATCACACTCAGTGTTACAAATTATTTGCGGCTTTACCGAAAAAACACAGACCAACGAATACAGCTACTTCGGTATCTGACCCTTCACCATCAACATCATCAAGGTAAATAAATATGCATTTAAAATATAGGAAATAAATTTCATTTAATTATTCTTGAATAACATAAGAAATTTGAACAGCCGTTATAGTTCTAAGACACGTTTTCAATTTAAACTTTAAATTGTTTAAATACATATGAGACACTTATATGACAAATCTCATGTTTCCCGTAAAAATAAATTCACGGTATACAGGATATTTCAGACCGCCCGTCCACCCCTTTTTTAACAGGACGATAGGTAACCTTATTAATTATTAAAATCGTATTTGTCTGCAATTACGAAATACGCTTATTAATGTGTACGTAACATTTCCAAAAAAATCAGCAATTTTTTTAACAATTTAGTAACAATTTTACGATATTAACTATCCAAAACCATGGTAGATTACAGCGCCATCTGTCCTGAATACAAAAAATGCTTCAAATAAAATCTTCAGTTTTTTTAGTAGATTCCGATTCTGCAATAAAAAATTGGGGGTTACATTTGAAATAACAAAGTTGCCCCCCATACCCCTTAAAGGGGGGCAAGGGGGTCTCAATATGTACGTCATTCGATAGAGCACATCGAGATTAGTAATGTTATCTATTAAAAAATCTTTGCCCATTTTTTTTAAAAAGGGGTGGACGATTGGTCTGAAACACCCTGTATAGTACAGTAAAATTATCTCCAAACCCCCAAATCCAAAAAAACAAAGGTCTGAGTGTTGCAGATTGTTTATTACCCTTTGCTGTAAATGTGGTAAAAAGTCTCCGCCGCCAGACTGACGGGTTTGGGTGAGGGGGAGGGGGAAAGGTGCCAAAATTGTATGTTGTCTCAGTTTTTCGCTAATTTCTCGGAAACCGTGCTACGTAGAGTAAAATTTTTTGAAAAGAAGTTGTAGAGAATAAAATTTACTACAACATTGCTTGTATACAAAATTTTCTACGATGAACAATTTAAAAGTTACGACCGAAAGAAAAAGGAACGCTTTTAAAAAATTTAAGTATGGCATTACTTTATGTCATAATATACAAAAATGACTGTAACTTTTCAACACATTAAAATATTGACTTCCGGTCTGAAGCATTCAATTCTTAAGACTTTTTTCAATCTACAATACAATTTTTAAAATTTTGGAGGTCCTAGTTTAGCCAAAATTTAAACAAAAAAAATAATAATTTTTTTGTATTTTCTTAAATTATTGTGTTTAATCAGCTCTAATTTTGAATGAATCGAGATATCAACTTTCAGTTTTTCAGCATTGAATTCCTAAGACTTTTTGCTATAAGGTACATTATTTCAAGAGAAAAACTTAAAATTTCAGTTCAACAAAGTTCTTTAAACCATTTTTGAAATAATGTGCCTTATAGCAAAAAGTCTCAGGAATTCAATGCTGAAAACGGAAAGTTGATATCTCGATTCATTCAGAAATTAAAGCTAATTAAACACAATAATTTAAGAAAATTCAAAAAAATAATTATTTTTGTTGTTTAAATTTTGGCTAAACTAGAGCCTTTAAAATTTTTAAAATTTTATTGTAGATTGAAAATAGTCTTAAAAATTGAATGCTTTAGATCGGAAGTCAATATATTTATGTGTTGAAAAGTTACAGTCATTTTTGTATATTATGACATAAAGTAATACCATAATTAAATTTTTTAAAAGCGTTCCTTTTTCTTTCGGCCGTAACTTTTAAATTGTTAATCGTAGAAAATTTTGTACGCAAGCAATGTTGTAGTAAATTTTATTCTCCACAACTTCTTTTGGAAAATTTTTATTATACGTAGCACGGTTTCCGAGAAATTAGCGAAAAACTGAGACAACATACGATTTTGTCACCTTTCCCCCTCACCCTCACCCAAATCCGACAGTCTGGCGGCGGAGACTTTTTACCACATTTACAGCAAACGGTAATAAACAATCTGCAACACTCAGACCTTTGTTTTTTTGGATTTGGGGGTTTGGCTGTTTTTTCGTCTAATTTTACTGTACTAGTATACTTAAATTAGTAAAATAAAAATAGTAGAGTAGGGTGAGAAGTCATGTGTAGGCCACATCAGATTTTTTATTGCACAAATAAAATTACTGAATTATTTTTAGTGGCAAAGCAAACAAGCCTCGTAACGTATCGTTGAGCGAAAATGAACATCATGTCAATGAAGATTTATCAAAACCTGAAACAGCTACATCTGCATCGCTTAAGTAAGTTAAACAATAATTTGTTCTTGTTGCATAATTATATTTACTTACAATTTGTTGTATATAAATATTTGAATTATATTAGACGAATTATAATTTTTTAAATAATTTTAGAATGAAAGAAAACGAGTTTCATAATGTTCCTTCGACAAGCGGTGAAAGACTCGATGTAAATCACGACATCACTTCGATTCCTGAATCTGCAGCTATTGCATTGTCTAAGTACGTACAGTTGTCTTATCAGTTATAATGTAAAAAAGCCTTATAATATTTATATTATATAAAAATGTTTTAGTTCACCACCAAATACAAATAACAATTACATATGTGATAATGAAAACGACCCGAGCCATTTATTTAAAACTGCCGAGGAAAAAGTTTGCATTTTTTGTAAAAAAAACCGTAAAAAGCATCAACATAAGTATCAGTTATTGCAACTTTGTAACACAAAGGATGGTGTAAAGACCATCTTATCTAAAGCAAGGGAGATTGAAGATACAGAAGTTGTAGAAACTTTTACAAAAATTAATTTCTTCTATTATCATAGACTATGCAAACTGCATTATGTGAACAGCGTTAGATCAGAAGTCTCAAGTAAAAAGGAACCTACAGATCAGATTTCTCAAAAGAATTAAGAAATGTATATTTCAAAGAGGCATTGGTTGAATTCCTCATTGAAGATTGGGCGAACAACTATATGGCTCCCTTCATTGGCAACAAAACAATATTTATTAATTTCCGATCATGCTTGAAATATGAAGTTCAAAATGACAAAGTCATAAAATCTACAGCTGATTACTTATCGTGTCCCAATCACGAGGAAGCAGATACAAAAGTTGTTTATCACGCGTGTAAGATTGATTATGATGCAAACGTTGTTATACGATGTTCGGATACCGATATCGCCATCATAATGTTGGCTAATATGAAATTTGTCAACGAAAATGTAAAAATTTGGATGAAAGTTGGCACAGGTAATAATTCACGTTATATGAATATGAATTTGATGTACAGCGAATTCGGTGAAAAATTGAGCGCCGCCTTGCCAGCTTTCCATGCTTTGACTGGCTGTGATTTTAACCCATCATTTTTCAAAAAAGGGAAAAAAAGACCTTTCAAGCTTTTAGAGAAATCAGAAGAATTCATTGACGCATTCTGCAAATTAGGCAATGTAATAGACAACGATATAAACGAAAATTTCCCAGTGATTGAAGCATTTATCTGCCAAATGTATAACTTCAAACTTGTCCGAAATGTTAACGAGGCTAGAGTGGCAACATTTCTGAAAATATACAACATCAATGATAATGACGAAGTTTTTAATTTGCCAAAAAGTAATTTCGATGGATCGCTGCTACCACCATCAAAATCGGAAGTTCGTCAACAGATCTTGAGAACAGCGTATATCGCTAACATTTGGACAAACGCTTATCATTCCATACCAACAAATCTTATACCTACTGATTATGGTTGGCAAGAACAAGATGATCGGTATGTTTTTAAATGGTTTGAAGGGGACATGTTGCCTCCATCTGTTGACACCATTACGGGACCCAGTGAGAACAATGAAGGTATAATTTATTTCTTTTTTTTATTTTAAATACTAATTTGGGCATTCACGTTTTAAACTAACAACTGCTAAAATAATTCACGAATTTATACTTCTACCTGTTATCGTTATCAAAAATTCTGCGATTTCTTTATTTCTTAATTGGAGTAAAATTATATGTATGGACTCAATTTATCTCTACGTAAATTTTAATTTCGTTTAGGTATATATATATATTTTTACGTCCTACAGTGTTTATTATACTTACAGATGATGAAAATAACGATGGCGTATTTATTGACACTGATGATTCGGAAGATGATACAGAATGCAGGGAAGTGGACGATGATGAGTAATGAGGGAGAATAGGAATGAAGGCAGCAGAACAGTATGAGCGTGAAGAAGATATAAAGGGAAGAGGAAGCCAATCACCTTGATTTATAGAACTATGTATTTTTTTATATTTATCGGGAAAAAAAGATTGGTTAGGCATTCCGGAGCCTTTCCGAGACATTTTGTATTTTGTATACCTGACATAGACTAACGCGAACCAAAATGTTCAAATAAAGTATATATATTATATATTTATTAATATACAAGTATTTTTAATACCCTATTATCTAACTAACATTAAATTATCTTTTTATAAATAATTCAATGTATATATTGGGATTTTACAAGAGACATTTAATACCTTTGAGATAAAGATATGAAATATCACTTCATTTAACTATTGTAAAAAACCTCTACATCGAACTTTTGCACGGTGCCTATATTTCCCATTTAGGTGGAAGGTAAATATTAATGTGAAAGAGAACATAAAAAGGGATATTCTTGTTACATTGATTTATTATTAATTTCAACATTCACTCGTTTTGTATTGAAAGGTACAACAATAAAGAAAGTGTATTTATCATTTTATGACGACATCAATAGTGTTAAAATGTAAATACATATCAGTGATTGTATTCAAAATTATATAAAAAAGTCAATTGCCTATTCGTAGGTTCAGGTATCGCCAAACATGCTTTTAGCTGTCCATCGAGCCGAGAAAACGCGACGCCGCGCTTTATTTTCAATGTCGTAGCTGCCGGTGTTAGCCCCCAGATACAGACAGCTGCCGATTATTTTCTTGAACATAATTAAACATAGTTTAATTCTGTGAAGGTTTGATTCGGTATCAGATCACTTAATCGAGTTGTTTTTTTTGCCACTTTGCACAATCAGCTGCCGCACAACGCCCCCAATGCGACGCAGCTGCCTAGTTGATCTAGATATTACTAAACATTTACTATTATATAATATTAATTTCAGCCGGGATCACATGACTTTTTTCAGTCATGTTCATAGTCTCCTCTTAACCAAACGCCCCCGATCTGGCGCAGCTGCCGGTAGATTCCTTATTCACTGGCGTCTTAACAATCATTTAAAAGTACATTTGTGCGGGATCAAATGTTTAGTCATTTTCGACACTGGCTCCCGGACTATATGTCTCATGGTATAAATTATGAACAGGAAGCAAAACAAATATATTCTCAAATAACGGGAAATGAAGTTGTAGATTGTGAAGTAATTGTGTCTATAAATTTCCCATTTCTATGCTCTTCTCCAGATGGACTGGTAAATGATAATATTGTGTTGGAGATAAAATGTCCATATACAGCCAAAAATTTGCAAATTAATCCGAACACAGTTCCATATATTCAAAAGAATGAGATCAATTGGGTTTTGAAAAAAAATCATTCATATTACTACCAGATAATGGGACAACTGTTCACATCTGATCGCCAGTATTGCCACTTATTCATTTACACCATTAAGGATTGTGTTTTAATTCAAATTGAGATAAATCATGTAGTATAAAAAATACGACTACCTAAGTCAATATAATGGTTGTCATAAAATTTTATAAGTTTTAGCTAAACCTATAAGTCGTTCAATGTGGATCCTTTGTTGAGCAATTTTTCTGTCCCCTAAAATGGTAATACCTGGTAACTGTGTTTTTGCTATCAAAAAATTTCTACATTCTGAGCAGCGAATAAATCTTGGACATTAAATCCTCTGTCAGCCATCACTGAGTCCTCTGCATCGCATTTTACTAGTAGAAAGCTTCTTTCAACAATTTATCTATCACTGGTGCATCTTCCGTAGGCACTTGAACAATAAGAAATTAATCCACCTGGGGTTGCTTCCACTAAAACTTTCAAAGTATTTCTGTTTTTAAAAGTAGAGAAAATAGCTCGTTGTACTGACGGCACAACTGGTTTTACAATGGGAAATTCTGTTCCATCTATTATTACCCTTGTTTTTGGAAAACTTCTTTTAAATGCTTCGGGCATAAACGAATCCACCAATTCTCTAGAAGGCCATAAATTTAGTTCTCCCCATTGCAAGGCCATAAAATTAATCCAAATTACAAATACGTTTGATACTGTTGAACTGGCTATATTGAAATGTCTACCTAATTCAAAATTTGTAGCATTTCTTCTTAATTTAATGAGGGTCAAAAAGAACTGGTCTTCAACTGACAACTCTTTTACCTGCCTTTATTTATACTGGAGATTAAATCTGTCAGGCCCTAGTGTAGTCAACACCTTGGACCATATATGTTCTAGACACGTAACGCCTATTTAAATGTACAGTGGATTTTGAAGCCAGCACTAATGACAGAGAGGCTGTGTGAAGTGAGATAGAGATCCCAAAGATGCTGCAGTGCAAGTTGCATACTTTACACTTTTTAAGTGACATTTATTGCTAATTCTTGGATACTGTTTTGTATCTAATATTTTTATAAAATAAATAACTATTTATTAGATAATTAGATCAGTTTATTGACATATCAACAAGACAAAAGTATGTGTTGCACAACAACTGTTCATCATCTGTTTTACATGACAACTAAATGACATAAATATAACATCTCCTTCTCTTTATTTATTTATTTACAATAAAGTCTTTAAACTTATTTGGCATTTTAACTTCCCTTCTTGGTCTTAATTTTGGAGACATGATTTCTTTCTTCTTACTCATTAATTCAGCAGGAAGTTCTTTCTTTTCATTATCCTCGGGTATTTCTTGCACATTTTCTTGATATAATTTCTTCGTATTGTCATCCGGTTGGTTTGTATTTTCTTCAATTTCTTGTTCTTTAATTGCAATGTATTGTTCATTTTCATCTCTTGGTTTTCTATTTATAATTTCTCGCTCTTTAGCTACCATGTGTTGTTCATTTTCATCTCTTGGCTTTATATTTGTAACATTTCTTCTATAGGAACTGCCGTTGACGTTTACATCATAAGATCGGTCTGATATTTTCTTTTCTACTGTTCCTTTTGTCCATAATTTATCTTGATCTGGTCTGATTTGTACATAGGCTGGCTGACCTATTTTTAGTTCTGGTAATTTTCTTGTATTACGATCATAATAATATTTACTATATCTTCTTTGTTTCTCTATCTTGGCTGGAACATTTTCAATGTAATTTTGTAAAAATTGTGTGCTTACCGCGGGTATTCCAGTTCTTGTGTTTCTTCCTAACAAACGTTGTACTGGACTTGTTCCAATTTTGTTTGGGGTATTTCTAAAGTGTAATAATAACCACCAAATATCTTCGGATGTTTCTTCACTCTTCTTAAACAAATTTTTACATATTTTAACTGCAGACTCGGCTTTACCATTTCCTCTTGGGTGACGTGGCGAAGATGTAGTATGCTTGACATTATATATTTGCATCAATTTATTTACAGATTCATTAATAAAATGAGTACCGTTGTCTGAGCAGACAGTTTCTGGTATTCCAAAACGACAGAAATTCATTTTTAGTACCTCAGTCATTGTTTTCCCAGACAAATCTTTTAAAATGTCCACTTCAAAATAGTCTGAATAATGATCCACCGTTACTAGAACATGTTTCTTCTTGCCTTTGTGTAGTACTTCTGCTACATCCATCGATATATATTGCCATGGATAAATTGGTATTTCATGAGACATCATTTCTTGATTTGCTTGAGAAGCTGCAAATTTATTACAAATATGGCATTGTCTTATCTTTTCAGTTATTTGTAAAGTCATTCCTGGCCAGAATAAATTTTGCTTCGCTAATTTGATAGTGTTTTCTATTCCATTATGTCCTACATGAACTTTGTCAGTTAATAATTTTCGAAGAGTAAAAGGTATTAATATTCTTCCATTTTTAAATATTAGTCCATCTTGTACTGTAAGTTCATCTTTATATTTGTAGTAAATTTTAATGTCATCTGGAACATCTTTTATGTATCTTGGCCATCCTTGTGTTATATATTTTATCAATGTTTGACAGCTTTGTTCTTTAAATGTTTCTTCTTTAATATTTTCTACGCGTGCTTCTGTAATATTTAATCCTGTTATCATTCTCACATTACTAATATCTTCAAATATTTCTATTTCTTCACTAGTAATTTTGTATATATTTAATTCATTCTTCAATTTTGTAAAATTGTCTTCACAAAATCTATTTGTTGCTCTTGATAATGCATCTGCCGCTATATTATTTTTACCATCTATGAATTCTACATTTAGATTATATTTTTGTAAAATCATCAACATCAATTGTAATCTTTTTGGAGCTTGTAAAAGTGGTTTTACAAATATAGAAACAATGGGTTTGTGATCTGTTTTCACAGTGACACTAGGATTTGCTACAATTAGTTGACTAAATCGTATGCACCCAAAGACTATGGCCAACATTTCTTTTTCAATCATAGCATAATTGCGCTCTGATTTGGTTAGTGTTCTTGAAGCATATCCAATCACCTCATTTTCTTGGTAAATTACAACTCCTAGACCTGTTGATGATGAATCGCATTCCATGATTATAGGTTTATTTATATCATAATATTTTAGTGATTTTATATCAGCCACTAAATTTTTTAGTCTTTTAAACTCTTTTTCCTCTTCTTCAGTCCAGTTCCATTCGGTTTTCTCTAACGTTAAATATCTTAATTTTGATGACTCTGTACTTAAATTTTTAATAAATCTACTTAAGTATGTCACCATACCGAGAAATCGTCTCAGATCTCCTTTGTTTTCTGGCGTTGACATTTCTATAATGGCTTGAACTTTAGATATATCGGGTTTTACACCTTCATCAGTTAAAATATAGCCATAAAACTTAATCGAATTTTTGCATAAATTTAACTTATCTTTATTCAGTTTACAGTTATTTTCTCGTAATCGAATAAATAACTTCTTTAAATTTTCATTATGGTCGCGTAATGCGTCTTCCATTGTGTTACCACAACCATAAATTAAAATATCATCTGCCATGACTTCAATTCCTTTTAGATCTTGTGTAACTTGAAACATTTTCATCTGAAATAATTCTGGTGCTGGCGATACACCAAATGGTAAACGGATCCAGCGATACCTTCCAAAGGGAGTCCAAAAACAAGTTAGTTTACTGCTGGCTTCTGATAGCTTCAAATGCCAAAACCCTTTCTTTGTATCGACTGTGCTAAATATTTTTGCTTTACCTAACTCTGGTAGTACCTCATCGATTGTCGTGAATTGGAAACGAGGTCTTTTTAAAGCTTTGTTTAGTGGAATAGGGTCCAAACAGATTCTAAAACTTTTAGGTTTTTGAACTATTAGTATATTACTCACCCAATCGGTTGATTGATCTTCTTTAACAATAATTTTATCCTTAACCAACTTATCTAATTCTTCTTTCAACTTTTTTCGTAAACTCATAGGAATACGACGAGCTGGTTGTATTTTAGGAACTATATTTGAATCTACTTCTAAATCAACTTCTCCTGGAATGAGTCCATAACCTTGAAATAAATCTTCAAATTCTTGAACTATATTTTCAGCTTCTTGTTTTAACTGTGTTTCGTGATTATCTTTTGAAAAACTAACAGTGTTACAATATTTTATCAGACCTAATGCTGAACACGCATTAGCTGAAAGAAGTGGTCCATGCTCAACATCAACAACTTGAAATATGATTGTATAATTCTTGCATTTATGATAGCATTTCAATCTTATTTCTCCTAATACAGGGATTTTCGAACCATTGAAAGATTTTAATGACATCGTAGATTTATCTATTTTTGTATCTGCTTCTTTCATCATTTTACATAGTAATTTGTAACCAATTAAACAAACATTTGCACCTGTATCTAAATCACATTGAACATTTTTCCATTCATTACCAAATTTTAACCTTAGTTCAGCTTTGACACTTCCACCTATTTTACTATTATCAATTATTTTAGCAATAACAACATCTTGAGTTTCAGATTCATAATTATCTTCTAATACATTTTCAGTGTTTATTTCTTTTATGTTTCGCTGTTTTCTTTTTGGATTCTTGTAACAACATTTTTCATAATGTCCTTTCTTCTCACATATTTTACATTGATGGTTCCTAGCTGGACATTTTTCAATCTTAAATTCATGTGATCCATCACAGAATTTACAACGTAACTGATTTTGTTTCTTGAAACTTCTCTTTTTATCAATCTTATTAACAGAGTTTTCTGTCGGATGTAGACATTTGAATCTGTCTTCAGTTATTTCGTTAATTTTACAAGATTTAATAACTTCATCTAAAGTTAGTTTATCAGGATCATCTTTCAGAAATTTCTTCTGTAGCTCTTGATCTTTTACACCAAACGCAATACGATCACGTAGAATAACATTCTTTATTTCATCTTTTGGTATCTTTTCGAACTGACAACTTTCCATTATTATTGGATGAGATTTTGCTACTAGCTTTTCGCTAATTTTATTTAATACAGAAACGCAACTTTTCTGATCATCTTCTGTTAGACCAAAATTATTATATTTTATCTTGGCGTTATCACCAATTATAGAAAGTAATATCCATTCCTGTAGCTTTCACATATGTTCCCCAATTTGCTTTAAACAATTGAAAATTTTCTCTTATGTCACCATCAATTTGTAGTGGTTTAGGAAAAGGAACTCTTGAATGCTGTTGAGTATTTACTTGTGAAATTGTCATTTCTTGCATTTTCTGCTGCATCGTTATCATCTGTTCGTTTAACATTTTCATGTTTTCTGCTTGTAACTTAAAAAACGTTTCAAATTCAGCCATTTTAACTGTACTATTAAGCTTAACCTTGCTTAAAATAGTATCACACCTGACACCATGTTTTGTATCTAATATTTTTATAAAATAAATAACTATTTATTAGATAATTAGATCAGTTTATTGACATATCAACAAGACAAAAGTATGTGTTGCACAACAACTGTTCATCATCTGTTTTACATGACAACTAAATGACATAAATATAACAGATACTTTCATTCTTGTTGTCATCTGTCACAATTTTGTATATTTAGAAGTTATCTTGTGCATTTTGATTGTATTTTATTGAATACTAACAATAATGTGAATCACGAACTGTCACTTGTCAAATCAAAAATGCAACCCGCATTACATCAACTTTGGTGTAAATGCAACCCGCATTACACCAATTGTGGGCTAACTGACAGAAGTGTCGGCTTCACAACAAATGACTGCGTGCGGGGTCTAAGGTATCTATGGTCGAAGGTCAACACAAACTCAAATTTTTTAAATGACAGTTAAGTCAATTGTTATATTGTTTCAATTCAATTTTTACATAAATAATACTTTAGTGATAAGTCAAATATTTATTAAGTCAAAACCTATCATAACGCCTACCTTTACGAATAACGAATATACAGACATTATTATCTTAACCGATGGTGAAGCTCAAGGAAACGCTGTTTAAGCCCGATGAATTTACATGGAACATTATTTTCCAAATGCCTGTATGCCTAATATTTGCACATTTGTCAACATTTACAACATTTTTAAGCCTGCAGATCAAGATCATGGTAGAAAACGTTAACATCACGTCTAAAATGTTGAAGAGGCTACCATCACAGTACGGAGTGTCACATAATATCACAATTTGGAGGCTACGAGGGTCGTTTGATAAGTCTGGTAAATTTCTAAGAGAAGGCGCCACAATGAACTTTTTAGTACATAACCTAAAAGTGTCACTATTCAAATCTCTAGATACACCGGCTTTTCCATAAACAACGCTTAGTTTAATTTTGGTAGTCGTTTAAAGTGAGTAAGGCAGCAGTTTCTAAAAAATGGATAAAAATGAGTTTAGAGCAGCGATAAAACATTTTCATCTGAAGCAGTGGACGGCCGCGCAGATCAAAGCTGAGTTAAACGAAGTTCATGGGGACTCTGCTCCTTCGTTGAAAACTATTTATTTTTGGATAAACGAATTTAATCGTGGCCGAACCTCGACTCAAGATGAAGCGCGTTCTGGACGCCCAATTGAAGTCACCACATCAGATATGGTAGAAAAAATCCATCATATGGTTATGGAAGATCGTCGATTCAAAGTGCGTGACATTGCTGAGACTGTAGACATCTCCACTGAACGAGTGCATAACATATTGCATTAAAAATTAGAGGTCAGGAAGGTGTGTGCAAGATGGGTGCCGCGATTTCTGACACCCGACCAAAAACTCAATCGGAAAGACATTTCAGCGCAGTGTCTTGCGATGTTTAATCGGAATCCACAGGACTTTTTGCGTCGATTCGTGACCGTGGACGAAACCTGGATCCACCACTATACACCCGAGACAGTCGAAGCAATGGATATTGCCTGGGAAAAGTGCGCTAAAGAAGGTGAAGACTGTTTTGTCAGCTGAAAAGGTTATGGCCACAGTTTTTTGGGATGTTCAAGGAATTATCCTCATCGATTATTTGGAAAAGGGAAAAACCATCACAGGAGCGTACTATGCAACGTTACTGGACCGTTTAAACGCCGAGCTAAAAAATAAACACCCACGATTGACAAAGAAAAAAGTTCTTTTCATCAAGACAACGCGTCGGCTCACACCTCCGCAATCGCAATGGCAAAAATACACGAATTGGGCTTTGAATTGGTTCCGCATCCACCTTACTCACCAGACTTGGCTCCGTGCGACTTCTTCTTGTTCCCCAATTTAAAGACATGGCTTGGTGGGAAGAAATTCTCATCAAATGAAGAAGTCATCGATGCCGTGGATGTATATTTTGCAGACCTCGAGAAATCGTACTTTTCTGACGGTATGAAAAAGCTGGAATCTAAGGAGACTATGTTGAAAAATAAGGGTGAATATTAAAAAAAATATTACATCTTTTTTACCAAATTTATCAAACGACCCTCTACGTATTAAAATGGTTCAATACTATTTTTAACAAGTACATCTACCTTTCACATGTCAATTTTGTGAATGAGTTCTCAGAAAAATACACGAGCAGCAAATTTTTCTATCATTTACGAACGGATCAGCTGATCAGATACTTGCAGCAAATAGCAAACAATTCCAGTACTAGCACTGCGCAGAACATGCGCAACTTAGAACTTACAACAGGTGATAACAGCGCCGCACAAATGAATGAACATGTGTTTTGACAGTTAGTGTTGTTCTCGTTAAATGATTTTCATAATATTGTGACAAAGTAAATTGTGTATAATTCAAATCTCAAAATAAATCCAGTTATTTAATAAAATTGCTAGTGAACTTTTTAACAATTAACCATTTCAGGTTAGTTTCAATTGTCATAAGGAAATTGATTGTTGATGCTTTCCATAGGCGGGAAACCAAATATGTGACAAATTTTTAAAGAATTTCAACTCAAAAACTTATTAGGAAAAAAGTAATTGTGGAACATTGTTTCTCTCGTCGAGGGACATTACAGGTTAAAATTAAACCACTTTTTTGCATGTTTGGTCTTTTCATCAATTTACCATGCCTCTTTCCAAGAAAGTATGTTGATCTTACCGGTTGCTAGGCTAAACAAAACGGTAAGTAATTAACTTACCGTTCACTGGACGGTAAGTTAATTCAAACTGAACGGTAAGTAAATTTAACCTTCCACTACTCGCGCGCGGAGTATCACTCCGCAGTGGAGAAGTTTTGCTATTATTTTCAAAATTCCGAACCCTCCTGCACCGTGCGGAGCAGTATCTGCCTTATTTAGTGTGCTCTTCAGTTAGCATACAGTTGCAGCTAAGTAGGTACGCTGTGTTTTGTTTAATTCACAAGTGCGGACTGAGAGTCCGCGCGTCAGTACTTACGTTTGGAATTTTCTTGATAATTATTTTTTAAATTTTCTTTAAAAGGTGAGAATATAATACTACTATTTAAGAAAAAAAAATTTCATTTTTACTTCAGATGTGGTCTTATATGAAAAAGATCAAGAACGTTTAGAACAATTAATGCAAACATTACTAGATGAAGAAAATGTCGTAGTCGGTGTGCTTTCTGTGATAAGAAAAAAAATAGGCCTACACGATTTTCATGCGAAAATTGCAACAAGTTTCTGTGTCTTGAGCACTCATTGTTCATTTTTCAAGAATGTTTCACCAATAATAGCGAAGAAGAAGAAAACTAGATTTTCTTGTAATCCATAATCATAATTATGTATTGTCATATTATAACTTTGATTTATTAATAAATTTTTGTTAAATAATAAACCAATGTTTTAATTTTATCTATTTCTTCTTATTAACTGCTACTGTTCAGTACTTAGGTGGCTTAAAAGGCATAATTATAAATTGCGGACTCAGAGTCCGCTGCGAGCAGACATGTTCTAAAATAAGTGCGAGCAGAGGAAGGTTAATATTAATTACGAAGAAATTAATATTTGCGTATGGATAAAAAAGACCAATAGTGCAAAAAATTATATAATCATTACGGACTTTAAGGAATTACCGATGTCAGACAAAATTGAAGACTGAGCGAAGCGAAACATTGTCTTCCAGCGGTAAACTGTTCTTACCGTTCTTGATACTTAATATACTAATTTCTGTTACATCCTGTATAGAAGGTAACGTAAGAAGTTGGAGATCTTAAAAATACTACTGCACGATGTTCGTGAACAAGGACCAACCATAGCTCTTAATATCATTTTTTGTGTTTAAAAACATTAAGCGCATGAACAGAAGAACCCCAGCAAATGATACAGTAGGATAATTTGCTATAAACATAAGCATAATAGTATATTTTAACTATATGTGGACTGACATGGATACGGAAGTGTCCTATGACGTAACAAGTCGAACACAGAGTTTTAGTAAGTTGTTGTGTATGTTCCATCCAAGCAAAATTGTATTCAACATTTAGACCCAGAACTTTAGTTGAATTACCAACAAGCGCCGAAGTAGGTACCGAAATTATTACCTCATAATAAAAACTGAATTAATTTAGTTTTATTGGCGATCAGGAAGACACCATTAGAATCACACAATGATGACATGCAGTTAACACATAGTTGAATTTTGATACTCAGATCAACGACTGAATCCGCCGCAACTATAAGAGAAGTATCGTCTGCAAAAAGGCACACATCAGCATTATCAAAGGATAAGGGAATGTCACTAATATACAGAAGGAAGAGTAAAGAGCCTAACACACTACCCTGCGGTACACCAAAACAAAGGGCGCTACGATCAGATGTGTATTTCTGTCTGTTGATGTTAATGCGCACAACTTGAGATCCACCGTTTTAAATAGGATGTTAACCACGATAAAGCATTGCCTCTAATACCGTAGGCCTCCAGTTTTTCTGTGATTTATTGTATCAAAGATTTTGATAAATAATTTATTTGACAAAAAAAACCTTAATTACATCAAATGTATGCAACTTTATTTTCTTTAATTTGGTATATAGCACAAACTATCTATCTCCAGACAAGACAGCTATGGTTATTATTTTTACTCTGTACAGTAGCGCTAAATTGCGGTGCTAGGATGAACTTAATTAAAGCTATCTTGATTATTTTTATAAGGCTATTACAATTTTGACATGAAATTCCAAAAACTTTAAATAAAACACAAGTATCCAATTTAAATAATATATTGGAAACATATTAATGATGTAATTATATAAAATTCAAAAATAAATAATTAAAGTCTTGCAATTTTTTTGAACAGGATTACGTCTGATAGTAACAACTGGAATAACACATATAGCACGTTTATAAATAAAGTTATTCTTCTTCTTATGCCTATGGCACACCGGTCGAGGACCATCGAGTAACTCCTCGATGAAACGATAGAACGCACCCCGTCCTCGACGAAAAATAGGGGCGCCGCTATTTTCATCGAGTTGTTCCTCGATGAAACGAATGTATCTCATTTCAGACGTATCTTTTGTATTTGATTTCGCGCAAAACTTTGATGTATTTGTCACCGATGAAATATAAATCCATCGCGGACGGGTGCGTTCTTTCGTTTCATCGAGGAGTTACTCGATGGTCCTCGACCGGTGTGCCATAGGCATTACGAATTTTCTCTTCTGCCAAAGTTACAAATCACACAATATAATTAATCACAATAATGATCATATTAATAATAACTGTTAAGAGATTTAAACTACACTGTGACACGAGCTGAATTATACACAAAACAAAATCATAATTTTTTTGACATTTTATCTAAACCATTTTGATTGGTTAGAATTATTTCGGACGCAAACCGGAAAACACCTAATGCCATCTCTTGATGCTAGATAGAACTAAACACGATTTAAAGGACAAACAATAGAGCTGTCAGCCCCCTGGTATATAGTCATCTTAAATGAATAGTTTCCAAGTTATTTCGAAAAATCATGACCACCCGTTCTTTAGTCATTTTTATTTATAACTCACTTTGCGGCAAAGACACGTTTAATTTAATATTCGTGTTCAGTGACCCAAAAAACATACTTATACAAAATTTCAAAACAACCCCAAAACTTTCACTTATTTTCTACCAGTTGACTGGGCTATAATATGTGCGATTTTTCTACATAGTGCAGGGAATACAATCATGGGCGTCGCCAGGTTATTTCCTAGGGGGGGGGGGCAAATTATTTTTGGGATCAGTAATGTAGTCCTCAAAAATTAATTTGTTGGGGAGAAAGAAAAAAAAGCGCCGCAGGCGAAATTTTTTTTTAGTTCAAGGTCAAAGGCTGCTTCATTAAAAGTTAAGTTATACATACACTTGAAATTACATCATATTTTACCCTCTATCAATTACAAAAATTAAAATAAATAATAAATTTTAAAAAAATAATGCAATAAATGTCTTATTTTAGCATTTAGATAAGTACGTAGGCAAAAAAATATAAATACTAATTCGCTGGGGGAAGGTGGTTTAATTCCTAAACCTTCCTGGCTACGCCAATGATACTATACTATACATTTCTGATATCCAGTACCTACATTAAAGATTCAGAATAAACCTTTAATACCGTTTCTTGCAAATCTCTATACCTATATTTAATAAGAAATAATAAATTTAGCCAGCGTCGGGCAATAAAAGCATATCAAAGCTCGCTGCAACCCATAACCCATGTTGCCCATTGTTGTTGCTTCATTTAGATTTTCGAGGAAAATACTACCCACCAATTAAACTCATTTTCTGAGTACAGGAGCATTATTCTTGAAAAGATTCGCGTATTTCGTACATTGAAATTTCTAAAAAAAAATTCCAAGTGTTTGGTCTTTTTTGTCATATAGGTATGAAATTTGAGTTTCTGTATCATTATCTAGGGGGGGGGGGCAGGCCCATGAATACAATTACGAAAGAATAATAGTAATTATTTTGTTTTTTATAGTTACCTACCTTACAAGTTTTTATAATTTTATTTGATTTGGGATTTTTATTAGATAAAATAATTATAAACTTTTGTATGTAATAATAATAAACTGTAACTGTAATAAATTTGAACTATAAAGAATGATTTGGTTTCCAGTGTCCCGCTGATATTTCGTAATCTAATAATAATTGAGAAAATTTATTTATATTTATTTTTACAGTTTTGAAAACAACATATTTTTCTGAATTCAAATATGTATAGTATTTTATTTTTCAATTCATTGTTTTATACTTTTAAAAAATTTAAAAATCTAAAAATATATAGGTATATTTTTTTTGTTACACTACCTAATTCAAAACAACAAAATAATTAATGTTTTATGTGAATAGAACTTAAAAAAAAACAGAAGACAAATTTTCACGAATAATTATAATTATAATTTCGATATTTTAAGAGTTTTGAATTGAATTTTTGGTGAAAAATAAATGTATACGCTTTTGAATTCCGAGAAAATATGATCTTTACGAATCTTGAAAAATAAATATATATGTTACCATTAAAATAAAAAATGCACATGAAAAGTGCATTAATATAGAATACATAATAATGAATTATTTAAATGAAAAAAATTTCTCAATTGTCATTAGTTTGCGAAATAGCAGCTGGAAACCAAACCACCCTGTAGATGGCAGCAAAGTGATTTGCAACATCGTGTTGAAATTTTTGCAGCAATACTGTAACAATGACGAATGAAAACAAACTCCCTGTAGGCTTTTTATAAACTATACTGACCCTAACACATTGAACACGCCGCTGTGCACAGCTTATGGGACTACCACGAAGGGTGGCGACTGAAAGGGGTGCACTGCACTCAAAATGTTAAGTAATATTCCTGTACGAACGAGTAAAGCCGCGTATTCATCTGAGCACGAACGGGAACGAGCAAGGCGAGGCCGAACGGATGCCTCGTTTGTAAATTTGTTTGGTAGAATATGCGAACGTACGACGTCTGGCGAGGCAACGAACGAGGCACCGATCCACCCATAAGGCGGGTATTCATCTGAGCACGAACGGGAACGAGGCAAGCCGAGGCCGAACGGATGCCTCGTTTGTAAATTTGTTTGGTAGAATATGCAATCGTACGACGTCTGGCGAGGCAACGAACGAGGCACCGATCCATTGCATACATGTAGACGCTGAACAGACTTGACTGAAGGGCAGAAGGCAAGTAAGGCGAGGCGAGGCAGTTGAATCGAACAAATGCCGTCCACATCTGATCAAATTTCTCTTTGATGTACCGACTTCCATCGGATGGCATCCGAACTGCCTCGGACCGTGCGTCGCATAGCCAAATGGTGTTTTCCGCGCCTCGGTGACACGTCCACATACGTATGATCGTTCGGCCTCGCCTTGCCTCGTTCCTGTTCGTGCTCAGATGAATACGCACCTATACATGCAGAAGCTGAACGAACAAATGCCATCCACATCTGAACAAATTTTTCTTTGAAGTACCGACTTCCATCGGATGGCATCCGAACTGCTTCGGACCGTACGTCGCACAGCCGAATGCTGTTTGCCGCGCCTCGGTGACACGTCCACATACGTATGATCGTTCGGCCTCGCCTTGCCTCGTTCCCGTTCGTGCTCAGATGAATACGCGCCTAACACTGTTTCAGTACCGCTGTATCTTCATTCACATATCTAAACGTTTAGCTTTAAGATTTATGTTTGTGTTGAAGAAAGTACTGCACAATTTTATGTTTTTAAATAAAACATATAGTCATCAACTGACATCTAAATAACGTCATAAAATTCCGACTGCAGACGTACAAATATTAAGTCAAACAGGTACCAAAATAAATATCTTGAACAAAAGGACTCTGCACCATAGATAATTATATTTTCTATTATTTTTAATTGCAAAAATTGTCATATATAAATAATGTACCAATTTATGGAAAACTATATCAAGTTTCAAAAAGTACTACTTCCGGTTTGCGGATTTCTACCAAAATCTAATCCGATGTTAAGATTCTTATTAAAACCTTAAATATGAAATATGGTTATTAAGGGTTTGATACTTTTTAAGTTTGTTATCGTGGACGAAAAATTGTTTATCCATACGTCCATACGCACACACACACACAGGCATCATCGTGAAAATAGTAAATTCGTATTTTAGAGACCCATACTCGAAAATTTTGACCCATTATAATACCTCTCTTTTGTGGATTTTGAGACGAGAGGTAAAAACCACAAAATCACTAGGATTATCTTCACTTAAATCTGATATTTGGACGTGTTGAATGTAAAAACGACTATGTTCCAGCCACACTTGAATTTTGTTCTTACTCCACAAAGTTTAAAAACTGACTATAAATAAATAATCGGAGTCTCGTGTGCCACTCAGGCAAATAATAGGATGTTGGGAGGCACGTAAAAATATAAAACAGAAAAAAGTAAAATAAACCTTTATTTTTTTGCAATCATTATTAATACCTGCATAAAATCGTCAGTCAAAATTGGCCTTGACACATATTACTGTTATCATTTCGTTCATACAAGGGCACAAACAATTTTAGAAACCTTATTCCTTTGAGATAAACATTCTACATGAACAAACTCTTTGGAATTGCAAATTTAAAATGTTGATTCTACTAGATTAATGCCAACTTCGACACCTAAGAACAAATAATAATTAGATAAGTAAAACGCCAGTTTTAAGTGACTCAAAGATTGTCAAGAGAGTTTTGGGTTACGTGAAGATTACTTTGACCTTATTGTTGCTAATGACGTAATACTGAAAATATGAAATGGCATTTCAATTTGAAACTTTACACGTATATATTTCGATTTCGATTACTAGAAAACATTGAACAGTTTCGAATATTTTGTTGTATTTTTCTAATCGCGGAGCAACCTTATTTGTGGAAATTAAACACTTGTAATTTTAAATCCAAAACTATCTCTATCTCTTTCGACAATCTTTGAGTCAAGTTCTATGATGGAATTGTATAGGGAATTACCAGTTTAATTAATATTTGGTCTTATGCCCTGTTCACACGTTGCTACTTTGAAGACACATTCGTGCTACTGTAGCAAGAAAAAATCTGAGTCGCTTGTCAAATAGCAGCGCTGCTAATTTGTAGCATCAAAGTATCAAGAACTACTCGTTGATAATTTCACATCGTTGATCGTTGTGTGTGTAGATAGCGATTTTTTGCGGTAATTGTCTCGATTTGAATTTCTTTTTATGCTACAGTAGCACGTATGCGTCTTCAAAGTAGCAACGTGTGAACAGGGCATTAGTTCGACACATTCATTTTCAATAAGGCCACTCTTATGCCCATGTTACACCTATATGTCTTTGTCTGATGACTGATGAAACCAGTTTTGACATACGAAAATCTGCCGATTTGGTGTCACATCTATATGTCAAAAATCATATGAAAATTTATATAAAGTATTTATAATATAAAAATATCATTTTTATAAACCTTTGCCTTCTACCTTATACTGGTTTGGCAAATTTGAATTCATTTAAACAAATTATAATAACCAACAACAAAATACGTGCTGTTAAGGAGGTTCCCTAGACATTTTAAAAAAAGTTCTAATGTAACCAAACTTTGAATTTATGTTGTCTGTGTCATAAAAATGATACCTGAATTTTTTGGAAATTTTTGACCACGTAGTTTGAACGAAATTAATTGTTAAATTTTAATATTTTACATGGGCTCTTATGGCTTTCCATTAATTGATTAAATAAAAAGATGTTAGAAATGTTCTATTTACTTAATTTTTGGTATATAAACGTATGCAAGCACGGACATCAATTTCCCAAAATTTGAAGAAGGTTGACCACATAGTTGTAACAATATTTTCGATTCAAAAAAAAATCTTCAAGCATTTTTTGATTAGTGAATTAGAAATTATTGTAAAAATATATCACCGCAACTGAACGAATTGCAATATCAACTAACACCCGTTGACCGAATTTTGTATTACATTAATAAAAATATTTTTACTAATTAAATGCTGATATCTGAGTACGCCACTGCATGGGTAGGGAACTTCCTTAACTATGTAACTCATTTCACGCTGTATATTATTTGAATTTCTGCCCGCCAATCATCGTGAAATGAGAAGCAAACGGTGACAATATGACCTTGACCGATGGAAATAGCGGCGCTCCTATTTTTCGTCATACAAATCTAGTTTCATCCGTTATCGGTAAAAAAAAACATATAGGTGTGACATGGGCATTATCTGCCTCTATTTCATCATGAAAGGCAGCAACCGAAAATCACTGATTTTTATCTTGATCGAAAATTGTCTTGTCCGTTACATGTTCAACCGGAATTTACTGGCGAAATACAAATTTAAAATTTTACTGTGTACGTTCGTGGTCGGCAATCTGTTTATGCTTTCGTATTAACTCTAGAATGCTTTTTACTTCGGTATAATTTGAAAAGTTGTTCGATAAATTCTCATCTTTTGCCGGGAAATAAACTGCACGATTTAAAGTTAAATATAAAACATGTATATAATCATGAAAATAATTTTGCGCTGTGGTGGTTGACACTTCGTACATGATTGCTAAGGCATGAAAACTTATATCTAATTTTAATTTTGTTAAAACAAGGCAAATTTTTTTTTCGGTACTATCCGAGCTTAACTTTGGGAATTGTTTCAACATTTTGTTGACTATAGCAGAAAGAAGTCTAAATATTTCCAGATTAATTCCGGTATATACACTTAATTTTGTTGACGACGTCAATAAATACTCATGAAATCGGATTTCATTTCGACTACTTAATAAATTAACTTGTAGACACTTGTCAACTTGTCTTTTTTCTTGTACTGTGCTTAGTGGGTCATCCTGTAGAATCAAATCTTCAGCCATAAATTCTGTAGTCTCTTCAGCATCTCTCGTGTTGCTGTTGTCCAAGTCTATATTTTCAATTTGTAATTCTCTGAAAATATACAATTCAATTTGAAATAAAATAAAAAATAAAATTTCCGAAAAGTATCATGAGTGTCAAATTGAGGCAGTGAAGAATATCATTACAGGACCAATCATGTAAAGACATTACTAGACAAATCATGTTCATTGATTTGGAAAAACAAACCATAGTAATTACGCGACAATAGTTATTTGTGTATCAAGTATGGATAGAGCATTGTTTGTTGCACGCGGGGAGAAATTTGTTCAGTCGAGCCGAAGCCGAGATTGACGACTCGCCAAGGGCAAGAGGGCAACAAACAAGCTCTATCCAACGAGATGCACACAATATTTTGTCTACAATCGTAACGTCAATATAGCTAATTTAAAAATTATTATTATTTGTCGTGGATATAACAATTCAATTAAATCCCGATTATCGATCATCATCATGACAACGTTTATAAACAAAACAAACATTTTTCAAACAAAATGTTGACAATCGTAGTTTGGGGCCAATTTGACGTAATAAATTTAATAGTATTATGTTAGTGCACTAGTGCGACAATGTTATACATATCCTAACTAAAAATTGAATAACAATGTTCACATTGTACAACGATTGTAGACAAAAGTCTTTTGTGTTCTTAGACAAAAAAACTATTACTTACTTCGTGTGTAATTATTTTTACTTTCTCAAAAACTATCATGAAAAGTTAAGATGTAAAAAAAACCGTGCATCAGAAAATTTTAAAATAATTTTACTCATAGAAAAATATTCAGGAAATTGGATTCTGCAAACCGGAAATAAATATTTTTATTCTTAAAAAAAATAACAGCGGTTTTCGAATGATGAGACATATTTTTCTTATTTTTTCTTAGAAAAAATCTAAAAATTTCGACCTAACTAAAACCTACAAACGTTTAAAACTCATATAATTTTTTGACAAATTTTATAGAGACATATAGTAACATTTGTTGCTGTATTTTGCATATCACAACGTTATTAGAACAGTTTGAAAATCTTTTTGGCAATAATTACCATCAATCAAGACCTTTCTAAAACAGTTTGAAAACGTTTTCTTTACGTAAATGGGGAATTATATTTTGGTTGTGAAAACGTTGTTGTGTCTTATTTTTTAACCATTTTATAAATTATTTTGACGAAAATATTACTACAATATTACCAAAAAGCATAAAGCTACAATTAAGTCTTAAACTGGTTATTACCACTAAATTGCCATAGTTTGACTGTTTGGTTATTATTTGGAATGTAGTTAGCAATTTTGTTCTCTAATGTCCGTAATATAACTTAGTGAAGAATGGCTGGCAATACTTTTTACAGATAGTAATTATAAGAATATTATTTGCCGAAATGTCAAATTAATCGATATATAAATTTTATATGCCCAATCATATTTATTGCAGAACTTATAAAGATACTTTGAAAAATTATGTGCGCCGGTCCTATTTGCTTTACTTACATGGTTTAATTTATCAATTAAATATATTGTAAAAATATATTTTTTAAAATTTAATACCATGTTGTATATAGATGCTAAAAAATGATATGAGGAATGTTTAAATACTGATTTAAATAAGAAAATCTCTTTAAAAACGTTTTAATCTTCATTTTGTAGTATTTGTAAAACAATGGATGCCTTCACGTATAAAGGAAAAGATGGCGAAAACGCAGGAAAATTAAACAATTGCGATGACTATTTAAAAGATAAAATGTGGCTAAAATATAACTATTGTTTTTCCAAATGGCTTTTAGAAACCAACAAGATAAAGGTCTAGTTAATTTTAAGTTCTTGTGACCAAATAATATATTTGTTATATTTCTTCTCATTTTCCAAATTTTTTTCGAATTCGTAATGATATAATATCTGCTTAATAACGAAAATATTTTTAAATATTAGGTTACATCAATTATTCAAATACCGATTATTTTTTCAGTACCTATTGTTATTGGTATAGATCTGTTTTAAAATTTATTTATTTTAAAAATATTTTTATAAATTAGTAATTAAAATAATGTTTTAAAGTTGACAGTACCTATTTGCTATAAGTTTGTAATCCCACAACTATGCGACAAAGAAGAAAAACAGTAAAAAAAAAACACGGTTTGAATTATTATAAAATGATATAGGTAGTAGAATTTCTAACAATTTTTAGCAAAGATGAAACATAATTGACAATAGTCACTGAACAATGGTCATGGTCATACGATGGTTGAAAATTGTCATTATTTTATCATTTTTGACCAGAAAAAAACTAAACAGTTTTAGTTATTTTAGGGATGTATTTAGAGATTCAAAAACGCTTTTGTGGCTATGTAGGAATAAAAGAAATAACTAGAAGTCATTTGGATATATTTTAGCCATAGTAACCTTTTGCTTGTTGATGATAATTGCCAATGAGTTTTAAACGTTTTCAAAACGTTTTAGTAACAAATGTTTCACACCATAATATAATTTATTTATAATAACCAATTTATAACTAAAAGCTGGTGATGAAAACGTTTTAATAACTAGAAATAAGATTTTATAACGAACAAGTCAAAAAATGTTACTTGGGAACGTATACAGAAAGCCCGATGTCAATAACTTTATCCAATTGGAAGTCACTGTAAATTAAACACCAAAATGTAAAATATTTTTTTTTATTAAACTTGTAAGAATATCCTTAAATTGTAACTAAACCCGTGCGTCAGATAATTTGAAAATAATTTTACTCATAGAAAAGTATTCAGGAAATTAGATTCTGCAAACCGGAAATCAATATTTTTATTCATAAAAAAATACAGCCGGTTTTGTATGATGACATAAACTACTACTTGATCAAAATACATTTTATAGTCAATTTTGTGCTCTACAATTTGTTAGTAACTGCTTTTTACGAGATAAAAATTTAAAAATCTGACGTGGACACCACATGACTTCCTTGTACGCCTATTAAACTGTTCATACTTTTCTTAATAACTAAAATGTAGAATAATATAAAAAATCTGACTTTATTCTTTTAACTTATTATACAAATATATTAATATATAAGTAGGTACTACTACTACTGATACTATACTCACAATTATATTTTAGTCATTTTATTTAAACTGCAGAAGATGTAAAGCACATTTTACTATTAATTGTCACTGTCATGTCATAATCATTTAAATTTTACGTAGTAACAAATGTTAATCGATCATGGACTACAAGATACCGAAATACTAAATTATAAATATATACTTTAATTATTCTTAAATGATACCAGATACAAAAATATTTATAAAATACCGATTTTAGGTAATAATCACATAATCTTTCATTTAAAATAAAAAAATTTGTCTTAAATTAAATATTTATCGAAATATTTGAAAAAAGTACTACTTCCGATTTGTAGATTAACAGTCCTAAATACAAAATTTCAACTTTCTACGTCTAATCGTATTTGAGTTATGCGACACACATACGTCCGACCGTACGTACGTACAGACGTCACGACGAAACTATACTTGATGTCAGCTTAGAAAATAGCGTTGAGTAAGATAGGACAATGATATCCTTGAATCTGATTGGTCAAATTTGGTATGGTACGAGAGGTGGATTTACATCAGCGAACATTGGAGAGATTCGCGATTTCATTTCCGTTTCCGGACTGCATTCACAGTGCCACCTACTATTTTCTAAGCTGAAATAGAGTATAGTCATAATGGATTCAGAAAAGGTCAAAACGGATATTTCCATCAAAATTTGAAAACCGAAATTTTTCGCGATTACAATACTTCCTTTTTACTCTGTACAAGGAAGTAAAAACAACAGACGGTGACCTTTTTTTTAAATGGCGGACGAAGCTCCAGTCCAATCGATTCAGACTTTTAGTATGTTGTTGATAAAGGTACTGGAATGGTGTATACCAAAATCCAGCTTTCTACTAATTTTTTCCACTAAACGACAAAATATGATATAATTTTACTTTACTATCTCCATAAGTATAAAAATTTAAGTTAAATTTACATTATTAAGTCAAAAATAAATGTAACAATAAATATGGGGAGCAGTATTCAATCTTGATTACTGTTTTTGAGTCAAACTTACAGAGACTTATAAATTTGTTATGTTACATTATGTTGAAAAGTTAAATTTACATTATTAATCATGATTATTGCTCTCCAAATTTATTATTACACTAGCGAACCCGGCTCGCGTTACTACGCCTCCACCTCAAATTTAAAGGAATCACGTTATAAGAATTTATTATTATTACCATACCATACATGGTGGCAATTCTAACTTCGCCCATGATACCATACCAAATTTGAACCCAATCGGTTACCGCCATTTTGTTTAAAGATGGCGGACTGATATTTTAGTATGCTCATGTCATAAGTTATAACCATTACAAATTTGAACCCAATCGGTGAAGTACATTTTGAGTTAGCTAGCCACCATTTTGTTTCAAGATGACGGACTAACAAGACAGATTCTTAGCTATTACTGTACCAAATTTGAACGTGCTTTCATAAAATTTAAACCCAATCGGTTACCGCCATATTTTTTTTTTGAAAATATAATATAGCCTGTCACCCGGGGATAGTGTAGCTTCCCAACGGTGAAAACATTTTTCAAATCGATTCAGTAGTTTCGGAGCCTATTCAATGCAAACAAACAATCAAATCTTTCCAATTTATTAAATTAGTAATTTTTGTTTTGTTTTTGAATTAATAATGTAAATTTTACTTAATTTTTTTTAACTTTTCAAGATAATGTAACATAATTTTTTTGAGTCACTCTAATTAGACTTGGACATGCACAACCAATAATGTGCCGAAACGTCGTCTTTAAAATATAATCATTATATTATTTATACGCATATATATATATATATATATTTTTGTATCTTCTTATGTTATAAAAGGTGTCCTATGCCTAAAAACATTGATTTCGAAATTAATTAAATTAATGTTTTTAGGCATAGGACACCTTTTATAACATAAGAAGATGCAAAAATACACACAACAGAATAAAAAAATATAGGGTGTTCCATTTGAAAATGACGAGTTATAGCCATTTGAAATTGAGTAAATTTGATTCTCTGTATTGAACACCCTGTATAATAACATTTAAAAAAAGTTATGTCAGAACAAAGAGTATAGTAACAGTTGTGTAGAAAAAAAAATTCATAATTTTTACTATTAAAATAACTTCAGTACGTCTTTATAAAACAATACGTGTATTCGGCTTTTTTTAGAGAAAAAATTGAATAACTTGGCAACGCCGCGGAAAACTAAAATGAAATTTATATGTTCGTATAGGTAAATAAAATACAATTCAAAATATATAGAAATATATAGGGTGTTTCATTTAAAAAACGACGAACAATTATTGCCAAGTCATTATGCAACACCCTGTATATGTGAAAATAATTTTAAGTTATGCTCCTTGAGTAGACGAAAAATTCTGTTAATAAATTTATGCTGTATTTTTAACGACAAGGGAGATATCGACGACGGGCATTTCGATGACTCAGCCTGTATATATATATATATATATATATATATATATATATATATATATATATATATATATATATATATATATATATATATTTTCAAATGGAACACCCTATATTTTTTTATTCTGTTGTGTGTATTTTTGCATCTTCTTATGTTATAAAAGGTGTCCTATGCCTAAAAACATTAATTTAATTAATTTCGAAATCAATGTTTTTAGGCATAGGACACCTTTTATAACATAAGAAGATACAAAAATACACACAACAGAAAAAAATATAGGGTGTTCCATTTGAAAATGACGAGTTATTGCCATTTGAAATTGAGTAAATTTGATTCTCTCTACTGAACATCCTGTATAATAACATTTAAAAAAAGTTATGTCAGAACAAAGAGTATAGTTACAATTGTGCAGAAAAAAAAATTCATAATTTTTACTATTAAAATAACTTCAGTACGCCTTTATAAAACAATACGTGTATTCGGCTTTTTTTAGAGAAAAAATTGAATAACTTGGCAACGCCGCGGAAAACTAAAATGAAATTTATATGTTCGTATAGGTAAATAAAATACAATTCAAAATATATAAAAATATATAGGGTGTTTCATTTAAAAAACGACGAACAATTATTGCCAAGTCATTATGCAACACCCTGTATATGTGAAAATAATTTTAAGTTATGCTCCTTGAGTAGACGAAAAATTCTGTTAATAAATTTATGCTGTATTTTTAACGACAAGGGAGATATCGACGACGGGCATTTCGATGACTCACCCTGTATATATATATATATATATATATATATATATATATATATATATATATATATATATATATATATATATATATATATATATATATATATATATATATATATGCGTATAAATAATATAATGATTATATTTTAAAGACGACGTTTCGGCACATTATTGGTTGTGCATGTCCAAGTCTAATTAGAGTGACTCAAAAAAATTATGTTACATTATCTTGAAAAGTTAAAAAAAATTAAGTAAAATTTACATTATTAATTCAAAAACAAAACAAAAATTACTAATTTAATAAATTGGAAAGATTTGATTGTTTGTTTGCATTGAATAGGCTCCGAAACTACTGAATCGATTTGAAAAATTTTTTCACCGTTGGGAAGCTACACTATCCCCGGGTGACAGGCTATATTATATTTTCAAAAAAAAAATATGGCGGTAACCGATTGGGTTTAAATTTTATGAAAGCACGTTCAAATTTGGTACAGTAATAGCTAAGAATCTGTCTTGTTAGTCCGTCATCTTGAAACAAAATGGTGGCTAGCTAACTCAAAATGTACTTCACCGATTGGGTTCAAATTTGTAATGGTTATAACTTATGACATGAGCATACTAAAATATCAGTCCGCCATCTTTAAACAAAATGGCGGTAACCGATTGGGTTCAAATTTGGTATGGTATCATGGGCGAAGTTAGAATTGCCACCATGTATGGTATGGTAATAATAATAAATTCTTATAACGTGATTCCTTTAAATTTGAGGTGGAGGCGTAGTAACGCGAGCCGGGTTCGCTAGTGTAATAATAAATTTGGAGAGCAATAATCATGATTAATAATGTAAATTTAACTTTTCAACATAATGTAACATAACAAATTTATAAGTCTCTGTAAGTTTGACTCAAAAACAGTAATCAAGATTGAATACTGCTCCCCATATTTATTGTTACATTTATTTTTGACTTAATAATGTAAATTTAACTTAAATTTTTATACTTATGGAGATAGTAAAGTAAAATTATATCATATTTTGTCGTTTAGTGGAAAAAATTAGTAGAAAGCTGGATTTTGGTATACACCATTCCAGTACCTTTATCAACAACCTACTAAAAGTCTGAATCGATTGGACTGGAGCTTCGTCCGCCATTTAAAAAAAAAGGTCACCGTCTGTTGTTTTTACTTCCTTGTACAGAGTAAAAAGGAAGTATTGTAATCGCGAAAAATTTCGGTTTTCAAATTTTGATGGAAATATCCGTTTTGACCTTTTCTGAATCCATTATGACTATACTCTATTTCAGCTTAGAAAATAGTAGGTGGCACTGTGAATGCAGTCCGGAAACGGAAATGAAATCGCGAATCTCTCCAATGTTCGCTGATGTAAATCCACCTCTCGTACCATACCAAATTTGACCAATCAGATTCAAGGATATCATTGTCCTATCTTACTCAACGCTATTTTCTAAGCTGACATCAAGTATAGTTTCGTCGTGACGTCTGTACGTACGTACATATATATATATATATATATATATAGAAAAAATGTTATCGACCGTTTGTAGTATAATTAGAGTTAAAAAATCTCGGGAATAAATTTAAGTACGTAATAACAACTAGTATTTGAGCCCTGACCGATTCCCGAGATTTTTTAACTCTAATTATATATATATATATATATATATATATATATATATATAATATATATATATATATATATATATATATATATATATATATATACAGGGTGAGTCATCGAAATGCCCGTCGTCGATATCTCCCTTGTCGTTAAAAATACAGCATAATTTTTTTAACAAAATTTTTCGTCTACTCAAGGAGCATAACTTAAAATTATTTTCACATATACAGGGTGTTTCATAACGACTTGGCAATAATTGTTTGTCGTTTTTTAAATGAAACACCCTATATATTTTTATATATTTTGAATTGTATTTTATTTACCTATACGAACATATAAGTTTCATTTTAGTTTTCCGCGGCGTTGCCAAGATATTCAATTTTTTCTCTAAAAAAAGCCGAATACACGTATTGTTTTATAAAGGCGTACTGAAGTTATTTTAATAGTAAAAATTATGAATTTTTTTTTATGTACCACTGTAACTATACTCTTTGTTCTGACATAACTTTTTTTAAATGTTATTATACAGGGTGTTCAGTACAGAGAATCAAATTTACTCATTTTCAAATGGCTATAACTCGTCATTTTCAAATGGAACACCCTATATTTTATTATTCTGTTGTGTGTATTTTTGCATCTTTTTATGTTATACAGAGTGTCCTATGCATAAAAATATTAATTTAATTAATTTAGAAAATAATGTTTTTAGGCATAGGACACCCTGTATAACATAAAAAGATGCAAAAATACACACAAGAGAATAATAAAATATAGGGTGTTCCATTTGAAAATGACGAGTTATAGCCATTTGAAAATGAGTAAATTTGATTCTCTGTACTGAACACCCTGTATAATAACATTAAAAAAAAGTTATGTCAGAACAAAGAGTATAGTTACAGTGGTACAGAAAAAAAAATTCATAATTTTTACTATTAAAATAACTTCAGTACGCCTTTATAAAACAATACGTGTATTCGGCTTTTTTTAGAGAAAAAATTGAATAACTTGGCAACGCCGCGGAAAACTAAAATGAAACTTATATGTTCGTATAGGTAAATAAAATACAATTCAAAATATATAAAAATATATAGGATGTTTCATTTAAAAAACGACGAACAATTATTGCCAAGTCGTTATGCAACACCCTGTATATGTGAAAATAATTTTAAGTTATGCTCCTTGAGTAGACGAAAAATTCTGTTAATAAATTTGTGCTGTATTTTTAACGACAAGGGAGATATCGACCACGGGCATATCGATGACTCATCCTGTATATATATATACAAATTAGAAGGCGGTAAGAACTCATGAAGAAGGCGGTAAGCACTAAACAACAATAGAAACCAAGGCAACAGCATCAAAATGCAAACTAAACCTTCATCAATTAATTGTAATATATCAAAGGGGCCATTATTTTGCTGGAAAAATTTATTTCATAAGATTGTTGCTTGATAACATTTCGAGACAAATGACATGATCAAAACGCAACAAGCAGTCGTGACCAGACGGCAAAAATTACCAAAAAATCATAGTCACGTATGGTGTTAGGCTTGACAATTTCTCGAATTATTTTATTTATTCCAAAAAAAGTAATGTATCAATCATCAACTGACATAATATCTAAGCAATGCTTCGCGGCAATTTTCACTAGTGAAAATTGTCAGCGTAATTTTCACTAGTGAAAATTGTCACTGTAGTTCGTCTGTGATTGGTACAATTCAGCAAAATACTGTGTTTTGATTGGATGAAAAACTATGAGTGGAATTGTCAATAGTAATATCTAATATATGAAGGGACCATTATTTTGCTGGAAAATTTTATTTCAAAAGATTGTTGCTTGGTAACATTTCGAGACAAATGACATGATCAAAATCCCGAGCTGAAGGCGAGGAATGTTACCTATAAGCAACAGCAACAATCTTAAGAAATAATTTTACCTGCAAAATAATGGCAATAAACAGATATAAAATATGAACTAATCAATTTACGTTGGAGTGTCCTAATATTTTTATTATTAAATGTCTGAGTAAGCAAAATATGGCACTGCTGCAGACCGATTAGAATAATTATTCGTGGTTTTTAAATCTAGATTAATTTTTTATGCCGAAACGGTTGTTTATTTTGACATTTAATTTATTTACTAACCTGACTGAAAATTTTTTAAATTTTAGATTATTATTAAGTTCATTAGTGAATGGTTCCAAACTAAGGTTTTTAGCGTATTAATTGACGTATTTTTTATTTAATCGTAAGAAGTTGTCACAAAAAGATTCATTTGACTTTTAATTTCAATTGTCATACATGGTAGTCATAGAAATGTAACGGGAAAATTGTCACTTGAACAATCCATATGTATGTTATTGGCCAGAATTTAAAAAATTGATGGAAATGATTGGTTTCATTAATATGTGGGAAATAGTCATTTGAACAATCCGTAGGAAATTTTTATATTTTTTGCCGTTATATTATGTATATTATGGTCAGAATTATAAAAATTGAAGCAAATTATTGGTTTACTTAATATGTGGGAAATAGTCAAATTTATTGTTGTTGTATCGATCGGGCTTAGTAAATAATAGTATATTAAGCATCACGGACGTTATGTACATTTTGTACCGGTTTCGGATAATATTGGAAACCTCGACCGAGACGTGGTCTCCAAACATTATCCTCAACCTGTAAACTGTACATACCGCCCCTGATACTTAATATACTATTATTTACTAAGCTTACATTCAAATATCATCAAATAAAAAATAATACACACCTTTTGACAAATCTTTTCTGTGCTCTAGAAACTCGTGCTGATGTTGATATTGATGACTTTGGGTTGTCGAATTTTCTAGTAGGAATTTTCTGTGACGGCACGACTCCAAGTTTTAAACACTTCCTTTTAGAATGGGGATGAACTTCAATCAGATATTTTCATTTTTATAATTCATAATTAAAAGCCATAATTTTTACACTTACGTGGAAAAAAATCATTTCGCACAAAATGGTCTGAGCAAACAGACATAAACTTTGTGACAGGTTTACCAATTCGAAGAGCGGTTGCCCATTTATTCAAAAGAACTGGATCTTTCGGAAAATAATGGATGCTAACTGTTTCGGACTTATAATTTTTGCACTGTGGCACGGAGCAATATCTTTTACTCTTGCTTCTCATAGTAAAATATTACTGCAAACAAATCGTCAACACAATATAAAATTATTATTATAATGTCTTAAACTCACCGTAAATTATGTCCACATGTAAACAATAAATTCTATATGGAGTGACAATTTCAATTTATCAAAATACAGAACAAATAGTTGCATAATATTATCCATATAAACTTACTTTCAGATGTTGTAACCTAGAACTATAATAATGTGCAGGATTTTCTTTTTCCGTTAGCAACACAAACTATAATTCTTAAACGTACCTAACTGTCATTTAACCGCTATTTCTTTTAAAAAGAAAAACTAATGACAGATACTGTAGCTATAGAATCGGCTTGTTTTCCGTTTTCCTTATTCTGCCTTATTCCTCTAGTTTATCAGTTTGCCACCAGATCACAAACGTCAGTAAATAAGATTGCAGTGTTGCCAACTATGACAAATGAAATATCGCAGAAATCTATTTAAAAGCCGCTAGATGTCGCATAATATAAAATAGCTTTAACAAATATCATTCTTTCGAAAAATTGTACTTTTTATGTGCAGCCTAGAATAATGACAATAATAATAATCTTTATTTTGATTGGCTGATGCGCTGATGACAGTGTCTACATGTTGATCTGTAGACGTCATTTGCAACCAGATTGTCCTGGTTTTATACTATCGAAAAAATGTGAAACAAATTTTTAATGTTGCGTTGTCGCAATTTGACATTAAAATTAGTTATTTGTATAACAAGTTTTGAAAATATAGTTTTGTCGAACGCGAACGAAAATTGCAGCCCGAGCGAAGGGAGGGTTGCAATCGTTTAAGTTCGACAAAATATTTTCAATACGTGTTATACACACTATTTTTTGTACTCATCACCTAGGAAATGACATATTAAACACGCAATTGACAATCGGAAATGTCAATTTCTCAGTGCAGTCAATCAGGAAAAATGCAAAGAACACTAGCTTTTCTAGACATTTCAGAGTAAAATCATTTTAAAGATAATAAAATTTAGTTTATAAAGTGTTACTTCCGGGAATTATAATTAGTGAAGATCACCGAAAACCGCCGATATTTAAAAATAAAACTTGTGTGCAGCGCGCCATCTGTCGGTAGTAGTGAGTACTAAAAGCATCGTAACCTCAAATTTAATGACTAGACTACAACTACAACTTGAATGTATTTGATTATAGTTTTATTCGTTACAAAAAATATTGTACAAACCTCTTGCGGGAAGACACCATCCCAGCATTCGCGTAAATGAAACCCTCGCTCCGCCCGTGTTTCAAAAAAACCGCTCATGTGGGATCAAAATCTTCCCGCTTTTGGTTCGTAAATAACTACCTATTTTAACGCTATGAACCTAATGTCAGGTCTAAAACATTGGTAAAAATACAAATTTTATTTAAAAAAAATTATATGATTTTTAGTAAATTGAGAAAGAAATTTTGCTGTGACGTCACTATTTTGTATTGGACATGTGGCAGCTTTCGACGTCACACTACACAAATCAATTTTCATTACTTATTTTTGGGCTTGTTATTAAAAAGTTTGTAAAAATAAAAAATACGGGTCCCAATATTCAATAATAAAATCATGCAAGTACCCCATTAGTGAAAACGCGATGCAAAATGATTATTATTTTACGCAATACGTTAATATAATATTGAAATGAAGATAATGTTAAAAATAATTTTATCTTATCTCTTATTCTACCTTATTTCTTACTTACATTTTTTTAAATTAAAAAGTATTTTATATGTAGGTACTAAAATAAAATATTCCTTTTTTCATAAAAGATAACGACTTTTAATATAGAAAATATCAGATTGTGATTGTAGTGACTTTTAGCTACAAGATACGTAGCGGCCGCATAGCGATATTTTGAGGAACTATGGGAGAATTTTCACTTAAACCCGTTGGCAACACTGACTTCAACTTGAAATCGCCGGTCGCCTTGACGACCAGTTTCCTACTGCTTCTAGCGCACAGACCAAACCGCTTAAGACTGGTCAACTCCTGCAGTAAAGGAAAGCAACGATTTTCAGCGGTCTCTAGCGGTGTGTTCTCAAATAACCGCGGCAAAATCTGTAGGTACGAAATTCAAATAATTTTTATACTGGTGAATTGATTGAAATTAAAAACAGCTTCAATATAAAGTATACATATTATATTTATTCGGATATAATTTACATCAGCGGTAAAAAATTACCTTGTAACAAATAATATGGTATAAAAATGGCAACAAAAGTTACCTTGTCAAAAACTTAAAAAATGACTTACCTTTCGTATTTAATAATGTAAAGAAAAAACGAAGAAAATGTTTTTAAAAATGAAGCTACAACCGGATTTACGTTTGAATCAATTTTGTGAACAGCTTTATTACAAAGTGTAGTAAAGTGATGAATCATTACTAAATACAAAAGATTAGTCATTTTTTTTGTTATAAATTGACCATGTTCTGTTCTTACACTTTTGGAGAAGACGGCTTCCTCGCTTCCTGCTGAGGCTAAGAAGCCGCTCTGTTGTCTGCAGCCTGGCGTACAGGTTTTTCTCTGTTGTTGACATCTCACGCAAAGTTGTGTTTCCTGGAAATAAAAAATAAGCATTAGAAATTGTAATTCTTCTACAGCTTTTATATAATTAATAATAATGTTGTTTAAGCATGAACTATCTGACTGAATTAATTAAATATTCTAACATCCGGTAATCTATTTTCCAACAGTTTAACGAAATTGACAATAATTAAATGCATACGGGATTTTCCTGATCTTTAATATTTTAGCTTTCTGAACATCTAATCTGGGAAACTGCAATAATATCGCTCAAATGAAAATGTACAATTTAAAACTAGTAAATATATCTTATAATTTTCCATTCCCGTACTGTATACCATTATATTGTGAATTTCTTTTAATTAAATAAATAATGATATATTACCTTTACGTCGGCGCTTGATTGGTGGCAAGTTCTGCGGAGTCGCATCTGATTTATCTGCTCTTCGTCGCGTTTCCTGCATATTTGGTGGTACATTTTCCTCAACCATATCTGGTTCAGCAACTGAAACATAAACATCAATTATTAATGTAACAGATTTATTTAAAATAACAGTTCACTGCTAGAAATAGATATAATTACGTTTCAGCTAAGCTGTTAATAACCGTAATATGCTAATGGCAAATTTAGGAAAATTTAAAAAAGGATAACTGGTAAATAATCCTCTAAGGTATTATATTTGAAGATGTATGTCTAGGAATTTCTGGATAACTCATTTGTGTGTTAATTACAGGTATATAATTTTAATATTTAATACCTGGATTATACGTAATTTCTTGTTACTTAATTTCATCATTAAACGCAGGTATACGTATAAGTATCCTGTTTATAATAGCAATTAGTAGAAAAATGTTATTTATTTACTGTTAACTGCACGTGCATAGATAAGAAACAGATCATACCTGTAGGCAAAACACTCATTGGTTTTTGTCGAAAATTCAATTTCTTTTTTTGAGGGGTTTGAAATTGGTCATCCCTAAAATGTAGCCAACACAATCGATGGCCCCTGTTGTGCATTTCTTGGTGTGACATATTGGTCAATTCTACCCGATTCATTAGCACCAACCACTCGCGTCTTAAATTATCGTCTCGTGGAAAGGAAAATGTTCTTTCACGCCGAACTTCTTCTACTTCCAAATTGGTCGCACAACCAATGTGGACGCAAGTAATCTAAAAAGAAAAGAAAATTTATTATTATGATTGGAATGATTTGAATAAGCAAGGAAACACTGTCTTGAAAATCATTTATAAACGAGGACTGTGAAAATATGGCATTGTTTAAGAGGACATAATTTAAAGAGGTTTATACTGCTGTACGTTTTCTAAAGCCACACTGTTTTCAAAAATGTAATAAATGTTATGAAATATATTGTAGATTATTTCTAATATCGTAATGAAAGACGAATGGGCGAAAGTCATATTACACTCACTATTTTCACCCGCCCGTTGAATAAGTAAACAAAGTATAAAAAGTAGATACTTACAGTTGATGGCATAGCTGATTAAACACAAACACAAAACAAAACTTACTGTCTGAAATATCCACAATTTAAAACAGTTCAGAATAAAACTGTTTACTGTTTGTGACTGATGGTAAACACCTCCATTGCTGTTCTTATACCCGAAGTTGACCGACCCCTGTCGAGATTCCACGAAATACAAAGCAAAATTCGATGCTAGCACAACTTGCGGTGTGTTCTTGAGTTACAAACTACTCGACAGATGAATACATAAGGCTGACAGGGGCCTGTTCTAGCGGTGAAGTGTATTGTGGCATCTTGTTTTCTGGTAAGATATAATTTTAATTATTTTATTACTTAGGACTAGTTTATAATGGATGTAATCGGTTACTTCTTTTGTAAAATGTGTATTGTAAGTGTGTTGTGTGGTTCATAATCATTTTAGTAAACTGCTAACTTGACGACATAACCTTTCTTATATCTGTCAGAAATGGATCCGTTTGTTGAAAGTTACATAGTTGGATCAGCAATGTTTATAACAATAAATACTGTAGCGAAATATAAAATACTCATCAAAATATGAACAATGATCAACAAAGAACAAATAGGACTTGCTTGCTATTTGTTTGGAAAGAGTGAAGTATGTAACAGAGTGGCTTTATACGGAGTATGGCTGACTTCAGTAAAATTATATTTGAATAAAATAATATGTTTGGTAACACATGAAGAGTTCAAAAGTTAGATACTGATCTAATTTTTTGATATCATATTATTACAGTTAAACATTAATTAATTCCACATTTTTTAGAGTATTAAAGCATGGCTACTTGTTTGAAATATAGCGGCTATGGCCACACTCTTTTTATATAGTGATACTCGAGGAAGTTTTCTTAAAAGTTGACGAACCTTACTGTTACAGTATGGGTAAACGTCAAATCCAGTGTCATTATAAACCGTAACATAGAAATGACTATAGCTCACGTTAACAGAACACAGAAGAAGTCACCAGTTACATCCATTATAAACCAGCCTTTACCTACTATTAAAATTATTTAGTACGTTTTAAAGAATATTTGAATTGTTAATTAAGCTGTAATTGGAATTCTGAGGTTGGAAATATGAATAAATCATATTTATTTGGATGACTGGCTTTATTGTACAACATAGTTATAATTTTTTCGACATTTCGACCAGAATCTTGGTCATTTTCAAGCAGAAGTTAACATGTTGATAAATTGAAAAGTTAGTTGAGTTACATTATATGAAATATTATTGAAACTAAAATTTATTTGGAGTGTGTACACACCACAAGAGTCCAACAGTGATTTTTCAATTTAACAACATGTTAACTTCTGCTTGAAAATGACCAAGATCCTGGTCGAAACGTTGCAAAAAATATAACTATCTTGTACAATAAAGCCAGTCATCCAAATAAATAGGATTTATTCATATTTCTAACCTCAGTTTTAAATAATATATATATATATATATATATATATATATATATATATATATATATATATATATATATATATATATATATATATATACTGAGCGTTTCCTGAAACAGGCGCACCCCTCCAAAAAATTGTATTTTTAAGTCAATTACATTTATATTATAGGTTTATAAACTACATTCAAAGGCGCATTAAACTACATAATTAATGAATTTTTATAACTTCCTATTTAGCCGGAAGTGAGATCAACTTCCTTATTTTAAATGGAACACCCCGCATATTTTTTAAGATTTTGATTCTACATAAAATTCTGAATACAACCATGTATAATAAGCTACTTTTTCGTTATAGATTTCTAAGTAAAATAATAATTAAAATATTACAGAAACATATCGATTAATTCCAAGTTAGCTATGAAATAAATGATGATACAGATTTTATGACAGTAAAAATGTCAGTTTATTAACAAAAATAACTAATTTAATAAGGAATTGCAATTCAATTATATTATTTATAGTAAATTTTCAAAATGTCCTGCATTCTTTTGAATACGTAGTAAAACTGTTCGTATAATTTCTGTTATTATCATTTATTTCATAGCTAACTAGAAATGATTCAATTTGCTTGTGCAATATTTTAGTTATTAATGTACTTAAAAATCTACAACGAAAAAGTAGGTTATTATACATGTTTGTATTAAGAATTTTATGTAGAATCAAAATCTTAAAAAATATAAGAGGTGTTCCATTTAAAATAAGGAAGTTGGTGTCACTTCCGGCTAAACAGGAAGTAATAAAAATTCATTATTTATGTAGTTTATTGCGCCTTTGAATTTAGTTTATAAACCTATAATATAAATGTAATTGACTAATAAATACAATTTTTTTAGGGGTGCGCCTGTTTCAGGAAACGCCCGGTATATATATATATATATATATATATATATATATATATATATATATATATATATATATATATATATATATATATATATATATATATATATACAGAGTGTCTGTTTATAAATGAACCAGCATTTATCTCGCTTATTTGTTGATTTAGCGTTTTTTGTCAAATACATGATTTATACAGTATCATGTGTAGTAAATGATAGCGGATGTGAATCTTTGGTATAGCAATTTCGAAATAAATTAAATTAATGTTTTTAGGCATAGGACACTCTTTATAACATAAGAAGATGCAAAAATACACACAACAGAATAATAAAATATAGGGTGTTCCATTTGAAAATGACGAGTTATAGCCATTTGAAATTGAGTAAATTTGATTCTCTGTACTGAACACCCTGTATAATAACATTTAAAAAAAGTTATGTCAGAAGAAAGAGTATAGTTACAGTTGTACAGAAAAAAAAATTCATAATTTTTACTATTAAAATAACTTCAGTACGTCTTTATAAAACAATACGTGTATTCGGCTTTTTTTAGAGAAAAAATTGAATAACTTGGCAACGCCGCGGAAAACTAAAATGAAACTTATATTTTCGTATAGGTATATAAAATACAATTCAAAATATATAAAAATATATAGTGTGTTTCATTTAAAAAAAGACGAACAATAATTGCCAAGTCGTTATGCAACATCCTGTATATGTGAAAATAATTTTAAGTTATGCTCCTTGAGTAGACCAAAAATTCTGTTAATAAATTTATGCTGTATTTTTAACGACAAGGAAGATATCGATGACGGACATTTCGATGACTCACCCTGTATATATATATATATATATATATATATATATATATATATATATATATGTTAGTACTTTTTATTGATTCATTTTATTAAATAGCGTTATTTCAATTTGATAATAAGTGATGACGAGATATTTTGGATCTTAAATTGAGATTATTATTTTAATATTTATATTTGAGTAAGTTTATAAAACAAATAAAGGTTGAATAATTTTGGAGGGAAATAAAATTCGTTATTATTTTGATTTTGTAACCCGGCAAATTTGAATTGAATTACGCCTAAAACTCTGTTCATACAAAGATTCTTTAAAGATTTTTTTGCAAGAATCTTGAACGAATCTTCAAATAATCCTTGTGCGAACAGGACCTAAAATACCTACCGTTCTCTCGAGAAATTTCTATGAATAATGTTATATTACTTACTCAATAAAATTAATTATATTATATTGTTTTAACCAATAGTATTTCCTGTACTAATAACATCTAAACAAAACAGTTTGTTGCTAGGTAACGTACATAATTTTCGAAAATAAAATATGAAATCGCAACCTGATAGCTGTCATATTTAATTTACGTTATTGCGATTATTTAATGAATTAATAATTTAATTAAGATGTAGATAAGTGATGACGGAAAATAAAATGGCAATTACTTACATTCGGTAATTATCGAGGTACCTAACTATATTTGGAATATGTAATTATTTTAATATAAATAAAAATAAGTAGGTATATAATATTCTTCAATCTGTGAATAATAAATTATTACCCACATCTTTCTGTTCATTGATTTACAGTAAATACAGAAAAATAAATATAATATACCGTTGTCGTTTAATAAATCTAAATAACTTATTATTACATTCTATTTTTGAGTTAGTACTTACTGGAGAAGTAATATATATTTATTTATTTTTGAATGTTATTTGAATGAATGGCGTAATATAAAATATTTACTACAGTTATGCTAAATACTAAGTAAATCTAATTTATAATTGATTAAATAACACTCGTGTCTCTGAATATATACATTAATAAAAGTGTGTATAAACTTTATTCAAATTCAGTAATTTTTTTAAAGTCAAAGAAAAAAAGATCGTATAGGTACATTAAATATTTTAAAGAGTCTGTTTAAATGTAAGTATACCATCATCATTTTTCTATAGATTTAAAAAATATTTGACCTGTTATTTTGTATTTGAACCTTAAAAAATTGAGCAGTCGTAATTTGACGGCTGGTAAAGCGCACACACGGTATAATACCGATGGCTTAAATTGGATAAAAAGGTGTAGGGGAGAGTAGTACACAGTGAGACGAAATTTAAACAAATTGTTTAAATACTTTAATTAAGTTTATTAATTTAAATGTATTAATACAAAACGCAAATATAAACTTATGACTATCATTTTAAGTTTTTAAGTGGTAAAAAAAAATAAGAAGGAATTTAAAAAAATTCTAAAAAATTGTTATTAATGTCTCAGTGTGAACCACGTATGGTACAGTGTGAGACACTGTGTGGTACACTATGAGACGTTATTTAGCGTACATTGTATGTTCGAAAAGAAATAGAAAATTTTACTACTCCTGCAGATATTCTTTTAGAATTGATGCTTTCAGGTTCGGGAAGTATAAATTCACATCTGGAACATTTGGAAACACAAAACAGCCTCCTAGTTTCTCACTTTTTCTCATGTAAGAAATTTCGTAGGTCCATAAAGTTGGCACCCCCACTTTGCGAAAATTTAAAAAAAATTACGTCATAATTTAGGACTAATTTGTACCCAAAAAATTAGAATTTGTACCCCCACCAGTTCGCCGGAATACCTTGACCTGATAAAGTTGGCACCCCCACTTTGCGCAAAATTAAAAAATTAAATTCGACTGACAACAACTAATTTAGGACTAATTTGTACCAATTATAATTTTTTTATAAATTATTTTGTTTATTGTAAAAATTAATTTTTTAAAATAACATATGAATAGACTTAGAAATCTTCATATTTGAATTTAGGACTAATTTGTACCCAAGTCCGTTTTGCAAAAAACAACAATTTTTTATTTGAAAATTAGTCACTTTATCACATGGGCATCACTTAAGTCAAACGGAACAAATCAATAGACTTGGGAATCTTCATATTACTTTGCGCAAATTAAAAAAAAATTACGTCATAATTTGGGACTAATTAAGGACTAATTTGTACCCAAGCAATTAGAATTTGTACCCCCACCGGTTAGCGGGAATACCTCCACTAGTAAAGAAAACATCCCCACTATCACCAATCACTTTGAATCATGGTCGACTGACAACAACGAATTAAAGACTAATAATTTGTACCAATTATCATTTTTTATAAATAATTTTGTTTATTGCAAAAAATAATTTTTTGAATTAAAACATATGAATATAAACTTGGGAAACTTCATATTTGAATGCAGGACAAATTTGTACCCAACTCCGATTTGCAAAAAAATCTATTTTTTATTTGCAAATTGATATTTTTTGCAAATCAGACACTTTATCACATGGACATCACTTAAGTCAAACGGAACATATCAATATACTTGGAAATCTTCATATTACTTTGCGCAAATTTAAAAAAAATTACGTCATAATTTGGGATTAGTTAAGAACTAATTTATACCCAAAAAATTAGAATTTGTACCCCCACCGTTTAGCGGGAATACCTCACACTGGTAAAGAAAACACTCCCACTGTCACCAATCACTTTGAATCATGGTCGACTGACAACAACTAATTAAAGACTAATTTGTTCCAATTAGCATTTATTATAAATAATTTTGTTTATTGCAAAAAATAATTTTTCAAATTAACATATGAATAGACTTGGACATCTTCATACGAGTATTTGAATTTAGGACTAATTTGTACCCAAGTCCGATTTGCAAAAAAATTCAATTTCTTATTTGCAAATTGATATTTTTTGCGAATCAGTCACTTTAGCACATATCAATTTGCAAATAAGAAATTGAGTTTTTTTGCAAATCGGACTTGGGTACAAATTAGTCCTAAATTCAAATATGAAGATTTCCATGTCTATTCATATGTTGATTAAGAAAATTATATTTTGCAATAAACAAAATTATTTATAAAAAATGATAATTGGTACAAATTAGTCTTTAATTAGTTGTTGTCAGTCGACCATGATTCAAAGTGATTGGTGACAGTGGGGGTGTTTTCTTTACTAGTGTGAGGTATTCCCGCTAACCGGTGGGGTACAAATTCTAATTTCTTGGGTACAAATTACTCCTTAATTAGTCCCAAATGATGAAGTTTTTTTTTTAAATTTGCGCCAAAGTAATATGAAGATTCCCAAGTCTAGTCATATGTTCCGTTTGAGATAAATAATGCCCATGTGATAAGATAAAGTGACTGATTTGCAAAAAACATCAATTTGCAAATAATAAATTGAGTTTTTTTGCAAACCGGACTTGGGTACAAATTAGTCCAAAATTCAAATATGAAGATTTCCGAGAAGATTTCCAAGTCTATATTCATTATGTTAATTTAAAAAATTATTTTTTGCAATAAACAAAATTATTTATAAAAAATGATAGTTGGTATAAATTAGTCCTTAATTTAGTTGTTGTCAGTCGACCATGATTCAAAGTGATTGGTGACAGTGGGGGTGTTTTCTTTACTAGTGTGAGGTATTCCCGTTAACCGGTGGAGGTACAAATTCTAATTTCTTGGGTACAAATTAGTCCTTAATTAGTCCCAAATTATGACGTAATTTTTTTTAAATTTGCGCAAAGTAATATGAAGATTCCCAAGTCTATTGATATGTTCAGTTTGACTTAAGTGATGTCCATGTGATAAAGTGACTGATTTGCAAAAAATATCAATTTGAAAATAAAAAATTGATTTTTTTTACAAATCGGACTTGGGTACAAATTAGTCCTAAATTCAAATATGAAGATTTCCAAGTCTATTCATATGTTAATTTAAAAAATTATTTTTTTCAATAAACAAAATTATTTATAAAAAATGATAATTGGTACAAATTAGTCCTAAATTAGTTGTTGTCAGTCGAATATAATTTTTTTAATTAGCGCAAAGTGGGGGTGCCAACTTTATGGACCTAAATTTCGTACTCGTCATTATCCATATCAGACAAAAGTTTACCAATATAAAAGACTTTATTGGGAAACTTAACTAAAGCGTAATCATTCTTCTTTTCTTTCTTTAAGTAGTCTGGTGTCTGGTTGAAATTCATCTTCGGGAATCCAGTTATCATCATTGGATGATTCAGCATACACCAAGTCATAATCATCACCTCTGCTGGAATCACTGCTCGAGCCATTTTGATCAATCTGACTAATTTTCCTTTTAGTGCCAACGTCTTTGCTGAGGCTAACATTTTTACTCCTACTGGCTCCTAATTTCTTCTTCAAATTTTTTGTAATTTTATTTATTTTATGTTGTTCTGCTTTTTCTTCTATTGCTATTTTTTCAGGAGTGTCGGTAATAATAGTACTTCGGCCTTTACTTCTGGGTTTCCTATTTGTTTTTCTGGGTGCAACTTTTGGGTAACCTCTGATTGATTCGGGAGTGATTATACAAGATTTTCTTGGGTCGTTCTTATGTAAATTTCGGTTATTTTCTTCATGTTCTTTTGGCCTTTCATGTTGGCACTAGATGATGTAGGTGGTTGGTCCTCTTGGTTTTGGTATAATAGTCGTCTATCTATAGATGATGATGATAAAGTCGACTGGTCCTCGTTTTGTAGTAGTGGTCTGTCAGTAACAGCAGATGTTAGGAAATCACCTTCGGTGAACATAGTATCATCGAACGGCCAAATTCCAGATTTTCTAAATCCTGCCATAATATTAACAGGTGTAAATGCTTTATCATGAGCAACACCAACACATTCTACTATTTCGTAAATCGTGATTGGTATTCCTGGATTTTTAAGAAGCCAAGAATCGATTGCAGCATAATAATATGCTTTGAATGGGCCGAAAACAGAAAGATCTAAAGGTTGCATTTTATTGTTACTATGCGGAGGTAACGTAAAAATTGTAACTCCATTATCTCGAGCCATATTGACAATACCTACTGAAATATGGCTCTCATGATTATCGTAAATCAAGAGTGATGAATTTTCTTTACAACTGTTAGAGTGCTTAATGAAATGATTTAAAACTTCCATAAATAATTCAACTGTCATCCAACCGCTAGGATTTGCCAATCCTATTGTTCCAGAAGGAGCTCCACGTATAAAAATAAAAACCATAAACATCATCAGAACATTTATCATGCACTTGTTCCATGTGGTCTAGCTCCAAATATTAATTTATAAATTTAGGTGGGCTACGCTTGTACATAGACAAGGAAAAGGCTTTGTCTTGCTCAGTCCATCTTATCGCATTCGGTTTTCGTTTCGTATTCTGTAATTGGGAATTAATAAATTCTTTTGTGACACCATTCAGATTTTCTTCAATTAGTTGAAATTTTAATAATTTTTGCTGTAATATTTCTGTTTATTTTATACATAATTCTTTTTGTAGGAGTTAAATCTTTTTTTGCTATTCCAATTTTATTTAGAATTCCATTTTTATTACGTACATAAAGTTGGCATCCCACTTGTAGCACCCAGCAAAAAAAATTGTCTGGTATTTTGTTACTTTTTTGTTGCTATTTTGTTACATCAGAATCAATTTTATACCTTGAGCCGTTTTCTTATAACGCGCATGGGTGCTAGCTTCAAATTTAAGTTAGCACCCACCGCTGTTACTCAGCTCGTAATACACGTACAGTAATGAAACTGGTATCAGAATTTGTTACTTCTCAAGTACTTTACGAAACCAAGGTCAAATTTTAACAAAGGGTTATTATCAACCCCTCAATTGTAATTATTTGAAAATGACTTAGCGCTACCAAGTAAAATGCATAGTTTTGCGCATATAAAAGCTCACAAATATTTATTTATGCAAAAAATAATTTGTTACATAAAATTCTATAAAGCAGATTAAAAAAATTGCTGTGACATTCATAGAATACCGCTTCTTAATCTTATCTTTGCCCTTACAAGTTGTTCTCCATTTAATATTATTAAAAAACTAGTAACAATATCAAATTCTATAACAATATAATATAATTAAAGAAGATCTAAATAAACTATTTACTGTATGCTGGGTGCTTGGATTAACAAATTATAAACAGGGTTAAAATATGGAATACGCGATTTTTAAATACTTATAAGATTTAAACTTGTTTTATTGCAAAAAGAACTAAGCAACAAATTCTCTAATTGCTCATAATACTTAAATAATAGTATAACAAACAATTTCCTGTAATATCAATGATGGGTGCTAGGGGTAACAAATTTAAAACAGGGTTAAAGTATATGGAATACGCGATTTTTAAATACTTATAAGATTTAAACTTGTTATACTACAAAAAGAAATTAGCAACAAATTCTCGAATTGCTCATAATACTTAAATAATAGTATAACAAACTATTTCCTGTAATATCAATGATGGGTGCTAGGGGTAACAAATTATAAACAGGCTTAAAGTATATGGAATACGCGATTTTTAAATACTTATAAGATTTAAACTCTTGCTTTACTACAAAAAGAAATTAGCAACAAATTCTCTAATTGTTCATAATACTTAAATAGTAGTATAACAAACTATGTATTATAATATCAATGATGGGTTTAAAACAGGGTTAAAGTATATAGAATACGCGATTTTTAAATACTTATAAGATTTAAACTTGTTATACTACAAAAAGAAATTAGCAACAAATTCTCTAATTGCTCATAATACTTAAATAATAGTATAACTAACTATTTCCTGTAATATCAATGATGGGTGCTAGGGGTAACAAATTATAAACAGGCTTAAAGTATATGGAATACGCGATTTTTAAATACTTATAAGATTTAAACTCTTGCTTTACTACAAAAAGAAATTAGCAACAAATTCTCTAATTGTTCATAATACTTAAATAGTAGTATAACAAACTATGTATTATAATATCAATGATGGGTTTAAAACAGGGTTAAAGTATATAGAATACGCGATTTTTAAATACTTATAAGATTTAAACTTGTTATACTACAAAAAGAAATTAGCAACAAATTCTCTAATTGCTCATAATACTTAAATAATAGTATAACAAACTATTTCCTGTAATATCAATGATGGGTGCTAGGGGTAGGGGTAACAAATTAAAAACAGGGTTAAAGTATGGAATACGCGATTTTTAAATACTCATAAGATTTTAACTTGTATTACTACAAAAATAACTTAGCAACAAATTCCCTAATTATTCAAAATACTTAAATAATAGTATAACAAACTATTTACTATAATATCAATGATGGGTGCTAGGGGTAACAAATTAAAAACAGGGTTAAAGAATGGAAAACGCAGTTTTTTAATACTTCTAAGCTTTAAACTTGTTTTATTGCAAAAAGAAATAAGCAACAAATTATCTAATTGTTCAAAATATTTAAATAATAGTATAACAAACTTATATTACTGTAATATAAATGATGGGTGCTTGGGGTAACAAATTTAAAACAGGGTTAAAAAGTAGGTATATGGAATACGCGATTTTTAAATACTTATAAGATTTAAACTTGTTTTATTGCAAAAAGAAATTAGCAACAAATTCTCTAATTGTTCAAAATATTTAAATAATAGTATAACAAACTTATTACTGTAATATCAATGATGGGTGCTAGGGGTAACAAATTTAAAACAGGGTGAAAGTACGGAATACGCGATTTTTAAATACTTATAAGATTTTAACTTGTTTTACTACAAAAATAAATTAACAACAAATTCTCTAATTATTCAAAATACTTAAATAATAGTATAACAAACTATTTACTATAATATCAATGATGGGTGCTAGGGGTAACAAATTAAAAACAGGGTTGAAGAATGGAAAACGCAGTTTTTTAATACTTCTAAGCTTTAAACTTGTTTTATTGCAAAAATAAATTAGCAACAAATTCTCTAATTGCTCATAATACTTAAAAAATAGTATAACAAACTATTTCCTGTAATATCAATGATGGGTGCTAGGGGTAACAAATTATAAACAGGGTTAAAGTATATGGAATACGCCATTATTAAATACTTATAAGATTTAAACTCTTGCTTTACTACAAAAAGAAATTAGCAACAAATTCTCTAATTGTTCATATTACTTAAATAATAGTATAACAAACTATGTATTATAATATCAATGATGGGTGCTAGGGGTAACAAATTATAATCAGGGTTGAAGAATGGAAAACGCATTTTTTTAATACTTCTAAGCTTTAAAGTTGTTTTATTGCAAAAAAAATTAGCAACAAATTCTCTAATTGTTCAAAATATTTAAATAATAGTATAACAATCTTATTACTGTAATATAAATGATGGGTGCTAGGGGTAACAAATTTAAAACAGGGTTAAAGTATATGGAATACGCGATTTTTAAATACTTATAAGATTTAAACTTGTTATACTACAAAAAGAAATTAGCAACAAATTCTCTAATTGCTCATTATACTTAAATAATAGTATAACAAACTATTTCCTGTAATATCAATGATGGGTGCTAGGGGTAACAAATTTAAAACAGGGTTAAAGTATGGAATACGCGATTTTTAAATACTCATAAAATTTTAACTTGTATTATACAAAAATAAATTAGCAACAAATTCCCTAATTATTCAAAATACATAAATAATAGTATAACAAACTATTTACTATAATATCAATGATGGGTGCTAGGGGTAACAAATTAAAAACAGGGTTGAAGAATGGAAAACGCAGTTTTTTAATAATTCTAAGCTTTATACTTGTTTTATTGCAAAAAGAAATTAGCAACAAATTCTCTAATTGTTCAAAATATTTAAATAATGGTATACAAAACTTATTATTGTAATATAAATGATGGGCGCTAGGGGTATCAAATTTAAAACAGGGTTAAAGTGTATGGAATACGCGATTTTTAAATACTTTATAAGATTTAAACTTGTTATACTACAAAAAGAAATTAGCAACAAATTCTCTAATTGTTCATAATACTTAAATAATAGCATAACAAACTATTTACTGTAATATCAATGATGGGCGGTAGGGGTAACAAATTAAAAACAGGGTTAAAGTATATGGAATACGCGATTTTTAAATACTTATAAAATTTAAACTTGTTTTACTACAAAAAGAAATTAGCAACAAATTCTCTAATTGTTCATAATACTTAAATAATAGTATAACAAACTTTGTATTATAATATCAATGATGGGTGCTAGGGGTACCAAATTAAAAACAGGGTTGAAGAATGGAAAACGCAGTTTTTTAATACTTCTAAGCTTTAAAGTTGTTTTATTGCAAAAAGAAATTAGCAACAAATTATCTAATTGTTCATAATATTTAAATAATAGTATAACAAACTTATTACTGTAATATAAATGATGGGTGCTAGGGGTAACAAATTTAAAACAGGGTTAAAGTATATAGAATACGCGATTTTTAAATACTTTATAAGATTTAAACTTGTTATACTACAAAAAGAAATTAGCAACAAATTCTCTAATTGTTCATAATACTTAAATAATAGCATAACAAACTATTTACTGTAATATCAATGATGGGCGGTAGGGGTAACAAATTAAAAACAGGGTTACAGAATGGAAACCGCAGTTTTTTAATACTTCTAAGCTTTAAACTTGTTTTATTGCAAAAAGAAATTAGCAACAAATTCTCTAATTGTTCAAAATATTTAAATAATAGTATAACAAACTTATTACTGTAATATAAATGATGGGTGCTAGGGGTAACAAATTTAAAACAGGGTTTAGGTTTTCAGCTATATCTTTTTAGTTTGAATTAGTACAAGTTTCCAATTTGTACATTCTACATGCAGTTTTTAACAGCAGTCCTCAAAATTAGTTATCTCCTACAGATTTTGAGAAATTCACAGTATATGGAGCTCATAGGTGGCTATGACCCGTCTTATTAGAGCAAATTAAAAACTTTCTGAAATGGTCCCCTAAAGGGGCAACTTTTGTCTAATTTAACCAACTTCGTATATCTTATGGTTCTCGAGATCCCCATGCTGAAAAAGTTTCATAGGACACCCTGAATACGATTTTTTCGGTTATCGATTTTGATTGTCATATCCCTGATGAAAAGATGTATTATAATTTCTTTTGAAATATACAACAACGAGACATGCAATAATATAAAAATTAAATTAGATGACATTCCAAAAAAATTAGAAAACACCATAACACCAGATCGGGAATTCCTTCTAATAGGAGTGATCGAATATATATCACACACCCACCAAAAATTAAGATCAAATGAAATGAACCAAATATTTAAAAAATCAATTGGTCACAACGTAGCTTATGGCTATAGAAGACCAACTCTGTTTGACGATTTATTTTAAAAACCTTTACAAGTAAAAGGAAATAGAAAATAGAGCCTCAATTATTAATATATGCAAATAATAGAAAAATAACATAAATGAATTAAATAGTGCCTAAACAATACAAATATTATATTATTATTCAGAATGTATTTTTTACTTCCCCGATCTATGTAATAGAGGGAAGTATTGTAATCGTGATTTTTTGACAGTTCGAGATTTTGGTGAATCTTCACGTTTTAGACCCTACTGAACCCAAAAAACATAATTTTAAAAAAAGTCGGTCTGTCGGTCTGGATGTTGCATAACTTAAAAACGCGTTGGAATTTTGGACTGAAATTTTATATTTAAGATCTTGACCCAAATTCTGACTTCAAGTTCGTTAATGAGCTTTATTCAATCAGTGGTACCAACTTTATAAACATAACTTTTTTTATTTTTATCAAAATACTATCGTGTGTGGTATCAAATTAAAGCTCTCGAGAAAAGAATTCTAGTATCAACACAAAAATAACATATAAACGATCGTCAATTTTTTTTAAAAATAAATTTTTCAAATTATACCGAGTTTGGTGTCAATTTAAAGCGCTCGGGGAGATAAGTTTAGTAAAAATGTAAAAAATTATATTTATGTGATTTTCAATTGTTTCTCAAAAAATTATTCAATTTTTTTTATTCAACCAGTGGTACCAACTTTATAAACATGACTTTTTTTATTTTTATCAAAATACTATCGTGTGTGGTATCAAATTAAAGCTTTCGGGAAAATAATTCTAGTAGAAAAATAAAAATAACATTTAACCGATCGACAATTTTTTTTAATAAATTATTCAAATTATACCAAGTTTGGTGTCAATTTAAAGCGCTCGGAGAGACAACTTTAGTAAAAATGACATTTATGTTATTTTCAATTGTTTCTCAAAAAATTATTCAATTTTTTTTATTCAATTAGTGGTACCAACTTTATAAACTTAACTTATTTTATTTTTATTAAAATACTATCGTACAAAAATAAAAATAACATTTAACAGATCGTCAATTTTTATATTATACATCATTCAATTTATACCGAGTTTGGTGTCAATTTAAAGCTCTAGGGGAGATAATAAAAAAATGTAAAAAATGACATTTATGCGATATTCAATTTTTTCTCAAACAATTATTCAAATTTCTTCAAGTGTATTATCAAAAGTTCTCTAAAGAAAAAATTTAGTCGGAGAATTAATAACAACATTTAAACGATGGTCAGTTGTTTTTATCTCCCGCATTATATTCTATAAGGGGAGGTATTGTGAGGAGTTAAAATTTTCGAGTGTGAGTTTTTAGTGAATAAGTACGTTTTACAATCCATAGAATACGAATAGGTAAAGTATTTTCGAGATGATGTCTGTGCGCGGTTGTGTGTGTGTTACAATATTTTGTGGACGATAACTCAAATAATATCAAACATTTAACAACCAAATTTTACATTTAAGGTTTTAATACAAATCTTAAGAATCCAGTTATTTTTTGTAGTAATCCGCAAACCGGAAGTAGTACTTTGCTTAAATATTTCGATAAATAATTAATTTATCACAATATTTTCTATTTTAAATGATGGATTATATTTTTATGTCATCTACAAATCGTATTTAACATTTTTATCTGTACATGACACCTACTATTTAGAAAATAAATTATTGTTAATAATTCAGAGTATGAAACATAAAATTAAAGGCGTTACGAAAGTAAGTTATTAAAACTTATAGTCGGGGAAGTACTGTGCTGGCCACAGCAGATTTTTTGCAATAAAACAAGTATAAAGCTTATATTCAAAAACCGTGTTTTCCATACATTAACTCTGTTTATAATTTGTTACCCCTAGTACCCATCATTTATACTACAGTAATAAGTTTGTTAAACTATTATTAAATTATTTTGAACAATTAGAGAATTTGTTGCTAATTTCTTTTTGCTTTAAATAATGACACTTTGAACAGTGTTAATTTTAAGATCAATTAACTTGGCCCCCCAATATTAAAATTTATTAAAAATAAATATGCTGGGACAATGTGCTTGCAATGTGCTGAAATATGCTGTATATTATTTAAAATGTGCAGGCTCCGTTTTCCATTATTTTAAGAATTTCAAATGAGTGGCCAACTTAACGACAGCCCCCCCAACTACTAATTTTAAAGTTTTGTTGACTGAAAATTAATGTGCATGCAATATGCTGCAATGTGCTGTATGTTATATAAAATGTGCTGGTTTCGTTTGCCGTATTTTTAATAATTCTTTATGAGGGGCCAAGTTAATGCCAGCCCCCCCCAAGTAGTAATTTTAAAATTTTGTTGACTGAAAATGAATGTGCTTGAAATATGCTGCAATGTGCTGTATGTTATATTAAATGTGCTGTCTTGGTTTTCCGTATTTTTAAACATTTTTTATGAGAAGCCATTAAGCTAGCCCCCCCAACTAGTAATTTTAAAGTTTTTTTTACTGAAAATGAATATAAAATTTGGTAATTTTATGTTTGATATTTTTTGAGATACCTATCGTCGGAGAAAAAATCGTAACATACCCACAAAGGAATGCACACACAGACATCTTCTCGAAAATAGTAAATTCGTATTCTAGATACCCTGAAACGTGCTTATCCACTATAAACTCATCCTCGAAAATTTTGACCCATTACAATAATTAATACCTCTCTTATAGAATATATGAGGCGAGAGGTAAAAACTATTATATACATTAATCCTTATTACGACCTTTAATTTGATATCGTTAAACACGATATAATTCTAACAATATTTATCAAAAACAAATGCCGATCAGTGGGTACAATTTTTATTAAATTAAGTAATTAGTCTTCGTTTTATATACCTTAGCTATTTATCTGGTACCAAACATGATATTTGTGTTTCCAGATTTCAAAACAAAATTAATATTCCTATTCCTATATTTGTTTACATATTTAGGACAAAATATAGTCCGAACCAAAATATTTCTCTGAACTACAGATTGCACCGTACCTCTACATTCAATAAAATATAAATACTTACTTACCTACCTAATATTGTACTAAAGTTGATGGAAGGTAAGTAACTATTTAAATAAAATAGTAAGTGTTCAACTATTAACAGAATTTAAGTACCCTTTCACTTTCCCATGAAGGCGGTAATTTATATTGAATTTTAAAATTTACTGTTTGAAATGGTTCGTGTTTCCCGCCAAAAGTTTATTTTTAAAAATACGGTAAACGAAACCAGCACATTGTATATAACATACAGCACATTGCAGCATATTGCAAGCACATTCATTTTCAGTAAAAAAAAACTTTAAAATTACTAGTTGGGGGGGCTAGCTTAATGGCCCCTCATAAAGAATGTTTAAAAATACGGAAAGCCAAAACCAGCACATTTTATATAACATACAGCAAATTGCAGCATATTTCAAGCATTTTCAGTCAACAAAATTTTAAAATTACTACTTGGGGGGATGGCATTAACTTCGCCCCTCATAAAGAATTATTAAAAATACGGCAAACGAAACCAGCACATTTTATATAACATACAGCACATTGCAGCATATTGCAAGCAAGTATTAAAAAATCGCGTATTCCATATACTTTAACCCTGTTTTAAATTTGTTACCCCTAGCACCCATCATTTATATTACAGTAATAAGTTTGTTATACTATTATTTAAATATTTTAAACAATTAGAGAATTTGTTGCTAATTTCTTTTTGCAATAAAACAACTTTAAAGCTTAGAAGTATTAAAAAAATGCGTTTTCCATTCTTCAACCCTGATTTTAATTTGTTACCCCTAGCACCCATCATTGATATTATAATACATAGTTTGTTATACTATTATTTAAGTATTATGAACAATTAGAGAATTTGTTGCTAATTTCTTTTTGTAGTAAAGCAAGAGTTTAAATCTTATAAGTATTTAAAAATCGCGTATTCCATATAATAAAACAAGTTTAAAGCTTAGAAGTATTAAAAAACTGCGTTTTCCATTCTTCAACCCTGTTTTTTATTTGTTACCCCTAGCACCCATCATTGATATTACAGGAAATAGTTTGTTATACTATTATTTAAGTATTATGAGCAATTCGAGAATTTGTTGCTAATTTCTTTTTGTAGTATAACAAGTTTAAATCTTATAAGTATTTAAAAATCGCGTATTCCATATACTTTAACCCTGTTTTAAATTTGTTACCCCTAGCACCCATCATTGATATTACAGGAAATTGTTTGTTATACTATTATTTAAGTATTATGAGCAATTAGAGAATTTGTTGCTTAGTTCTTTTTGCAATAAAACAAGTTTAAATCTTATAAGTATTTAAAAATCGCGTATTCCATATTTTAACCCTGTTTATAATTTGTTAATCCAAGCACCCAGCATACAGTAAATAGTTTATTTAGATCTTCTTTAATTATATTATATTGTTATAGAATTTGATATTGTTACTAGTTTTTTAATAATATTAAATGGAGAACAACTTGTAAGGGCAAAGATAAGATTAAGAAGCGGTATTCTATGAATGTCACAGCAATTTTTTTAATCTGCTTTATAGAATTTTATGTAACAAATTATTTTTTGCATAAATAAATATTTGTGAGCTTTTATATGCGCAAAACTATGCATTTTACTTGGTAGCGCTAAGTCATTTTCAAATAATTACAATTGAGGGGTTGATAATAACCCTTTGTTAAAATTTGACCTTGGTTTCGTAAAGTACTTGAGAAGTAACAAATTCTGATACCAGTTTCATTACTGTACGTGTATTACGAGCTGAGTAACAGCGGTGGGTGCTAACTTAAATTTGAAGCTAGCACCCATGCGCGTTATAAGAAAACGGCTCAAGGTATAAAATTGATTCTGATGTAACAAAATAGCAACAAAAAAGTAACAAAATACCAGACAATTTTTTTTGCTGGGTGCTACAAGTGGGATGCCAACTTTATGTACGTATTTTTATTTTCATTCAGAAAATAATATTTATTGAGATCAAAACTGTGGTCTATAGTGGTAGCAAGCGATTGAGAATCATTATCATTTTTTAATGAACATGAACTGTAATAATTATGGTCTTCAGAAATATATGCAAAATTATTATGAACAATTGGTATTTTGCTTTTTATGTTAGAACAAGATGAACTATAATAATGATCATGAGAAGTAGACGGAAAGAGGTTATTGATAGCATAGATAGTCTCAACTTCGATATTATCCTGTACCTACGTTGATATTTCCAAAATGTATTTCTTGTCTGAAGGCTACTGGCACAGCAAATTTATTTAATCTATCTTTATGTATGTTTAAAAAATCTTTCGCTGTAAAATGATTCTCGCACACTTTGGCATAAAAACAATTAATTTTTAGAAACATCTATATTCAATGCGTGTTTCCATGAGGTATTCCTTTCTGTGTCCCTCGGAAACGTGAAGAATTTTTTTATTTTTAAAATCGTGAGAGATATTTGTGTAATACCAGTTACTGCACGCAGGGTACTGGCATTTATATTTTTTGTGAGGAATGTTAATGTTTAACATATAATTTTTACCTATAACTTGATTTTTTATCTAATCTACATCTGCTGACGTGTTATTGAATCCCAATTAAACTGGTTGATGTCATCTCATTTATGGAACACTGTCTTGACTTGTTCATAATGTTCATGAGAACAATAATAATCTTCGAATTATTACTGCAATATATAAAACTTTTAATAGTAATGTTGCATAACCGAATTCACAAAAAATAACTAAATTTAACTTACGTTGTGTAATAAAAAGGTTTCAAACTTCCACTGACGATGCTGACAATAGAAACTATCCACTTTCTTGACTTGTTCATATCACTACAATATAAAGAACTATTAACAATAATGTTTATTTATTTACACAAAAATAACTGAAATTAACTTACGTTGTATATAAATACTTTTCAAACTTCCACACACGAAGCTGACGTTCCTGAAGCAATCTAAAGCTAGCAGAACCCAAGCAGTAAAACCAATCGGCACCATATGGAAAATTAAAGGCTGATTATAGGCTAATTAAATGCCACATTCCTGAATTTAAGGCTCCGCAATTTTTTTTACAAATGCAGGGTCTTGCCAGCTTTAGAAATAGTTAGCAGGACCCAAGAACCCCTCCAGTAAAACCAGTAAACTACATGTGGAAAATTAAAGGCTAATTATAGGTTAATTAAATGCCACATTCTCGAATTTAAGGACCCACAATTTTTCTAAAAAATGCAGGATCTTGTCAGCTTTTGAAATAGTTAGCAGAACCCATGAACTCCTGCAGTAAAATCAGTAAACTAAATGTGAAAAATTAAAGGCTAATTATAGGCTAATTAAATGCCACATTCTCGAATTTAAGGCTCGACAATTTTTCTAAAAAATGAAGGATCTTGTCAGTTTTGAAATAGTTAGCAGGACCCATTCCGTTATGCAGTAGAATCAATCGGGAGGATATATAAAATTATAGGCTAATTAAATGCTATAAATAATAGGTAGGTACCCTAAGGCCTGGTTTATAATAGTCGTAACCGAAACCGACTTCGTGACTGTAGTGTACAATTTTACCGGTTTTGGTTCTTATAGGCCGTAGTTTTAAGAACAATTGGTAAGACAGTTTGACGTTTCGTATGTTCTATTTGTTTGACAGTTCGTTGTTTATATTATAATTGTGATCTCTGATATTGGTATTTATTATGGAAGAAGACGAAATTGAGAAAAAATAGAGCATCTAAGGTGAACTCATTGTTGGCCTCTCGAAACTTGAGTGATTCATTCCCGCTTATCGCGCGAGATTCGGCGCACTGGTCGAAATTGAGTACACATTTGAATTCGGCAGCCTCGTGTTCCCGACGTTCTTCGCGTTGATGGTCGATTGAAAAATTACTCGCAATTTCCTATTTTTGCAAAATATGTTCAATTTTTGTTGTTTCAAAACTCAAGCACAAACATAATTGATTCAAATTTAATCGAGTCTTGTTTTAGAATGATTTATTCGTGTATTTTAATTTTAAAAAATAATCAAGAAATAGTAATTCACGTATTTGGTCAACATTAATAGAAAATAAGTATTTCACTAGATTCTATCCTTTTTCATCTTAATATAATGATTGAATGAAGGAGAGAGTCTAGTGGAATATTTTCTATGATTATCCGCTATATTTCAGTACTTTATTGCAGAAAAACTGCAGTGACGGATTTTTTAAATTTATTTTACATAACAGACAATCGCCCAATTTACTGGCACTGAGGCTATAATGATTACCCATAATTATTTTGTTTTACTTTTTTAACCACTTGGCAGGACCTAAAGTGTTCTTTACACCAACCATTACACCCTATAGTGTTTTACAATTGAAATACCTATATTTTTATGTAAAAATTAAAGGCTACTTAGGATCTCAATATAATTATTTTATTGTGTAGTTTTACCGATATTACCCACTTGGTAGGATCCAAAGTGTTAGTTACACCCTGTACAGTGTACACCCTGTAGTGTTACAATTGAGAAATATTTTTAATGTAAAAATTAAAGGCTAATTTTAGGCTCTCACTTGGGGTTATAATTAATAACCATAAATACTTTATTCTATCTTTGTAGGTACTGTTTTTAACCACTTGGCAGGACCTAAAGTGTTAGTTATACCCTGTGCATCCTGTATAGTGAAGTGTTACAATTGAAAAGAAAAAAAATTAAAGTAAAAATTAAAGGCTAATTTTAGGATCTCAATATAATTATTTTATTGTGTAGTTTTACTAATATTATCCACTTGGCAGGACCCAAAATACAAGTTACAAATATATATTTTATGTAAAAATTAAGGCTAATTTTAAGGCTCTCAAAATTATGCATATTACAAAAATCTCAAAATTTGCATAAAAGACCTTCTTCCTAAGGAGGGCAGTATTATAAGTTCTCACTTAGAACTAAAATGAATAAGAATAACCATAATTATTTTATTCCATATTTTTACTATTTTTAACCACTTGGCAGAGACCCATAGTGTTAGTTACACTTTAAAAATGCAAGATATTCTTATGCCATCATTAAAGACTAATTTTAGGCTCATATCATTATTATTAATACTTTGAATTATTCGATTGCAAAATCAAGTTGGTTATTTGGCAGAACCGAAATGTTATAACCAATATTAGTCCTCTGGTTTATAATAGACTCTTACCGAAACCGTAAAAGTGTACTTCGCAATGAGTAGGTTCATAATGGCCGTAGTCCTTAGGCCGCTACCGAAAAGTTCGTCAACTTTTACGGGCTAGGGACAAGGACAACCAATATGAAGGCAGCATTTATGACACGTGATGCGAATGACGCGGGGGTCGCTTAATTTTTGTTGATAAACAACAAAATTAACCTAGCTCCTGAATAGTTAATTTCGTATGATTAGTGTCTGTCAAAGAGAAACCTGTTAAGGAGGTTCGATACCGTTTTTGAAAATATTACCATTCATCTGAAATTTTTACAAGTTGAAGATGGATGTATTTATCGTACACTGTTAAAATTTCAGATCAATCGTCCACACCGTTTTATAAAAATAAATTTTTAAAAATTTCTGTTTTACATGGGAATAAATGAGAATACATTTTTAAAGGGCTGTGTAATCTATAAAAATAATACCACCAGAAAGAGATTTACAGTAATTATAAATCAGACATTAATAAATCATGAAACTAAAATTCAGTGGATTCTTCCACACCGTTATTGAGTTATTCAAATAAATAAAATTTAAAACGTGACACATAACTAAAAGAGCGATAACTACGGCAACGTCGCAAATCATAGATTGGCGCGAAATTTAAAATACTGTTGGAAAGTAAGAGTATGCGTTTATGTTGAAGCATATTATATTATAAAGTTTGTAACAAATGATATTATATTTATATTTTCACAACAAATAAAATAAAATACACATACACAAGTCATTTTTAGGAAATTGGACACACTTTCGCAATGCGCATACAAACATCGTTACGAAACTATCGAAAATAAGTAGGAAGAACTATTTGAGTAAGAATTATTCGTGTTCATCTACTAAAAACTGTACAAGGGATATGACGGGTCCATGATCACTAAATTTGTTTGCAATTATTTCGTAACTAATTCCAAATGTCGCTAATCTTTTAATCATTCCAGAAGATCTGACTCTTTTTAAAGGCTGTACAGTAGAAATAATATCTGTATCTTTTGTGTAAGTTTGTCATATACTTGATCAAAGCTTTCCCCATTACTAATTATTTCTGAAACAGAAAGATGAATTTCTATCAATTGTTCTAATAAATAGACATCATAATTCAGCCTCGTATTCAGCGTTATGAGCATACTTTGTAGATAATGATAATGTTAGTTGTTGCTTTTTAGATCTACGTTCAGGAAATCTGTTTTTAAATAATTTTAAAGTGTCTTGGAAATGACTGGACGAATACTATCAATTAAATTATCATTTCTTATAGCTTGCATTAATCTTGGAGCGTCAAAAGAACAATTATGAGCTATTGCATTTAGGTACTACCTCTGACAACACTTGACAGTTGTGTTGACACCAACAGTTAGGTTAGAATCACTGCAGCCAACAGTCAACTAAAATACTAGCGCTGTTGCCGTGTTTTCGATTGATTTTTAAAATTATGAATTTTAAAATATAAAATCTTTAGGACTTAAAAATACAATTTAATTGAAAGATAGTAATAAAATATTTATAAACAAATATATTTCGCTATAAGATATTTTATATTTTCGGTGTTTTTTACAACAAAATTTAGTGGGTAGAAGTTGTCACTCTGCAGAAATACAATAGATTTTTGTTTAGATCCCCTAGATAGATAATCGGTATCGAAACTCCTTAAAATATCAATTTCCGAAATTCACCTGATTTCGTCTTCTTTCATCATAAATACCAATATCACAGATCACAATTATAATATAAACAACGAACTGTCAAACAAATAGAACATACGAAACGTCAAACTGTCTTACCAATTGTTCTTAACACTACGGCCTATAAGAACCAAAACCGGTAAAATTGTACACTACAGTCACGAAGTCGGTTTCGGTTACGACTATTATAAACCAGGCCTTAGGGTACCTACCTATTATTTATAGCATTTAATTAGCCTATAATTTTATATATCCTCCCGATTGATTCTACTGCATAACGGAATGGGTCCTGCTAACTATTTCAAAACTGGCAAGATCCTTAATTTTTTAGAAAAATTGTCGAGCCTTAAATTCGAGAATGTGGCATTTAATTAGCCTATAATTAGCCTTTAATTTTCCACATGTAGTTTACTGGTTTTACTGGAGAGATTCTTGGGTCCTGCTAACTATTTCTAAAGCTGGCAAGACCCTGCATTTAAAAAAAAAAATTGCGAAGCCTTATATTCAGGAATGTGGCATTTAATTAGCCTTTAATTTGCCATATGGTGCGGATTGGTTTTACTGCATGGCTTCTGCTAGCTTTAGGTTGCTCGTTCCTGACGTTGGTTCACTTTCTTGTGTTTTGTATTTATATTTCAAAACTAGTTTGACAATACACGAGAGCACATCATTGGTCAACGCTGTCTCTTTTCCCCGACCTCCGCAGGTGGCTACCACATTTATCGCGTTGCGCATTTCTCAATAAAAGTTTCACCCCGTTGCTGACAAACGTCAAAAAGAACACGCATGAAGTTGTAGTCAAAGAACAAGAAAAAGAGAAAACAGTTATAATAGAGCAATAAAACTAGCCGCGAATTTTAAATTATTACAAAAATCGGTTTGATTATTAAGAGTTTTATTTTTATTTATATTTATAGCTAAAGTTTCGTACGTCAAACGTTTGAAATAATTGGTTTCTTTTTTAGAATGTTGATGTTCTCGAAAGACGTTTTTGTATTGTAGCGGTCAATAATAGTTTCGGGTAATTATTTTTTTCCATGATGTATTACCAACCGTAGATGACGATGTTATTTCTTCACTTTGTTCGTGGGTGGTTTGTTTATGTAAGAGCGTGTTATGTTTTGATTTGCAGTAACGGCAAACAATATGAACGGCATTCTTGGGCCGTATGATTTGGTTTAAAACAATTGACACATGCCTTTATCATTTTAAAATGTTTAGATCTGTCGTTAACAGACATTTTTATAAATTCCCTACAATGATAAATTGCGTGATTAATATTGTTGCAAAAATTGCATTTTAGTTTGTTTAATATGACATTTGCGTTAGAAGAGACTTTATTATATTTAGGATTATTCTTATTTTTATTACCATTATTAAATTTGTTTATATTGCAGTTATTATTGCTATTAGAACCTTTATTATTAATTTGGTTTATAGAATATAGTACTTAATTGACATTTATTATCTAAAAATACAGTTAATGCTGATAATTTAGGTAGATCGCACATCACAGTTTAATGTAGTTTGCCATTTTTTATTTGTTGAATAATCTAATTTTTATGTGATTAATGGTACTATAAATGCATCCCAAGAGTCAACGGTTAAATTTAGAACCTTTAGCGCCTCAATATTTTAATTTATTTAATAATTGTCTTAACGTTGCATTAGATTGTTTATTTACTTTTTCTAGATTTTTCTTTAACAATAAATCTTTTATTATTAAATCTAGTTTTTAAAATATTAAAAGCCGAAAGATAATTGGCATTAGATATTGTGAAAGAATCGATTGCTTGGGCAGCATCATCAATTAAACGTGATTTTAAATAGTTAAATTTTTGACAGTTATTTAAATTTAATTATTCATGTATCAGTGAATTAAATGTATAGTAAAACGACAACCAATTTGAATAATTACCATCAAAAAAGGGTTAGTCAAGCGCAGGAAACTTTATTCGTATGTCTTGATTAACACGTTAGCTACCACACATATAATTATGCTATAATTTGTGCAAGACCACGTGGTCCGCCATTGACCCACGACTTTTCATTACCACTGGGCCGCGTGGATTGCCTTATAATAATAATAATAATAATATTGTTTTATTCCATAATAAGGTGTACAAAGCAGCCTATCGGAATCGTCAGTACATTATAAAATACATACAATACAAAATAATATAAGAGAGTAAGTATTACATATTAAGATATTCATTAATTGAGTAAAAGCAATTGGATGTAAAATAAGTTTTTAGTGTACATTTAAACTCGTTAGACCCAAGTTTGCATTTAATATTGGCTGGCAATTTGTTGTAGACTTTAATACACATATATTCAGGCCCTTTTTCGTAAAAAGTAGATTTATGTTTCGGAACAGTGAGATCATTGGCCTGTCTTGTAGTGATATAATTATTGTTTACATTTTTTATAAATTTTTCAGAGTTATTACTGACAAACAAAGCTATATTATATAGGTACAATGAATAAATACTCATAATTCCTAACTTTAAAAATAAAGGTTTACAGTGATCATTATACATAGATTTAGAGACTATTCTAATAATTCTTTTCTGAAGAACAAACAATCTAGAGACTGAGCTATCGTTTCCCCAGAAAATAATTCCATAAGTGAGATGGCTTTGTACATATGCAAAGTAAAATGTTAACAATGAGTTTAGTTCTAGGAATTCTCTTAATCTCATAAATAAATAAACACATTTTGATATTTTGGTGCAAATTGCATTGACCTGGGGGGTCCAATCTAAGAATTCGGTCAAGATTATTCCTAGAAATTTTTGCTCAAACGCTACCTTAACATTATTACCAACAGGGAGTTCTAAATCAGTACTATTTTGGTTATATTTCTTTCTATAATAAATCACACTAGACTTATCCAGATTCAAAAAGAGTTTCTTGTCTGTACACCAGTTCATCATGTCTTCTATAACGTTATTAGTTAAGTTGTTGTTGTGACTATGAAGGAACTGTCATCTGCAAACTGAAAGATGCTAACATTTGCATTAGTCAACAAGTACAAATTGTTGCAATATATGTTGAACAATAAAGGCGCTAGTATGCTTCCTTGAGCGGCTCCTGTGTCGACGCGGTTGAGGGACGACCTGAATGGGTAGTTACGAAGATCTTCTTTACAGCCTTGAATTTCTGTGAACTGATACCTATCGCTCAGATAAGATCTGAACCAGTCTAGGGCACAGCCTGAAACACCGTATGCTTCAAGTGTCTTAAGAAGAAGTTCATGATCGAGTAGGTCGAACGCACGAGAAAGATCGAAGTACACGGCTAAAGTATGTTTGTTAGCATCCACTGCACTTATAATTTTAGATATTGATTCGTATATTGCACTAATTGTAGAGCGACCAGTTCGGAAACCATGCTGGCAGTCACTAAATAAATCAAATTTATTAAAGTACTTGACCAGTCTTACATACATACACTTTTCAAATATTTTTGAAAATACGGATAGTAGTGCAACGGGTCTGTAATTTTCTACTTTATGCTTATCACCTTTTTTAAAAATTGGCTTGATCTTTGCTATTTTTAAACACTTTGGAAAGATGCCACTCGCAAAGGAGAGGTTTATGATGTTCATAAGAGGTGGCACTAGTAGCGGTCCGATGAAGCTGATGATATAGCATGGTATGTCATCCTCCCCGGAGCTTTTTTTTTTCGTTACCTCATGTATGATGTTCCTTAGTTCATCCTCATCTACTGGGTGTAAGAAGAAAGAAAAGTTGACTTTATTGTCCAGGTAGTTGTTGGAAGCGGAATGAGTGCACTTGGCCTTTAGCCCACGTTTTTATACACAAACTTCATTTTAATAAAAACAGCATCTTTTTATCTTTACAAATAACAAAGTTATAACGATTGCAATTTTAGTAATATTTTTTTCAAATCTATTACGGTTTATTATTGAACCTGCAAATGAATTAGTATACATAGGCTTCAAACTCGAATAATATTTGATAGAAGGAAGTTTCATAAGACCCATCCAAAGAAGAATTCCCTAAAAAATTAATTTCTGTGTCATTTGATCAGTATATATGAGGATTATTTCTTGGAACTATCATGTTTTGTGTTAATTTCCGTAATCATCATAGAAATGATATTGTTGTCAATGAATACCAGGAGATTAAATTTTCTTTTCCTGTTTGATGGACCAGCCTCTTCGTCCATATTTTATAATGTAAGACTTGTAAAAATAAAACTTATTATTTCAGGCCCACGTGGGCTACAACTGACCCACGATGTGTATAACACGGGCGGGCTACGAGTAATTACATGAAAATTACGTTATGGTCTGAGAAGTTCAAAATACGTGGGTCATTGGCGGACCACGTGGTAGCTAACGTGTTAACTGGCGTAGGACAATCAGAGAACGTTGTTTGTGCCGTATTATTTGAATTTCTGGCGATAGGTTCGCACTGATCAATGATATCTTGTATTTTGGCTTTAATTGAAAAATATGTTTTCGAAATGATCTCTCTCGACATCATTCTCATCCGAATTATCATTTATTTCTTCAATTTGATTTTTAATATTCTCAAATTCTAATTTGGGTATACGGGAATTTAATAAATTCAAACTATCGACTTCTTCCATTCTTGTGAGCTTTTTAATAATTTTGCCGCGAATCTCTACAAATTTCGCTAAGTTGGCCATGATTTTAATTTAAAATTTAGTACACACTATTAAGCAATTGATTGGGAAGGATAAGTTGATTTGGAGACACTCCTAAGGTGTATTTTTTTCGATTACATATATGAAGGAGATGTGGACAATATTTTTTTTAGCGATATCGGGCTGAAGCTTCGCGAAAAAATAGCACTCCGTGCACCGCTGGAACATTCTTCTGAAGACACGTCCATATCTTCGAGAAGACTTGGTGTAAACTGAAAATGCTGTCGGCAGTGCACGCTAGAGGCATTTAATTACAAGAAAATTTAAAAAAGGTTCAGAGCTTTTAATACGAACGGCGCACTCAGTGCCCCCGCGCGACCACTTACAGGTTAAGAATGTAAAGTGACTTTTTGTTACTTAAAAAAATTGCTTCATTCTGTCATTTTCTTTTATTTTATGTAATCAAAAGTACGCGTTGTCATAGGAGACGCGCAATAAAATGTTTTTTTGCTTGGTCTTCAGTAACAATCAACTTTACGTTGCCAATTGAAAACATAAATATAAACTTTTCATAGTAGTCGTAGATAATAGTATATTAAGCATCAAGAACGGTAAGGACAGTTTACCGATGGAAGACAATGTTTGGAGACTGAGCTAAACGAAGGCTTCAATTTTGTCTGACATCTGTAATTCCTTAACGATCGTGATGCTTATATCATTTTTTGCACCATTGGTCTTTTTTATCCATACGCAAATATTAATTTCTTTGTAATTAGTATTCAATTTACTTACCGTTCTGTTAATTTACTCACCGTTCAATTTGAATTACTTACCGTTTTGTTGAGCCTAAAAACCGGCAAGATCAACGTACTGTCTTGGAAACAGGCATAGTAAGTTGTTAAAAAAAGACCAATTGTGCAAAAACACCTATTCGACGGTCAAATGATGTCCTTTTTAATAAAATTATGACCAAACAAGACTTAATTTTGGATAATAGGATTCCTGTATGTCATAACCAAGACGAATTTTGAGACAAATATAGGACTCCTATATGTCATAACCAAGATGAATTTTGAGACAAATGTAAGACTCCGTAATGCGGCAATTTGATAACTTAACATATATTGTAAGCGGGAGATTTAAAACTGGACAACATAATGACGAATTAAAGACTACCGCATAAGACGTCTAAAATTTAACCAATATGACGTCTATAAGACAGCAAGATGTACGTCGTACAGATGTTAATACGATCGATGTGTTGTATGAGTTCTCACTAATAAAATAACTCTTTGTTTATTTACTTATTTATTTATTGATGCTTTCTTCTTCACAGTCTTCTAAGTACATACAATATGACTACGTACCCCGAGCCTAGAAAAAGAAAAATTGCCAATGCCATCGACAGCCCAGGAAAGGGAATTTTGGCTGCTGATACTATGGGCAAGAGGAGGTTGTCCAATATTGGACTTGGTAAGAATTATTTAACTTTTTATTTAAAATAAAATTCAAATCACTTTAAGTTATAACAGTAGAGGAATATTTGTTTACTTCTTAAATGATGATGTTCAGCTGTCTAATAAAGAAATCTTTATAACACTATCTACAGTCAAAGTCAAATCTTTCAGATCTGATTTGCCAAGTGAGCATTAAAACTACTTGGCGCTAATATCACACGAACAATGTTAAAGCTGCATTCACAGTTCGAAATTTGATGAAATTTGTGAAGCTTATCATATGGCAATGTGTATTCGTCATAGACAAGAAGGAGATTTAATCTCTGTTCACACATGGACACATAGAAGACACTCACACGCAACAGTAAGAAATACTGTGTGTGTTGCTTGTTAAATAGAGGCGCCGTTATTTTGTGACTTCTTTGTAAGTAAAGAAAAAATCAATTTTGAGGCCACACGTTCTTCATTTTGCTTTTATTGCCTGTGTGTCGCATGCTCGGTCGCATGTGTGTGTCGCATATGTGTGTCCATGTGCGAACAGAGCTTAAAGCCCTTCTTCTATGATACTAGGTTGAACACTACTCCTAGCAGTTGTAATTCGGAACTAAAGAGTAAAGTATGCAGCCCGTTTAACAACAAAATTATTTTTGCTGATTTAATGTATTTTTATTACATACATTTATTGTACCATAATTATTTTCTTTAAATTGTATTTCACATTAACCCATTAACTGCCAATTTTTTTTAGAATGTTTGTAATATTTGGTTAGATTTATAGTGGGATTCTGTGAAAATCTTTAGTTGCTACAGATCTATAAAATTGTAAATATTAAACAAAATCGCAATGAAATTTATAATCATATGAACATTTTTATATTTGTCAACAAACATTGATGTGATTTTGTTCAATATTTAAAGATTTACAAATTTGTAAAACTTACAGATTTGCACAGAATCCCACCAATAGTCTCAAATATGTTCTAAAAAATATTTTAGAAAATATAAGTCATACAAAGTTATTAAAAATTACATTATATTTTTGGTAGTCATTTGAGGCCCATGGCATTTACAGTGTACGGTATGTGTTACCACGTTACCAGTATACAAGGAATAATTATTATGTTTCAGAATTCGAAGTTTAGGTATATTTCTAATAATTTAATACAAGCATAACGTAATATTGATTTCATTTTATTCAGATTGTACATATTTTACACCTATACACTATAAACGAGTAAACATATAAAAACAATATAATTATTTTTTACTATGTCAAACGGAGAAACAGTCTAAATGTAGGCCCACGTTGCATTTACTACATTGTTTTCTAACATGAGTTTTACATAAAGCACATTTACGTTGTTTACCCTCCAATGTTCTCTCCAAATTATGGCCACTAGGATCATATCGTATTTCATGTGGTATACGACTGCTTATAACTGCACTTGGACGTCCTGGATTTTTAGGCTTTGAAATATATTCTTTTTTGAGATATACTCTTACAATTTGCCGGTAACGGAAGAACATAACATAATATAATAATATTTTATTTGCCAAAAAGACCAGTACATTGGTATATGGTACGTCATATAAGTTACATAGTTCATAGTAGTACAATATTTAATTACAGAGAAGAATCTTGCATATATTCATTTATGGAATAATAACATTTATTTATAAGTATAGTTTTTAGTGTGTTTTTAAATATCTTAAAACTATTTACATTTTTTATATTATCGGGCAAGTGATTGTACATTTTAACACCAACTAAAAAAGGATTATGTAATGTCAAACTTAGTCTATGTTTAGCCATCACAAAATTATTTTTTCCTCTCGTATTATAACTATGATTATTATCATGTGTTTGAAGTTGATCTTTTTGTTGTTTAATACGAGGCATATCCAGAAAGTAAGGTGACAAGTGCTTTGCAGGATGCAGGGAATTTTTTTATTCAAAGGTTGGCACGCCTGCGTGTAGAGGGCTTCGTAACGGTCAAACCGAGCCCTGGTTCAATTCAATCCGTTGAGAAATGCCGGCACAGGAGAAGCTTTCGTCAACCTCCGCAGAGGCCGTTCGCTCCACCTCCTCGGTCATCAATTTCCTCACTTTGCGTCCAGAATCCGCGGCCGAAATCCATCGTCAACTTATGGAAACCTATGAGCGTCAGGTAACGTCACGTCAGCACGTTTACAAGTGGGTTCAGTTGTTAAAAGAAGGTCCCACTAACACTCATGACGAAGAAACGTGTGAGGCCGCCGGCCGAGGTTCCTCACTTTGCGTTAAGAGTCCGCGGGCGACGGTCTCACTCATTTCTTCGTCATGAGTGTTAGTGGGACCTTCTTTAAACAACCTAACCCACTTGTAAACGTGCTGACATGACATTACCTCAGGCTCATAGGTTTCCACAAGTTGACGATGGATTTCGGCCTCGGATTCTTGACGCAAAGTGAGGAAATTGATGACCGAGGAGGTGGAGCGAACGGCCTCTGCGGAGCTCCTCCTGTGACGACATTTCTCAACGGATTGAATTGAACCAGGGCTCGGTTTGACCGTTACGAAGCCCCCTACACGCAGGTATGCCAACTTTTGAAAAAAAATATTCCCTGCACCCTTCAGAGCACTTGTCACCTTACTTTCTGGATATGCCTCGTAAATAAAATTACATTAAAAATATACAGACATGGTAGCGTCAAGATTTTTTCTTTTATAAAAATATCTTTACATGAAGAATGGAAACTTAACTTAAACATATTTCTAAGAGCACGCTTTTGTAGAATAAAAATACGTTGTACAGTGGGTGATCTTCCCCAAAAAATAATTCCATAAGACATAAGGCTAAAAAATTTGGCATAATAAAAAGTTTTTACTGTATGTGCATTGGTGATTGTTTGTTTGAATCCGAACCTTATGGGTTTCCCCCGGATAAATTGTTTTAGATAATGATGGCCATAATATCTGACCATTTGCTCATCAACGCAAAGCTTTTTTGAAATTGTTATTTAGTTTCTCAATCAGGTCGAATTTTGAACAATTTGTCTGCCTTATCTGATTGAGATCTTAGAATTATCATTGACATGTAGATATTTTTTATTTCTATGAACCTATTTTTAGTCATACAATTTCGAACAGATTTGATATCGAAATCTTCGTCGTCAGACCAGTACATTTGTTTTTGGGGGTAAAGAATGATATCCAGATAATAAAAATATTCCAATAAATTTTCGGAGACAATCAGTAGATAAATTAAAATTGTGACAGTTTTTCTGTTCTGCAAAATATTTTACTTTGAGAAACAATATACTCTACTAAAGATTCATCAGAAATTTCTTCGAAAATTTCAACTGGAGATTTCCCTTTCAAATTCTGTTTGATGTCGTTTACCATTGAATTTACATTCGAAGAAGTGCTTCAACCACTTGAAAAGTTTGGAGTGACTTTTTTCCAAGATGAAGAAAAGGTACCTAACTTTCTTTTTCTTCGCAGTTGGTTCCGGTGCAGTTTCTGACACAGTGACGTGTAATTCAACTTCACCACAAACATCTTCTGGCATAGTATCCTGTAGTATATTTTCATCCATATCCTCGCAGTCCGACACTGTATCTACCTTTTCTGGTGGTAGTTCCACTAGATCAATAACTTCCTCTTTCAAATTTTTGAAAAACTCATCAACATCAAACATATTTAGTATTTCAGCAAGTGTTAAATATTTTTTAGTCGTCATATTGTCACAAAAACTGTAATCAGAATATATATATATACCGGGCGTTTCCTGAAACAGGCGCACCCCCCCAAAAATGCGCCTTTCAATGTAGTTTATAAACCTATAATATTATATATATATATATATATATATATATATATATATATATATATATATATATATATACAGGGTGTCTATTTAACTCGGGCCACTATTGGTAATTCCTAAACTAGAACAGATACGACTTCGGTTCAATTAGACAAAAGTTGCCTTATCAGAAGGCCATTCCAGTGATGTATTTGTTTATCCAAAAATATGCACAGGTAACTAGATAGAGCAAAAACTTTAGATTTTTTTAAATGGCAATCTCAGATAGCTATGGCATCATTAAAAGGAGTATTTTTTTCTCTTTTCAACTGTATGTAATTTTCATCATTTATTTTTTAAATTAGTGTTTTATTTATACAGAACCTAATACACTTAATTCTAATGGCACTGATTAAAGTAGGCTTTGATAAAAATAATTTAAAACGATTTATATTGTTTTAAATTTTTTTCTCGTATTGCTGTCAGTTTTTATATTGTTAAAAGTGATTTTTAGTACTGTTGTCATATTAAATTGTTTTTATCAAAGCCTACTGTAATAAGTGTCATTAGAATTAAGTGTATTAGGTTTCGTGTAAATAAAACATTAATTTAAAAAATAAATGATGAAAATTACATACAGTTGAAAAGAGAAAAAAATACTCCTTTTAATGATGCCATAGCTAACTGTGATTGCCATTTAAAAAAATAAAAGTTTTTGCTCTATCTAGTTACCTGTGCATATTTTTGGATAAACAAATACATCACTGGAATGACCTTCCGATAAGGTAACTTTTGTCTAATTTAACCGAAGTCGTATCTGTTCTAGTTTAGGAATTACCAATAGTGGCCCGAGTTAAATAGACATCCTGTATATACCGGGCGTTTCCTGAAACAGGCGCACCCCCCAAAAAATGCGCCTTTCAATGTAGTTTATAAACCTATAATATAAATGTACCTAATTGACTTAAAAATACAATTTTTTTGGGGGGTGCGCCTGTTTCAGGAAACGCCCGGTATATATATATATATATATATATATATATAATATATATATATATATATATATATATATATATATATATATATATATTATAATAATAATAATAAAAATTATTGTACATGCCAAGGTCCTCAAATGGGGACCGACGTAAATATCTATCGTACTATGTGACACTACAAAATAACTCACCTTCAGCATAAAATTTGTCTCAGATATTCAATTTTCAAATTGCAACAGTAACTTTGCAAATATATTCAAAATTACCCTTGCTAGAGACTTTTGAAAATACCACACATAATAATCTTCAATATTAATTTAGAACTAAACAGTCTTGTCCGTTGTGCTACATATTTACCATTCTATTTTTACCACAGCATTTTTACCACCATTCTTTTTTACCGTTAACCCATTTTTTACCACTCAATTTTTACCACTCCAACTTTTATTTCTGCATTTGTACCACTATACTTTTTACCGCTATTTCGTTTTACCACTAATACATTTTTACCACCCCGTTTTTACCATTACAACTTTTACCACCATACTTTTTTACCGCTATTCCGTTTTACCATTAATAGTTTGTGGGGCTATAGTACGGTTTTGTTAGTGTAGTCAATACCAAAACCGAGTTTGTGGGGGCTCTAGTACGGTTTTGTTAGCTTTATTAGGAAATTAAAATTTGCATTGGGGTAATTCCATGTCAAATTTGCCAAAATTTTGGCGACCCCTCCCGATCCGTTCGAAATCTCTTATAAGGTCAAGTTGGGCAAATGGGACCGCTTTTTACAACTTTCATGTTTGTTAGCTTATAAAAATTGTATCTGTTCATATTATATTAATGTAAGCTAGTGACATTTTTACTCTATCAATACTTCTTACTCTAGCCTTAATCTTAAAGTTTAAGAGTTACCAGGAATTTTTTTTAATTTTATTTTTTTTAATGCAAATGGTTCCATTTACTCCATAATGTGGCGTAAATGCAACCATAGTGTATATTTATTCATGCATGAGCACTATTGGTTTGAGAGGGTAACTGAAACATACTTACAAGTTTTGCCTTTTTTTACCACTTGTTTCGTTCAAATACCTGCAACCGTTTTAAAGTAATAAGGATTAACAACTTGAGTATAAAAAGCTTTATTGAAAAAATAAACAACATTATGCATTAACATTTTGAGGTTTTTTAATAGAAAATTTATTTAGTTTCCTAAAATTTATGAACCATTCTTCACCAGGTTTATCATCTTTAAACCTGGTAATAAGATCTTTTTTTTAAATAAAAATTTGTACTGTTTCTAAAATTTCTTTTCTCGTTAACGCAAAACCCCACTTCTCCATGGTTTTTAAACAGTTGACGAGCTGTTCTTCATGTTCTCTGGATAACTCAAGTCTTCCTGCTCCACCTTTTCCATTCCCAGCAGTACATCCTTTTTTTCCTTTGGTTCCTTCAATATGGTGAATAAGTGTAGATCGGGGAATTCCGTAAAATTTAGAAGCGCCACGAGTAGTTTTTTGGCCATTTTAAATTTCTTCTATAGCTAAATTCAATAGTTCAGACGTATACGCTTTCCCTCGCTCAGTTTTTCTAAAGTAAACCCGTGGCATAATAAGAATTCTGAAAAAATAAATAACATTATTACACGGGTAATTGGGACATACCTGTCCCATTTCCCCATAGAGATATGTTTCATTTACCCCATTTTACATTTTGAATCGGCGTAACTGGGACATTACACTTAAAACATAACCTGAAAATTATTTGTTAACTAAAATACGCCAAAGCATAAGTATGTACACTAAAAACTTACCGTAGACTTATAACAATATTAAATTCCAAAAAATGCACATTCAGAATTCATTTGTTTGTTCTGTTGCACAAAGTTGCACTGTCGAGAAAACATGTGTTAAATGTGTTGCGCCACAAAAGTACCAACCTATGTCGAAAGTAACTAGGGTCTGTTGCTAAGTCTCCGCGGGAAGTTCAAATTTATGTTAAGGGTATCTAAACCTCAAATAGAGGTTTATTTAAAGAAACTGTGGCAGAGGTTCCACGTACCCCATGGTCCCATTTGCCCAACTTGACCTTACTTATTCATTTTCATCTAAAACCAAGGAGAAATATCTTTACTTGTCCATATGTAGTCATTTTCGGTTGATATTTAACATATTGACATTTAACAGTTCTTGGTCCTCTCTACAGAGCGATTGCAAAAGACTGATACAAATGCTCCGATTATTTATTTATTTATTTATTTATTTATTTCTCTACAGGATTAGTATCCCAGTTACAGAGAAAAAATACATAGAATAAGTATTTGAAATCACAAGACATAATAATAATAAAAATAATAATAATAACTTAAAACTAAATATTATAAATTAAATTGGTACTTTCTACAAACATCTAATGATTAATTTTTTTCTAAAGATACTTAAACTATCAGACAAATCAACATCATCACAAATTTTATTATAATTTGCACGAGAAAAATTACAAAGAAAAGTAGTTGTATTGCGAAAATTACAGGGACGTACATAGAAATTTAAACACTCAAGCAAAAACATATCATCAACTAAATTATTTAAAATTTTATAAAACATAATAATTGGAATTCTACTAACAAGATGTTATACTCCATGTTGGGCCATGGACGATGAATTCTGTAGTAGCACAATTTTAGATATTTTTTTTGAACATTCTCAATTGAATTTATTTGGTATCTATAGTATGGATTCCAGATATTACAGCCATATTCAAGTTTACTACGTACAAGTGTGGTGATTTTGTTTTTTTTTTCTATAGACTAGATCTTAATCTTTATAAATTGCAGGCTAAAGACGTATTGTCGAGTAATAACGGCGAAATATGAGGTCAAAGGTCAAAATTACCTCTTTTTTTCAAAAATTCATTTCTCAAATAAGTACATATTTCCAGATTTGGCTTGAATTTGGAGAAATTGTAGAGGAAGAATTGAATTTTATCGTAACTATGAAAATACCGTCATTCAACTACAAGGTCATATAATTTTTTTTAATCTCAAAATCTCATCCTGAAAATAAAGATAAAATTCAATTCTTCCTCTACAATTTCCTCAAATTCAAGCCAAATCTGAGAATATGTATTTGATAAATGAATTTTTGAAAAAAAGAGGTAAATAGGTACTCAACGGGATCCAAAAAAAATTCAGCAATAATTTTAAGTATTTGATGGTTACATATGAGCCCTATAGAATCAAAACTTACAAACTCCAAAATTCCTTATTTTGAGTTTTGACTGCCATTTTATTTACAATTATGAATTACATTGATATTGAAACAGTTTAGTGTCAGATTAATACAAAAACGAATGAAAAAGTATACCTAAATATTGCAGTTGGAGTCAAAAAGTAACATTCTACATTGGATAATGTAAGTTTTGACATCAAATACCGCCAAATACACATCATTATAATCTTTTTTCAAATATTTTTGTATTAAAGCATATAAAAATTAAATGTATTAAATGACTTAGACTAAAAATAGCACATTTATCCTGTTTTATTAAAAAGAACAAAAGTTTTTCATTTTTTGAACATAAGAATCAAAACTTACATTCTCCAATAGTGTTTGGGTTCAATGCTAAGATCTTGGGAATCAGAACTTACATGATCCATAATTTGGAATCAAAACAGACAAACTCCATTTTAAAAACGTTAATAAAATCAGTATAAAATGCATTTTGTAACAAATTGTCACTTAAAATACTAATTAGAATCATGTAAAAAGATAAAAGTTAAAATTTGGAACAGTATACTTATTTAATACATGTGCAGCAGTTTTTTGCATTTTATGCGAAATAGAAATTTTGGAATATGTAAGTTTTGATTCTATAGGGCTCATATATCTTCTAAATTAGACAAAAACGCTAGAATTGGGCGTGGCACCTTGTAATTTGTACAATATATCTACTTTTCGACACTAAACAAGTTTATTTGATAGGTGTTGATGCAGGCGCGGATACAAGCGTTGGCGGGGGGGGGGGGGGGGTAATGGGGTAATCGTATAACGAGTATAAAACGGGGGCGTTCTGTTACAGGCAAAGATAGCAAGGCACCAAAAAGGGCGCGCATGGATGTCAATGTTACTAGTAATGAAGATTCAGAGTTTCCTAGTGATTTACAGGATAAACCTGGACAGGATGACTTGGATAATACTTGTCAAACTAACATTCCTCATCATTTGATTAGACTTATGTATCGATTAGACTTGTCGGTGCTTTGCTCACTTAGAAAGTCTACATATGAACATAAATATCCTTTGTTGTCATTAGCGTTTGAAGATTCTGAAATTGATAAATTTAATGATATTGTCCTTCGTTATGAAAAGAAGTCTATTCATATACAAATTGAAAATGTAGATAAATATTATACAGATAATGATGTTAATTACGCTAAGCTATTTACTAATGGAAAACAAAGTTTTTCTATTAATAATTACATTGATAGTTTTGTTAAACAACTAATCTCTAAATTGGATAGTTCATTAAATGATATCGAATATCTTATCATCTATGCTAATTCAGGCTTAGATCTTACAGAAGAAAAGAAATTTAAAAAAGGGCGATCCAGAAATTTTTATCCTTTTAAATTTGATAGCATAGATATAGAGGAATGTGACATTTTAAAAGACTTTTTGTTTACAAATGATAATACACAAGGGCATGGTTTTTATCAATTTTCGCAAGATAAAACAAGAGAAGAACTTTTAAAGCGATTAGAGTTTTCATCTGCTATGCAGAAAGTAATAAAAGAAAGAAAACTTTCTCAGAAAGAAATAAAAGAAGCATTTTTAGATAAATTAGTATTTGCAGTTAATCAGCCCAGTAGAGAAGAGCTGAATAGTATTATTAAAAGTGAAATGGAAAAAAATAGTACAACTGAAGATGATTATATAGCATTACAAGAAAAAATATTACGTGATTTAACAGCTCCAGAAAATGATAAAAAACTTAAGAATTATGTGTCTGGAATTATATATGAATTCAATTTATTGATGCTCTTCTTGCATGACATGTTCTTGCATAAAAATATGTTTTTCATAAATTTTGAAGGAAAAAGCCGTGATATATCTAATGGGATTACTATCAATTATAAAGATAGATTTACTTACGTAAAGGCTCATAATACAAATAGTAATGTTGGTTATAGTCAGTTATTTCTCTCTAAACAACAGAATAATACATTTTCTATTGATAAGCTTTTTATTCTTTTTATTGAGAAATTAAGAGAAGATATAGAATATTTTATTATCTGTACTAATGCAGATCTAGACCTTACAGAAGAAAAGGGATTAAAAAAAGGGCAATCTAAAGATTTGTATCCTTTAAAACTTGATAGTATAGATATTCAAAAGAAAAAGTATAAAATTTTAAGAAATTGTTCGTGTATAAATGAAAATGGTCTTTATCGATTTTCGCAAGAAGAAACAACAAGAGAGAAGCTTTTAAGTCTATTAAATCTTCCACCTTCTTTGCAGAAAGAAAAAGAGGAAGGGAGACTCTCTGATGAAAATGAAAAAGAAATAAAAGATAAATTTTTAGATAAACTAATATTTGCTGTTAACCAACCTAATAGAGAAGAATTGAATAGTATTATTAGAAATGAGATAGATAAGTCTAATGTTCCATATAATTACGAAGAATTACATGAAATAGCGTTACGTTGGTCAGAATCTCATGAACTTGGCCCTGTTACAAAAGGAATAATGGAAAAGCTTTTGGAAGATATAAAAAATAATAGATCTAGTTATCAGGAAATTCAAAATAAAGGTATTGATGAAGAAATTAAATTTGCTAAAAGTGTAGTTGGTAAAAAAGGAACACCTGCATTTAATAAGTTCTTAGATTTGTTAATTAAAGGAGAAGGAAGAAAATATCTAAAAGTTCTGAAAAGAAAAGGGATAAATCTAGCTAGTATGTCCAGTATTTTGGATAGAGCAAGAACTAATGCCACAAAAGCCTTTAAAGACTTATATGATCTTTGGTTTGATGCAAAAGGAAATAAAACGCAATATTTAAAAACTTTAGAAGAAAAAGGAATAAATCTGACTAGTATGTCCAGTATTTTAAGTGGAGCAGGAGCTAATGCTGCAAAAGCTTTCAAAGACTTATATGATCTTTGGTTTGATGAAGAAGGAAATAAAACACAATATTTAAAAACCCTAGAAGGAGAAGAAATAAATTTAACTAACATGTCCAGTATTTTAAGTAGAGCAGGAGCTAATGCTGCAAAAGCTTTCAAAGACTTATATGATCTTTGGTTTGATGCAAAAGGAAATAAAACACAATATTTAAAAACCCTAGAAGGAGAAGAAATAAATTTAACTAATATGTCCAGTATTTTAAGTAGAGCAGGAGCTAGTGCTGCAAATGCTTTTAAAGACTTATATGACCTTTGGTTTGATGAAGAAGGAAATAAAACGCAATATTTAAAAACTCTAGAAAAAGAAAGAATAAATCTATTTAATATGTCCAGTATTTTGAATGGGGCAAGAACTAATGCTGCAAAAGCCTTTAAAGATTTATATGATCTTTGGTTTGATAAACAAGGAAATAAAACACAATATTTAAAAACTCTAGAAGAAGAAGGAATAAATTTAACTAATATATCCAGTATTTTAAGTAAAGCAGGAGCTAATGCTGCAAAAGCTTTTAAAGACTTACATAGTCTTTGGTTTGATAAAGAAGGAAATGAGACCCCATATTTAAAAACTCTAGAAGAAGAAGGAGTAAGTCTCACTAATATGTCCAGTATATTAACTGGAGTAGGAGCTAATGCTACAAAAGCTTTTAAAGACTTATATGATCTTTGGTTTGATGAAGAAGGAAATAAGACCCCATATTTAAAAACTCTAAAAAAAGAAGGAATAAGTCTGTCTAATGTATCCAGTATTTTAAATGGAGCAGGAGCTAGTGCTGCAAAAGCTTTCAAAGACTTATATGATCTTTGGTTTGATAAACAAGGAAATAAAACACAATATTTAAAAACTCTAGAAGAAGAAGGAATAAATTTAACTAACATATCCAGTATTTTAAGTAAAGCAGGAGCTAATGCTGCAAAAGCTTTTAAAGACTTACATAGTCTTTGGTTTGATAAAGAAGGAAGTAAAACACAATATTTTAAAACTCTGAAAGGAGAAGGAATAAATTTAACTAATATGTCCAGTATTTTGCACGGAGTAGGAGCTAATGCTACAAAAGCTTTTAAAGACTTATATGATCTTTGGTTTGATGAAGAAGGAAATAAAACACAATATTTAAAAACTCTAGAAAAAGAAGGAATAAGTATATCTAATGTATCCAGTATTTTGAATGGAGCAGGATCTAGTGCTGCAAAAGCTTTTAAAGACTTATATGACCTTTGGTTTGATGAAGAAGGAAATAAAACACAATATTTAAAAACTCTAGAAGAAGAAGGAATAGATCTAACTAATATGTCCAGTATTTTGCACGGAGTAGGAGCTAATGCTACAAAAGCTTTTAAAGACTTACATGATCTTTGGTTTGATGAAGAAGGAAATAAAACACAATATTTAAAAACTCAAGAAAAAGAAGGAATAAATCTATCGAATGTATCCAGTATTTTGAATGGAGCAGGATCTAGTGCTGCAAAAGCTTTTAAAGACTTATATGACCTTTGGTTTGATGAAGAAGGAAATAAAACACAACATTTAAAAATTCTAAAAGAAAAAAAGATAAATCTAACTAATATGTCCAGTATGTTAAGTGGAGCAGGAGCTAATGCTGCAAAAGCTTTCAAAGACTTATATGATCTTTGGTTTGATGCAAAAGGAAATAAAACACAATATTTAAAAACCCTAGACGGAGAAGAAATAAATTTAACTAATATGTCCAGTATGTTAAATGGAGCAGGCGCTAATGCTGCAAAAGCTTTCAAAGACATATATGATCTTTGGTTTGATAAACAAGGAAATAAAACACAATATTTAAAAACTCTAGAAGGAGAAGAAATAAATTTAACTAATATGTCCAGTATATTAAATGGAGCAGGGGCTAATACTGCAAAAGCTTTTAAAGACTTATATGATCTTTGGTTTGATAAACAAGGAAATAAAAAACAGCATCTAAAGCATTTTATTAGGAAAAAAAATGGGGGAAAAAGTTTTACGCTGCATAACTTATCCGGTATGTTAAGTGGGGCAGGAGCCAATGCTAAAGATGCTTTTGAAAAATTGCATAGTGTTTATTTTAACGACAAAGGAAAAAGAACAGGACTTTTAGATGATTTCTATAATGCAGATTTTGAGCCAAGTAACTTATCCTGTATATTATGTGGAGCAGGAGCTCGTGCTTCTTCTATTTTAAAGAGATTTCATAGTGTTTGTTTTGATGATGAAGGAGAAAGAACAGGACTTTTAGATGATTTCTATAATGCAGGTTTCAGAACGGGTGATTTATGCAGTATATTGAGTGGAGCAGCAGATAGTTTTCAAAAATTTCATGATTTTTGTTTTATAGGAAAGACAAAAAAGTATTTAAATCATTTCATAAATGAGAAGAAAGGTCTTACGACAAGTAATTTATCTGAGATATTGCACGGAGCAAGAGCTAATATTTGTTCTGCTTTAAAAGATTTTCATGATGTTTGCTTTGATGAAATAGGAAACAAAACACAGTTTTTAGATGATTTCTATAAGGTAGGTTTTAAGCCAAGTAATTTATCGAATATATTATCCATGGCAGGAAATAATGCCTCTTCTATTTTAAGAAATTTTCATAAATCTTGTTTTAATAAAGAAAATTATTTAAATCACTTCTTAGCCGAAGAAAAACTCTTTACGCCGAAAAATTTATCTAAGATATTGGATAGAGTAGGACTTAATATTTGTCCTACCTTTGAAAAATTGCATGATCTTTGTTTTGATAAGGCAGGAAACAAAACAAATTATTTAAATAATCTTATCAAAGATAACCCATCAAATAAGATACATGATATATTATATAAAAAAGTTAGAAAAGTTTCTCCTACTTTCTTAGATGAACAAAACGTTAGTGAGATAAAAGGAAGCAAAACAACCAAAGCGTCTTAACCCGAGTAGCTCATTTGGTATGACGGAGCAAGAACAAAGCTTAGATAGTTTACAACAAAGCGATTCTAAAATTAAGAGAAAAACCCGGAAGGGTATCACTAACCGAAGTAAGAACGGACAAGATGATAAAATTTTAGACACAGTAGCAGGAAGCTCTTGTAGCTCAAGGGATTTATCCCCAAAACAAATACAGTCAGTACACCATAACAAGAAGCAACAACTTCGCTTATCAAAGTTTGCGTCATCTATTCAACCAGTGAAACAAGGGCTTTATTTGCCTTCTTTTGAGGAGCGTGGAGTTAAGATTGATGGTAAGTGTACTGCAATTACACGTAGCTTATCTCAAGATCTATTATTACAGAGTGACAAATCATTTTTAAGTAATTTAGAAACTTCAGCTAAAATTTATGAGCGTATAGCACAGGGTAAGCAAATATCTAAAAGGGAAGAAGGAGAAGGTTTTGCTTTCAGTAAATTACTGAGTAGCTTTGAAAGACAGCTAGATTCTGCTACAAATAGTCTACCTTCAAGTTGAATTCATGCTCAGAGCTATAAAACACTCGGCAGTTTATCAAGTTATATAGCTGGAATTAAAGATAACTTCGCTATTCATTTAGTAACAAGCAATCACGTAGTTGCCATTTATAGAACAGGTGATAACTATGCTTATTTTGACAGCAACGCAGCGTTTGTTTCTGGGGTAAAAAGCGTTGATCAGCTTATGAAGGTTGTAGAAAAAGGAATAAAATCTGCTGGCTATAAAGTAGAAGAAAAAGGTTTTCTTGTTGAACACTTTGATGTTGCTAGAGCTAATAATCAACTACCTGATGAAGATAAGCAAGTTCTGACAAAAGAAATAAAAACAGAGCGTCACCTTCTAGCAGAACAGGATAAGGAGCTTGGTCTGGTCAAGATTAATGGTCAAGAAGTATCCAGGGTACAGTTATATGACTTTGGAACTAAAATTAATGTAGAAGGTGGTGTACCGTTACTCATCAATACTGATATGAATTTAAGTAGCAAAAAATTCCAAGATCACCTAGATAAAAAAGAAGTGAGTATGACAGCTAGAGAATATCTTGGTAACCTCAAAAACAGCAAGAATGTAGAAGAAGTAACCAAAGTAATTCCTTTCATAGGTTCAAAACGTGAAGTTGAAAAAGCAGAGCAAACACGCAAGCCTTTATTAGAACAGTTGGTTAAAGGAACAATTAATTCTATACTTGCTGCTGTTTCTCTTAGTTGGTCAAAAAGTCAGTTGTCAGAAAAAGCAGGCAATGAACCTCAAACTTATTTAAATGATCCAACAGTGGACAAGCAGCTACAAAGATCACTGTGATATTTCTTCCTTGAGTTGTGCAATTTCAGCTTGAGGGAGGCCGGTCGTTTGTGAGATGATATCAATGGAAACACCTGCTTTAAGTAGGTTTTTAGCGACTTCAATATCCCTTTCCTTTCGACCCTCTTCTCTGCCTTTTTCATGGCCGATTTGGATGCCTCTTTCTTCCCCAACCTTAACACCCTCATCAAATTTTTGACCGAAAGCAGCTACCTCATCCATTAAACGTTTTTTTCTTTGCTCATATGCTAGTAATTCTTCTTCCGACCAATTAAACTTATTCATCTCCTCATATGCTCGTTTTATTATTACGTCACTGCCAACTATTTTATCTAGGTCCTCTTCCCTTGTTTCTGCTGCATATCGAAAAAAATAACACCATTTTTCTACTATATTTTCTAGTTGGTCTTCTTTCGTCTTTGTAAATTTTGGTAGTTCTATGAATACGAAATAAAATTCCTTTAAGTCGTGCTCAAAGCTATTCTTATCCAAGATGACATGATTTGATTTGTACTCAGCCTTATCTGGAAAAATAATGCAATCAGCAACAGCTATAAAGATTATTTCCTTGAGGTTATGATAATCATCACCTTGATCTGCTTGACTTGAGTAAGCTTTAGCAGCATAATATTGAGCACGTTTTTCGAAGCCTTTAGTTTTAGTGAACTGCATCTCTATAATGTATCTGGAGCCTTGAGAGTCCTTACAAAGAACATCGTCAATACTCTGCTTTTTAGCGGCAATCTCAGGATCTAAAATGGTAGCTAAGAATTCAACATCGTGAATAGCAGCTAAGCCAGTAGAGCCTAAAATATCGTTCAAGAAATGAATGAAAATATCTTTATTCTTCTCGGTGCCAAATATTCTTTTAAATGCATAATCATTGCGTGCATCAAGAAACTTCGAAAGAGCCATAGCAAGAGTACCTAAAAAGCATTAACAATTATACACAATTCTGAAGAAATATTCAACTTCTTTATTTTAAGTTTATTTTTTAAGTTTTGAATGTGTTGATGAAAAAAATGTCTCCCATAGATAGCTTTAGAATGCTATTACGCACCTTAGACGTCCTTTTGTACATCTTTTATAACCCCCTCATAAAGTGCCTAAAAATCCCAGCAAATGAATTCATGAATTTAGTAGCTATAAAAAACTTCAAAAATACCTATTTTGGGTGTGAGAGGCTAATCTAATAAAATATATAATATATACAGATGGAGCTTGTTCTGGAAACCCTGGTCCAGGAGGCTGGGCTGCTATAGTTATGTATGAAAATAAAAGTGTCTTTATCAAGAAACGTATCTCTGGAGGTGAAGAAAACACAACAAACAACAAAATGGAATTAAAGGCTGTAATTAACGGGCTAAAGATGTTAAAAATTTCTTGTGAGGTTATTTTACATACAGACAGTCTTTATGTTAAACAGGGTATAACAGAATGGATCAGCAAGTGGAAGGGAAATGGCTGGAGGACGGCGAATAAAAGCCCAGTAAAAAACATGGAATTATGGAAGGAACTGGATGAAATTGCTTTACAGCATGATGTTAATTGGAAGTGGGTTAGAGCTCACAGTGGCAATACGTATAACGAGGAAGCAGACAGGCTTGCGAGAAAGGAAACCAAGAAGTTGAAATACAGAAAACTACCAAAGCTGCAGCGAGTACAAAGAAATCAATGTTTTTGTTCAGATACAAATTTGTGTAAGCGCTTACAATGAGGTATACATGGTTGTTTCCGTGAAAGGAGTGATCGTTAGCAGTTGTAATGATAGCAAAGCATATTAATCCTGTAAGATACAAAATAGCACAAAAAGTAAGAAGCTGGAGGTTAAAGCGAGGATATACCCTGAAAGCTTTAGCAGATAAAACAGGCATAAACTACTATACGCTGCTCATACCAATTCCTAAAAATAAATAGACGATTAAAGAAAAATTTCTAAAATAGAATAATTTAAGAATTAGTGGGGAGTTATGGCAGAAAAAATTAAAGCAATAGGAGAAGAATTATATAATAAGTGTAACCTGGAATTAAAGAAGCACGGCATAAGAGGAGAGATAGGAAGAAGATTACAGGCAATAATATCTGCAAAAGAATAGGGAATAACAAAAGTTGCTCAAATATACCGAATTACTAGAACTACATTGATGAAGTGGATTACAAGATTTAAGGAAGGAGGAGTCAATGCGTTTAAAATACAACCAGGACGTGGAGTAAAGCCGAAGTTGAGCTACAAGCAGCAAGAAGAAATTAAAAATGTCATAGCAGAAGAAGGAGCTAACCTAACGGCTAAGAAATTAAAAATCATAATTGAGAAAATGTTTTCTATTGAGGTAAGTAAGTCTACAGCACATAGACTGATGCAAAAGTTAGGTTTTTCGTATATTACTCCAAGGCCTGTGCACAATAAACAGGATAAAAATAAACAAGAAGAGTTTTAAAAAAAAATCTTAATGAAACTATTGTCACGTATCCCGAAAAAGAGCTATTTTTCTTCGATGAGTCGCGGTTTGGCACACATTAAAAGATTGGACACGGGTGGTTTAAAAAAAGCATTAGGACACAGGTTAAGGTAAAATTAGGTAGGCAAGACTTTTATCTCTATAGTGCAGTTAATCCTAGAAATGGAGAGAGTTCTAGCTTATTCGTACCAAACGTCAATACTGATTGTATGAATATATTCCTTGAGCAGATGTCACAATATTTAGGAACAAGGGAGGCATTTCTTGTTGTGGATTGTGCAGGATGGCATAGATCCAAAGGTTTAAAAATACCACAAAATATTACCTTAATCTATTTACCTCCATATTCACCAGAGTTAAATCCAGTAGAGCGTTTATGGCAATATTTGAAAGACAATCTCATTAAAAATAGAATATATGACTCATTAAAAATAGAATATATGATTGGAGGATACTGTATGTGCATTCATTCGTAATATTACGGAAAGTTCGATCAAAACCATTTGTTCTGTGAGTTATTTGCCTACTTATTTATGAGATTTGGTATAACATACTAACACATTATAGTCAATATATTTTATACCATTCTTTCAGGGCTTTTTAATTGACTTTGAGCGCACTTTAGTCTATACAATTTTAATATCTTAAGCTATAAGACATGTCAGATCTATAGCTAAAGTGACTTAGGTTTATCGACGATTTGAAAAACGACAAATTCGTCATTCCGCTACTAGTTAGTGGAATCTATGCCGAGATACCGTGAATGAATCGCGGTATGACGTGTTGCTTGGGTCAGCTATAGGACCTGTACCAGCACCATGACCTTACCCAGAAAAAATGGAGAAAAAGAAAGGAGTTTTTTTGTGGTAATCCAATCAATCCGTAACCGTTCACAGATTTCCACTTAATTCTTCAATCTCACTAATAGAAAGGCCTGTAAACTTGACAATAGTGTTGACATCAACATTATTAGCCAGCATTGCTTTTGCGACTTCAATTTTCCCTTCAATTTTTCCTTTCTCTATACCTTTTTGTATACCTTTCTCTTCAGCAAGATCAAGTCTGTATTCAAGAATTGCTTCTTCTTTCCGTAGATCCATTATTCTTTCTTCGTAAGCTACTAAATCTTTTTCGTTCCAACGAAACTTGTCTAATTCATCATATGCTAGCTTTATTATTGGCGCTTTTTCTGCTATCTCTTTTAAGTCCTCTTCTGTTGTTTCTTCTGCGTATTTAAAAAAGAAACACCACCTTTCTACTATACTTTCTAACTGCTCTACTTTACGTTTTGAAAATTTGGGCAATTCTATAAAGATAAATTGAAAATCTTTTAAGTAATGGCCGTCTTGAGTAGGCTTTAGCGGCATATAATTGAGCGCGTTTTTCGAAGCCCTTGTCTCTAGCGAGCTGCATTTCTGCTATATATCTATTTCCGTGAGAATCCTTGCAGAGAACATCAACAATACTTTGTTTATCAGAGGCAACTTCGGGATCCATAATAGTGCTAAGAAACTCAACTTCTTGTATTGCATTTATCTCAGTAAACTATAAAATATCGTTCAAAAAGTGGATCAGGATATTCTTATTTTTTTCCGTTCCAAAGATTTTTTTGAAACCACAAATCATTGCGAGGATCGAGAAATTTTGAAAGAGCCATGGCAAAAATGCTTGAAAATATTAATAATTATACACTATTATTAACAATTATTCAACCATATTTTTGAAGATAGCTATAGCTAAAGTGACTTAGGTTTACCGATAATTTGAAAAACAAAAATTCGTCATTCCGCTACTTGTTAGCGGAATCTATGCTGAGATACTGCGAATAAATCGCGGTATGACGTGTTGCTTGGGTCAGCTATAGGACCTGTACCAGCACCATGACCTTACCCAGAAAAAATGGAGAGAAAGAAAGGAGTTTTTTTGTGGTAATCCAATCAATCCAATTAACAGCTTGCTCATTATAGTCTTGCAACTTTGATTTAATATACAATCCAAGTGTCATTTGAACACTCCCGAACTTATCACTTTATGCCACTGGTCTTCATCTAAAATTTCTACACCTAATTCCACTGCCTTTTTATATTTGGATCCTGGTTTTTCTCCTGCAATTAGGTAGTCAGTTTTAGCAGAAAGATGTGAGCTGACCTTTGCTCCTAGAGTTTTGGCTCTTACTTTTGCCTCTCCTCTACTCATAGCAAGTAGCTTACCAGTAAACACTATAATTTTATTATTTAAAACAGAGTCACTAGAGTTGGAGCTCACAGGAAGAATTTGAAGACAAGCAGTAAAATCATTTAACATTTTGATGTTATGTTCCTTAGAAAAAAATGATTCCAAAGATTCAGCCCCTTTTTTCCTATGCCGTCTATACCGACTAGCTCAGTATTATCTGATAACAGTTCAATCATCGAATTATACCAATTATCATAAGAAACATAATAATCTGCAAGCAATTCTGCTGCAACTTGGCCAATAAATCTAATACCTATAGAAAATATAAACCTATCTAGAGTTATTAATTTTTTAGCTTTATCTAACATTTTTTTTTACTCAACTCCTTGTTTTGCCCGCAACACAAAAATATTTAAAAAATTAATTGCTAACCTCATTATTTGTGTTTTCGCCAATTTTTTTTGGCAATTCAACTTTTAACTAAAATTAATAATAATTAGTATTTGTGGGTACGGATACTTGTAAAATGTATTCGAATACCGAATACGAATACAAACAATAGCAGTCGGATACTGAATAACAAATACAGATAGTTTTGTCAGAAAATGTACTCAGAATACTTGTATTCGAATACTTTTGTAGAATAACGAATACGGATACTTAATTAGGATAAATAAAATAAAGAAATAAAATATTGTTTAAAAAAAAAACGTTTATTATTATTTATTAGGTATATGTAAAAATATATTAAATTGTTACAATTATTTTAGTGTTCATTTTTAGAGTTTGCTTTACTGAGAACAAGTATTTCAAAATTTTTATCGGTGAGGGCGTTTCGTCGCGGTGCATCAATCATGGTGGCAAAAGAAAACAATCTTTCAACAGGTGCTGAAGATGGCAAGCATGTATTTTATTTAACACATAGCTTTTTCAACACTGGGTATTCACTGAGCATTTGCATGTTTGTTCTCTTATCTTCAATGTATCTTAACAATTCCAGCTCAATTTTAGAAGTGCGATTTACATTGTTCTGTGTGTTCTGTTCAGTCATCACATTGGTAATCGTAATAGTGCTTATATTGTCTGTTTGATCTTGGTACCCGGTGAAATCAAAAAATTCATCAAAACTTTTTCCTTCAGTATCGTCCGACTCGTCTGAAGATTCTGATGCCAGGAGGTGTTTTCCGGCAGTTATAATTGTCTTTTTAATATCATCAACGGTTTTTTGAGGGTTTTTAGTTTAAACTGGGGAAGAAATACTGCAGCAATTAAAGATTCTTCGCAATTTAAATTTAAGGTATCTAAAAACCGAGATTTTAAACTTTGTATACACATTCGAAGTAAATCCTCTCCCTCATATTTCATTTTTGATTGCCCGGTCAATTTTTCATATCTATTAAGAAGAGACACTAGGCTTGGTAGCAAGTATCCATAAAATGTGTTATTTTCTCCTTGTAAGAGATCAAGTGTTGCATCTTGAGGCTTCATAACAACATAATATTCCTCGAGATACAAAAACTCAGTTTCTTTAAAAGGTTCGATACCTAAATTTTCAAATAAGACTGGTAGTTTCTCTTTTTCCTTAATAATCTGAACTATTGCATCATAAGTAGAATTCCAGCGTGTCATTCCTGGGCTACTAAGTGACCAAGTACCTTTTGTACGATTTCAGCAGATTTGGGTTTATTTGACTTTTTCCACAATTGACTACATTTGTGAAATGCGTTCATTTCACGTGTTCGCAAAACAGGATTTCTATGCATTTCTATAGTCGACTGTAGCTATCAAATTTAATGTATGGCTTGCACACCTCATATGCTTTGGTAGAACAAAGTATCTGTATGAAGATGATCATTGTTTTCGATACTTTCTTTATAAACATCTTGATCGACCAAGTTTATTATGCTTAATGTCTCATTATCTTCTTCGAAATTAACTCATCCTCTTTACTTTTATCTTGTTGTCCATATTCTTTGAAAGCCTTTACAAAATTGCTTCCATTATCAGTCACTGTCGCGATAAGTTTATCTTCCGTTAATCCAAACTTTAAATGTATCTCTTCTAGAGTTTCTGCAATATTTCTATAAGAATGTACACCTTTAAATCTCTTACAGGCTATAGCAGCAGATCCTCGAGTAAAGTTTTCCTCAATCCAATGTATCGTAATACCTAAAAAACTTCGTTTTTTATTTGACCATATATCTGCAGTGCTGCAAATAAAATTAACATTTCCAATTTTATTTTTAAGTTCTTGCATGTTGTTTTCATGAGCCTCAGATATTCTTTTAATCAGGAGAAAATCCTTGTAAGAGATCAAGTGTTGCAGCTTGAGGCTTCATAACAACATAATATTCCTCGAGATACAAAAACTCAGTTTCTTTAAAAGGTTCGATACCTAAATTTTCAAATAAGACTGGTAGTTTCTCTTTTTCCTTAATAATCTGAACTATTGCATCATAAGTAGAATTCCAGCGTGTTATTCCTGGGCTACTAAGTGTATGACCAAGTACCTTTTGTACGATTTCAGCAGATTTGGGTCTATTTGACTTTTTCCACAATTGACTACATTTGTGAAATGCGTTCATTTCACGTGTTCGCAAAACAAGATTTTTCTTTACTGCATTTCTATAATAATAATAATAATAATAATAATAATAATAATAATAATAATAATAATTCCTTTATTTCCTCAAAAACCCTCAAAAGGGTGTACGGAAAGTTTACAAAAACAAAACATTTACATAGTGTGCACGAAGCAAGATTTTATGTCTTAGCACATAATTTACAATAAAAATAATAATAATAAAAATTATACCAACAGAAATAGAAAACCATAATAATGCATAATTTTTGACATTATTATATAAAACAAGTTAAATAAATACCTAGAAAAATAGATCATTTCAATACCAATAACAACAGTAATACATAATGTTCACATAATTATATAAATTAATAATAATAATAAATAATAAAGAAAAAAAAATGACTATACCAAAATAACCATAATAATGCATAATTTTCGACATTATTATATAATAACAAGTTAAACAGAAAAAAAAATAGATCATTTTTCAACAATAGCAATAACAACAGTAATACATATATACATGGGGTTCACATAGATAATTTAAACGAGAAAGATAAGAAAAAAGTAGATATTTAATAATTTACGAATAGATAAATATATAAATATAACTAGTACTGCGTTACAAAGTTATTTATTTTACAGTCATCAAAATATTCGTTTACTGAGTAATATTCTTTTCCTAATAATGTTTTCTTACAGGGATTAATTATTTTGCGTGCTGGCATAGATCTTACATATGTAGGTAGAGAATTGTAACTTCTGATACACATATATTTTGTACTGTTTTGGTAAGCGGAGTAATTAGATTTTGGGACTATTAAGGATATGCCAGTTTGCCTTGTACAATGAGTGGAATCAGTAAATTGGAATTTGTATAGGTTTTCCATAGTAAATTTTATTAGGGAAAAGTTGTATAGTGAGGGTATAGTTAAGATGCCTGATTTAGAAAAATATCCTTTACATGATTGTCTTGGTTCCAAATTTAACATAACTCTTATCACTTTTTTTTGTATTAAAAATAATTCGTTTGTAAGGGGTGAATTACCCCAAAATATAATGCCATATTGAATTATCGACTGAAATTACGCAAAATATACATTGTTTACTGGACTGGAATTGATTAATTGGCTTAGGTTTCTAATACAATATGCGGCTTTATTTAATTTAGCTGTAAGGGTATTGTGTTGAGTAGGCCATTTTAGATTATGTTCAAGTAACGTACCTAAGCATTTAATTACGTATGATTTCTGCATGTTGGTTACATCTATAATAAATCTGGGGGTGCCGAATGAGAACTGAATAATATTTGTTTTACTTAAATTGAGGTTAAGCCGGTTACTGTTGCACCAGAGTTGAACTTCTGATAGCAAATGCGAGAGTTTTTCATTTAAATTATTAATTGTGTTATCTGATAAAATGAAACAGGTGTCATCCTTGTACATTATACAGTTTTCATAGCTAACTTCCAAGGATGTTGCCAGGTCATTAATATATACTAAGAAGAGTATTGGTCCAAGGATTGAACCTTGAGGGACCCCCATTTTGACAGGTAGCCAATCTGAAAAGGAAGTTTTAATTGTATTGTTGTAGATGCTGTTGATTTTTACTCGTTGAACTCTGTCTATAAGATAAGTCCGGAACCACTTTAGAGCTAGGCCTCGAACGCCGTAATGTTCAAGTTTATGTAAAAGTAAAGTATAGTCAACAGTATCGAAGGCCTTAGATAGGTCACACGAGATGCCGCACACAAGTTTTTTATTGTTTAAGTTTTCAAATACACTATCCATGAATTCATATAACGCAGTTATTGTTGATTTTGATTTTCTAAATCCGTGCTGATAGACTGTAATTGTGTTTGTAAAGTCGAAAAATGATGTGAGTCTATTCAGAATTATTTTTTCGAGAACCTTTGATATCACTGGAAGCAAGGAAATAGGTCTATAATTGTCACTACACTTGGGGTCCTTTGCTTTGTGTATTGGTGTTACTACTGATTTTTTAAACACATCGGGAAAGACTCCTTGTTTTAAACTTAAGTTAAATAAGTAACACAGCACCTCGGTTAAGTAAGGAGCACATTTTTTAAATAAGTTTGATGACAGGTTATCGTATCCTGAAGCGTAGCTATTTTTAAAGGTCGATATACACGATAATATTTCTTCTTCCGATGTAGGGTGCAGGTACAGCGAAGATGATGGTGACGATGTTGAAATGTTGTTGTAACCATTGTTGATTATAGATGGGTTTTTTAAGAAATGTTCATTAAGCATGTTTGCAATTCTAGATGGGTTGGTTTCTAATGTGCCATCGGAGTCGCGCCTTAGTTCAATTTTATTCTGTTTGTGTGTATTATTAGTTAAATTATTCTCCCTTTTAATAATATTCCAAGCTGTTTTGATGGTATTTTTTGAGTTTGATAATTCATCATTTATGTAGAACTTTTTAGCTAGTCGCGTTACTTTTTTAAGAATCAGGCAATATGTTTTTACATATTTTTTAAATTCTTCATCTTGAGGTTGCTTCAGGAGATACATAAGATGTCGTTTTTGTCTACATGAAATGCGAATGCCCAATGTAATCCAAGATTTTTTGTTAAAATTACGGTTTCTGCATTTTTTTAGTGGGAAAGCATTTTCAAAATACTTCTGAATTTTATTAAAGAATATGGTGAATTTTTCATTTATTGGCGCATTATTATAAAGATCAAGCCATTTTTTCGCTGTTAATAATGAACTGAAGTATTCAGTGTTTTTGTCGTTGTAACACCGTTTTACAGCAGATATATTGTTTTTTATGGGAGTAGACAATGCGATCGTTGATAGCAGGGCGAAGTGATCAGAAAAGCCTGTGTTTCAGACTTGTACGCTAATTTTGGTTACAGGTGTAGTCGACTGTATCTATCAAATTTAATGTATGGCTTGCACACCTCATATGCTTTGGTAGAACAAAAGTATCTGTATGAAGATGATCATTGTTTTCGATACTTTCTTTATAAACATCTTGATCGACCAAGTTTATTATGCTTAGTGTCTCATTATCTTCTTCGAAATCTAACTCATCCTCCTCATCCTCTTTACTTTTATCTCGTTGTCCATATTCTTTGAAAGCCTTTACAAAATCACTGTCGCGATAAGTTTATCTTCCGTTAATCCAAACTTTAAATGTATCTCTTCTAGAGTTTCTGCAATATTTCTATAAGAATGTACACCTTTAAATCTCTTACAGGCTATAGCAGCAGATCCTCGAGTAAAGTTTTCCTCAATCCAATGTATCGTAATACCTAAAAAACTTCGTTTTTTATTTGACCATATATCTGCAGTGCTGCAAATAAAATTAATATTTCCAATTATATTTTTAAGTTCTTGCATGTTGTTTTCATGAGCCTCAGATATTCTTTTAATCAGGGTCTTTCTAGTTGGAACTTTAAGATTCATCCCATGAAATATATCCAAGAAACTTGGGTGTTCTATTATAGAAATAGAGCTTATTGTATTTACAACGAAGTTTAGTATTCGTTCCTCGAATGTAGATTGTGATAAACCTTTGGCTTTGGTTAAGCTGGTAATTGTAGGCTGACTCATCTTAGGTTGTTTCAAGTTAGATCCATCTTTTTGATCGGTTTCATGAGATATTCTTTTCCGGGACTCCCTCTTTGACTTCTTATATGCTTCATATTCTTTAATTTTATTCGGGTGGACTCTTTGCAAGTGTTTTACATAGTTAGATGATGAGCTTATTTTTCCTTTAATATTTTTAGTTTGGGGTAGACAAAGTTGGCAAGTTGCGACAATGTTATCACCTTCATTTTTCTTCTTCACTATTTTGAAATATTTACCATCCAATATTGAACTGTATTCAGCTTTTTTAAGGAACTCGTTATCAGTGTCAGGAATAGAAGACGATGATAGGGAAGTTTCAGCGGAGCGTTGTTTTTGGTTATTGTCTTTGTTCATATTTCTTTGAAATAAATTCATTAGCGGATTCTGAAGATGTTGTTTTTATCTTGATTGGTAAATTTTTCTTTTCCAAATCTGAATCAGATGACGCCTCGTTAGAGTATTTTAAGACAAATTCAGGGTCTTGATTTTGTTTGTAACTACAAGAACCCTTCTCAGATTCACCCATATTGTTTTGTCTACAAAAATTTTACAAATTACAGTATTATTAATAGAGATAACCGTAACACGGTAGATAAAAATTAAAATTAAATTAAAAGAAAATCATTAAGTGGATCTCGATTGCTTTCTACAAGGAAGGTTTTCTTTTACTTTTGAGTTTTTTAGTTTGCTAAAGCAATCTAATTTTGTGCGAGTTCTGTATTATTAAATAATTAAATATGAAAACACAAACATTACTTGTTCGAATCCGGTACACAATTATTCAAAGAACTGCATGCGTGAAAAAATGACAGACAATATATAACTAATATAACCTAACTATTGAAACGTGTACTAATTTACTGCAACTGCACGCGTTAGTTCTCCAGACGCTTGCGCGTCACGACACGAGACGGCAGCGCTGTAGAGACACAATGGGAAACTACCTAATAAAATTGTATCCGTGGAAAAAAGGAAGTATTCGAATACAAATACTTTTACAATTATCTTACGAATACGGATAACAAATGCAATTTTCTTTAAGTATTCGAATACAGTATACGGATACACAAAAATTATTTAAATACTGTATTCGAATACCGAAGTATTCGAATACTACCCAGCTCTGGTATTTATTGCCATTAGATTGTTTTAATTAAAAGCTTACCTCTTCTTTTGTATTATCATTAAAAATATCAGAGTCATTTGATCTTTCTGGCGCCAGAGACAGATTCCGAAAATACACTTGATTTTGGACTTAATTCACTAGAAAATGGCTCAATTGCGTTAGTTATCCATTTGTTTATGTCAATATTATTTAAACTATCTGAATTAATGGTCAGAGTAGAGGACGACGGTGTTACTAAAATAATTTGTTTATTTCAGTATTTTGTTAGGTACCACTCTTATGTGATAGTTACCAATATCTAGTGTCACTGGTACTGGTTCATTTGCGTTAGCTACAAGAATAGTGCAATTTTGATTTGATGATATATGGAAATATAATGTATCTTCCTCTAAAGTAACACCATCTACATCCGTAAAATATATATCATCTCCTAAAGTAGGAAATTTTTTCTTAGCTAAAAATAACATTGATTTCATATACTTTTCATATTTAATCAAAGCGAAATAAAACTGTTCAAGACCCCTCATGAATAAAATGTGAAACTGTCTATTTCTTTAATAAAAAATACTATGTAAACACCGACATAGTTTATTTGTTTGCATAAACAATAAACATGAATAATTGGTGTTGATTATATGTTATACTTGTTGGAGTAAGACATTAATCAGTAATCAAATCATTTGTTTTATAATACTCCATTTAAACTAAATACAATAAAGTATAGATATAAAAATTTTGAACTTACCTAACGATACGAAATCTTCATAATCTGCATGTTCTGCAATTACGGCCCATTTAATGTGACCACTGTAATTCATCTTAAACGGTAACGATTTAAAATAGCCACAATGCTGAATAATGAAGATAAACACAGCACTTCTTACTTTGCAAACGTTGTTCGTCGTAGTTGAAGCTCATATGCAAGTCTGAACGTGTTGTAATAGACACAATTTCGTGTCACTCTTTACACGGAACCGTGTTAAAATACACTTTTGCGTGTAAATTAAAAATGAATAGTAAAATAACCAAATTTTGTGAATAAATACCACAATATAGGTGTATTTATCTTTCAATTTTGTGTAGATGTGTATGAATATTACTATGTGACCAATTTTTGTGTAAAATTATGTAGTTCTACAACATTTAGTGTTATTATAAAAAAAAATACACAACTTATATTTTACCAATAACAAAATTTTACCAAAAACTAATATTTACAATTTGTAGTGTTAATTTATACACTGAATAGAATTACTACTGCATTTGGTAACTTTACCACTTGGAAATTTTTTAGTGTGCATTTACTACATTGTTTTCTAACATGAGTTTTACATAAAGCACATTTACGTTGTTTACCCTCCAATGTTCTCTCCAAATTATGGCCACTAGGATCATATCGTATTTCATGTGGTATACGACTGCTTATAACTGCACTTGGACGTCCTGGATTTTTAGGCTTTGAAATATATTCTTTTTTGAGATATACTCTTACAATTTGCCGGTAACGGAAGAACATAACGCCCATTGTTTGAATCCGAACCTTATGGGTTTTCCCCGGATAAATTGTTTTAGATAATGATGGCCATAATATCTGACCATTTGCTCATCAACGCATATTTCTATGAACCTATTTTTAGTCATACAATTTCGAACAGATTTGATATCGAAATCTTCGTCGTCAGACCAGTACATTTGTTTTTGGGGGTAAAGAATGATATCCAGATAATACAAATATTCCAATAAATTTTCGGAGACAATCAGTAGATAAATTAAAATTGTGACAGTTTTTCTGTTCTGCAAAATATTTAACTTTGAGAAACAATATACTCTACTAAGGATTCATCAGAAATTTCTTCGAAAATTTCAACTGTAGATTTCCCTTTCAAATTCTGTATGATGTCGTTTACCATTAAATTTACATTCTAAGAAGTGCTTGAACCACTTGAAAAGTTTGGAGTGACTTTTTTCCAAGATGAAGAAAAGGTACCTAACTTTCTTTTTCTTCGCAGTTGGTTCCGGTGCAGTTTCTGACACAGTGACGTGTAATTCAACTTCACCACAAACATCTTCTGGCATAGTATCCTGTAGTATATTTTCATCCATATCGTCGCAGTCCGACACTGTATCTACCTTTTCTGGTGGTAGTTCCACTAGGTCAATACTTTTTGAAAAACTCATCATCATCAAACATATTTTGTATTTCACCAAGTGTTAAATATTTTTAGTCGTCATATTGTCACAAAAACTGTAATCAGAATATATATTTATATAATAATATTAATAATAATAATAATAAAAATTATTGTACATGCCAAGGTCCTCAAATGGAGACCGACGTAAATATCTATCGTACTATGTGACACTACAAAATAACTCACCTTCAGCATAAAATTTGTCTCAGATATTCAATTTTCAAATTGCAACAGTAACTTTCCAAATATATTCAAAATTACCCTTGCTAGAGACTTTTGAAAATACCACACATAATAATCTTCAATATTAATTTAGAACTAAACAGTCTTGTCCGTTGTGCTACATATTTACCATTCTATTTTTACCACAGCATTTTTACCACCATTCTTTTTTACCGCTATCCTGTTTTACCGTTAACCCATTTTTTACCACTCAATTTTTACCACTCCAACTTTTATCTATGCATTTGTACCACTATACTTTTTATCGCTATTTCGTTTTACCACTAATACATTTTTACCACTCCGTTTTTACCATTACAACTTTTACCACCATACTTTTTTACCGCTATTCCGTTTTACCATTAATAGTTTGTGAGGCTATAGTACGGTTTTGTTAGTGTAGTCAATACCAAAACCGAGTTTGAGGGGCTCTAGTACGGTTTTGTTAGTGTAGCAAATACCAAAACCGAGTTTGTGGGGCTTTAGTACGGTTTTGTTAGCTTTGTTAGTGTAGTAAAAACAAAAACCGAGTTTGTGGGGCTCTAGTACGGTTTTGTTAGTGTAGTAAATACCAAAACCGAGTTTGTGGGGCTTTAGTACGGTTTTGTTAGCTTTGTTAAAAAAGAGACGGTGGTAAAAATGGATTGGTAAAAAAACACGTTGGTAAATATGTTGGTGGTAAAAAGAATTAGTGGTAAAAATAGGGACGGTGGTAAAAATGGATTAGTAAAAGAATACGTTGGTGGTAAAAAAGAATTAGTGGTAAAAAGGGACGGTGGTAAAAAATGGATTGGTAAAAGTATAATGTTGGTAAAAAATGGATTGGTAAAAGAATTACGGTGGTAAATAGGGATTGGTAAATATGGGGGCAAATCGTATTGTCAACTCAAGGAAATTAAAATTTGCATTTGGGTAATTCCATGTCAAATTTGCCAAAATTTTGGCGACCCCTCCCGATCCGTTCGAAATCTCTTATAAGGTCAAGTTGGGCATATGGGACCGCTTTTTACAACTTTCATGTTTGTTAGCTTATAAAAATTGTATCTGTTCATATTATATTAATGTAAGCTAGTGACATTTTTACTCTATCAATACTCTTACTCTAGCCTTAATCTTAAAGTTTAAGAGTTACCAGGAATTTTTTCTAATTTTTTTTTTTAATGCAAATGGTTCCATTTACTCCATAATGTGGCGTAAATGGAACCATAGTGTATATTTATTCATGCATGAGCACTATTGGTTTGAGAGGGTAACTGAAACATACTTACAAGTTTTGCCTTTTTTTACCACTTGTTTCGTTCAAATACCTGCAACCGTTTTAAAGTAATAAGGATTAACAACTTGAGTATAAAAAGCTTTATTGAAAAAATAAACAACATTATGCATTAACATTTTGAGGTTTTTTAATAGAAAATTTATTTAGTTTCCTAAAATTTATGAACCATTCTTCACCAGGTTTATCATCTTTAAACCTGGTAATAAGATCATTTTTTTGAATAAAAATTTGTACTGTTGGTGGTAAAAAAGGGACGGTGGTAAATAGGGATTGGTAAATATGGGGGCAAATCGTATTGTCAACTCAAGGAAATTAAAATTTGCATTGGGGTAATTCCATGCCAAATTTGCCAAAATTTTGGCGACCCCTCCTGATCCGTTCGAAATCTCTTATAAGGTCAAGTTGGGCAAATGGGACCGCTTTTTACAACTTTCATGTTTGTTAGCTTATAAAAATTGTATCTGTTCATATTATAATAATGTAAGCTAGTGACATTTTAAATCTATCAATACTCTTACTCTAGCCTTAATCTTAAAGTTTAACAGTTACCAGAAATTTTTTTTTAATTTAATTTTTTTTAATGCAAATGATCCCACTTACTCCATAATGTGGCGTAAATGGAACCATAGTGTATATTTATTCATGCATGAGCACTATTGGTTTGATAGGGTAACTGAAACATACTTACAAGTTTTGCCTTTTTTTACCACTTGTTTCGTTACCTGCAACCGTTTTAAAGTAATAAGGATTAACAACTTGAGTATAAAAAGCTTTATTGAAAAAATAAACAACATTATGCATTAACATTTTGAGGTTTTTTAATAGAAAATTTATTTAGTTTCCTAAAATTTATGAACCATTCTTCACCAGGTTTATCATCTTTAAACCTGGTAATAAGATCATTTTTTTGAATAAAAATTTGTACTGTTTCTAAATTTTCTTTTCTCGTTAACGCAAAACCCCACTACTCCATGGTTTTTAAACAGGTGACGAGCTGTTCTTCATGTTCTCTGGATAACTCAAGTCTTCCTCCTCCACCTTTTCCATTCCCAGCAGTACATCCTTTTTTTCCTCTGGTTCCTTCAATATGGTGAATAAGTGTAGATCGGGGAATTCCGTAAAATTTAGAAGCGCCACGAGTAGTTTTTTGGCCATTTTTAATTTCTTCTATAGCTAAATTCAATAGTTCAGACGTATACGCTTTCCCTCGCTCAGTTTTTCTAAAGTAAACCCGTGGCATAATAAGAATTCTGAAAAAATAAATAACATTGGTACACGGGTAATTGGGACATACCTGTCCCATTTCCCCATAGAGATATGTTTCATTTACCCCATTTTACATTTTGAATCGGCGTAACTGGGACATTACACTTAAAACATAACCTGAAAATTATTTGTTAACTAAAATACGCCAAAGCATAAGTATGTACACTAAAAACTTACCGTAGACTTATAACAATATTAAATTCCAAAAAATGCACATTCAGCATTCATTTGTTTGTTCTGTTGCACAAAGTTGCACTGTCGAGAAAACATGTGTTAAATGTGTTGCGCCACAAAAGTACCAACCTATGTCGAAAGTAACTAGGGTCTGTTGCTAAGTCTCCGCGGGAAGTTCAAATTTATGTTAAGGGTTTCTAAACCTCAAATAGAGGTTTATTTAAAGAAACTGTGGCAGAGGTTCCACTTACCCCATGGTCCCATTTGCCCAACTTGACCTTACTTACTCATTTTCATCTAAAACCAAGGAGAAATATCTTTACTTGTCCATATGTAATCATTTTCGGTTGATATTTAACATATTGACATTTAACAGTTCTTGGTCCTCTCTACAGAGCGATTGCAAAGAAAATTGCAAAAAACTGATACAAATGCTCCGATTATTTATTTATTTATTTCTCTACTCTACAGGATTAGTATCCCAGTTACAGAGAAAAAATACTTAGAATAAGTATTTGAAATCACAAGACATAATAATAATAAAAATAATAATAATAACTTAAAACTAAATATTATAAATTAAATTGGTACTTTCTACAAACAGCTAATGATTATTTTTTTTCTAAAGATACTTAAACTATCAGACAAATCAACATCATCACAAATTTTATTATAATTTGCACGAGAAAAATTACAAAGAAAAGTAGTTGTATTGCGAAAATTACAGGGACGTACATAGAAATTTAAACACTCAAGCAAAAACATATCATCAACTAAATTATTTAAAATTTTATAAAACATAATAATTTGATGCCTAGTGCGACGTAGCTGCAATAAGTCTAACTGGAATTCTACTAACAAGATGTTATACTCCATGTTGGGCCATTGACGATGAATTCTGTAGTACCGCAATTTTAGATATTTTTTTTGAACATTCTCAATTGAATTTATTTGGTATCTATAGTATGGATTCCAGATAATACAGCCATATTCAAGTTTACTACGTACAAGTGTGGTATAAATTGCACGCTAAAGACGTATTGTCGAGTAATAACGGCGAAATATGAGGTCAAAGGTCAAAATTACCTCTTTTTTTTCAAAAATTCATTTCTCAAATAAGTTTATATTTCCAGATTTGGCTTGAATTTGGAGAAATTGTAGAGGAAGAATTGAATTTTATCGTAACTATGAAAATACCGCCATTCAACTTCAAAGTCGTATAATTTTTTTTAATCTCAAAATCTCATCTTGAAAATAAAGATAAAATTCAATTCTTCCTCTACAATTTCCTCAAATTCAAGCCAAATCTGAGAATATGTATATTTCGCCGTAATTACTCGACAATACGTATTTAGCGTGCAATTTATAAAGATTAAGATCTATTCTATCGAAAAAAAACCAAAATCAGCATTAACCGGAGCATTTTTGTATCAGTTTTTTGCAATTTTCTTTGCAAGCGTAATGTTATTTCTCCTTGGTTTTAGATGAAAATGAATAAGTATAAAAGATTTGGAACGGAGCGAGAAGGATCGCCAAAATTTTGGCAAATTTGACATGGAATTACCCATTGATAATTATGACTTGTGCAATGGTCTCATATATTTAATAAATATGTTTTCTTTGTTATTAAAAAGGAATTAAATATAAAATCACCAGTTCCCATTTGAGAACTATGGCAGCAAATGGGTTAAATATGTTGAAAATTATTTAGTTTACAATAAATGTGTGTAATAAAAATTTAAATATTGAAATACATTACATCAGCATTCTAAAACATAAAAATAGTATGTACATTTGCGAGAACAATTTAAATAAAAGCGGCGTTGTAAAAATAAAAATGTAAAATTATTGCAACAAAGCCAAGCAAATTAATTCCCATATAAATGTGGCTAAAGTAGGCTAATATAGCTGATTTTGCGGTATAGTAAAATCATCATATAGAAAAGTTCGTACAGAACCAAAGGTAGACTAAGCGATTCAAAAAAAAAATTCTCGCACTTGTTTCATAATTAGGCACAAGTAATTTAATTTAATTTAATTATAAATTGTATGAAAATATATATCTATTAAAAAGTAGTGTTATTGGTCATAAAAAATAACTTTATTTTGCTGATTTTTATTCCCACTATGCTATTAGCGATAATAAGAGGTTTTTATGTAACAATTGCAAAATATTGAAAATTCCTCACATAAATAGGGTAGTCATTCGAGGAGTTCAGGTAGGGAAAATCGTATAACGAGTATAAAACGGGGGCGTTCTGTTACAGGCAAAGATAGCAAGGCACCAAAAAGGGCGCGCATGGATGTCAATGTTACTAGTAATGAAGATTCAGAATTTCCTAGTGATTTACAAGATGAATCTGGACAGGACTTATCTGATGAATTGCATAATGCTTGTCAAACCAATCAATACAGAAATCATTTTCCTCATCATTTGATTGGACTTATGTATCGATTAGACTTATCGGTGCTTTGTTCACTTAGAGAGTCTATATATAAAGATAAATATCCTTCATTATCATTAGCGTTTGGAGATTCTGAAATTGATAAATTTAGTAATATTATTCTCCGCTATAAAGAGAAGTCTATTCATGTACAAATTGAAAATGTAGACAAGTATTATATAGATAATGACATTAGTTATGCTGGATTATTTACTAGAGAAAAAGAAAAACGAAGTTTTTTTATTAATGATTATTTTGATAGTTTTGTTAAGCATCTAATTTCTGATTCTAAATTAGATAGTTCATTAAATAATATAGAATATCTTATTATCTATACCAATTCAGGATTGGGTCTTACAGAAGAAAAGAAATTAAAAAAAGGGCGATCCTGGAGTTTTTATCCTTTTAAATTCGATGGCATAAATATGGAAGAATGTGATATTTTAAAAGACTTTTTGTTTACAAATGATAATGAGGAAGGACGTGTTCTTTATCAATTTTCGCAAGAGGAAACAACAAGAGAAGAACTTTTCAAGCGACTAGAATTTTCTTCTGCGGCACAAAAAGTAATAGAAGAAAGAAAATTTTCTCAGGAAAAGGTAAAAGAAATTTTTTTAGATAAATTAGTATTTGCAGTTAATCAGCCTAATAGAGAAAAATTGAACAGCATTGTTAAAAGTGAAATAAAAGATATTAAAGTTCAAGACAACTATATAGCATTACAAGAAAGAATATTATGCGATTTAACAGCTCCAGAAAAACTTGGACCTGGCATTATATATGAATTCAATTTATTAATGTCCTTCTTGCATGACATGTTTTTGCATAAAAATGTGTTTTTCATAAACTCTAAAGGAAAAAGCCGTGATACGTCTAATAATATTATTATTAACCATAAAGATAGAACTACTTACGTAAAGGCTCATAATGCAGATAGTGATATTGGTTATAGTCAGTTATTTCCCTCCAGAATACAGGAAAGAAAGAATAAGTTTTCTATTAATAAGCATTTTACTCTTTTCATTGAAGAATTAGAAAAGGATAAGAATATAGGATATTTTATTATCTATACTAATACATGTCTAGATCTTACAGAAGAAAAGAGATTAAAAAAAGGGCAATCCAAGGATTTTCATGCTTTAAAACTTAATAGTATAGATATTCAAAAGAAGAAGTATAAAATTTTAAGAGATTGTTCGTGTATAGATAAAAATGGCCTTTATCAATTTTCACAGGAAGAAACAACAAAGCTTTCAAGTCTATTAAAGCTTCCGCCTTCTTTCCAAAGGGAGAAAGAAGAAGAAAGACTCTCTGATGAGAATGAAAAAGAAATAAAAGAGAAATTTTTAGATAAACTAATATTTGCAGTTAATCAGCCTAATAGAAAAGAGCTGAACAGCATTATAAAAAATGAAATAGAAAATAAGTCTAATAAAGTTCCGTATAATTACGAAGAATTACATGAAATAGCGTTACGTTGGTCAGAATCTCATGAATTTGGCCATATAACAAAAGGAATAATGGAAAAGCTTTTGGGAGATATAAAAAGTAATAGATCTAGTTATCAGGAAATTCAAAATAAAAACATTGGTGAAGAAATAAAATTTGCTAAAAGTGTGGTTGGTAGAGAAGGGACACCTACATTTAATCAGTTCTTAGATTTTTTAATCAAAGGAGAAGGAATAAAATATCTAGAAGTTCTGAAAGGAAAAGGAATAAATCTACCTAATATGTCCAGTATTTTAAATAGAGCAGGAAATAATGCTGCGAAAGCTTTTAAAGAGTTATATGATCTGTGGTTTGATGCGAAAGGAAATAAAACACAATATTTAAAAACTCTAGAAGATGAAGGAGTAAGTCTACCTAATATGTCCAGCATTTTGAATGGAACCGGAACTAATGCTGCAAAAGCTTTTAAAGAGTTATATGATCTTTGGTTTGATATAAAAGGAAATAAAACACAATATTTAAAAACTCTAGAGGAGGAAGGAGCAAATCTAGCTAGTGTGTCCAGCATTTTGAATGGAGCAGGAACTAATGCTGCAAAAGCTTTTAAAGAGTTATATGATCTTTGGTTTGATATAAAAGGAAATAAAACACAATATTTAAAAACTCTAGAGGAGGAAGGAGTAAATCTAGCTAGTATGTCCAGTGTTTTGAATGGAGCAGGAACTAATGCTGCAAAAGCTTTTAAAGAGTTATATAATCTTTGGTTTGATGTAAAAGGAAATAAAACACAATATTTAAAAACTTTAGAGGAGGAAGGAGTAAATCTAGCTAGTATGTCTAGTATGTTAAGTGGAGCAGGAGTTAAAGCTTCTAAAGCTTTTGAAGAGTTATATGATCTGTGGTTTGATGTGAAAGGAAATAAAACACAATGTTTAAAAACTCTAGAGGAGAAAGGAGTAAGTTTAGCTAATATGTCTAGTATTTTAAGTAGAACAGCAGCCAATGCTGCAAAAGCTTTTAAAGACTTATATAATCTTTGGTTTGATGCAGGAGGAAATAAAACACAATATTTAAAAACTCTAGAGAAGGAAGGAATAAACCTAACTAATATATCCAGTATTTTGCATGGAGCAGCAGTTAATGCTCCTAAAGCTTTTAAAGGCTTATATAATCTTTGGTTTGATGGAGAAGGAAATAAAACACAATATCTAAAAGCTCTAGAAGAAAAAGGAATAGATCTAACTAATATGTCCAGTATTTTGAATGGAGCAGGAGCTAATGCTCCTAAAGCTTTTAAAGAACTATATAATATTTTTTTTGATGAGCAAGGAAATAAAAGACAGCATTTAAAGCATTTTTTTAAGAAAAAAGATGAGGAAGAAAGTTTTACGCTGCATAACTTATCCAGTATGTTAAGTGGAGCAGGAGCTAATGTTAAAGATGCTTTTGAAAAATTGCATAGTGTTTGTTTTGATGACAAAGGAAAAAGAACAGAACTTTTAGATGATTTCTATAATGCAGGTTTTAGGCCAGGTAACTTATCCTGTATATCATGTAGAGCAGGAGTTCATGCTTCTTCTATTTTAAAAAAATTGCATAGTATTTGTTTTAATGAGAAAAGAGAAAAAACAAAACTTTTAGATGATTTCTATAATGTAGGTTTTAGGCCGGATAATTTATGCAATATACTGAGTGGAGCAGCGGATAGTTTTAAAAAATTTCATGATTTTTGTTTTGTAGGAGAAACAAAAAAGTATTTAAATCATTTCTTAAATGAGAAAGAAGGTTTTACGCTGAAAAATTTATCTAACATATTGCATGGAGCAAGAGCTAATATTTGCTCTGCTTTCAAAGATTTTCATGATGTTTGTTTTGATGAGACAGGAAACAAAACACAGCTTTTAGATGATTTACATGAGGCAGGTTTTAGGTTGAATGATTTATCCAATATATTATCCATGGCAGGAAATAACGCCACTTCTATTTTAAGAAATTTTCATAAATTGTGTATTAATAAAGAAAATTATTTAAATCACTTCTTAGCCGAGAAAAAACTTTTTACGCCGAAAGATTTATCTAAATTATTGGAAGGAGTAGGAATGAAAGTTTGTTCTGTTTTTGAAAAATTGCATGATCTTTGTTTTGATAAGGCAGGAAACAAAACAAATTATTTAAATAATCTTATCAAAGATAACCCATCGAATAAGATACATGATATATTATATAAAAAAGTTAGAAAAGCTTCTCCTACTTTCTTAGATGAACAAAACATTAGTGAGATAAAAGGAAGCAAAACAACCATTGCAAATCTTAACCCGAGTAGCTCATCCGGTATGACGAAGCAAGAACAAAGCTTAGATAGTTTACAACAAAGTGATTCTAAAATTAAGAGAAAAACCCGAAAGGGTATTAGTAACCGAAGTAAAAACAGGTAAGATGATAAAGTTTTAGACACAGTAGCAGGAAGCTCTTGCAGCTCAAGAGATTTATCCCCAAAACAAATACAGTCAGTGCACCATAACAAATTGCGCTTATCAAAATTTGTATCATCCATTGAACCAGTAAAACAGGGGCTTTATTTACCTTCATTTAAAGAACGTGGAGTTAAGATTGATGGTAAAATGTGTAGCAATTACTCGTAGTCAATCTCAGGCTCTATCATTACAGAGTAGCAAGTTATTTTTAACTAATTTAGAGACTTCCGCTGAAATTTATGAGCGTATAGCTCAAGGTAAACAGGTATCTAAAAGAGAAGAAAGAGGAGTTTTTGCTTTTAGTAAATTACTTGATAGCTTTGAGAGAAAGTTAGATTCTTCTACAAGTAGCCTACCTTCAAACTTGATTCATACTCAGGGCTACAAAACACTTAGTGATTTATCAAATTATATAACTGAAGTTAAGAGTGATTTAGCTATTCACTTAGTAACAAGTAATCACGTTGTTGCCATTTATAGAACAGATGATAATTATGCTTATTTTGATAGCAATACAGCATTTGCTTCTGGGTTAAAAAGTGTTGATCAGCTTATGGAAGTTGTAGAAAAAGCGGTAGAATTTGCTGGCTATGAAGTAGGAGAAAAAGGCTTTCTTGTTGAACACTTTAATGTTGAGCAAGCTAATAAGCTATTATCCAGTGGAGATAAACAAATTCTAGCAAAAAAAATCAAAACAGAGCGTCAACTTCTAGCAGAGCAAGATAAAGAGCTTGGTCTTATCAAGATTAATAGTCAAGAATTATCCAGAGTACAGTTATATGATTTTGGAACTAAAATTAATGTAGAAGGTAGTGTGCCATTGCTTATCAATGCTGAAATGAGTTTAAGCAGCAAAAAATTCCAAGATCATCTAGATAAAAAAGAAGTGAGTATGACAGCTAGAGAATATCTTGACCACTTGAAAGATAGCAAAAATGTAGAAGAAGTTATACCAGCAACCAAAACAATTCCTTTCATAGGCTCGGATCGCAAGCCAAAACAATCTTTATTCGAATTGGCTAAAAGAACAATTAATTACATACTTGCTGCTGTTTCTCTTACTAGTGTTGGTTGGTCAGAAAGTCAGTTACCAGGGAAAACAGATGATAAACCTAGAACCTGTTTAAATAATCCGACAGTGGATAACCAATTACAAAAATCGCTGTAATTTCAAGATATTTCTTCTTTGAGTTGTGCAATTTCAGCTTGAGGAAGACCAGTGGATTCAGCTATCCAGTCGATAGATACGCCTGTAAGTTTTTAGCCACTGCTATTTTAGCTTTAATTTCGCCTTTTTCTTCGCCGATTTTGATGCCTTTTTCTTGACCAATTAGGATGCCTTCATGAAGTTTTTGTTTAAGGCAAGATACATTATCATCCTCACGTTTCTTAGCTTGATCATATATAGCCCGTTCTTCCCTAGTCCAACAATATTGGTTCAACTCATTATAAGCCCTGCCAATAATCTCATCACTCCCTACTATTTTCTTTAGATCCTCTTCACTAGTCTTATTTGCGTACCGAAAAAAATAACACCATTTTTCGACTATATTTTCTAATTGATCCTCTTTTGTTTTTGGAAATTTCGGTAGCTCTATGAAAATGAACCTGTTGGGGTTCTGTACTGTTGAACTGATGACAAAAACGGATGGATGCAAAACGACATTTATTGTAACACAAAACACTTTGAATTTGACGCACGGACTCGACACTGACTGAGAATGGATAAATACTGAATTTACAATGAGTATGATCGGATTCAACTTAGAGAAGACTGCACACTTGAACTAGAGTGCAGTTTGGAGAACGGAACGACTCTCTAAGTTGGAGACTGGAACAATACTGGACTGATTGAAGAACAGGACAAGACTGACTGGACTCACTGGAGGTTAAGACAAGACTCACACGGAGAATGAGTGGAGTGAGAATGAGATGTGTATGCGGGGGTGTAAGATGGAAACGTGACGTATGAATGGAAGGGGAGCGAGAACATACTGCCCACCTACGAGCGAAGCGAGTAAATTAAACAAAAAAGAGTGAAGATGCCCGTGCGTGAGCAACAAAAATACATAGAAAAGTACAACTGGTAAATAAATTTACAATACATAATAAAAATAATAAACCAAAGAAGAAAAATTGATTAGGAACGACGCTGTTGAACGGGCTGCCCACCGTGACACGGTGACGCAGAGGAGGCGTCGCGGCGGCTCATTGGAGTCGGATCTTCTGGAGCGGCAACCGGCAGAGGGCTCAGTCGAGAGATCGGACGGATCAGCTTGGAGGTGGCGGTCTTGACGGTGACGACTCGAACCAGGCCATCCTCTCCTGGATGATGCTCGATCACGCGGCCCAGTGACCACTTCCCTGGTGGTAGTTGGGGGTGGTGAACCAATACCAATTGGCCCACTGTGAAATTGGTTTTCTCGGCGTGCCAGCGGGATCGTTGCTGCAGCTGATGGAGGTACTGTGCGGACCATTTCCGCCAGAAGTGGTGTGTGAGCTGCTGAACCAGTCGCCAACGGGTCACCAAGTGCTTCGGCTCCTCGTCGACTCCAGGCTCTGGCACAGATAGCAGTGACGACCCCACCAGGAAGTGAGCCGGGGTCAGGACTGCGAGGTCGGTCGCATCGGATGACAGCGGCGTCAGAGGGCGCGAGTTCAGACAGGCCTCCACCTGAGCCAGCACCGTGGATAATTCCTCGTAGGTGAGGGTGGTATCGCCGATGGTTTTACGGAGCAATCCCTTGACAGACTTCACTCCGGCCTCCCAAAGTCCGCCGAAGTTTGGTGACGCTGGTGGAATAAAGCTCCAGCTGGTTCCGGAGTCCGCCAGCGTGGAACACCGACGCTTCGTGGAACATCGAGCGCAGCTCTGCGTCGGCGCCGACGAAGGTGGTGCCGTTGTCGGATAGGAGTTCCTGGCAAACTCCTCGCCGTGCTGCAAATCTTCGGAATGCGGCTAGGAACGCCGCGGATGTGAGGTCACTGACGACCTCCAGGTGCAGTGCCTTGGTCGACAGGCACACAAACAAGGCGATGTAGGCCTTGATTGACTGGCGGCCGCGTCCTGGTGATGGACGGCATTGAATCGGACCCGCATAGTCCACTCCGGAGCGCAAGAACGGGCGACTTGGAGTGACTCTGGCAGCCGGCAGCTGACCCATCAGCTGACGGCCCATTTGCGGGTGGCGACGTCGGCAGATGACGCAGCCTCGGAGCAGCTGTTTGGTTAATGCTCGTCCTCGGAGGATCCAAACGTGCTGCTGGAGTACGGAATAAGTCAACGATAAGCCAGCGTGGAACGCAGACTCGTGCGCGAACTGGATGAAGAGCCGGCTCAACGTTGACGTCTTCGGCAGAAGCGGCGGGTGCTTCTGTATTTGTGGCAGGCTGGAGTTTTCGAGACGGCCGCCCACACGCAGCACCCCAAACTCATCTAGGTACGGATGTAGGCTAGCAAGAGGAGACGATCTCGGCACTGGCCGAGCATTCTTCAGCCGCTCGATTTCATCGGAAAATGGATTTTTCTGTGCGCTTCGGATTAAGCGCATCTTGGCGTCGTTTAGTTCAAGCGATGTCAGGAACGTAGCTGACGTGTGCTGGTCCTGTTTTGGTCGGTCGAACGGACTGGAAATCTTCCCGTTTCGGTCACAGCGTCGAGCGAAGCGCATGCATAGAGCCGTCACGCGTATCGTGCGCGTCAAGGAAGAGTATCGGTTGAGCAATTCGAACTCTGCTTGCTCGACGTGGGCTGTCATGGCGGAAGAAATCGGTGGCGCTTCTTCACCTGGTGACGGAAGAAGTTCGGGCTTCGAAACTGGCCAATCCTGCTGTGGATCAGTTAGCCAGGTGGGCCCCCTCCACCAGAGACGATTGGTAGCGAGAGTCTGTGGACTAGAGCCTCGTGATGCGATGTCCGCCGGGTTGTCTGAGCTCCGTACGTGCCGCCATGTGAGCTCGGGCAGGGAAGTCTGGATGTATGATGTTCGGTTGGCGACAAAGGTCTTCCACCTGCTCGGATGACTCTGGATCCAGGACAGCGTAACGGTGCTGTCAGACCAGCCGTACACGGGCAGCTGGGCTAGGCGATAAGAGTGACGGACGTACAGCAGTCGGACGAGAAGCTGAGCGGCGCAGAGCTCCAGTCGCGGCACCGAGACTGTCTTCATCGGCGCTGCCTTGGTTTTGGATGCGAGAAGAATGGTATGGAAGCTACCGTCTGAGTTGGTAGTGCGGAGATAGGCGACGGCGGCGTACGCTCTCGTAGAGGCGTCTGCGAATCCATGTAGTTCAGCGGCGGTATTCTCCGGTGTCAACTGCGTCCACCGGGGAATTCGGATGTCCTCGAGGTTGCTGAGGTCGCGCCGGAATGCGAGCCAACGTTCCTCGAGAGCTGGGCTGAGCGGTTCGTCCCACTCGCACTTAGTGATCCAGAGATCTTGGAGCAGGATCTTCGCTATGATTGTGACGGGTGCGACCCAGCCTAACGGGTCAAACAGCTGAGAGACCATGGAGAGGACTCCCCGCTTGGTAACTGGAGCCTCAGTAATTGTTGACGGACGCTGCTGGAAGTGGAACTCGTCCTTCTTCGGACTCCAGCAGATTCCAAGCATCTTCGTGGCTTCTGCGAGCTCGACGTTGGTGGCAGAGCTCGGCGTGGTGGTGATGCCTTCCAGCAGTTCGGTACGGTTAGCTGCCCACTTGCTGAGGCGAAGCTGAGCGGTTGCAAGGATCTGGATCAGCTCGTCGCGGCGGATGATGGCATCCTGCATTGAGTCAGCGCCTGAGGAGGCACTCCGAGCCTCTCGGGAACTGGTTCTGTTTCAGGCGTGCGATCTCGTGTAGCACACGAATCGCGAGATAGGGTGCACAAGCTGTCCCGTAAGTGACTGTGGATAACTTGTAGTCCTGGATGGCGTCGTCTGAGCTGGAGCGCCAAACTATGCGCTGGAGGTCCTGGTCGTCAGGGTGTACCAGGATTTGTCGGAACATTTTCACAATGTCCGCGCATATGACGATCCGATGATTTCGCCAGTTCATGATCACAGTTCCCAGGTCAGGTTGTAAGGCGGGACCTGGGTGCAGATGCTGATTGAGAGACATCCCTCGGTCGTTGAGGCGGGATGCGTCGAACACAACCCGTAGTTTGTCACCGGACGGTTGAAGAACGGCGTGATGAGGGAGGTAACACACCGGTCCATCGGTGCTTTCTTCGGCCTGCTGCATGTGCCCCAGCGACTCGTACTCGTTCATGAAGGTATGATACTTCTCGCTGATCACAGGGTCCCTCATCAGGCGGCGTTCGAGAGACATCAGTGAGCTCACCGCTTGGTTGCGGTTGGCTCCGGTTATGACGTCGGATTTGCGTGGCAGACGCACCACGAAACGGCCACTGGCGTCTCGTTGATAGGTAGAGACAAAGTGCTCTTCACACTTCTGCTCTTCGGGAGAGAGCTCCGGCGGAGCTGAGAAAACCTCTTCGATTTCCCAAAATCTTCGGAGGTTGCGGTCTAGATCGTCCTCCACCCAACAGTGGAAGGAGGAGACGGAGGTTTGGGCTTCGCCGTCGACGATGCCAGTGAGTACCCAGCCAAGTGACGTGTTGATGGCTATGACATTGGTGTCCGGTACTGCACACACGCCCGGACGGACTAATAAGCTGAAGATGTCGGCTCCCAGGATCAGGCCGATCTTCTGGTCCTTGTGGTAGTCTGGGTCGGCTAGCTGGATGTTTGACAGCATGCGCAGGTCTAATGGGCAGACTGCACGTTGTGCGGAATGCGCTGTCAAACGTGGAAGCACAAACGCAGAGATGCGGTGACGGGCGCTTGGGTTGCACCTGGAGACGAACTCCACTTTCGCTTGATGTGTGGCTGAGGCGGAGTGCGAGGCGCCTACACCGACGACTTTGACTGGAGATCGCCATTTAGTGAGCCCCAGGCTCTGGACAATATCTTCGGAGACGAAGGAGACTTCGGAGCCCGTGTCCAGGAGCGCGCGGGCCTGAAGGCGCTGTCCTCCAGGCTGTAGAATTGTGACCATTGCTGTGGTCAGGAGTGCGGTTTTGCGCGCAGTGCTAACACGCGCTGTGGTGCTCGCGACTGTGAATGCACCTGGTGTAGGAATGTCGCCCTGGCTGGCTGCCGGGACGTTGCTGGACGGTTTCTGGTCTCTGCTGGTCATGGCCTCGTGTAGCAGAGTGTTGTGAGTCTTCTTGCACAGGGTGCAAGTACGAGTGGACTTGCAAGCGTGCCGTGGGTGAACACCGAGACAGTTAAAGCATATTTTTAACCGTTTGACTTCGGCCAGCCGGTCCTGCGGGTTCCTTGCTCGGAATGAGCCGCAGGAGAAATTGGAATGCTGCTCGCCGCAGAAGACACAAGCTTGGGTGTTAGGACTCACCGAAGCCTGGTGCGAGCGGTGCTGTCTGCTCTTCTCTGGTCGTTGTGCCCTGGAAGTAGTGGCTGTGGGCGCTGATGTTGCTGCTGACATCTCTAGCGCGCGGATTCTCGACTCGATGAACGCCTCCAACTGTTTCATAGTCGGCAGCGTCGGACGGTAATCGCTGTTGACGAGAGTCTGCGCTGCATCTTGTGAGGTGAGATGCAGCTCCCATTCTCGTCGGGACACAGAATCGAGGCGGCGCAGGAGCATGAAAACGATGATGTCGTCCCACTCGTGGACTGGGCGTTTCAGCTGGCGGAGAGATCGGAGTTCTTCACGTGCTCGGTCTATGAGAGTGCGCATGTCGCGCGCGCCCTCCTTCGGGACCTGGGGGTGGTCAAACAGTGCTGACAGATGCGCATGTACGAGTAGACGCTCGTTTGTATATCGAGTTCGCTGCTGTGACTGGGATGCTGCGCACCAGGTGGGCGGCGTCGCCCTTCAGTGCTCGTTGCAACAGGAGCAGCTTCTGGACGTCCGGAACATCGGAGCGATTGAGGACTAGACCCTCGAATTGGTCTCGGAATGATTCCCATTCTAGGTAGGCGCCGGAGAATTCGGGTAGACTGATCCTCGGCAGTTGCGGCAATGACTCTCGCTGAGGCGTCACTGTTGGATGTGGTTCCACTTTGGGTGCCGTCGGCGTCGGAACCGGCGACGCTGGACGTAGCTTTTCCAACTTTGTTAGGCTGTGCAGGAAGTCGAATTCGGCTGTAGAGTAGAAATCATCCTTATTGTAGTCGCTTGCCTCGAAGCCTACTTCTGTCACAAGAACGTCATGATATTTGACGAAGTCGGTCCAATAGCTGCGGAGGTTTCCTACGGCGCCGTCAATCAGAGCGTTTTCTGCCAACGTCGGATCTACCTGGATACGGGTTTGTAGATTCATGAGAAGATTCGTCATCTTCTTGACGAGTCTCGCCTGGCGTTTGAGGAGTGCTGCCGACATTGAGTATGGATCAGCAGTACTCAGTGCTCAAAAATATAAATAAATTGACTGACCTTTTTTTTTTTTTCTACGAGGGTAGGGGGAAAATCTGCAAACAGACACCCTGTGCCATCCGGGTCACAGGGTAGTGCTGGGATTCCGAAAGATCGGAGACCAGCTAAAAACCCCCTCCCTTAAGCCCAAAGAAGCGACAGCCCCGCCGAAGCATATATCTCATCGCTCCTTGTTGTCTATAGTTTTTAAAATTTACGTGTTACCTTCAAGTTCTCTGCGCCTTTCATCCTCTTCCTTCTTTTTCAGGATATAGGTAATCCAGTTACCAATCATTTCCCAACCATCTTTACTATCGGTCATTATACTTACAACATTCGAGGTTATTACCTCACCATTAATTTCATCCTCCAATGCCTTTTTCTCCCTCTTCCATTTATCGCAGTGGAAAAAGGTATGTTCTGGAGTGTCGCTCTCATCGCAATACTGGCACTTATCTGTCGTGGCCTTATTTATTCTCTTGAGGTAGCTTTGATAACATCCATGCCCACTGATAAACTGAGAGATGTGGAAGCTAACTTCCCCGTGCTCCCTGCTGAGCCAATCCTCTAGCTCCGGGATCAACACGTGTGCCCATACGTTACTTCTGTCATTATTCCAACGCTCTTGCCACGCCTGAAGTCTAGAATCCTTCTTTGCCCTAACGGAAAGTTTAGGTTGGCCATATCCCAACAGCCTCTCCTCTGCCAGGATACTGATGGGTGTTAGTCTCGCCAGCACCTCCGCTACCTCTGTGGACGTTGTGCGGTAACCCCTACTGATCCCCAGCGCAAGTGCTCTATTGGCTTTCTTAAGCATGGTCTGACATTTTTCGTACTTGATTGCGACTCCCCAGACTTCACTCGCATATAAAATTATGCTCTGGGCAGCTACTGCAAGTAGTCTCCTCTTGCTTTCGCTTGGACCCGATACCCGAGGTAGTAGTCGCTTAAGTGCCATCACCGATCTGTCCGCTTTGGTGATCGTTTTTTGGACGTGGGGGAGCATGGTCATGTTTTTGTCCATATGTACACCTAGATATTTGATAGATGGCATCGGAACAATTTCCTGGCCCCCTATTTGGAAGCTAACTCTCCCAACTCTTTTCCTTCCTATGAGTAGGACTGCCTCGGTCTTCGTAGGAGCTATTTCCAGACCATTTTCCTCAATCCACTCGACAACATTCATCGCTGTCGTATTAGCCCTGGTGACTAGCTCTTCCTCTGTTTGGCCGACAACCTGGATGCCTAAGTCATCGGCGAAACCTACTAGTTGGGTCTTACTAAGTGTTGGTAACCGCAGTACTCCATCATAGAATACATTCCACAGGACTGGACCCAGTATAGAGCCCTGCGGCACCCCACAGCTGATCTCATATGATGCTTGTGCATATTCAATCCATCTATCATCGAGGTATGCGCCGATGATGTTTACCAAATAAACAGGGAATCCCATACCACGTGCTGCCTCTATGATCCTATCCCATGGGGCAGTGTTGAATGCATTTTTTATGTCGATCGTAATAAATGCACAGAGGCCTCTACTATTCTTTTTACTTTTTTCTTTGTTAGCCATATCCATGACTTTCTTTATGGCTTGGATTGTCGATCTCCCCTTACGAAAGCCGTATTGATTGTCGGCCAAAAGATTTCCCTCCTCCAGGTGCTGTACTATTCGTTGTTTCAGAATTTGTTCAAACAGTTTCCCTGCCGTATTTAGCAGGCACAGTGGCCTGAAAGACGCGGGATCGGTAAGGTCTTGCTTATTCGGTTTTGGAATAAGTATTAGTTTTGCCTCTTTCCAGCTGCGAGGGTAGTTGCCTTCCCTAAGTGCAGTATTAAAAACTGTGAGGAACCATTCTGGTTTATTATCCGCTGCTAACTTAATAGCCTCTGGCGGGATGCCGTCGGGTCCTGGGGCTCGCTTGGATTTCATATTCCTACCTGCTACTTTGACCTCTTCCTCCGTTATTGGGGGGAAGTCTACTGTTTCTACTCCCTCCCATGGGATAATCCTGCGTGAGGGAAATAGCTGGTTTACGATTTTCTCAACCATGTCACCTGAGGGGGCCGTTGTTACGCTTAGCTTAGCCCTTTTAACGATGAGCTGGTATGGCTTACCCCAGATGTCATTTTCCGCTGAGTCAATCAGTTCCTTCCATTTGGCTTTTTTGCTTTTGCATATTTCCAGGCTCAATGCTTTTTTGGCTATTTTATACATCGATTTATGCTCCTCCACCACTGGAGCCGGTGCCGTAGCTCTCTTCCTTTGGTACGCTCTCCTCTTCCGCATACATTCTTTCCGCAGGTTGGCAATAGTCTAGTTCCACCAATATGCGGCTGGCCTTTTGCTTTGTTGTGTCTTTTTCATGCCGATATTACACATTTCCGTTAGTGCTTTCGCCAAATCCTCCTCTTTCTCAGGAGTGGCAGAGTGTTCCAGAAATTCTATGCATTTCTCTGTGTCTAGTGTTTTGATGTTCCAGATTCTGCTTAGGTTATGCGTTTGCAGATTACGTTCGAGTTTTACCACCTCAAAAATAATGTGCCGGTGTGGGCTGAAGACTTCACATTCTGTTTCTACTCGCCACTTTTTAATTCTTGGTGTTAAGTCTGGTGAGCAGGCCGTCACGTCTATGTAGGAGCAGCCATTGGAATTAGCAAAGGTAGGCTCCCCTCCTTGGTTGCAAACCCACAGATCGTGCATATGGAGCAGCTCCAACAATAATATGCCTCTACGGTCTGCAAATGTGGATCCCCATACCTCGTGCTTCGCATTGAAGTCACCTGTTAAGATAGTGCTTCCTCTTTGTTGTAGCTCCGTACTCAGATCGCTGAGAAACCTTTCATATTCCTGGAGCGTTGCATTCGGGCTGATGTAGCATGCCATTATTTTAATGTTTCCCAGGACGACCCATGTTATGTGTCTTGTCGCCTTATACTGCGATATTTTGTAACTGCTATTGCCTGTATCATAGATGCCTGTGTCGCAGCTTTCTTTGGACTTACTACAGACCCATCTGTTATTGCCTACCGCAATGTTTTTATTCGGTTCGGAAGCCACCACAAGATCAATATTCTCCTCCCTCTCGACCCACGCTAGCGCACTGTGTGCGTCCTTGCTCCGGTTGAGATTTGCTTGGAGAATAGTGATCTTAGAGGTGCCGCCGCTATTGATACCCTGGTTGCGGGTGTCCGGTTTCTTAATCCTGCGTGTGTGCCCCATTATTAGTTGTGACCCATTCTCGTGCTTGGGGTCTCCGCCCCCCGTTTTCCCTTTCTCTCTTTTGTCTGACGGCCTTTCTGAAGATGGGGCACGCCATTGTTGCTGTTCTATGGTCTCCGCTCTCGCTCGGACATGAGAAACATTTTAGGGGTTTGGTGCACTCGTTATTTTCGTGTTTCAAGTCCCCACAGTTACCGCAGCGGTCTGTGCGGTCGGGGCCTTTGCATGCTCTCACCATGTGCCCTGCTTCGTGACATCTTAGGCACCGTGGGATGCTTACTCGGGCCCTTATGATGCATTCACTGTAGACTACCTGCATGCGACCCATTTCTAGTAGCCTCTTGGCCATAGTAGGAGTGGTCTTGAGGGTAGCGCTTTTTTTATCTCTTACCACTCTCCCTATGTTTTCAATTTCAATTATTTCCTCCGTATCAGGCCCTACAGCTCTATTCAGGGCTTGTCTGATCTCCTCTTTTGTTGTCAGTTCGTCCAGTCCCGAAAGGAATAGAATTTGCTTTCTAGCACCTGCCAATCTCATTGTGACCTCATTACCCACCTTCTTTTCCATAATTTCCTTAACTGTTTGTAATTTATTACTATCTTTTTGTAAAACCACCACCATGTCCCCTCTAATGGATTTGTGTACATTTTTTATTTCTATGTTTTGTTGCTTCAGGTCTGCTTCAATGGATCGCATATTCTGTAGCATGCTTGCGTATGTTCTAGTATCTGACTTATTAATGATTATGGCATCCGTGTCTTTTTCGTTTTTCCCCTTTTTACCCCTCGCTGGTGGTTGTAATCGTTCCTTTGCTTGTCGATTTTCAGGTTCTCTGTCCGTGTCCGCGGTCCCAGCCACCTGTGCCACACTACCCCTCTTACGGCCTCTATTATTATGTCTAAAAACAGTGCAGTTGTATAGTTCGGTTTTATATACGATGGCCTTAGCCATCTTAGCCACTAACATTTCGTGGTCCTCCAGTCCCACCGAGATGCTAATGGTCGTATCTGTCTCCTGTTTCCTAGTTTCAATTGCATTTTTTAGGAGGTTATAGACCCTCTCCCAGTTACTCTCATTCATATCTCCTGACTGGACTTTGATGCTCGTAATTGTCTGGGTTTGCTTGGTCTCCTGTTCTCCTTCCGTAATAAATTCGCTGGAAGAGCGGAGGGAGGTCATATTTGTGTTGTCTATTTCCCTGTCGATGAGTTTCATGCCTCCTGGTATCTTTTCCCTAATGTAGTTAACTAACCCATTAGTGTTTTTTCTTTTGTCCCCGTCCCAGTGAATGAGAATGAGGTTATCGGCACCTTTAGTTAGGGGGTTCCCCATTTCCATCTTAATGGGTTCGATTGCCTTCTTGGGCCATCTCTCTTGCATCATCTCCAGTTTAGCCTTAAAGTTTAAGTCGGCATCTTCTATTCTTGATTCAATTGCCCTGACTTTATCGTCGTCATTGAGAAGCTTGCTAGCTGTTTCGTATTTCTCTAAGGTCAGTTCATATTTGTCTTTGATCATTTGCAATTGTTGCTGGTATTTGATCTCGGTCTCTTTGCAGAAGTCCTCCTTTTCTTTGTGGTACTGCTCTTCAAGTTTTTTTTCTAGCTCGCAATTGCTGTCTTTCTACGTTATCTATGCTTCTCTTTAATTTGCTTAGAGTAACGCCCTTGTTAATTTTCAGGTTGTAGAAGGCTGCGTGTAGCTTAGTTGCTATTTGTTTAATTGGGTCTGCAGTGTTGGGGACCTTTTCATGTACCCATTTGTCTAGATCTCTCAATAGGTCCGCCATTTCTTGGGTATAGTCCTTATACCTTTTAGGTGGATGTTCAATATTTGTTTTGCTTAAGTTTTCCAAGCTATCTTCCTCTCTCTCTCTCTTTTGCTATGTATTTGAGAGTCATCTTTTTTTCCACTGGTGCTGTCGCTTATGACTATAACTTCTTGATCTAATGGGGATACTGCAGTATTGAGTGAACCTCTTTGGTCGATAGGATCAATACTTGTTTCAAACAATACTCTATTTTCTTTGCCCTTTCCGTCTTTCGTCGAGGTTTCGTTGATAGGGCTCGACTGATATGGGAGTGTCCTGGTTGGTGTATTGCCACTGCTCTCTAGCTTCCCCTCCTCATTACCGGAGGTCATCAATTTATCGAGGATAGTGTTTCCCTCCTGTATGGTCTGTTCCTCCATTTCCTCAAATTCGTTCAGGATAATATTTATCTCCTTCAGGGACCTGTCTAGTACACTCCGGGTTTTTGGAGGCGTTCTATCTAGCCCCCGTCTGCGAAAAATGTTGTCGACTGTGTCGTCCTCCTTGAACATTACGTTTTGTGTCCCTTCCGAACTTTCGCCTTCTTTACTTATTATTTTTTCTTGTATTTTTTTTGTGATTTTTTGTTTTATTTCATTTTTTCCCCCCCTCCCTAAACCTATACCTAACTCACCAGTAGAAGTCATACTAGAATGACAAAGCCACTTACCCCGGAACGCTCCGATGCGTGCTCTTGGCAGGATTCACCCATGGCCGCGCGTAGTTGCAGCCCTCCCGCAGTGCCGCAAAATACATGCCTTTGAACGGGGTTTGGGAGGCTGCTGGGCTCCTAGGCGGTGCCATCTTGGTGGATCCCCCGTCCGAGCTCACCGGGTGTCGCCATGGCTGGGCCGTCCATGGTAAGCCTCGTCTTGAAGCCTGAAGTCAGGACTCAGGCTGCCAGTTACTCATCCACACTGCTCGTTGTTTGACCATAACCACAGCATAATCATTTGCAGAGTCCAGCTCCCTCCGAGACTCTACCTAATCTCTGGTAAGGCTACGAGGTCCTCCCGTCCGAAGGCGGCAGGTTGCAACGTAGCCCAGGCTTTCGCCTAGCTGGGTAGTCTGCATCATATGCTGATCGTAGCGGGTACTCAGATACATGTGGATTTTCACTGGCATCCCTCCGGTGCCTCTGCAACTCCTAAAAGCAGCAGATCAGCCATTAACGCATTCACTCCTGCATCCATCATTTACTCTCCATACACACTTGGTTTAATTTCGGAGTGTCCTTCTCCTAGACAGGCTGCCGCCCACGGCTATCGAGCCCTGTCTGCCCGCATTCCCTCCTGCATCCATCATTTACTCTCCATTCACACATGGTTTGATTTCGGAGTGTCCTTCTCCTAGACGGGTTGCCAACCAAGGCTACGAGTCCACGTCCCCCCGGGTGTTACGTCAGAGTTTTCCTTCTCCTAGACAGGTTACCTCCGCTGGCTAGCTCCCGGTCCCTGTCGCCCGTTGGTTTTTCCTTCGGGGTGGACCTTCCCCTAGCCATGAGTCTCGGGTCATGGCAGCCCGGTGTTACCTTTGGTCTGGATCTCGATTCCAGCATCACCCTGGAGCCAGGGGCTCACACATTAGGTTTTTAGACCCACGGTGTAGCCCCCCTAGCTTGCCTGGCAGCACCGGACCCTCCGGACCGAAGCCAATCTAGGCCTTGCCAGAGGGTCGGCCCCCGCCCTAGGGCTACACCTACACACTGCCGTCAGGCCAGAGGTGCAGTCCTTGGCGCACTAGCCAGTCTGTGATGCCTTCTTCGAGATCACGCAAGCCCCCCTACCACGACAAGGTAGTAACACTGAGGGGGGAAAAATTGACTGACCTGGGTCGGGGCAAGCCCCTTGAAGCTTGGCAGTTGTGCTGTCTGAGTGACAGCGCTAGCGGCAGATGCGCTGACAGCTGGCGACTGACGGATGGATGCGGCGCGCGCACGCTGGATTCCCACTTCTGTTCGTTGAGCGGAGTGGGACAGTCTGCGCGACTGCGATGCGCTGCGCTGACGTGATGTGGAGCTGATGACGTAGCGTTTGTGACGGAGTAGCTGAATGCGTCACGCTGGCAGCGCGTGCGCATTGACGGTAGCTCGCAGCTCCCGTGATCAGCCGGAAACGTGCGCGAACGGATGTGCGCGCTGAACACTGAACCACGTGCGGCAAACTGAAGCACTTGTCACACTGAACTTCACTATTTGAATAAAATGCCGTTTTTACACAGATAAATGGACGTGGATCACGCTGATCCGGCTCGAAGGACCAAAATGTTGGGGTTCTGTACTGTTGAACTGATGACAAAAACGGATGGATGCAAAACGACATTTATTGTAACACAAAACACTTTGAATTTGACGCACGGACTCGACACTGACTGAGAATGGATAAATACTGAATTTACAATGAGTATGATCGGATTCAACTTAGAGAAGACTGCACACTTGAACTAGAGTGCAGTTTGGAGAACGGAACGACTCTCTAAGTTGGAGACTGGAACAATACTGGACTGATTGAAGAACAGGACAAGACTGACTGGACTCACTGGAGGTTAAGACAAGACTCACACGGAGAATGAGTGGAGTGAGAATGAGATGTATGCGGGTGTGTAAGATGGAAACGTGACGTATGAATGGAAGGGGAGCGCGAACAGAACCTAAGATCCTTTAGTTTATGTTTGTGAGTAAACTTATTAAGGATAATATAATAATAATAATAATAATATATATTTATTGCACCAAAAAGTAGAAACAATAGTTGACACAAAAAGTAATGTTTCTTATTTCAATTATTTTATTGTACATCTTTGGTGCCTTACATATGAAACAATTTTTAAATTGATTAAGTCTGTACGACGGTACTGTAAGATGTTCACTATTTCTAAGATTATTATTTAAATTACTATTTACATGTCTAAATTCTAAGAGATCATATAAATATTTTGGTGTTTTTGTTTTAATTATCTTACATACTAAGCAGATATAGTGAAGATCTAAAACATATTCTACTCTTAAAATACCAAGAGAGTTATATAATGGTGTGACATGATCTCGTTTACTAATATTATAAGCAAATCTTAAACAGCTATTTTGCAGTTTTTGTAATTTGTTCATTAAGAATTGGGTAAGCATTGGTCCGTAAATAGTATCACAGTAGTAAATGTTCGACAAAATAAGTGTTTGCACTAGATTCCACTTGATGTCACTGGAAAGAGAGTCTCGAAAGTGGTACAGGAATTTTAATTTTGAGTACGACGAACTCACTAATTTGTTCACTTGACTATCAAAGATCAAACCTTCATCAATTGTTACACCTAGGTTTTTAGTTTTACACACTTTGTTTATAGGTTGATCGTTTATTTTTAAATTCAAAGCACTATTTTCAATAAGTTTTAAATTTGCAGCAGTTCCAATTGTAAGTAAGGTACACTGATTTATTAGTGTTTAACTTCAATGCATGATTTTCACACCATATGCTAATTAAATTTAGTTCATTGTTTATATCACATGACACTTGATCTATGGTTTGCACGTCACAACTCCAGATTATTTGCAGATCATCAGCATACATCATAAATTTTTTTGAAGTTAATACTTGTACAAGTCCTGCAGCATAAATAGTAAATAGTGTTGGGCCGAGGATACTGCCTTGTGGTACTCCTTTAGTTATATTAAGTAGGTCAGAAATATTGCTACTGATTTGTGTTTGTTGTCTCCTATCTGTTAGATACTGCGTGAACCATTTCTTACACCGATCATCTATACCGTAGTAACTTAAGATATCGATGAGCAGTTCGTGACTTAGCGAATCGAAAGCTTTACTAAGATCCAGTAATACAAGTATCGAGACTTTTCCATGATCCATTGCCGCACATAGGTCAGTTGTTACCCTATGTAGAGCAGTAGCTGTACTATGGTTAGGTCGAAATCCCGATTGTTGCTCGGGGAGTATATTGTTGGCCTCAATAAACTGCCGCAATTGATCATTTACTGCTTTCTCTAGTAGCTTAGATACTGTTGGCAATATACTTATTGGACGCAAATCAGATACTTTTTCAGCTGCGTCTGTTTTAGGGATAGGTTTAATAATTGCAGTTTTCCATAAATTTGGTACAGTCCCTGTGTGCAACGAGAAATTGATTAAATACACCAGTAAGTGCGCTACAAATGGCATTATTAATTGTAACATGCGTCTGGAGATACCGTCAGTTCCCACGGCGTCTGTTTTTATCTCATTCATGTATTTATATAATTGTTCTATATGAATCCTGGAGTACTGAAATGAGATGGAATCGGAAAATTTATTGTTTTTATATATTTGAAATGCAGAAACATTTGGTTCAATGTCTTCAGCAATTTCAGTGAAATATTTGTTAATGTCATTTAGGTCCTTGAAATTTTCTTCATTTAATGATTTATCATTGCTATGTTGCACACCCCATTGTTTTAAATAACGCCAGGTAGCTTTCGGATTTGTACGGTTCATTTTTAACGTGTACTGCATGTAAGCTGATTTTTCTCTTTTTATTGCACTATTTACCATATTTCTCATTTCCACGTAGTTTTTCCTATCAGAAGGGTTTCTACTTTTTTAAAATTTTGAAAGACATTTCTTTTTAATTTTGATCATACATTTAATATTATCAGTTATATATTTTCGTGGAGGCCTAGTTATAGTACACGTTTTTGTAGGTGCATGTTTGTCAAATAAATACGTAATATTTGAGTTAAGTTCACTTACTATTTTATCTATATCATCATACGCATACATGTTATTCCAGTTGATTACTCTAGCATCGCAATCAAACATATCTGGATTAAAATGTGTGTAATCTCGAAATGTGATTTTTTTTTGCTATTGTTTTCTTTACAGGAATACGTAGTTTGCAAGATATTTGATTGTGATCTGATGTGCCCACTGTCTCACATGTTTCTGCTTCATAAAATAATGATTCTTTATTTATTATGATTACATCAATCAGTGATTCATTGCCCTGAGTTATCCTTGTTGGGTTACTTATAAGTTGCTCTAAGTTAAAAGTTTTTAAGACACTATTAAAATATCGACTTGCCGGCGTATTTACAAGAAGATTAATATTTACATCTCCCATTATAATAAGATCATCAGCTTGCGAGAGGAAATATTCTGCCGTTGTAAATAAGTGATCTATTGTTCGATAGTTTGTGTCTGGTGATCTATATACAATACCACAAACAATATTTCTTTTTTAAATTTTAATTTTACCCAGAGTTGTTCCAAGCTGCTTGGATTTTCTTCAATAGTGACTAACTTAATATTCAGGGTGGACCTTGCATAGATTGCTATACCCCCGCCCCGTGTTTCGCGATCTTTCCTTATAACTGTATAGCCAGGAATAGAAATTTGGTTGTTATTTACTTCTTCTGTTAGCCATGTCTCTGTTATTCCAATTATGTAGTAGTAATCCTCTACAATTTCTTTGAGTTCTACAATATTTTTACAGAGTGATCTTATGTTAGTATGCATAAACTTTAATTCAACTTCTTTTTGTGTGGTACCTGCAGTTTTTTCTATACATTTGTATGTGTGTTTGGGGGATGTCCTAAAAAAGGTTTCTCCGTACTTTCATTTGAGATTTGTGGACAGCGTTGATAAAATGTATTTATTATTGCCCCACTCGGCCAGTTCCATTCACTCATTGCTATATCTTTAAGTTCAGTGGGAACCGTAATTTTAAAAGAGCTATAAGAATTATGTTTTGTATTCAGTTTAACACAGGAATGATTTATAATTGATAAGTCTTTAAGATGATCTTGAATTAAAGCAGTGGTAACATCCGGACATAATCGAGAAATAAATATATGGCTAAATTTATGGACAGCAGTTAATTTAGTAGTAGTATTACTTAATCCAGAGCCTGTAGCTATTTTTATCTTGTTCCGTGGTCTTTTAAAAGTGTTTTTATATGTAACTTTAGTAAAGCCATCTTCATCAGTATTACTAATACTTTGAGATGGGTTTTTAAAATTTTTATTATTGTTGTTTGAATTTAATGACCTTGCCGTGTTATTATTTGTACTCATGTTTGAAGATGTTGATTTCGATCTCAATTTGGACGCGTATAGGTTTCCACTATCATTTGACGTTTGGTGGTCACTGGTGTTTTTATTAAATGTTTGATTCTGATTATTATTGACACAAGGTGTGACATCTATTGAATTTTTTTCAGAATAATTCGCGTTGTGAGAGTTTGTCGGTAAATCAGATGTTGCGCTGACAGGTTCAATTACCGTACTTGACTTAACTTTTAAGACAACATTATGCTATCAAGGTTAGAATTTATATTTTTTAAACTTGATATCAGTAAATTTATCTCATTATTTAAATGGTCAGATATGGTCAGATATGTAGTCTACTTCATCAAAGAATAGAACAAAGTCAGTGATAGCAATAAAGATAATTTCTTTAAGATCTTCATATTGGTTACCTACGTCAGCTTGATCTGAATAAGCTTTAGCAGCGTAGTATTGAGCACGTTTTTCAAAGCCAGTAGTTCTAGCGACTTGCATCTCAATTATCCATTGCACTCCTGTAGAATCCCTACACAACACATCAACAATACTTTCCTTTTTAGCAGCAACTTCAGGGTTCTGAATGGGATTTAGAAACTGCACATCCTCTATTTCAGCTTCACCAGTGAGGTTTAGAACATCATTGAGAAAATGAATGAGAATATCTTTATTTTTCTCGGTGCCAAAGATACGTTTGAACGCGTAATTGTTTTTTGGATCGAGAAATTTAGAAAGAGCCATAGCAAGGGTACCTAAAAAGCATTAATAATTATACACAATTCTGAAGAAATATTCAACTACTTTATTTTTAGTTTATTTTTTTTAGTTTTGTGCGTTGATGAAAAAAACGGCTGTCAGAGATCATCTTAGAATAGCATCCTCTACTTTAGACGTTCTTTTGTACATCTTTTTATAACCCGCTCATAAAGTAACTAAAAACCCGGCAAATGAATTCATGAGCTATAAAGAGCTTTAAAAACACTTATTTTTGGTGCAAGAGCCTAACAAAAGCGCAAGCGTCATCGAGCTCTCACATCTTTCATAATAAAGAGCTTGAAGTCAACATTTTCATAGTAAATTTATGCTAACCTGTGTAATAATGTGTAGTTTATTTCTGTTAGCGGCATGGCAAAACGTACTACTATCTCCATAAGATACGAAATAGCGCAGAATGTAAGAAGCTGGATATTAAAGCGAAAATATACCCAAAAAGATTTAGCAAATAAAACAGGTATAGAATACTATACGCTGCTAAGGTATGTAAAAGGAAAATATAGCCTTAAATAAAACAAAAAATACTGTACCTTATAGAAAAATGATTGACAAATCCAATGCCGAAAACCGGGTGTCGATGTTACTAATCGATCAGAAGTTATAGTGGATTTAACCCGACGTTTAATAGAAATTTTAAAAAATTTCCTATTTTTTCTCGTAGAACAAGTTTACACGGCAGATAAGTAAGAGTCACAAAAATTTTGCTAATTTGTTTCTTATAGAGAAACATTTCAGGAATCGAATGCAAAAAAATATCTCAACCCGTTAACAAATGGCAGCTGTTTTTGTGTGAAAAGAAACAAAATTATAACTGAAATTAAAAAGAGTGCTTTTAAAAACATATTTTGTTGATTTTCTCCAAAACTGTATTATGTATATGGAAGTTTTTTGTACCTATGTTATAGAGAATTTTATGCACTACAATTTTGTAATTTGACTTTTTGTCGTAATATTAACCGTTTACGCGTTAATCGCAAAAAACTAAAAAAGTAGGGCATTTTTCAAAAATATTGCCAAAATTGCCACTCATCCGGACAAGCACCCAATTTTTTTTTAACCACTAGACCATTAGTAACAACTTCCCCATGGGTGCTTCTCTGGTAAATGTGTGACACACAGAAGTATGCTCAGCGGTTGTATTAGATGTTTAATTAACATATAAACAGAAAGAAAACTTCTTTGACACTTAAAACAAACTATACTCATGTTTAAAATAAAAATAAATATTACTGATTTCTAAAGGTAATGAACATAAATAAATTTTTACATCTTGTTACAAACGGGTAGGTATACTAATTATATATTATTATTATATTAATTAGGCGTGTCAGTAGTTCAGTCATTTTAGGAGTTAATTTTATTACATCTACGTCAATTTTATAAAAGAAATATTATATGAAACTCCAAAAAGAGTTCAAGTTACTATCATATTCTATTTTAAATACAAAGTGCGACATAAATAATAAGTCAAAAGCGGCATATGCATTTCCGTTTACAGGAATTGTTTGCCCATCAATAATTAAAGAATAATAGTCAATGGCTGAAATGTTGGGCCCTTTGGCTATAAGGAATGGTTACTTCGTATCCGTAGTATTTGTAAATTCACTGAGTGGTACATTGGACTGTAAAAATATAATAAATTAATAATAAATAAAAACGAATACATTTATTTGTCCCAAATATCCTAGCCACCATTGCTAACTTTTTTTAATATACAGAAACATACACAAATGACCCTATTTTAAACTTTTAACGATTTAACAAGTTTTCTACCCTTTAAATTTAAAAGTTATAAACAGTGGCCTATTTATTACGGAATACGACACTTCGCAGAATTTAATTAATTTATTTACGTTTGTTAATTGCTTTTCCCTTATTCCTTTGATTCTTCCCTTCGCAGTAGGTGGTAACATATGTAGCAGTGCAAACAGAGATCGCGTACAAAAATCCCATCCTAAAACATACATAATTAATAGGTAACGTAAACAAAACTAAATAAAAAAAATTCACATGGCATACCGCTGGTATTTTCATCCGGGATAACTCTGCTATCCTTATTTTCTATAACGTTATTATAAATTGTAAAAATTAGTTGTCCAACTGTTTCAATTTTATCTTTAAAATTTTCAGCATCCGGGTACAGCAAACCTAAAAAATAAGTGCTGATTAAATTATATACCTCTGCACCGAACTTTAATAGTTTATATAACTTAATATCCTGATTATAGAATAAAAAAATAAAATTTCTTTCAAAATTCGCAAAAAGAAGGGTAGTTAAAATTTGAGTGACACTGGCTTAAAGTACCATTTTATTGTTTATTTATTAATTATTATTTGTACCTAAATAGTAATTATAATTTTATTTGATTAAAAAAATAATAAATATATTTGGTTTTCTAACCAATGGCACTCAAATTTTTACTAGCTTTATTTTTGCGATATTTTTTTAAAAATATTTGTTTTCTATAATCAAGTTATTAAATCATATAACCTAGTAAATTTTGGGGCAGAGGTATAGAATGATTAAGTATTTTTAAATGGAAATTATTGTACGAGGGTTGTCCGGAAAGTAAGTACCGTTTCATTCTACTGCCACCGCAGCGCTAGTGTCGCAGTTCCGCGCAAGCTCACTCGTCTCTCTGGTTCATTGGTCATCCACTGATACCATTATTAGCCGGTTTTTTTTGTGTTTACATTTGATAGTAAGCGTTCAAAATGTTTAAGACAATACCAGATCCCGCCGACCAATGTTCATGACGAAACACGCTGTGGGCGGCCTTCTGTTATCAATGATGAGTTGGTTCGTCCATTATTGAACTGCCTAACCCACTTTCTCACCATTCCGTCCGTCATTACATTTTCCCCATAAATCTCTACAAGTTGATGATGAATTTCAGCTGGCTTAACATTCTTTGCGTTCAAAAACCGTATTACAGAACGCACTTCACAGTCGGCGGGATCTGGTATTGTCTTAAAAATTTTGAACGCTTACTATCAAACGTAAACACAACATAAGCCGGCTAATAATGGTATCAGTGGATGACCAATGAACCAGAGAGACGAGTGAGCTTGCGCGGAACTGCGACACTAGCGCTGCGGTGGCATGGGCGCCGACTTTTCAAAATTTCCTTGGGGGCAAAATTTTGAAGAAAACCCTAAGAATAAAGAAAAATTATACAAAAAACTAAATTTTGAAAGAAAAGTATATTCAATTTATTTTATTAAATTAATTTATTAGGTACCTACATATTATTTTATTATAGTATGTTTTAAGGTAATGCAAATGTATTGCATCGTACCGCACTGCTGCCACTTCTTCAATATTTAAGCATTTTGTATTTTCACGATGAATATGAAGCATGGCTAAATGATTCAAACGGTCTTGTGACATCGTTGACCGAATATAAGTCTTTAATCTCGCATTTAAACCCGTGCAGAAGTTATTATATAGTATTTCTTTTTTTAAGTAGGTAAAGATTTTAAATTAAAATATATTTTAAACTTTTTCATAGATTAATAATATATTTAAAAAAAACATTTCAGAATAAAATTAAGGTTCCGCCAGGCAATTTTCCCTTGGGGGCGTTGCCCCCAAGGTAAATATTCCTTGGGGGCACGTGCCCCGATGCCCCCATGTAGTCAGCGCCCATGTGCGGTGGCAGTAGAATGAAACGGTACTTACTTTCCAGACAACCCTCGTATATGTATATAACCTTTATTTAACTGTAAAATAATAGAGTATTATAAAATTATCTTACTAATCCGGGTGTGTCCAAAAAACGAGGAAAAATTTTGATATCTTTTGGGTACATCATTTTACGGTATTGTACAATTGTAGGGTCGTATTTAATCGAATAAATAAATATAATGGTTTATTAACACATATTAATACAAAAACACTACACTTATGTATTCAAAATATAAAAATGGTTCGCGTGCTGCGGCGTAAGTCAGTTCAGTATTTTTTCTCTTGCCAACCTCTCTTCGCTAACGTGTGTTTTTCTAATCTCACGCGCCGGGGCGTGAGGGTTGTGTCAGGGGCGGACTCAGGTAGTTTTGGGTGTTATATTCTCCCCCTCTGGTTGAGTTGAGCGGGTCTCAGCGGAACCAGGAAAAGTAGAGTTGGGTGGTATTTTCTTTGGCCTCCCTCTTTTTCGTCTCGGGATAACTGGTTCTGGTGTTTCTGAAACAGATGGATTAGCAACAAAAGGGGTTATATCAGAGGTGTGCACTCGGGTAAGCGCATGTCCTGGGTTATTCGGATCCTCGATCTCGTAAGTAGTATGGGTAACAGCTCGTAGAATCTGATACGGCCCATCACGTTTCGGTAATAATTTCCCAGTTACTCCTTTATCGGCATTACTTAGTTGGTGGGTTCGGAGAAGAACCCGGTCACCAGGTTCGTACAGAGGTGCGGGTCGGCGATGTCTATCTACGTATGTCTTCTGTCGGTCTTGTTCATGTTCAAATTTCTCCTTTGCTTCTTTTAGAGTGTGGCTTAGTTTAATCAAATATGGAGTCATCAAGGGCACAAAATTGTCAGCTTCGATGATAGGGGTGAGGTCAAGTAGTACGTCGAGTGGAGTACGTAATTCCCTGCCAAACATTAAATAGGCAGCTGAACTACCAGTACTGTAGCAAGTTCCGGAGTTCATTGCAAAGCGAATAGCATGGAGATTAGTGTCCCAGGTTGTGTGATCTTTTCCAACCTGAATAGCTAATTGCGGTTTGAGATCGCGGTTCTTTCTTTCGGTGCGGTTGGCTTCTGGGTGATAAGCAGCAATTAGTGATTGGCGGATTCCCAAGACGTAGGTCATCTGCTGTATAACTTCACTTATAAATTGGGGTCCGTTATCGCTAATAATGCGCCTTGGTAAACCATATCGTGTGAAGATTTCTTCTATTAGGATTTTTGCCGTTTCATAAGCAGTTGCCCTCTTCATAGCGAAGAGTTCAACCCATCGGGTACAGTAGTCTTCCACCACAAATATCCATTGATTCTGGTTTTTAGTTTCTGGGAGTGGTCCAAAAAAATCGATAGTGATAATTTCCATCCGTTTCGCATACGGAGGAGTTTGGAGAAGTCCAGCGGGTTTCTGATTAGTAGCTTTATATCGCTGACATTCGGTACATTTTCGCACGTAGTCGGTTACTGTTCTCCGTAGACCTGGCCAATAGTAGTGACGTTCAATACGCTGGATGGTTCGTTCCGCTCCGTTATGACCAGCAGTAGCAGCATCATGGAGTTCTTGTAAAACGCGAATCCTTCCGTCGGCGGGAACAACGAGTTGCGCTTCTTCGGACTCTGATTCATGATCATAGTGATATAATACACCATTATTCATAATATAGCCTCTTTCGGTCCATTTAAGGAATTCTTCTCCTGTAGGTTCACTCTCAAAATCTTCTATGATTCTTTTAAGATCACTGTCATTCAATTGTTCAGTACGTACCTCTTCTTCAGAATAATTTGGTAGATCGGCTTTGATTAGGTTAATTTCAGCTTCTTCCTTTCCTTCAGATTTTGGTCTTGTTGGCCGGGACAGCATGTCCGCAACTACGTTCACTTTACCAGGAGTGTACTGTATATTTAAGTCATACGCTTGGATTTGGAGTGCCCATCGAGCGAGTCTACCTGTGGGTGTTTTTATGGATAACAGCCATCGGAGTGGTTGGTGATCGGTTGCAAGGGTGATTCTTGATCCTTCCACATATCCTCTGAATTTTTGTAAGGCCCATATGATCGCTAAGGCTTCCCGTTCCGTCGTTGAATAGTTTCTTTCGGCTGAAGTTAGTAGGCGGCTGGCATACTCAACTGGACGTTCCTCGATGTCGTTACCTTGTGTGAGGACGGCACCGAGTGCATAATCACTGGCATCGGTACGAAGAGTGTATGGCTGGGTATGGTCAGCTTGTCGTAGTACTGGGGCTGAGGTTAATAACTTCAACAACTGGTCGTAAGCATCTTGTTCTTTGGTTCCCCAGGACCACGATGTCTTCTTCTTGGTGAGGTTTGATAAGGGTCGTGTTATACTGGCATGATTTTCAATGAAACGCCTGTACCAGGAACAAGTCTGTAAAAACGAAATTAATTCTTTAACATTCTTTGGAGTAGGTCGATTTAATAGGGCTTCCACTTTGTTAGGATTAGCTTTTATCCCTTCAGGTGTCAATATATGGCCGAGATATTGTACACTGTCTTTACAAAAGTGACACTTTGTTCGTTTAGCACGTAGACCAAACTCTTGTAACCGTTTAAAAACACTATCTAAGTCTTTAATATGTTCATCAAAGGTACTAGACAAAACAATAATATCGTCAAGGTAAATTAATAGATTCACGTTTGCTAAACCGGCACGAAATCTGTCCATCAACCGTTGGAAAGTTGCGGGCGCGTTCCGCAATCCAAATGGCATTCGACGAAATCGATAAGTCCCAAAAGGTGTGATGAAAGCGGTCTTATTCCGGTCAGACTCTCGCACGGGAATTTGCCAATAACCGGATCTCAGATCTATTGTTGACATGAAAGCAGTTTGTTTGGCTTCATGTAGTAGATCGTCTATCCGTGGCATCGGGTACTGATCACTTTTGGTCACTGCGTTCAAACGTCTATAGTCTACACAAACGCGTATGGAACCGTCATCTTTATTCACCATCACAACAGGGGCGGCCCATGGTGAGTCACATTCTTCAATGATGTTTCCATCTAACATCTTGTCCAGTTCTGAACGGAGTACAGCTTTTTTTTGTGTAGGCAACCGGTAAGGAGGGACTGATATCGGTACCTGATTTGGAGCAACATTGATACAGTGTTCGATCTTCTGAGTTGGTTCTCCCCCTGGATTAAAGATTGGTTTATGTCCTTCTAGTAAACAATTGATCTTGGATCGTTCATTTGATGTTAAGTTATTGCCTTCGTCATCTCGAAGTTTAATTTCTTCCATGATGGCGGTAGTAAGACTTACTTCAGTAGTCATTCTCTCGGAATTGCTGAAGTGGAAAACTTCGTCTGGGTTGTCCCGGAAAAACCAGGTCTTGGTTCCCATGTCCAAAAGAATATTTAGCGAGGATAGTACATCCTCGCCGAGTAGCGTGTGATTGTCCAATTCTTCCGGTAGTACGATCATCTTGCTGAGCGTTGTTCGTCCTTTAATGTTTATTGGAATGTCCGCTGTTTGCACCAAACATTCCTTCTTGTTACCGTCTGCTAGTGACAACGACATTTTAGTTTCTGTGAAGCTTATCTGACCATCAAGTAATTTATATAGGTTATTTCCCATAACGCTTCGATTTGCTCCGGTATCTGCTATAGCTGTTCCTTGGTAACCGAAGATGTTGACAGGTACTAGTGGTCTGGTGTATCTCTTCTCATCAGCAAAATTCGTAGTGGTCATCGTGTAAAAATCAGCTGAAGCAACATCCACACTGCTTGGTGTACACGTAGGACAGTTGGATCGGATAACCCCGGGTTTACCGCATCCATAGCACGTAATAGTCTTCGTTGCGACTGGTGTAGGTTGAAAAATTGGGGTAGGTTTCACTTCAGAACGAGAATCTTCTTTCTTCTCTTTCTTTCGAAGTAGAGTTCTACATTCATCCACATTATGGCCAATCTTTCGACAATAATTGCATTTGATTTTATTGCTGACAGAATTATCCTTCTTCTTTTCATTCTTACTTGGTTCATCGTCTTCATATGATTGTTCGACTGAGCGGGCTTCTTTCAACAACTTGTTGAAGGTGTCCACAGAATCTCGTGTAATACGTTTTCGAATGCGACGGTGTAGCAAACCAAACATCATGTCTAACTGTATTTTCTCGGACAGCTTGTCTGGAATTTCTGAAAGCAATGCTCGGAATTTACTAATAAAAATATCAGTCGGTTCCTTCTCTGACTGTTCCATTCGAAATAAATCTCTATAGACTTGATATGGTGCTCGTTTCTTACCAAATGCACTTCGGAGAGTACTCAGAGCTTCTTCCCATGTTTCGATTTCTGCTCGTATTCCTGTCCACCATGTTCCTGCTTCTTCCGTGAATAACATTGGTAACCCTTTCAACGCATTCTCATTTGAAACATTAGCACAATTTTTGAACACTTCCACACTGCATATGAAAGCTTCAACATCGTTTTCCTTTTTCCCATTAAATCGTGCAGTACAATTTACGAAGTTACCCGTCTGCGTAGATTCAGGTATTGGCGAAGCTGTAGTTTCTCGCTGTTGTCCACCAAGTTGGCACTGTTGGATTAAAGTACGAAATTGTTCATCCGTTAGCGTTATAGACGTCATTTTCTGTTTTGCAGGTCTACCACGTCCTCTTTTTGAAGTACCACTCATATATTTTATCCGAACAACGTTTTATTGTAACGGTATTACTATATTAGTCGAACAGTGGAACGAACGCGCACGAATTTATCACTACGGTAGGACTATATCTTGGGTGTGGCTTTCGCGTCAAACTTCACTTGACACCATGAAAACACAACCTTTATTTATACCGTGATAAACCGAAATGACGAATGTTCTTGCTTCTATACTGTTTCTAATATATTTACAGGTTTACAGAGTTTCTGCAGTTCATGTACGCAATTGTCCACAAAGTTCTTTCGCGGATGTTTACACAACACTTTCACTGAACTTTCACTTAAACTTTTGGCCCCACGTTGGGCGCCAATGTAGGGTCGTATTTAATCGAATAAATAAATATAATGGTTTATTAACACATATTAATACAAAAACACTACACTTATGTATTCAAAATATAAAAATGGTTCGCGTGCTGCGGCGTAAGTCAGTTCAGTATTTTTTCTCTTGCCAACCTCTCTTCGCTAACGTGTGTTTTTCTAATCTCACGCGCCGGGGCGTGAGGGTTGTGTCAGGAGCGGACTCAGGTAGTTTTGGGTGTTATACAATCTCTTTCATTTTATCCATTATAATGTCTTGTTGTTGAGGAACCGCATTTTTTAAAAACTCAATATGTTCATTTATAGTAATATCCACCGGAGGAGCTGCTGTGTCCCCCTCTAAACGAATTTTTTGTAGGGTACTTGTTTCGGAAAAATAAGTTTTTAATTTCCTTCCATCATCAGAAGTTCTTACGACTGTTCTTAGACGCCATGCAAAATAACCCGAAGAATCTTCAGGATTATAAAATATTTCCTAAATAATTTATGAATATATTAGTGAAGTTAACTATTTACCATAAATAAATAATATACTTATATAATAAACAAATCTTATATAGAATAAGTACATATTGAGTGCTTTTATTTGAATTTTGACAAGACTCAAAGGTGAAATCTGAGAAAAAAGAAACTAACTCAATACCTACATAACCGTATTTAGAATATGGATTTCTTAGATTTGTAAAAATATTTATTACTGCTTGGGCAAAGTCAATTTTTACATTCTTATGGATTGATGATCCATATTTCTGAACCATTATGTTGCCCACAGTATTAACTAATTGTCTTCTTGTTTTATTGGAGAGCATTCCTTTTTGAGTATATTCGTCAATAATATTGTTTCCTCCTTCTTGAATTGAGGTTTTTTAGATCCTAAAATGATATAGTTGCAGTAGATTCATTATCAAATTTACACTGATGTGTAATGGTTAAAGTTAGGAATTGAGTAAGGTTATCCGGTTATAAAACTAGAAAATTATATACACAAAAAACTTGGTAATTTTTTAGCTTTATCTAACATTTTTTGGAAATGTTTACTTTTACTCAACTCCTTGCTTTGCCCGCAACACAAAAATATTTAAAAAATTAATTGCTAACCTCATTATTTGTGTTTTCGCCAATTTTTTTTGGCAATTCAACTTTTAACTAAAATTTATAATAATTAGTATTTCTGGGTACGGATACTTGTAAAATGTATTCGAATACCGAATACGAATACAATCAATAGCAGTCGGATACTGAATAACAAATACAGATACTTTTGTCAGAAAATGTACTCAGAATACTTGTAGAATAACGAATACGGATACTTAATTAGGATAAATAAAATAAAGAAATAAAATATTGTTTAAAAAAAACGTTTATTATTATTTATTATATGTAAAAATATATTAAATTGTTACAATTATTTTAGTGTTCATTTTTAGAGTTTGCTTTACTGAGAACAAGTATTTCAAAATTTTCATCGGTGAGGGCGTTTCGTCGCGGTGCATCAATCATGGTGGCAAAAGAAAACAATCTTTCAACAGGTGCTGAAGATGGCAAGCATGTATTGTATTTAACACACAGCTTTTTCAACACTGGGTATTCACTGAGCATTTGCATGTTTGTTCTCTTATCTTCAATGTATCTTAACAATTTAGAAGTGCGATTTACATTGTTCTGTGTGTTCTGTTCAGTCATCACATTGGTAATCGTAATAGTGCTTATATTGTCTGTTTGATCTTGGTACCCGGTGAAATCAAAAAATTCATCAAAACTTTTTCCTTCAGTATCGTCCGAGTCGTCTGAAGATTCTGATGCCAGGAGGTGTTTTCCGGCAGTTATAATTGTCTTTTTCATATCATCAACGGTTTTTTGAGGGTTTTTAGTTTAAACTGGGGAAGAAGTACTGCAGCAATTAAAGATTCTTCGCAATTTAAATTTAAGGTATCTAAAAACCGAGATTTTAAACTTTGTATACACATTCGAAGTAAATCCTCTCCCCCATATTTCATTTTTGATTGCCCGGTCAATTTTTCATATTTATTAAGAAGAGACACTAGGCTTGGTAGCAAGTATCCATAAAATCTGTTATTTTCTCCTTGTAAGAGATCAAGTGTTGCAGCTTGAGGCTTCATAACAACATAATATTCCTCGAGATACAAAAACTCAGTTTCTTTAAAAGGTTCGATACCTAAATTTTCAAATAAGACTGGTAGTTTCTCTTTTTCCTTAATAATCTGAACTATTGCATCATAAGTAGAATTCCAGCGTGTTATTCCTGGGCTACTAAGTGTATGACCAAGTACCTTTTATACGATTTCAGCAGATTTGGGTCTATTTGACTTTTTCCACAATTGACTACATTTGTGAAATGCGTTCATTTCACGTGTTCGCAAAACAGGATTTCTATGCATTTCTATAGTCGACTGTAGCTATCAAATTTAATGTATGGCTTGCACACCTCATATGCTTTGGTAGAACAAAGTATCTGTATGAAGATGATCATTGTTTTCGATACTTTCTTTATAAACATCTTGATCGACCAAGTTTATTATGCTTAATGTCTCATTATCTTCTTCGAAATTAACTCATCCTCTTTACTTTTATCTTGTTGTCCATATTCTTTGAAAGCCTTTACAAAATTGCTTCCATTATCAGTCACTGTCGCGATAAGTTTATCTTCCGTTAATCCAAACTTTAAATGTATCTCTTCTAGAGTTTCTGCAATATTTCTATAAGAATGTACACCTTTAAATCTCTTACAGGCTATAGCAGCAGATCCTCGAGTAAAGTTTTCCTCAATCCAATGTATCGTAATACCTAAAAAACTTCGTTTTTTATTTGACCATATATCTGCAGTGCTGCAAATAAAATTAATATTTCCAATTTTATTTTTAAGTTCTTGCATGTTGTTTTCATGAGCCTCAGATATTCTTTTAATCAGGGTCTTTCTAGTTGGAACTTTAAGATTCCAAGAAACTTGGGTGTTCTATTATAGAAATAGAGCTTATTGTATTTACAACGAAGTTTAGTATTCGTTCCTCGAATGTAGATTGTGATAAACCTTTGGCTTTGGTTAAGCTGGTAATTGTAGGCTGACTCATCTTAGGTTGTTTCAAGTTAGATCCATCTTTTTGATCGGTTTCATGAGATATTCTTTTCCGGGACTCCCTCTTTGACTTCTTATATGCTTCATATTCTTTAATTTTATTCGGGTGGACTCTTTGCAAGTGTTTTACATAATTAGATGATTAGCTTATTTTTCCTTTAATATTTTTAGTTTGGGTTAGACAAAGTTGGCAAGTTGCGACAATGTTATCACCTTCATTTTTCTTGTTCACTATTTTGAAATATTTACCATCCAATATTGAACTGTATTCAGCTTTTTTAAGGAACTCGTTATCAGCGTCAGGAATAGAAGACGATGATAGAGAAGTTTCAGCAGAGCGTTGTTTTTGGTTATTGTCTTTGTTCATATTTCTTTGAAATAAATTCATTAGCGGATTCTGAACATGTTTTTTCTTGATTGGTAAATTTTTCTTTTCCAAATCTGAATCAGATGACGCCTCGTTAGAGGATTTTAAGACAAATTCAGGGTCTTGATCCGAAGTTGTTTCAAATGGATCTTTTGGTGAGTCATCGATATTTTTATTTTGTTTGTAACTACAAGAAGCCTTCTCAGATTCACCCATATTGTTTTGCCCACAAAAATTTTACAAATTACACTATTATTATTAGACATAACCGTAACACGGTAAATTAAAATTAAATTAAAAGAAAATCATTAAGTGGATCTCGATTGCTTTCTACAAGGAAGGTTTTCTTTTACTTTTGAGTTTTTTAGTTTGCTAAAGCAATCTAATTTTGTTCGAATTCTGTATTATTAAATAATTAAATATGAAAACACAAACATTACTTGTTCGAATCCGGTACACAATTATAAAGAACTGCATGCGTGAAAAAATGACAGACAATATATAACGAATATAACCTAACTATTGAAACGTGCACTAATCTACTGCAACTGCACGCGTTAGTTCTCCAGACGCTTGCGCGTCACGACACGAGACGGCAGCGCTGTAGAGACTCAATGGGAAACTACCTAATAAAATTGTATCCGTGGAAAAAAGGAAGTATTCGAATACAAATACTTTTACAATTATCTTACGAATACGGATAACAAATACAATTTTCTTTAAGTATTTGAATACAGTATACGGATACACAAAAAGTATTTAAATACTGTATTCTACCCAGCTCTGGTATTTATTGCCATTAGATTGTTTTAATTAAAAGCTTACCTCTTCTTTTGTATTATCATTAAAAATATCAGAGTCATTTGATCTTTCCGGCGCCAGAGACAGAGATTCCGAAAATACACTTGATTTTGGACTTAATTCACTAGAAAATGGCTCAATTGCGTTAGTGATCCATTTGTTTATTTAAACTATCTGAATTAATGGTCAGAGTAGAGGACGACGGTGTTACTAAAATAACATGTTTATTTCAGTATTTTGTTAGGTACCACTCTTATGTGATAGTTACCAATATCTAGTGTCACTGGTACTGGTTCATTTGCGTTAGCTACAAGAATAGTGCAATTTTGATTTGATGATATATGGAAATATAATGTATCTTCCTCTAAAGTAACACCATCTACATCCGTAAAATATATATCATCTCCTAAAGTAGGAAATTTTTTCTTAGCTAAAAATAACATTGATTTCATATACTTTTCATATTTAATCAAAGCGAAATAAAACTGTTCAAGACCCCTCATGAATAAAATGTGAAACTGTCTATTTCTTTAATAAAAAATACTATGTAAACACCGACATAGTTTATTTGTTTGCATAAACAATAAACATGAATAATTGGTGTTGATTCTATGATAATATACTTGTTGGAGTAAGACATTAATCAGTAATCAAATCATTTGTTTTATAATACTCCATTAAAACTAAATACAATAAAGTATAGATATAAAAATTTTGAACTTCCCTAAAGATACGAAATCTTCATAATCTGCATGTTCTGCAATTATGGCCCATTTAATGTGACCACTGTAATTCATCTTAAACGGTAACGATTTAAAATAGCCACAATGCTGAATAATGAAGATAAACACAGCACTTCTTACTTTGCAAACGTTGTTCGTCGTAGTTGAAGCTCATATGCAAGTCTGAACGTGTTGTAATGGACACAACTTCGTGTCACTCTTTACACGGAACCGTGTTAAAATACACTTTTGCGTGTAAATTAAAAATGAATAGTAAAATAACCAAATTTTGTGAATAAATACCACAATATAGGTGTATTTATCTTTCAATTTTGTGTAGATGTGTATGAATATTACTATGTGACCAATTTTTGTGTAAAATTATGTAGTTCTACAACATTTAGTATTATTATAAAAAAATTACACAACTTATATTTTACCAATAACAAAATTTTACCAAAAACTAATATTTACAATTTGTAGTGTTAATTTATACACTGAATAGAATTACCACTGCATTTGGTAACTTTACCACTTGGAAATTTTTTAGTGTGCATTTACTACATTGTTTACTAACATGAGTTTTACATAAAGCACATTTACGTTGTTTACCTTCCAATGTTCTCTCCAAATTATGGCCACTAGGATCATATCGTATTTCATGTGGTATACGACTGCTTATAACTGCACTTGGACGTCCTGGATTTTTAGGCTTTGAAATATATTCTTTTTCGAGATATACTCTTACAATTTGCCGGTAACGGAAGAACATAGCGCCCATTGTTTGAATCCGAACCTTATGGGTTTCCCCCGGATAAATTGTTTTAGATAATGATGGCCATAATATCTGACCATTTGCTCATCAACGCAAAGCTTTTTTGTAATTGTTATTTAGTTTCTCAATCAGGTCGAATTTTGAACAATTTGTCTGCCTTATCTGATTGAGATCTTAGAATTATCATTGACATGTAGATTTTTTTTATTTCTATGAACCTATTTTTAGTCATACAATTTCGAACAGATTTGATATCGAAATCTTTGTCGTCAGACCAGTACATTTGTTTTTGGGGCTAAAGAATGATATCCAGATAATAAAAATATTCCAATAAATTTTCGGAGACAATCAGTAGATAAATTAAAATTGTGACAGTTTTTCTGTTCTGCAAAATATTTTACTTTGAGAAACAATATACTCTACTAAAGATTCATCAGAAATTTCTTCGAAAATTTCAACTGTAGATTTCCCTTTCAAATTCTGTTTGATGTCGTTTACCATTGAATTTACATTCGAAGAAGTGCTTGAACCACTTGAAAAGTTTGGAGTGACTTTTTTCCAAGATGAAGAAAAGGTACCTAACTTTCTTTTTATTCGCAGTTGGTTCCGGTGCAGTTTCTGACACAGTGACGTGTAATTCAACTTCACCACAAACATCTTCTGGCATAGTATCCTGTAGTATATCTTCATCCATATCCTCGCAGTCCGACACTGTATCTACCTTTTCTGGTGGTAGTTCCACTAGGTCAATAACTTCCTCTTTCAAATGTTTGAAAAACTCATCAAGTCATCATATATATATATATATATATATATATATATATATATATATATATATATATATATATATATATATATATATATATATATATACATGCCAAGGTCCTCAAATGGAGACCGACGTAAATATCTATCGTACTATGTGACACTACAAAATAACTCACCTTCAGCATAAAATTTGTCTCAGATATTCAATTTTCAAATTGCAACAGTAACTTTCCAAATATATTCAAAATTACCCTTGCTAGAGACTTTTGAAAATACCACACATAATAATCTTCAATATTAATTTAGAACTAAACAGTCTTGTCCGTTGTGCTACATATTTACCATTCTATTTTTACCACAGCATTTTTACCACCATTCTTTTTTACCGCTATCCTGTTTTACCGTTAACCCATTTTTTACCACTCAATTTTTACCACTCCAACTTTTATCTCTGCATTTGTACCACTATACTTTTTATCGCTATTTCGTTTTACCACTAATACATTTTTACCACTCCGTTTTTACCATTACAACTTTTACCACCATACTTTTTTACCGCTATTCCGTTTTACCATTAATAGTTTGTGGGGCTATAGTACGGTTTTGTTAGTGTAGTCAATACCAAAACCGAGTTTGTGGGGCTCTAGTACGGTTTTGTTAGTGTAGCAAATACCAAAACCGAGTTTGTGGGGCTCTAGTACGGTTTTGTTAGCTTTGTTAGTGTAGTAAAAACAAAAACCGAGTTTGTGGGGCTCTAGTACGGTTTTGTTAGCTTTGTTAGTGTAGTAAATACCAAAACCGAGTTTGTGCGGCTTTAGTACGGTTTTGTTAGCTTTGTTAAAAAAGAGACGGTGGTAAAAATGGATTGGTAAAAAAACACGTTGGTAAATATGTTGGTGGTAAAAAGAATTAGTGGTAAAAATAGGGACGGTGGTAAAAATGGATTAGTAAAAGAATACGTTGGTGGTAAAAAAGAATTAGTGGTAAAAAGGGACGGTGGTAAAAAATGGATTGGTAAAAGTATAATGTTGGTAAAAAATGGATTGGTAAAAGAATTACGGTGGTAAATAGGGATTGGTAAATATGGGGGCAAATCGTATTGTCAACTCAAGGAAATTAAAATTTGCATTTGGGTAATTCCATGTCAAATTTGCCAAAATTTTGGCGACCCCTCCCGATCCGTTCGAAATCTCTTATAAGGTCAAGTTGGGCAAATGGAACCGCTTTTTACAACTTTCATGTTTGTTAGCTTATAAAAATTGTATCTGTTCATATTATATTAATGTAAGCTAGTGACATTTTTACTCTATCAATACTCTTACTCTAGCCTTAATCTTAAAGTTTAAGAGTTACCAGGAATTTTTTCTAATTTTATTTTTTTTAATGCAAATGGTTCCATTTACTCCATAATGTGGCGTAAATGGAACCATAGTGTATATTTATTCATGCATGAGCACTATTGGTTTGAGAGGGTAACTGAAACATACTTACAAGTTTTGCCTTTTTTTACCACTTGTTTCGTTCAAATACCTGCAACCGTTTTAAAGTAATAAGGATTAACAACTTGAGTATAAAGAGCTTTATTGAAAAAATAAACAACATTATGCATTAACATTTTGAGGTTTTTTAATAGAAAATTTATTTAGTTTCCTAAAATTTATGAACCATTCTTCACCAGGTTTATCATCTTTAAACCTGGTAATAAGATCATTTTTTTGAATAAAAATTTGTACTGTTTCTAAATTTTCTTTTCTCGTTAACGCAAAACCCCACTTCTCCATGGTTTTTAAACAGGTGACGAGCTGTTCTTCATGTTCTCTGGATAACTCAAGTCTTCCTCCTCCACCTTTTCCATTCCCAGCAGTACATCCTTTTTTTCCTCTGGTTCCTTCAATATGGTGAATAAGTGTAGATCGGGGAATTCCGTAAAATTTAGAAGCGCCACGAGTAGTTTTTTGGCCATTTTTAATTTCTTCTATAGCTAAATTCAATAGTTCAGACGTATACGCTTTCCCTCGCTCAGTTTTTCTAAAGTAAACCCGTGGCATAATAAGAATTCTGAAAAAATAAATAACATTGGTACACGGGTAATTGGTACATACCTGTCCCATTTCCCCATAGAGATATGTTTCATTTACCCCATTTTACATTTTGAATCGGCGTAACTGGGACATTACACTTAAAACATAACCTGAAAATTATTTGTTAACTAAAATACGCCAAAGCATAAGTATGTACACTAAAAACTTACCGTAGACTTATAACAATATTAAATTCCAAAAAATGCACATTCAGCATTCATTTGTTTGTTCTGTTGCACAAAGTTGCACTGTCGAGAAAACATGTGTTAATGTGTTGCGCCACAAAAGTACCAACCTATGTCGAAAGTAACTAGGGTCTGTTGCTAAGTCTCCGCGGGAAGTTCAAATTTATGTTAAGGGTTTCTAAACCTCAAATAGAGGTTTATTTAAAGAAACTGTGGCAGAGGTTCCACTTACCCCATGGTCCCATTTGCCCAACTTGACCTTACTTACCCATTTTCATCTAAAACCAAAGAGAAATATCTTTACTTGTCCATATGTAATCATTTTCGGTTGATATTTAACATATTGACATTTAACAGTTCTTGGTCCTCTCTACAGAGCGATTGCAAAGAAAATTGCAAAAAACTGATACAAATGCTCCGATTATTTATTTATTTATTTCTCTACTCTACAGGATTAGTATCCCAGTTACAGAGAAAAAATACTTAGAATAAGTATTTGAAATCACAAGACATAATAATAATAAAAATAATAATAATAACTTAAAACTAAATATTATAAATTAAATTGATACTTTCTACAAACAGCTAATGATTAATTTTTTTCTAAAGATACTTAAACTATCAGACAAATCAACATCATCACAAATTTTATTATAATTTGCACGAGAAAAATTACAAAGAAAAGTAGTTGTATTGCGAAAATTACAGGGACGTACATAGAAATTTAAACACTCAAGCAAAAACATATCATCAACTAAATTATTTAAAATTTTATAAAACATAATAATTTGATGCCTAGTGCGACGTAGCTGCAATAAGTCTAATTGGAATTCTACTAACAAGATGTTATACTCCATGTTGGGCCATTGACGATGAATTCTGTAGTACCACAATTTTAGATATTTTTTTTGAACATTCTCAATTGAATTTATTTGGTATCTATAGTATGGATTCCAGATAATACAGCCATATTCAAGTTTACTACGTACAAGTGTGGTATAAATTGCACGCTAAAGACGTATTGTCGAGCAATAACGGCGAAATATGAGGTCAAAGGTCAAAATTACCTCTTTTTTTCAAAAATTCATTTCTCAAATAAGTTTATATTTCCAGATTTGGCTTGAATTTGGAGAAATTGTAGAGGAAGAATTGAATTTTATCGTAACTATGAAAATACCGTCATTCAACTTCAAAGTCGTATAATTTTTTTTAATCTCAAAATCTCATCTTGAAAATAAAGATAAAATTCAATTCTTCCTCTACAATTTCCTCAAATTCAAGCCAAATCTGAGAATATGTATATTTCGCCGTAATTACTCGACAATACGTATTTAGCGTGCGATTTATAAAGATTAAGATCTATTCTATCGAAAAAAAACCAAAATCAGCATTAACCGGAGCATTTTTGTATCAGTTTTTTGCAATTTTCTTTGCAAGCGTAATGTTATTTCTCCTTGGTTTTAGATGAAAATGAATAAGTATAAAAGATTTGGAACGGAGCGAGAGGGATCGCCAAAATTTTGGCAAATTTGACATGTACCCATTGATAATTATGACTTGTGCAATGGTCTCATATATTTAATAAATATGTTTTCTTTGTTATTAAAAAGGAATTAAATATAAAATCACCAGTTCCCATTTGAGGACTATGGCAGCAAATGGGTTAAATATGTTGAAAATTATTTAGTTTACAATAAATGTGTGTAATAAAAATTTAAATATTGAAATACATTACATCAGCATTCTAAAACATAAAAATAGTATGTACATTTGCGAGAACAATTTAAATAAAAGCGGCGTTGTAAAAATAAAAATGTAAAATTATTGCAACAAAGCCAAGCAAATTAATTCCCATATAAATGTGGCTAAAGTAGGCTAATATAGCTGATTTTGCGGTATAGTAAAATCATCATATAGAAAAGTTCGTACAGAACCAAAGGTAGACTAAGCGATTCAAAAAAAAATTCTCGCACTTGTTTCATAATTAGGCACAAGTAATTTAATTTAATATATCTTTTAAAAAGTAGTGTTATTGGTCATAAAAAATAACTTTATTTTGCTGATTTTTATTCCCACTTTGCTATTAGCGATAATAAGAGGTTTTTATGTAACAATTGCAAAATATTGAAAATTCCTCACATAAATAGGGTAGTCATTCGAGGAGTTCAGGTAGGGAAAATCGTATAACGAGTATAAAACGGGGGCGTTCTGTTACAGGCAAAGATAGCAAGGCACCAAAAAGGGCGCGCATGGATGTCAATGTTACTAGTAATGAAGATTCAGAATTTCCTAGTGATTTACAAGATGAATCTGGACAGGACTTATCTGATGAATTGCATAATGCTTGTCAAACCAATCAATACAGAAATCATTTTCCTCATCATTTGATTGGACTTATGTATCGATTAGACTTATCGGTGCTTTGTTCACTTAGAGAGTCTATATATAAAGATAAATATCCTTCATTATCATTAGCGTTTGGAGATTCTGAAATTGATAAATTTAGTAATATTATTCTCCGCTATAAAGAGAAGTCTATTCATGTACAAATTGAAAATGTAGACAAGTATTATATAGATAATGACATTAGTTATGCTGGATTATTTACTAGAGAAAAAGAAAAACGAAGTTTTTTTATTAATGATTATTTTGATAGTTTTGTTAAGCATCTAATTTCTGATTCTAAATTAGATAGTTCATTAAATAATATAGAATATCTTATTATCTATACCAATTCAGGATTGGGTCTTACAGAAGAAAAGAAATTTAAAAAAGGGCGATCCTGGTGTTTTTATCCTTTTAAATTCGATAGCATAAATATGGAAGAATGTGATATTTTAAAAGACTTTTTGTTTACAAATGATAATGAGGAAGGACGTGTTCTTTATCAATTTTCGCAAGAGGAAACAACAAGAGAAGAACTTTTCAAGCGACTAGAATTTTCTTCTGCTGCACAAAAAGTAATAGAAGAAAGAAAATTTTCTCAGGAAAAGGTAAAAGAATTTTTTTTAGATAAATTAGTATTTGCAGTTAATCAGCCTAATAGAGAAAAATTGAACAGCATTGTTAAAAGTGAAATAAAAGATAGTAAAGTTCAAGACAACTATATAGCATTACAAGAAAGAATATTATGCGATTTAACAGCTCCAGAAAAACTTGGACCTCGCATTATATATGAATGAAAAAGCCGTGATACGTCTAATAATATTATTATTAACCATAAAGATAGAATTACTTACGTAAAGGCTCATAATGCAGATAGTGATATTGGTTATAGTCAGTTATTTCCCTCCAGAATACAGGAAAGAAAGAATAAGTTTTCTATTAATAAGCATTTTACTCTTTTCATTGAAGAATTAGAAAAGGATAAGAATATAGGATATTTTATTATCTATACTAATACATGTCTAGATCTTACAGAAGAAAAGAGATTAAAAAAAGAGCAATCCAAGGATTTTCATCCTTTAAAACTTAATAGTATAGATATTCAAAAGAAGAAGTATAAAATTTTAAGAGATTGTTCGTGTATAGATAAAAATGGCCTTTATCAATTTTCACAGGAAGAAACAACAAAGCTTTCAAGTCTATTAAAGCTTCCGTCTTCTTTCCAAAGGGAAAAAGAAGATGAAAGACTCTCTGATGAGAATGAAAAAGAAATAAAAGAGAAATTTTTAGATAAACTAATATTTGCAGTTAATCAGCCTAATAGAGAAGAGCTGAACAGCATTATAAAAAATGAAATAGAAAATAAGTCTAATAAAGTTCCGTATAATTACGAAGAATTACATGAAATAGCGTTACGTTGGTCAGAATCTCATGAATTTGGCCCTATTACAAAAGGAATAATGGAAAAGCTTTTGGGAGATATAAAAAGTAATAGATCTAGTTATCAGGAAATTCAGAATAAAAACATTGATGAAGAAATAAAATTTGCTAAAAGTGTGGTTGGTAGAGAAGGGACACCTACATTTAATCAATTCTTAGATTTTTTAATCAAAGAAGAAGGAATAAAATATCTAGAAGTTCTGAAAGGAAAAGGAATAAATCTACCTAATATGTCCAGCATTTTGAATAGAGCAGGAAATAATGCTGTGAAAGCTTTTAAAGACTTATATGATCTGTGGTTTGATGCGAAAGGAAATAAAACACAATATTTAAAAACTCTAGAAGATGAAGGAGTAAATCTACCTAATATGTCCAGCATTTTGAATGGAGCAGGAAATAATGCTGCGAAAGCTTTTAAAGACTTATATGATCTGTGGTTTGATGCGAAAGGAAATAAAACACAATATTTAAAAGCTCTAAAAGATGAAAAAGTAAATCTACCTAATATGTCCAGTATTTTGAGTGGAGCAGGTGCTAACCCTCCAAAAGCTTTTAAAGACTTATATGATCTGTGGTTTGATGCGAAAGAAAATAAAACACAATATTTAAAAACTCTAGAAGATGAAGGAGTTAATCTACCTAATATGTCCAGTATTTTGAGTAGAGCAGGGGTTAATGCTGCAAAAGCTTTTAAAGGCTTGTACGACCTTTGGTTTGATACAGAAGGAAAAAAGACACAATATTTAAGAACTCTAGAAGAAGAAAGAATGAGTCTAACCAATATATCCAGTATTTTGCATGGAGCAGGAGCTAAAGCTTCAAAAGCTTTTAAAGACTTATACGACATTTGGTTTGATGAGCTAGGAAATAAAACACAGCATTTAAAGCACTTTATTAATAAAAAAGATAGGAAACAAAATTTTACGCTGCGTAATTTATCCAGTATATTTAATGGGGCAGGAGCTAATGCTAGAGATGCTTTTAAAAAATTGTATAGTGTTTGTTTTAATGACGAAGGAAAAAGAACAAAACTTTTAGATGATTTCTATGAGGCAGGTTTCAGGTCCACGTCATTTGTCCTGTACGTTATGTGGAGCAGGAGTTAGACCGAGTTATTTATGCAATACATTAGCTGCAGCAGCAGATAGTTTAAAGAAGTTTCATGATTTTTGCTTTATAGGAGAAACAAAAAAGTATTTAAATCATTTCTTAAACGAGAAAGGAGGTTTTACACCAAGTTATTTATCTGAGATATTACATGGAGCAAGAGCTAATGTTTGCTCTGTTTTAAAAGGTTTTCATGATGTTTGTTTTGATGAAGCAGGAAACAAAACGCAGCTTTTAAATGATCTTTATAAGATAGGCTTTAGGACAAGTGATTTATCCAATATACTATCTATGGCAGGAAATAATGCTGCTTCTATTTTAAAATTTTTTCATAAATTGTGTTTTAATAAAGAGAATTATTTAAATCATTTCTTAGCCGAGAAAGAAATTTTTACACCGAAAAAATTATCTAGAATATTACATAGAGCAGGAATTAATATTTGTACTGTTTTTAAGAAATTACATGATCTTTGTTTTGATAAGGTAGGAAAGAAAACAAGTTATTTAAACAATCTTATCAAAAATAATCAGAGTAACGTATCTGATATATTACGTGAAGAAGTTAAAAAATCTTCTTCTGTTTGCTGAAATGAATAGAATATCAGTGAAGTAAAAGAAGACAAAACAACCATTGCAGGCCTTAAGTTAAGTAACATAGGTATCTGCTAGGACAAAGCATGAGCAAAACTTGGATAGTGTACGACAAGGTAATTTGAAAAAAAACAAGAATGGTACCACTAGTCGAAGTAAGAGCAGGCAAGATGATAAAATTTTAGATACAGTAGCAGGAAGCTCTTGTAGTTCAAGAGACTTATCTCCAAAACAAATACAATCAGTACATCATAACAAGAAGCAACAATTTCGCTTATCAGAATTTGTATCATCCATTGAGCCAGTAAATCAAGGGCTTTATTTAACTTCATTTGAAGAACGTGGAGTTAAGATTGATGGTAAATGAGTAGCAATCACACGTGGCTTATCTCAAGCTTTATTTCTACATGGTAACAAATCATTTTTAAATAATTTAGAAACTCGGCTAAAATTTATGAGCGTATAGCTCAAGGTAAGCAAATATCTAAAAGGGAAAAAGAGGAGATTTTTGCTTTTAGTAAGTTACTTAATAATTTTGAGAGACAAGTTAGATTCTGCTACGAATAGTCTACCTTCAAACTTAATGCATAATAAGGTCTACAGAACATTCAGCGTCAACTTTTAGTAGAGCAAGATAAGGAGCTTGGTTTTATAAAAGTCAATGGTCAAGAAGTATTTAGAGTGCAGTTATATGACTTTGGAACTAAAATTAATGTGGAAGGCAGTGTACCGTTACTTATCAGTGCTGATATGAATTTAAGTAGCAAAAAATTCCAGAATCTTATAGATAAAAAAGAAGTGAGTATGACAGCTAGAGAATATCTTGATAGCTTGAAAAATGGCAAGAATATAGAAGAAGTAATACAAGCAACAAAAATAATTCCTTTCATAGGTTCAAAACGTGAAGTTGAAAAAGCAGAGCAAACACGCAAGCCTTTATTAGAACAGTTGGTTAATTAATTGCATACTTGCTGCTATTTCTCTTAGTCGGTCAAAGAGTCAATTACCAGGAAAAGCAGATGATAAACCTAGAATCTGTTTAAATGATCCAACAGTGGATTGGACTGCACAGCACAAGATCTGAACATGAGGTGTAGTATTTGTCTAGTAAATCGTTTAAATGCAGGTGATGTCATGTTTTACAAGCGAAAAGTTTGCCAGCAGTGCTATTGCCAAATTTAAGTCATCAGAAGCATTTTTATTTTGAACAGTAGGTACCAAATCGTCATCAACATCTATTGAGTCCGGATTCAGAAACGCACCAACAAACAAGACATGAAAAGCTAGCTCACTGTCTTCCTCATCTTCTTGTTTAATTTTATTTAACGCAATCAACAACGCACTGTAAATAGAATTTTTATACGGGTTTGAAATAATAGTAGGAAACTTTTTTTAAATAAACTCCTCTTGCTGTCTGACCTCTTGTATATAGTCTTCAAATTTAAATTCGTGCCCCAATCGCTTGCGTCTTTGGTGCACGTAACCACCAACGATTTGAATACCGAACGGGACGCAATACACGACTTCTACGAGCTCGTTATATAAATTACTATCTTGTTATTAAAATATTTGTATATTTCAACTCTAAGTCAGATGTTAATAATTTTAATAAAAAATATTCTGTTTCTGGAAGACCTAAGTATAATCTGCTATTATTTTCAATATTATTAACAGATGCAACATAATTACTTTCTTTGAATTTAAATTTGGTTTTTTTTGTGGGTGAAACATCAGTCGATGATGACGTGCATTAAATGTATGACTAAGCGCTGAGACTGGGAGAACTGGAACTAGAAGAACTGCTATCTTGAATTATTGTTTCATCTAAGTGTATTGCTTCTTTTTGAGATTTTCTCACATATTTTAATTGAGTTCCTATGGTACGTGTTGTTTTCATTGCACTGGCCTGAATTTGTTTGTCATTGTATTCTTTTTTTAAATTTACTTGATCTAATTGTAATGTCTCATTTTGTGACACATTAAATTTTCCTGAAGGGGACCTGATTATTTGCGTATTTTTATCTACGACATCTGATGGAGGGGCATCAATAATCGTTGAAATGCTTGGCATTTGGACATCAAAGTGTAATTTTTTCCTACTTTGTAATGCCAATCGATTTATTTCCTTCCGCGTTTTTGCTGAAGAAGATATTTGGGATAGTGATACATCTTGCTCATTTGACTCCAGATTCAAATGTAGTACAGCATCTCTCTTCATTAATAATTTATTTCCCAATAATTTATATTGCATTCAATTATCTGCGTCTTCCTGTAACTATTGAAAATAGAAATAATACATTTTAAAGATAGATAATTAAATCCCCCGTTAAACTGTATTACTTACATTGAAATGATCTTCGCAAATAAATACATTTACAGTTTTCTTTTTTTTTTTGTCGCATTTATGGCATCATGCCATAATTGTTTTAGATCCTGGCTTTCGAGATATCGAATAAATAGTTTGGTTAAACTAGAGTTGACGTGCCTATGCATGAAATGCCAAGAAATTTGGAATGTGGTAAACAACTGAACAATGCATTGTTCGGTACTAATTCACGATGTCTGTATAACATCGAATATGATATAATAATAATAATAATCTTTATTTACGGACGATGCCATTTTAACACAATACAATATAAAACAATATAAGAGTATAAATATAACATTAGGTACAATTATTAATAATGTATAATAAATAATAATATTACATAAACAAAAATATAAATTTTATAAGCAATACAATCAGAACTGGGCAATGTTTAGAATAGAAGCCCCAAAACTTTCTTCCGCGCATCGCCGCTGTAGCTCAAAACTGCTGTCCGCAGTTAGGGGGGTTGTCGGCACGAGAGCTTTGTGACGTAGGAGCTCTTTGTCGGCTGTCGGCGCTCTTTGTCGGCATCGGCGCAGTCGGACTGGTAGTCATTAGCTTCACTTAGGGTCGGCGAGCATTGTGACGTCAGAAGCTTTGTAGTGTTGTGGACGGCGAGCTGCGCGCGGTAGATACCAGTCAGTCTTCGAGAGCTCGTCGTGGCGTTTAGATCGTACGGCAGTCAAGCTTACGTTTGGGTATCATTTCTTTGGTAGTTGGTTTGAAGACTGTTAAATATAAGATTTAACAGTCAGTTATACACATCATAGTAGTTTGATGTTTGGTTTTGGTTATCTGTTGGTTAAAGTCTGCTAAACTGTTAGTTAGCAGGCTGGTTATTATTCAAATCCTCATCAGTGTTGGTTGATGTTGGGTTTGTGATTATTATTTGTGTATTGGTTATAATATTGTTCAGTTCAAACGCCAGGAGCGTACTGACATATTATTATTTGTTTATTTTGGTAAAATATCATTGTTTTGATAAACAGTATTATTATAATTATTGGTTTTCTCGTGTTAGGAATATATTAGCAATTAGGGTTGTTCTTGTTAGCTAAGTTCATTGTTATTTGGGTGAATTAGGGCTAATATATATTATTGTTCTTTTCTTTCAGGTTTAGTTCGCGTATTTGTGTTGTGGAATCACATTGATAATTTAGGGCTTGTTCTTGTTAGCTGAAATCATTCGATATTGGTGATTTAGGATCAATGTGATTCATTTAATATTTATTCCATAATAATTTATGTTTGGTTTATTGATAATTTGAATTGTTTTGGTATATGTTGTTGAGAGTTTAGACTTTGAAGTGTGTACTTTGAAGTTGGTTATTTACATTGTTGTTTGAGTTAATTTATTGATTTTTGGTAACAAATAAGTCTTGTGTAAGCTTAGTTTTGGTTAAAATATAGAGTGTTGGTTTAATTTGATGCACAATATTCAAAAGTAGAATCAACCGTTTATATACAGTCCACTTACTCATTTTATTTGTTTTGGAGTTCGAATCCACAACTGAGAATAGCTGTAACGACACGAGGGCAACCCCACCGTAGTACATCACTACCAAGTAATATAAACTTATTACCTGACTTAAATACCGGTACAACGTACAACAATTTCCATATAGATTGACATATACCACGATTTAATGACAGATTAAAAATAAAGGCTAAGGGATCAGCTAAAATATAAGCACTGGATTTAAGAATATAATGTGGTAGGTTATTAGGTCCAGCTCCTTTATTTCAATCTAATGATGATAATTTCTGACGAACTTCTTCAGTTGAAATTTCCACATTGTTGATCACATCTAATTTAGGGTAGACAATATAATCATCCTCAGAATTGCCATCCATGGTTGTATAAACGGACTGAAAGTAGTTAGCAAATATATTGACAATTTCATTACCCCCTAAAATCAGGATTGTTGTGAAAAAAACACACTGTGGGTTTTCGGAAAAAACCCGAAAGAACCCATGAAAAAACCCGTTTTATTTGAAAATTGTATACAAGGTGTCCTATGAATATGTTTAAGAATGGGGATTTTGAGAACCAGAAAAGATACGAAGTTGGCTAAATTAGACAAAGGTTGCCCCTTTAGAGAGCCAATTTAGAAATGTTTTTGTTTTCTCACAAAAATGCATTTTGCATCTACAACTTTTTTGGTTGAATTAGTACAAATTTCTAATTTTTACGTTCTATAGGCAGTTTTTAACGAGGAATTCACAGCAGTCCTCAATTTTTTTTTATTATCTCCTACAGGTTTTGAGAAATTCAAATTTTCATATAAAGCTCATAGTTGGCTATGACCCGTCTTAATAGACGTGATATACAACACAAGTGCATTGAATTAAAATGAAGGCAGAAATTACACAATAATATTTTTCAAAAAAACCCACTGGACTAGGCAAATCATGAAAAAACCCGGGTTTTTCACAACCCTGCCTGAAACAGATGTTCCATTGAGAAACATGATGTTAGAAACAAAGTTATCAGATTTCTTGGAATTAACATATTGCCAAAAGTATTTTGTGTCGCTAATCATCATCATCAAAGTAACTTTCATAATTTCTATTTATCGATTGCTTGCATTCTTCACGTATATCTGCAAATAATTTATAATCATTTTGATTATTAGTGCAACTTAAATTATTATTTTCTGTCGATGCGTTTAAAAAAATTTATTATAACAAATAATTTATGTTGTTACAAGCATAAGTTACAAGACTGACTAAAACTAACCAGTACAAAAGATACTAAACTAGCACTACGTTTCTTATCTAACAAGGGTGTCATATGGCACGGTGAGAAGATGCTGATTCTTTGGAATCCGCAGGGTGGTGGCGATGTAAATTGCATTTATAACTTTTGAGAGCAGATTTTTGTTAAATTGTTAATTATTTGGTATTGGAGGTGAACCATTTTGGAAAATTGCTACTTTTATTAATTCTAACAGGTATAATGGTACGTACCGTATTATAAATTAACTGATAAAATACGAAAACAGCTTCATTAATATCTACAGCATCGTATAAAATATTCCAGTTAACTTGGAGCAGGCTACTTATTAGCACATCCTGAGGGATACAATTAAAGTCATGTTAATATGAAGGCAACATAATAAGTCTGCTACTGTCATTAAAAAACGGAATTAATATATTCAAACAAGGGTGATGATTATTGATTGTTAGTAAGTTATTGCACGCTTTATCAACAGTAATATCACAGATATTACTTAAAACTAAATCCAAAATAGCATTATTTTCATTGCGTATATTGCTGGACTGTGATAGTCATAAATAAGTTAAATCATCACAGAAGATTTGATCAGATATACTGACAGTATAATAATTTAAGTTTGGGTTTTCGGTGTCAAGTTCCCATGTAATACGAGGTAAATTATAATCTCCTACTAAAATAACATCTGCCTGACTATTATCACACATAACCTTTTTAACAGATTGTAGATGCTGCCCATAAACATAACTACTAGAGTGTGGTGGCATGTAAATCGCACATATGATGTGAGGTTTATTATTGAAAAGTAATTTCACCCATATTTCTTCACGAGTGTTATCACCTACTTCAATAATTTGTGACAAAGTTTCTGTTTATGGCGATTAAGACACCTTCGCCTCTAGTTGTGTTAGTTTCAACATAGTTCCTGTCTTTCCTAAAAACAATATATCTTTCATCAATAAATTCATTGTTAAATATGTCATTACCTAACCAGTGGGTCTTATTCAATAACGCTGTAACTTGATTGGAATATATAAAGCTGTAGAACTTGTGCATTAGAATTTACAAAAGTGTTGATCGAAGAAGTCAGCTGGTTACTGAAGACCTAGAAGGTAGAATGGAAATGGGGCCCTACGTGAGTGAAAGACTTCAGATACCATTGTGGCTACAATCACCATCCTCTTCTGCGAGTGTTGAACCAAGAACTATTTGAAGATGAATTCCAAGATAGAACATTATTGAAGATAACATTGAGGTAATTTTATTTTGCCCATAACTCTTAAATGGTTAATAAATTATCACTTGAAATATGGAAACTACATTCAATTTAGCGTTGGGAAATGCAATAAATTTTCAAGCAATAAAATAAGTATTTCTTACAATTTTTCATTTTATTGTAATAATTGTAGATACTTAAATAAACTGCACAGGTAAATATACTGAAAATTCACAGTATGTGAGATTGTCACACCCAAATTGGGTAAAATCCGTGATCGATATATCTTATAATCAATTATAAATCAACTTGCATGCATATTAATTTTCTCACCACTTTTCATTTTATTATAATAATTGTATTTGCTGCTAACTACACCCAGTAAATACTGATATCTCACAATATGTGAGGCTACCACACTCAAATTTGTTAATAGATACACCTTACAATCAATAATAAATTAGTTTCATGCAATATAATACAAATTTCTCACCATCTCACATTTTATTATAATTTTATTTGCTAACTTGGGAAATTCCCTTCCAAATTGAGTATACCTTATAATAAATCTATGTATATGCAATAAAATAAATATTTCTGACCATGTTTCTTTTTATTAACCGACGCACATGGCAAAATACTGTTAAATTCACAATATGTGAGCCTGTCACATCCAAGTTGTGTAGAAGATATGCGTGTATTTGTTGATTCTATAGAATAGGGCGTAAAACATTTTAAAAATTAAGTAATTATAAATTTAATAAAATTATTATAATTATCTTTAATCGTTTTATTTATTTTTATTAGGTTGCCCCTGCAAACAGGGCATAGTCCCTACGGACGTAAATGAGTTTCGCAGTACCTAACCTTTACCTCAGAAAACCGCATAATAAAAACATGGGAGCAAATAATTCAAAACAAGATAATTGTATTAGGCATTTTATTTATCTCCATCAGCAGCATTGGGTACAAAAATAACATACTTAATTATGCCATACGCTCAAGTTCTGATTTTTGCTAATTTTCTTTTTCTAATGTTTGAATTATCTTTAATACGTTTTTAACAATCTAGTTCTACATCTCAAAAACAATTCTTTTGCGTCTTTATCCCCTCGTATAGAGATGCTTCTCTATATTTATATGGACACTTCACTTCTAGTAATTCATCATTATCTAGTAGTCCATCTGGGCTAGCTCCTAGAAATCCGCATTCATGCAACCAAATACCAAAACTTCGAACCTTTCGTTGCATATCTTCTTCAAATAGTTTAACTGCAACAGCTTCATTAGTTCTTCCCCATTGAATTGCGCGTACTCCATTCTAGTTATAAGATTCTGAACAAATTGTAAATTAATGTTAATTTCTAAAAATATCTAATGATGTGTAACATACCTGTTAATTGTTTATATAATGCTTCTGAAAATCTGTATCTTTTACAGCTGCCAGAACAATGCCGAATTTGGTAGCTGTTAATCTACTTTTTCGACAAACTAGCCAATTTTCATTTTTAAACTGCCCAACTGTTGCATCGGATATTGTGCAAATTTGTTCCTTGGATAACTTTAATTTTTTTATTAAAAGACCATTTTTATCACTTGAATTTCGATATTCATCAGACTAAATCAGTCTTTCAACGTCAGCACACAAGGTATTAATTTAGCTCACATTTTGTGTGCTAAGAAGCCAAGTAAAGCCGACAGCCCACCAAAATTATTCTGTCTCTATAACTATACAAATTGTGCAAGCTACTATTTGTTTACACAACTTTATAATAAGACGAGAATTATTAATGGCTGCTGGAGAAAGGAGATATTTATTAGAGGATTGTTTAGACGAAGAATCAATGGATCTTGTTGATATAAGGAAGACCGGTAGTACCTAATGCATACATTCGAAATGCATCAAATATTCGAGATAAATTCGCGGAATATTTCAAGAGACCTGGAACTGTACACTGGCAATGGGAAAAAGTATGAGAAATAATTTACTAAATTTTTATTAATAAAAAAATTATTCATTCGACTTCATTCTCTGTCTTTTCTAACAACTGTTTAAATTTTATTTGGAGTCGGGAACGTTTGTTGTATGGTAATCGGCTTAATCCGTCACCAATAATGATGCAGAAACCGCCGATAGCATCCTGTTGTCGGGGATTCTGTTTTAAAGTCTCAAAAATTGCTTCATGTAGTGGCGTAATCGATTCTCCTGAAAAACATTGGATATTAATTTATATAGGTACTTGGGCATTTATTGGATTAGAAATAAATTAACGTTAGAGCAATTGAATATACATACCCTTCCTTTTTTATTACAAGTCTCTGATGGCATCGAGCTTACACTTGTGCTCCCTGTAGGTGACAAGAAGTCTGCATTTTTTCGTTGCGGCAAGAAGTCTATACTTTCTGTTTGCGACAAGAAGTCTATATTTTCCGTTTACGACAAGAAAGTACTGCATGTTGGTTCTTGAACACCAGCAGTTTGAGGCCGAACCTGTGGTGGGGACGTTGGAATGTGATCTAAAATAAAATTAAATGAAAAATATTGCTTTGTGAACATCCCTGTAGATTTTTTCACACATACCGTGTATGTTCTACATCATCCAAAAACTTCATCAAATCGTAATATTTGAATGAGGATTTTTTTGGTGTTTGTTCAGCACCCGAACCACTTGGAACATATTCATTTTTATTTATTTTTTTTTGCTTCTGGTATAATCGTCCCTTACTTGCCGCCGTCACTTTTTAATTATTTCCACTGGGTTTTTTTCTGTAACAAATATTATATAATTACATATATTAGAGTGTTCCATTATTACACTAATTTTCGTTATTATATTTATATTGTCACCTTCTAATGTTAAATATATCTCCTGCCAGAGATCTTTAAATTTTTGTAGATTTCGTTCATTTACATTTATTCTAAAATCCCATAGCGGTCTTCTGGCATAAACAGCTGAAATCAACAGTTCTTCGAAGAAATGATCTTCCTCCGCTTCCACGGCTTCAGACCAGTTGAGTTCCTTGTTTTGTTTTACTAAAATCAATAAGTTTTATCATTGTTGTGTACAAACTTTTTACATTGGTTGGTATACATAATCAATGCTAATGTTAGCATGTATTTTTACAATTTAATTTATAAACTCCAGATTTATGGTGTGCTGGAGTGATATCTTTATTATTGAAAATACAGTTTATAAATTAAATTGTAAAAATTGTAATGGAGTGTATATTGGTCAAACTGGTCGTAATTTTAATATAAGATTTAAGGAACACATACGTTCATTTAAAACTAAAAAAGGAGATTCAACATATGCTAACCATCTTCTAGAAAACAACCATGCTCCTGAAGATCAAATAATACCGTTACATTTAGCCGATAAAGGGATTAAACTTAACCTTTTAGAGTCATTAGAAATTTCCAAGTTAAAGAAAAATACCGCTACCCCATTACTTAATGACAAGATTGACTTAATCTACACTCCCCTCTTTTCTGCTTGTGTGTAATCTTTGTATAAATACTCGTATATCTTTGTAATTTGTTATACTTGTCTGATGATGACCTTGTAGGTCGAAACTATAGTCACAGTGTGAAAATAAAAGTGATATTTAACTAAGTTATTCGTTTTATTATTTGCTATCATGTATCACAAATTTAAGGCTGAACAAATTCAAAAAGTATGATTAAGTTACTTATAGCCACAAAGTCAAAGTTTAATACAAAGTTAAGCAAAGAAAATAATAATAGGTTACCTGAACATGAAAATGTATTAATTTAGATCAATCTTGACAACTTCACAGAGCAGCTAATGTCTTCTGCTGATTCGGTGCACAGCGAATGGGTGGTAAGGGGGTTCTCTGGCCAACGTTAAAATGCGGTTAGCACCGTCAAGCCTTTAGTTGTCGCAAGGGCTCGCCTGATGATGACGTCAGTAGTTGCTATGGTTTGGCGCCCTGATTTACTCTGGATTGTTATTAGTTTTAACAATTGGCCAGTAGCGTAAGCAGCACAAACACGAGAGGCGATTCTTTGTCTTATTATAGTTTCAACACTGCTTTCAGAATCGGACGACTCGTTTTTGATGCTGATGTCGTCAGAGATAGTCAGTGTTTCGAACTTAATATTTGCTCCTAATTCTGCTGTTTCTATGGCACTATTGTTCAACTTTTGAAATCTATTTTGGCAGTCATTTTTTATTCGCTGCAGATTGCCAATAGCGTCATCACAAAGAGTGCCAAATTTATTCACTTGCTCTGCTATTTCGCGAGGAGACTTTACATCCGATGGTTCGGCGAGAATATTGATTCAGCCGAAAATTACCAAGTTCTAAAAAATCGTGAAAATCCTTCTTCGCATCTTTCAATAATTTTTTAGATTCCTCGTCCATGTTGTTAATAAATAGGTAAACTAAAACTAAACTAAATAGCACAAACGAAGATAAGAAAAGAAAATCACTAAACTCGTAACGTTAAAAGACGTTTTAAATTTATTTTGGCAGTCATTCTTGATGCGCTGCAGATTTGCAATAGCGTCATCACAAAGACTGCCAAATTTGAGTACTTGCTCTGCCATTTCTTCAGCAGACTGCATCGCTGGTTCGGAGAGAATATTGATTCACCCGAATATTACTGAGTTCTAAAAAATCCGCTAAGTCTTTCTCCGCATCCTTCAATAATTTTTTAGATGCCTCCATGTTGTAAATAATAAACTACTAAACTATTGAAAAACAACGCCGAACGTAGGATTGAAACTAAACTAAATAACTCACGAAGATAAAAAAAGAAAACTCGTAACTTTAAAAGACGTTTTAAATAACACATTTATACCCTGGACGCCGAACAGATGGAGTAATAAAATAAATGGGTAGAGCCTAATTTGCGCAGTACGATGTGCTCAGAAGCCTGCGTTACAAGCTACAAATTTCAAAACGGTGAAGAATTGAAGAGGTTTATTTAAAATAAATATAATTTTAAAAGAGATAGAAAGTCAAATTTAAACATGATTCATCTATTTATTCATATTATAACTTCATGATATATAATTTCAAAATAATTATGAAGTTAAAATAAACCAACAACACGAACCCAAATGACAGAAAAAAGTTATAGTTATAGTTATGCCGGTTATAGTAGTTTCCGTAGTTACCGATCTCAGCTGTCGAGTTCGCCGTTCAGTGTAAAACTGGTCTACCAATAGCAATACAGTATTTCAATTTCGCGCACATTTGTGGGAGGAGTATCTACTCCATCTGTTCGGCGTCCAGGGTAAAACATGAAAATAGTTGTGATTTACCAACTTTTCGCGGCGCTGTATGTCAGTGGCGTACTTACTTATTTTTATTTATTCTGCACTTATTAATCTTTCGAATTTGACCTTAAACAACAACAAAATTTCGCTTGTGGCGCTTTTTCTTATAATACAATTAACAATTATTGTAAATGCACATCACCACCACTGAAAGAACTGCAAGATATCCGCCAACGCACGTTGAGCAATATTTGTTTTAATAGACTTGTTTAGTGGTTACGTCATACTGGTTCCAAACAACGTTCGTTGCTAAGACCGTTGCTATGCAAGTCGGTAAAACAGGCTGGTTTGACGTTTGCCGTTTGACAATAACTGCGTCTTTAAATTTATTTTGAGATTTAATTGTTTAAAAGTGGCTTAAAAACACGTAATAAAGTTTAGTTCCGTAATAAATTATTTTATAAACGATTTTTGATTGTCAAACCAAACTGTTTTATAGACTAGCATAGCAACTACCTTAGCAACGAGTGGCCATTTTCTTGTTTGGAACCAGAAAGTGACGTCACACTAAACAAGTCTATTATTATACAAAACATTTTTATTTTTAAGACTGATGTCTGGGTACGCCACTGCTGTATGTACCATTGTTACGTTTTACAATAACGAGATGGCGCCACTGCACTATATCGCTCCTTTTCTATTCTGTGTCTTATTGTTCATATCAATATGGTTCATATTTGACGCCATTTTGTCACCTTGTGCTCTGAGTGATTTGCGATTTTACTATAATTATTAATAATACAGTTGTTATTTCTCATTATTTGTTTTTAGTTTTTGTTGTCATTATTTTTGTTTTTATGTGGTTGTTTTGAGGCATGTGTTTTGTAAGATTTTTCGAAGACAACGCGTGTGAAAACAGCAATAAAGTTCCCAGCAATAATTTTGTCGCAACCATACCGTTTCATAAAGTGTTGCTCACAGCGCTACCGGCAAGCTGCTAACCTCAAGGCCGCTCAAGGCATTGAAATAAACTTCTAAAATAGACATATTTACAACAATAGCAATACTTGTAGGACTATATAGGTAAATTGTTAAATTGTTATTGTATTTATAATGAAATAAGTTCTTGAAAATGACTTTCGTAGTATAAATGATACAGAAATACGAGGGGGGACCCCAAAAAAACGGGAATTTCGTCATAATTTCTTTATTTCTAAATATTTTTATACCAAATTTGTATCGCCTTCAAATATTCTCCCTTGACCATAACGCACCTCTCCAAACGATCCTTCCATTGTTCAAAACATTTTTAAATTCGCTTATCGAGATGCTCTTTAGGCCTTTCAGCAATTTTTGTTTTACCTCCTCCAAAGTGGCAAAACGCTCTCCTCTCATGTACCTTTTAAGTCTAGGTGAGTAGGGGAGGTGGACACCTTAGAAAAAAATTCAGGGTCCTCTTCGAGCTGATTTTGAAGCTCAAAACATGCCTAAAGTCGACGCTCTTTTTGCTCGCCTGTGAGAAGGCGAGGGACAAATTTGGCTGCAACTCTTGTGCAAATCTTCGGATAAAATCCTCCGAATTGAACTCCATGATACTCCAGACATCTCACAGAGTTGATCAATGTTTTGGCGACGGTCCTCACGAACGAGAGCATTAATTTTGTCGACGTTTTCGTCACATCTTGACGTTGAGGAGCGTCCTGAACGGGGTTGGTCTTCAATTGACATGTCTCCATTTTTAAAACGTGAAAACCACTAGTAGACTCTGGTTTTACTTAGGACAGCATCCCCATAAGCAGTTTCCGCGGCCGATTTCCCCAACAGGAAACAAAATCGGCCATCACGTTTTCGGCGAAATGAAAAAAGTTGTTACACTAAAAAAATTCTCACGAGTGAACCGATGCACTCACAGCGACACAACTTTGCACACTAACTCAGGAGACGTGTCCCTAAGGGACACCTGGCCGAAAAATGGGTTCCCCCACTCTCCCCCCAAACTGAAGCTCAATTCCCGTTACTTTTGGGTCCCCCCTCGTATATTGTACGTATTACTGCACACATTGGGAATATAACTTATTTTTCTAATAACTTAAATAATAGTTTTAGTCCAGTAACCTTGTCATGGTTATAATGGGCCTAAGTTGCATCAAGTGGTGGTAGTAGGTTTTTTTTTCTTGTATGGAATATGCCTGAGATGCAAAATCCAACCTAACCTAACCTAACCTTTTTTTTTTTTTGTGGGTTGGAGAGAATGCTCATGCACACCTAGCATCATGCCGAAGCAGCGGATGCCCTCCAGGGGGAAAAGGTAGTGTGGGACTCTAGTCATCCGCTTTCGCCTCATCTGACTAGCCTACCCACTAAACTCTCCCGTCCCTGTAGCCCCTTCCCCCGTGGAACTAGCATGAGCCATTACTTCGCGGGGGGAGGTTGTCTGGTTTTTTATCGCCTTTCGGCCTCTCTCTCTTCTTCTTCTTTGGTTCTCATTATCTTCTGGATGGCTTGTTTCACCGCTCTCCAGTTCCCCTCCGTCTCTATCATTTTCTCAATTATGTTCTCTGGAGTTAGGTTCTCACCTATCTCTCTGTACATCTCTCTTCTTTCTTCGTCCCATCTGGGGCACTGGAAGATGGTGTGCTCACACCATCAGTATTATCACTGACCAGCAGTATTTCCGTTTTTGTTTCACTGGCCGTTATGGCCAGCATATCATGCGCTAGCGGGGATCTGTTAGTATTCAGTTGCAACAGCTTCATTTTCGGTGTTGATGTTGTTGTCTTCTATCGTCCCATCTTCCGTTGCAATAACTTCATTTTGGTTTTCGTTATCATCCTCAGAACTACTATTGCTATCTCTTCTCGGCCCGTCCTTGTTTGTAGGTCTTCTGTCTCCATTTGCGGGCGCAAGGTTGGCCTCTTCCTGCCTCTTCTTTTCTCTGTATGTTCTGAGTTGCTGCCTGTATTTTCGGCATCTGGTGGTGTTTGCCCAGTGTGTGGTATCTTCACAAATCCAGCATCTCATTTGTTTACAGTCCTCCGCTTTGTGGCCTTCAGTGCCGCATTTTCTGCAGCTTCTGCTTTTATCCTCCCCTGTACATTCTCTTGCCAGATGTCCGGCTTCAAGGCATTTATAGCACCTTGGCAAGGTTACTCTTTCCTGGACGGAACACCTGCACAGACCTATTTTTATGAACCTCCTCTTAATTAAGGTGTCCGCCATTTCTGGAGGTGCGGTGACGGTCGCGTTTAACGTCCCCGCATACCCTTGCCTGATTGATATTGCGTCGATTTCTTCTTTGGTCCTTAAGCTTTCTTCAATTCCTTGCTTAACCTCCTCCTCCGTTGTCCCGAGACTCATGCCTTTGATGTGAAGTATTTTCCTCCTTTCTCTATCTGGATTCTTTACTTTAACTCCAGCTATTTTTTCTTCAATTTTTTTGCTTAGTGTTGATATTTTGTTTTCCCCATTTTTCCCGCTTAGCACCATCAGCATATCTCCCTTTTGGGTCATTCTTATGGTGTTTATATCCACCCCCGTTGTTTCAATATCCGTTTTGATTTTCCAAACGTCGGCTGCTAGGTCTGCGTATGTCTTCTCCCCTCTATAAATTATTAATGCTTCCGTCTTGCGATCGCTTTTTAGTTTAGTTTTCTGTTTTATTTTAGGGAAATTTCTATCGTATGTCCCGTGTGTCGATTTTTTCCTTTCTCGCTTTGGGTGTTCGTAGTAGAAGAGGTCTGTTCCGTTTTCGATATGCGTATATCTTAGGATTTTCCGGATATACGTCTCCTCCTCTCCATCCGCAGTACTTGCTATGGCTAGTTTCCGTGCCCCGTTTGCACCTATTTGTTCCTGCAATTTTTTGACCGCCTCGTATACGTCTTCCCAGTCCTTCTTTTCTTTGGTTTTTGCCGGTATTTTTATATTGTACAGGTGGTTTGTAGCATCAGTTATCTTTCCATCCTCCGTTGTTAGACTATTTGTGTTTTTTATAAACGCCAAGCCTGCTTTTTTGATTGGTCTGTTTATAATCATCTCCCCACCAGCATATTTCCCTGCTACTTGTTTAAGGATGCCACTTTCTGTAGTATCTCCACTCCAGTGGACAATTAGAGTGTCCTGGTCTCCGGCTAATGGGTTTCCTTCTTCTTTTTTAAGTTTTTCCATTACCTCTTTCGGCCAGTCATATTTTGCAACCTCCCAAAAATCTTCAAATTTCTTCTCAGTGCTTTGTACTTTTTCAGTTATCATTTTCACCTCAATTCTCCTATCTTCCGCCGCTCTTTTCCGTTCGTCAATCGCGGGCCAGACGGCCGTTTGGGTCGACGCTTCTAACTCTTCCACCCTCCGTTGTAATTTCCTGATTGTATCTCCATTTTCTTTCTCTATCTGCTTTCTTATTTTTTCTATTTCTTCTCTCTTCTCTTTCTCAAAATCACCTTCGAGGATTCTTATCTCCTCGTAGGTAATTCTGCGTTCTTCATCCAATTGTTTTTTAATCTTGGCTATCTCCATTTTCTGTTTCTCCAATTCTTCTATCAGTCTTGTTTCCTCATATGATGTTTCCGTTTTGTTTATTGCCTCCTGCTTTTCTTGTTTCTTATTTTTTTTGTACGCTCGGAACTTCTTTCTTAAGTTTTCAATATTAGCCTTGATCGGTTTTGCAGTGTTTGTAAATTTCTCTGTGGCGAGGTTTCCAAGTTGAGCAATTAGTTCCTCCAGACTATTTATCTCTTCTTCTTCCTTTTCCTCCATCTTGTGTTGTTTCTCCTTTTGTTTTCTTTGTTCTTGTTCTTGTTTATGTTTTTGTTCGTCATTTTCTTTTGTGTTGCTATCCTCTGTCGTTTGTCTACTAGATGATTGCGGTAGTTTCCAAAGATCCCGCCGCAAGTCCTTATGTTTTTTCCAGAGCATTGCTCTCGACGCGGCTCTCTTTCCTTGTTGTCCTGTTTCTTCTTCTTCTTCCTGTTCCGTTTCATTTCTTTTCCTTTTTATTGTATCCTCATCAATATCTCTCCCGGCTGGTTCTGAAGCTGATCGTGGCCTTGGTGGTGTACGCTGAAGCCTGTGAATAGCTTGGAAGATATCTTTCCCATCTTCTATTTCTTTTTCCTTTCTCTTTTCCTTTCTGTCCTCTACATTTTCGTCTTTGTTTGTCTCTGCATTTCTTTCCTCTTCATCCTTTTTTCCACTAGAGGTGATGTTGATCACCGACGAGTCACTTCCCGTCGTATCCTCTCCATGTTTTGTCTGCTCATATTCTTTCCTTTTGTCTCCTATGTGTTTCGTGTCCTTCATCGGTGTGTAGAATGTTTCGTTTCCCTCATCAACTTCTGCCACATTATCCGTTATTTCGCCGGAGAACGTTGACCCGTCTGTGTCATAACCCGCCTCCATCCTTTTACTCTCTTCCGCTGCTTTCCCTATCCCCGCGATATTTGCCCCTCCCGTATCCAGTGGGGCAGCGTCTGCAGATGCAGACGACGGGATTTCCTGCGTCGCAGGACCCGCTCGGGAAGATTGTTTGATATCGCTACCTTTCATCATCCTTCTCCTTCCGCATTTTATACCTACTGCCAGGTATCATCTCGTGTCCTGTTCCATCGCCGAGTCGGGGGTCCCTCCCTAGCCCACTAGGGAGGGCGGTTGGCTAGGTCCCCGGGGGCGCCACTCCCCGTTTTCACCTCGAGGGGTTTGATTTCGGAGTGACCTTCTCCTAGACGGGTTGCCTTCACCGCGGCTATCGAGTCCCGTCTACCCGTGGGTGACCGCCCACTCTGGGTCAGACGTCACCACCGTTGCAGGTGCCGCTTAGTCTTCCAGCCACCAGTGAGTCCTGGCCCGCTGTACTAAGCCCCCCCACCACGTCAAGGTGGACACCCCCGGGAGGGAACCTAACCTAACCTTTTTTTTTTTTTTTTTTTTTTTTTTTTTTTTTTTTTTTTTTTTTTGGGTAGGAGAGAATGCTCATGCACACCTAGCATCATGCCGAGGCAGCGGATGCCCCCCGAGGGGTAAAGGTAGTGTGGGACTTTAACCCACTAAACTCTCCCGTCCCTGTTACCTCTCCATAGCCGGAACTACGTTGGTATTACTTCAACTATGGAGGCTACTGTATGCTTATCTTCTATCGTCCTTCTCTTTTTCTTCCATGACCGCGGTTATCATTTTCTGGACTGTTTCCCACTCTTCCTCTCCCTCCAGCATTGTGGATATCATGTTATCTACATTGAGTGTCCTTCCTAATTTGTTGTTTGTCTCTTGGCGCAGATTTTCCCATTTTTCACATTGGAACATAGTGTGTTCCGGCGTATCTATATGGTCACAGTACCTGCATTTGTCGTCTTCTTTTTTCTTTATTCGTTTTAGGTATGACATAAAGCACCCATGTCCGCTGAGAATTTGGCTCATATAGTACGTGGTTGTTCCGTGCTTGCGCTCCACCCATGGGGTAATGTTAGGAATTAGCTTTTTTATCCAAGTATCCCCCTCTTGAGCTTCCCATGTTTCTTGCCATTTGTTGTTTGTTTCCTTTTTTAAGGCTTCTTTTTCTTGCTTCGTTTTCCCCATGCTTTTTGCCCTTTCTTGCACTAGTAGATGTATTGGTGGGATTCCTGCAATGACCAGGGCCGCCGTTTTTGACGTGGTCCTGTATCCTCTGCCTACTAGCAGGGCCAGCTTTCTCTGTATGCTGCCTAATCTTTCCGCATTCTTCTTTACTTCCAGAGCTGACACCCAGACTGGCGCTGCGTAGAGGAGCATAGAGTGGACTGTCGACACAAGTAGTCTCCTTTTTTTTTCCGCTGGTCCTCCGATTCGCGGGAGAAGCCGTTTGAGGTTGGTGATCATGCTTTCAGCCTTTATAATGGTTTTTTCTATATGGATGCCGTGGTCTAGGCGGTTTCCAAGCTCCATTCCCAGGTATCTGATGTTTTTTTTTGGGATGATTTCAAAATTCTCTAGGTTGAAATAAATTTCTCTTGTGTCTTTTTTCCCGCTGAGTATGATGCTTTCAGTCTTGTGTACGGCAAGCTCTATACCCTTGTCTCTAATCCACTGGTGTACTCTGTGTATTGCCTGGTTCATGTAATACATTAAGTCTTCCTTTCCCTTGGCAGTGGCCATGATTGCAATGTCGTCTGCGTATGCTATTAGGGTCGTCCTTTCTGGCATTTGTAGCTGTAGTAGAGAGTTGTAGTATACGTTCCACAACTTTGGCCCTAGTATTGACCCCTGCGGTACCCCGCAGCTTACCGTATACACTCTTTCGTTTTCTATTGTTCTTTTATTCAGGTAGCTCTTTATGATGCTCCTCAAATAATTTGGAGCATCCATTTCCTCTAAGGCTTTATTTATTTCTGCCCAGGGGGCTGAATTAAAGGCGTTTTTAATATCAAGAGTTACCATTGCACAGTATCCTCTTGTTTTAATTGTCTTCCCCATCTCTTTCTTAGCAATTTCTTGGACTTCCTGTATTGCGTTTATGGTGGAGCGATGCTTTCTGAAACCATATTGATGCTCAGAAAGTTTTTGATTTTCTTCCAGCCAATTTGCCAGTCTGGTTTCCAGTACAATCTCTAGAAGCTTCCCTTCCGTGTCTAACAGGCAGAGCGGTCTGAAGTCTGATGCTTCGAGTCCTTTTTTCCCTGGCTTCCTGATCAATACTACTCGTGCCTTCTTCCATTCGTCAGGGTATTTCGCGGTTCTGATTACCTTGTTAAAGGTTTCTTCAAAAACTTCCGGATGATTTTGCGCAACTATTTTTGTAATTTCCGGAGGGATTAGGTTTGGACCTGGTGCCTTACCGTTTCTCATCCTTTTGCTGGCGGTTTGAATCTCTTCCCTAGTTATTGTCTCTTCATAGTTTTTTAGTGTATATTCAGTTTCTTTTATCTCATGGGTAGGGAATAGTTTCTTTATTATTCTTTCTTTTGTTTCTGTCTCTATATTCTCATGTGGCATGAGTTTATGCTTTTTAACAACAATCTGATAGGCTTCCCCCCAGACGTTGTCCTCTACTTCTTCTATAAGCTTATTCCATGCTTTGTCTTTTTCTTTGCAGATAGCCTTCTTCAGGGTTTTCTTGGCCGCTTTATATTTTTCCCTGGCATTTGCTATTTCTCTGTCCTGTTCTATAGTTACTGGCCTCTTGATGGTCTTGTTAATTCTTGTCAATCGTCTTCTATGTTTATTTGTTTCTTTCCGCTTTTCCGCTATATCTTGCGTCCACCAGTACACTGGTTTCTTTTTTGCGTTCTGTGTCTTTTTCTTCATGGTTGCGTTGCAAACCTCTTTTAGGAGGTTTGTCAGTTCTTCCGGTGTTTCTATTTTTCTTTGTTTTACTATTTGTTCTATAGTTATTGTAGTGTTCTCGTTTTGTAGGGTGTTTACGTTCCATCCTCTTTTGCTGGTGCCCCTTCTATAGCTATCTTCCTTCCCTCGTTTGTCTATCTGGAATGTTATGGTTTTATGTGGGCTCATATTTTCAGAATCGTTAGTCTCCCACCCTCTTATGCTTCTTATAAGTTTTTCTGTACATGCAGTGACGTCAATAAAGGAAACTCCGTTTTTATTGGCAAAAGTCGGAGTGTCGCCTTGGTTTGCTATGTGCAGCCCGCGGCTATGTAATAGCTCTGATAGTAGTTGTCCTTTTCTGTCCGTATAGGAGGATCCCCATTCTGCTGATTTAGCATTAAAGTCTCCCCCTATTACTATTTCTGTCTTTGTTTTATTTAGGCTGTGTTCTAAATCTTGAAGATGTTCTTCGTATCTTTCTATACTTGTGTTGGGTGGAAAGTAGCAGCTATAAACTGTCATTTCTGGTGTTCGTACCCACACGTAGCCCATTCCTTTTCCCCAGTCTGCCACTGCTATCTTTTGTGTACTACAGATCAAGATTGCCGCTGATAGTTCTTCATCCGTTTTCCAGGTCTTTTGACGCCCTATGATCTTCTGATTTGGCTCGCTCGCGATCACTATGTCTGCGCTTCCGTCTTTGATGTCTGCGTGCAGGAGATCATGGGCGCCCGCCGCTCTGTTTAGATTTACTTGGATGAACTTAATCATTGCTTGTTTTTTTTGTTTTTAGCTTCTCCGATTAGCTTTCTAAATTTTTTGCAGCTGGTGCTGTTAGCCCTGTGGCCTGTCTCTTGACAGTTCCAGCAGTAAGCGGGTTCCGTGCAGTCTGCTATTTTATGGTCATGTTTGCCACACTTTAGGCAGGCTTCTCTCCTATCTAAGCCCTTGCAATTTCTTATCGTGTGCCCTGTTTCTTTGCATCTGTAGCATATGGGTACTATTGTTTTTTCCCTGATTGGGCATTTACACAGCCCTATTAGCAGGTATCCCTTGTCTCTCAGGGCTTTCCCGGTCTCTTCATCTGCCATGATTGTGGTCTTTTGCGTCCCTCTGGGTCCGGGTCTCAATTGCTTTACCATGAAGCCTTTGCTTTTCCCCGTGATTGTTTCTATGGCCTTTTCCACTTCTTCTGTTGTTGTTTCCAGGTCCATTTCCGCTACTATCATTTCTATTTTCACTGTGTCTGTTTGAAGCTTTAGTCCTGGAATTTTGTCTTCTAGGGCTTCTTTCAGGGTCACTGCGTCCTCCTTATTTCTGAGTACCATTAATAGGTCCCCATTTGTAGTCTTTCTCATGCTATTTATGTTTACACCGCTATTTTGTATCTCTTGTCCTGTGGATCTTACTTGCTTTACTAGATCTGCGTACGTTTTCCCTTCTTGTGCTTTTATTATTACTGCCCCCGTCTTTCTTGGTCTTTTCTTCTCCGTCTTGCTTTCCGTGTTTTCTTTTATTTTTCTTCTTTCCCTAGGGTGGGCTCCGTCCCATGTCCCTTCTTCTTCGTTTGTGATTGTTTCCGTGCCCTCGTCATTTCTTTTGTTTTCTTGTTCATTCTCTTCTCTTTCTTCTTCGTGGGTCTTATCTTTCTTTTGTTCTTTCTCTTGGGTCTTTTTTTTCCTTTTTTCATGCCGTGTATGTTGATTTCTATATCTGTGTTATAGAATATTATTTCCATCATTTTCCTGATATCTCCCCATCTCAGTTTTGTTTTTCCTCCTCCTATTTTTTCCATTGCTACACTTTTAATGTTGTGCTTCACTAATTGTGCCCTAAGGTCTAGGAGGCATTTGTAGACGTTTTCTATTTTAATTTCTTCTTTTGCTTTTTCTCTTGTTCTTATATAGAAGGAATGCCTGCTTATCGTTTTCATTCCTTCATTAGTTTCTATTTCCGCTTTATTATTGATATACGTGGCTTTTCCAGTTTCGGTGGTTGCCTCAGTGTATATCGCGTATTCGAAAGCGTCTATATCTTCTTTTTCCTTCTTCTTGATTTGATTTTTTTCTGTGTCTCCTCCGTTTGGAATATCTCTTACTATCGTCGTTGTGAGTACCGCGTTTGCAAGTTTTTCCTCTGTGAGGATGGTCCTATCATACAGTTCTTGCTTCCAGAATTTCTCCATCATTCTTTGGGCCTCCTCGTAGCTGTCACACTTTTCGACCTTGTCAAGTGTTTGGGTCTCTTTGTTATTTGTTGCCTCGGAGGGCACTCCCTCTGCGTTGTTTTGTTGTTTTGTTCTTTCTCTCAGTTTTACATTTTCTTCTTCAAGTTTTCTTATTTTTTCTTTTAGCTCATTTATTTCTACGTCGTTTTGATCTTCTGTTTGTTCCCTGTCCCTTTTTATGTTCTCTTCTATGAGTTTTGCGTTGTCATTTGAGATTTCCTGAATTTTTGCCTTAATTTGCTCTTCCTTTTTTTGCATGATTTCCCATTCCTTATTGTTTGAGCTGAGCCATCTACTCATGCATAGTCTGATCTCCTTGGCCTTTTGTTTAATCTCTACTTTCGTGTTTGTGTATGTTTCTGTGAGTTTGCACAGTTCTACAATCGCTCTTTCCAGGTTGTTCGTCGGTAGAGTGTTTCTTACAGTCTCTGTTACCTCTATCACTTCTTCCAGTGAGAGGTGGGGAGGGAAATCGGCTTGAGTTTCCTCTCTGCTTTTTGGTCTTACTTGGGGGCTTGGGTTTCCTTCTTTCTTTCTTTTTCCTTGGTTTCGCCTTGTAGGTCAGGGAAAATTTGTTTTCCCTGGGTTAGAAGGCGGTTTAAAGAGACCACCTTTTTGGTGATAGGGGTGTGCTCCTCGTTATCGGTGTCCCTTTTTCTTTTGGGGGTGCCGGATCCCGTAAGATCCTCTATTATTTCGCTTGCCGCGGTTCTCACTGCCTCTTCGAAGGTGCACGCCGATTGTGACCTTTGTCTGGGCGGGGATCGCATCAGAGTTCTTCCTGTGAAGGGATGTAGGGCAGTCCTTTCTACCTTCTCTCTGTCACCATCCTCTGTCTTTCCTTTACCTCCGTCGCTTCCCTCCTTCTGGTTTCCCATTGTCTGGCCGTTATCCTTTACAGTTTGTATCTCCTCTATGTTGCTCTCAGCCGGGGATCCCAACTTCCCCTCTGAGCGCTGTCCGGTTGTATTGCCTAAGTCCTCATCAATATTTATCCGTCCCGTGTCCGTTTTGCGTGTACCGTGTCCATCGCCGTCGTCACCATTTCCCGAAATAAAACTCATGAATAGTCCCACGAGTGGGGAAGTACTAAACAGACCACCGGGATAGTGCTCCCTTATCCCGGCTAGACTAATATACTGCAGGGGACGCCAATTCCTGCAGGTCGCCGTTAGCGGTGGGCTCACGCCCCACCATGAGCCCTTCGGCACGGTACGACGTAACACCTTAAAGCTGCGGCTTTGTTAACGGGGTAGGCTCCCCGCTCGTGTCCGTGGCTGCCGGTCCGTCAACTGCCTTCTCTGGTTATTGGGTGGTTGGGAGCACTCCGTCTCCAGTTCCAGCGATCCATCGAGGGGTTTTAATTCGGAGTGACCTTCTCCTAGGCAGGCTGTCTTCACCACGACTAACGAGGCCTGCCTCCCCGGGAACCTAACCTAACAGACACCCTGTGCCATCCGGGTCACAGGGTAGTGCTGGGATTCCGAAAGATCGGAGACCAGCTAAAAACCCCCTCCCTTAAGCCCAAAGAAGCGACAGTCCCGCCGAAGCATATATCTCATCACTCCTCGTTGTCTATAGTTTTTTTTTAAAAATTTACGTGTTACCTTCAAGTTCTCTGCGCCTTTCATCCTCTTCCTTCTTTTTCAGGATATAGGTAATCCAGTTACCAATCATTTCCCAACCATCTTTACTATCGGTCATTATACTTACAACATTCGAGGTTATTACCTCACCATTAATTTCCTCCTCCAATGCCTTTTTCTCCCTCTTCCATTTATCGCAGTGGACTTACTATAGACCCATCTGTTATTGCCTACCGCAATGTTTTTTATTCGGTTCGGAAGCCACCACAAGATCAATATTCTCCTCCCTCTCGACCCACGCTAGCGCACTGTGTGCGTCCTTGCTCCGGTTGAGGTTTGTTTGGAGAATAGTGATCTGGGAGGTGCCGCCGCTATTGATACCCTGGTTGCGGGTGTCCGGTTTCTTAGTCCTGCGTGTGTGCCCCATTATTAGTTGTGGCCCATTCTCGTGCTTGGGGTCTCCGCCCCCCGTTTTCCCTTTCTCTCTTTTGTCTGACGGCCTTTCTGAAGATGGGGCACGCCATTGTTGCTGTTCTATGGTCTCCGCTCTCGCTCGGACATGAGAAACATTTTAGGGGTTTGGTGCACTCGTTATTTTCGTGTTTCAAGTCCCCACAGTTACCGCAGCGGTCTGTGCGGTCGGGGCCTTTGCATGCTCTCGCCATGTGCCCTGCTTCGTGACATCTTAGGCACCGTGGGATGCTTACTCGGGCCCTTATGATGCATTCACTGTAGACTACCTGCATGCGACCCATTTCTAGTAGCCTCTTGGCCATAGTAGGAGTGGTCTTGAGGGTAGCGCTTTTTTTTATCTCTTACCACTCTCCCTATGTTTTCAATTTCAATTATTTCCTCCGTATCAGGCCCTACAGCTCTATTCAGGGCTTGTCTGATCTCCTCTTTTGTTGTCAGTTCGTCCAGTCCCGAAAGGAATAGAATTTGCTTTCTAGCACCTGCCAATCTCATTGTGACCTCATTACCCACCTTCTTTTCCATAATTTCCTTAACTGTTTGTAATTTATTACTATCTTTTTGTAAAACCACCACCATGTCCCCTCTAATGGACTTGTGTACATTTTTTATTTCTATGTTTTGTTGCTTCAGGTCTGCTTCAATGGATCGCATATTCTGTAGCATGCTTGCGTATGTTCTAGTATCTGACTTATTAATGATTATGGCATCCGTGTCTTTTTCGTTTTTCCCCTTTTTACCCCTCGCTGGTGGTTGTAATCGTTCCTTTGCTTGTCGATTTTCAGGTTCTCTGTCCGTGTCCGCGGTCCCAGCCACCTGTGCCACACTACCCCTCTTACGGCCTCTATTATTATGCCTAAAAACAGTGCAGTTGTATAGTTCGGTTTTATGTACGATGGCCTTAGCCATCTTAGCCACTAACATTTCGTGGTCCTCCAGTCCCACCGAGATGCTAATGGTCGTATCTGTCTCCTGTTTCCTAGTTTCAATTGCATTTTTTAGGAGGTTATAGACCCTCTCCCAGTTACTCTCATTCATATCTCCTGACTGGACTTTGATGCTTGTAATTGTCTGGGTTTGCTTGGTCTCCTGTTCTCCTTCCGTAATAAATTCGCTGGAAGAGCGGAGGGAGGTCATATTTGTGTTGTCTATTTCCCTGTCGATGAGTTTCATGCCTCCTGGTATCTTTTCCCTAATGTAGTTAACTAACCCATTAGTGTTTTTTCTTTTGTCCCCGTCCCAGTGAATGAGAATGAGGTTATCGGCACCTTTAGTTAGGGGGTTCCCCATTTCCATCTTAATGGGTTCGATTGCCTTCTTGGGCCATCTCTCTTGCATCATCTCCAGTTTAGCCTTAAAGTTTAAGTCGGCATCTTCTATTCTTGATTCAATTGCCCTGACTTTATCGTCGTCATTGAGAAGCTTGCTAGCTGTTTCGTATTTCTCTAAGGTCAGTTCATATTTGTCTTTGATCATTTGCAATTGTTGCTGGTATTTGATCTCGGTCTCTTTGCAGAAGTCCTCCTTTTCTTTGTGGTACTGCTCTTCAAGTTTTTTTTTCTAGCTCGCAATTGCTGTCGTGCAGCTGTCTTTCTACGTTATCTATGCTTCTCTTTAATTTGCTTAGAGTAACGCCCTTGTTACTTTTCAGGTTGTAGAAGGCTGCGTGTAGCTTAGTTGCTATTTGTTTAATTGGGTCTGCAGTGTTGGGGACTTTTTCATGTACCCATTTGTCTAGATCTCTCAATAGGTCTGCCATTTCTTGGGTATAGTCCTTATACCTTTTAGGTGGATGTTCAATATTTATTTTGCTTAAGTTTTCCAAGCTATCTTCCTCTCTCTCTCTTTTGCTATGTATTTGAGAGTCATCTTTTTTTCTACTGGTGCTGTCACTTATGACTATAACTTCTTGATCTAATGTGGATACTGCAGTATTGAGTGAACCTCTTTGGTCGATAGGATCAATACTTGTTTCAAACAATACTCTATTTTCCTTGCCCAGGAAACAAAATCGGCCATCACGTTTTCGGCGAAATGAAAAAAGTTGTTACACTAAAAAAATTCTCACGAGTGAACCGATGCACTCACAGCGACACAACTTTGCACACTAACTCAGGAGACGTGTCCCTAAGGGACACCTGGCCGAAAAATGGGTTCCCCCACTCTCCCCCCAAACTGAAGCTCAATTCCCGTTACTTTTGGGTTCCCCCTCGTATATTGTACGTATTACTGCACAAATTGGGAATATAACTTATTTTTCTAATAACTTAAATAATAGTTTTAGTCCAGTAACCTTGTCATGGTTATAATGGGCCTAAGTTGCATCAAGTGGTGGTAGTAGGTTTTTTTTTCTTGTATGGAATATGCCTGAGATGCAAAATCCCTCCGGAACACAATTGTCTACAATCTGAGACCAAAATGGGCTCGGTAGCCCTAATAGTTTCCGATATACAGCTTTTCAAAGTTTGGAAAAATCTACAAATTTGAAACTCCAACCGTTTCTCTTCTACAAAAATTTTAATATATTCTCTCGGGGAAAAACTTTAAATTTCAGCTCAAACAAGACCAGTGAAAGTTTTCGACAGAATGTATCGTATAGAAAAAAGTACGAGGAATTCAGTGCTGCAAACCGGAAGTCACTATTATTATTCGTTCAGAAATTATAGTTGATTAAACACAATAAACAAAAGAATAAACAAAAATTTTACTATATTCTCTCGGGGGAAAACTTTAAATTTCAGCTCAACCAAGGCCACTGAAAGTTTTTGACACAATGTCTCTTATAGAAAAAAAACCGAGGAATTCAATACTGCAAACCGGAAGTCACTATCATTATTCGTTCAGATATTATAGTTGATTAAACACAATAATGAAAAGAATAAACAAAATTTTTACTATATTCTCTCTGGGAAAAACTTTAAATTTCAGCTCAAGCAAGACCATTGAAAATTTTTGACAGAATGCATCTTATAGAAAAAAGGACGAGGAATTCAGTGCTGCAAACCGTAAGTCACTATCATTATTCGTTCAGATATTATAGTTGATTAAACACAATAATGAAAAGAATAAACAAAAATTTTACTATATTCTCTCGGGAGAATGTGTGTACATAACCGGTTGCCTAGCAACGCCCCTCGCTAGCCGGGCTGGGATTGGCCTGTGACGTCACTTCATTGTTAGACCTCCCAGGTTGTCGGCAAGTCAAGTCTGAGCGGGAGAGTACGTGCGGTAGTCAGTATCACAGACCAAAGATAGCTTATAGACTACCGGCTCCTGTGTTATCGGCTGTAATCGTGTAGGCTGCGCCATCTCGTGTAGGGTGCGACAACTAATCGTTGGTTCGCGCGCTTGTAGCCCATTTCAATATTATAAAATTATTTCAAAAATATGAGTAAAAAAACAAATTTAACAAAAATTTATATTTATTTATTTGTTATATCTTGTCATATACTTTTTATGCAACTTTTAATACAATTGAAACTTATTCAATTCACAATCGACATTTACAATTTTCCATCCACGAATTGTCGTTTTCATCGTTTATGTAACAACTTAAGATTAACATAATTGTCTTCTTTATAATAATTTATTTAACAATAGATTTATGCTCTTCATGTTATGAAATCAAAACTAACATTATTAACTACTTGTTAGTGTAACAATTTGTAAACATTTTTAACATGTAACTGGTCACTTAAAATATTTAATGTTAATTTCTTAATTTCTACGAAGCACTCTGTCGTTTCACAATTTGGATAAATTAATCGTTGCACATTGTCGTACTCCATGTTGTGTTCCTACTGTACTGGCCAACAAGTCTTCTTTAAATACTGCATAGTTTTTGACGTTTTAAAATAAAGCCAGGTCAGTAGGAATACGTCTTAAATGCCAGGGAAGATTCGTAAACGCTCTTGGTTTGTACAGCTGATATCGGATTCTCCTCCTCTTCATTCTCAGCAATCTGATAATCAAGCAACTTCAATAAATTATATTGTTGTAACTCTAACCACTTCTCCATTTTATTCTTCAATTCTTGCGTTTTAATTCTTCTTATTTCAATAAACAACAAACATTGAACGCATTAAACATCAACAAACATTATAACAACATAACCACCAACCACATAACAACTGTCAGTGTCAACTGTCGTTCCACAATTTGAACCGCTTGTGGCTTGTACGCTTGCGTACTTGAGCAATTTCACAACACGGTTTTTCTTTAATATTTGAAATTGAAATACAGCGCCATTGCGTTCGGTGCGACAACTAAAATTTTAGTCACGTGATGGTTACAGCGGTTCGTATAAGAGTCGCACCAGCCTGGTCAGTATCGCTGCGTTCTCCATCGAAGAAACATCGTATAGCATTTACGCTTACGTTTGGGTATCATTTCTTTGGTAGTTGGTTTGAAGACGTAAATATTAGATTTAACAGTCAATTATACACATCATAGTATTTTGATGTTTGGGTTTGGTTATCTGTTGGTTAAAGTCTGCTAAACTGTTAGTCAGCAGGCTGGTTATTATTCAAATCCGCATCAGTGTTGGTTGATGTTGGGTTTTTGATTATTATTTGTGTATTGGTTGTAAAATTGTTCAGTTCAAACGCCAGGGGCGTACTGAGTTATTATTATTTGTTAATTTTTGGTAAAATATCATTGTTTTGGTAAACAGTATTATTGTTATTATTGGTTTTCTCGTGTTAGGAATATTTAGCAATTAGGGCTTGTTCTTGTTAGCTAAGTTCATTGTTATTCGGGTGAATTAGGGCTAATATATATTATTGTTCTTTTCTTTCAGGTTTAGTTCGCGTATTTGCGTTTTGGAATCACATTGATAATTTAGGGCTTGTTCTTGTTAGCTGAAATCATTCGATATTGGTGATTTAGGATCAATGTGATTCATTTAATGTTTATTCCATAATAATTTGTGTTTGGTTTATTGATAATTTGAATTGTTTTGGTATATGTTGTTGAGAGTTTAGACTTTGAAGTGTGTACTTTGAAGTTGGTTATTTACATTAGTAGAGGATCAGGAACGGTCTCAGCTCAGTTCAAGGTCATTTGAAAACGCAAATCTCAGCCATGTCCTATATTTTTACACGTTTTCTTGTTGCTAGGGGACTATTAGGTGTTTTAAGGGGTTAAAGCCCAATTTTCAGGTGTCAACAGCGTTATTCAGGAAGGTTTTTCAGCATTTTTGTTAGATTCTGAGGGTATTGTCACAGTTCTCTGTGTGCGATCTGTATAGTAGTTGTGATCTTTCGCGATATTGATGTGACCTTATTGTGATAAAATTGAGATAAAGTGGTTCTAAATGTAACATTTGCCAAAAGTTTAGTATTTGGCGGTGGCGGCGGCGGCTAAATATTTGGCTTCAACATACATACCTACACACACACAATTTAATATAAAACCTGAGAAAATAAAGTTGTTTGTGCAGTAAATATTTTATATTTTGTTTTAAAAATGTCAATTCCTCAAATAAGTGATGCATTAAAAAAAAGATTGAAGAATGCAGTACAGTCTGTCAAATGAGTGATATTTATTTATTTATTTATTTATTAATATTAGGGAAGCCAACAGTTACCCAATAAAAGGCTTCCACGGATTATACAAATAAATTTACAAACAACAGTCAGTTATCATACAGAACAGTATATTTAAACGTTTATAAAGCAGTTTTAAATTGTTGTAGTGTGAGAGAGAAAAAGTCTAATAAATAAATGTACAAATTACAGTCAGTTAAACATACAGAACAGTAAATTAATAATAATAATAATAGATATTTAAACATTTTTTAAAGCAGTTTTAAATTGTTGTAGTGTGAGAGAAAAAAGGTCTAAATGCTGGAAATTCTTGTTATAAGATGACATTAATCTATTCAGAGGTGAGTTTTTAAGAATGTTAGAGTTGTTTTTGTCTGTATAGAATAAACTTTTATTACGTGTTCTCATAGAAGGGACATGAAAATTTATTTTATCAATTATATTGTAGTTATCAGTATAATTATTAATTATTTTATATAACAAGATTATATCAGCGTTTATTTTTCTTTCTTCAAGCGATCTTATATTTAAATCTGACAAAACCATTTGTTGAGTTGAAAATTTATAATTTAAAAGTGATACAAATTTTGAATGGACGGATTCTACTTGATTAATATATTTAATGTATTGTGGGTTCCAAATTTGAGATGCATATTCAAGTATTGGCCGAACAAAAGAATTGTATTGTAACGGTTTTATTTATTTAGGTGAAGTGTAAAAACAGTAAAACACGAATATTTATATAACAAGTTTAATAACGAAAAATAAAAGATAAAAGTTAATGATAATTAAATTAAACACGCACTATTAATTAAACTTAAAGCACTAATTATAAACTAAGAATATTTATTTACACACTTAACACTACTCGATTATTTATTTATACACTATAATTATTTATTTAACCAGAAAATAACATTAAACACTATTTATATCACAATACATGAATATTTAGTTCTATTTATGTCACCATTCGGTCGTAGACTTCTATTTATGTCACAATTCTCACGTAGACTGACTCACCGTCCGCTCGGGTAGCGTTTATATATCCACAGCCGGTAATTCTGGTAGATTCCATAAATTCCTTCCAGAAAGTAATTAAATTTTATTACCGTATCGCGTGACCCGATAAATCATCCCCCTCTTGCGTCATCAACACAATAGCGCGCCGGCTAGACAATGCAAACTTGTCCGTGCATGTCGCTTAGCCGCCGTCACCCAGGCGCCGCTCGTTACATTGCTCCCTCCTTAAGACTATTTCGTCCCGGAACAGTCCTCGATGACGAAATCTACATGCATCACCCTTGATGCATCCGGATGTCTGGAAGAAGTGACAGTCCACGGTCGGTTTTGTGTTGACTTGTCTCTTTGGGTTGAAGCTGCAGACGAGGATTTCAATTCCAGTATACCGGAAGAGGATCTCTAACATGTTCCTCACAATCCTCCAATCCAAGCCATCTAGTCCACAGCCTATCTTCGGTAAAGCCAGCTTCATGATGTCGTTGTCCAATAGGTGGTCCCTCAGATCGCACAATGAATTCCACAAATTTCGATACAGTGGCTTCTGGTTTGATTTTGCCTTCGTAACTAAGTAGTAAATGTATCGTTTGTGTTCCACGTCATTATCCCTAAGTCGTACTGTTCTCCCGACGGATGGACGTTGGTTGGCCAGTTCTTGTAGTCGTCCGAACTTCTTCTTGAAGACAGTAGCGATTCCGCGGGACATTTTCGTGTCTTCGGCTATGCAGTGACCAAGGGAATAGTCTGGTGAAACCGTGAACAGGTCTAGATGTTCCTCTCGGGTAACGCCATACCGAGCTTTACGGTTAGTGGAATAAGTTTCCATGAAATCTTCGAATGTAGGTTCTTGGGCTTCAATTCTTCGAACCGTAGCTCCACGATGGTCTTCATGGTTATCGCCGGCGAAAGGAGCTAGACGATTAAAATGTACTACTCGCGGCTTCCCATTAGGCATTTTTCTTATCCGGTAGATTATGTCGTTTATTCTCTTGATTATTTCATAAGGGCCTTCCCAATTCTTCTGCAGCTTCGGCGATAATCCGCGACGCCTCTGCGGGTTATACAACCACACCAGATCTCCAGGTTGGTAACCACCTTCGTCAGCCCTGATGTCATAATTATCCTTCATCCTGTCGCTGGCAACCTGAATACTTGTACGGACTTGTTCATGAATGTCATCCATTCTTCTTCGCAAGTTGGTTACATAATCCTCCCCAGCCAGATCTTCTCCGGGTTTGCTGCCGAATACCAGGTCACATGGCAACCGTAACTCACGTCCGAATAAGATGTTAGCAGGTGTCTGTCCTGTCGTCTCGTGTACGGATGAACGATAAGCCATCAGGAACAGATGCAGATGTCGGTCCCAGTCTCTTTGATGGTTAGAGACAACCTTTGATAGATATCGGTTGATAGTTCTGTTCATTCGTTCAACCATGCCGTCGGACTGCGGATGTAGTGCAGTTGTCCTGGTTTTGTTGATTCCCATTATTTTACAGATGTTTTGGAAAAGGGCAGACTCAAAATTTCTTCCTTGGTCGGAGTGTAGTTCGCGAGGTACTCCAAATCGGCAAATACACTCTTTTACCAGAACTTCAGCGACAGTAACGGCTTCCTGGTTAGGTAATGGGTAAGCTTCAACCCACTTGGTGAAGTAATCCATAACGACTACTATGTATTTGTTCCCCTCATCGGATTCTGGAAACGGTCCGGCCACATCAATCGCAATGCGTTCAAACGGACTACCAACATTGTATTGACGCATTCGTCGCTTATGTGGCCCGTTACTTCCAGCGCAAGCCACACATTTCTTGCACCACTCTTTAACATCTTCCTTACAATTCACCCAGTAAAATCGTTGACGCAATCTTTCCACGGTTCTGTTGACTCCAAAATGTCCTCCTCCAGTTCCATCGTGGATTTCCTTCAACACTTCTGGTACTCGGCTCCGAGGAACAATCAGCTGAGTTTTCGTCTCAGTACCTTCGGTGTTCTCCATCACACGTTTCAGGACACCCTCTTCAACCACAATAGAGTCCCATTGTGCCCAATACGATTTTACTTTCCGGGAATGTGGTGCAACATTTTCCCATGCTGGCTTTTCTTCAGTGCTCTTCCAATCCAGGATGATTTTCAAATCCGGGTCATTCTCATGATCTTGGCGCAGTTCGTCTGGATGCCATCTATCGTCAACTACTGTTGTCCTCGCGATGATGGAATGTTTTTCTTCTACTCGGCTACAGTGTTTACATTCCTCCTGGCATGGTCTTCTCGACAATGCATCTGCATTACGATGGCTCGTTCCTGCTCTATGTTCAATCACAAAGTCATATTCCTGCAGTCGTTCAATCCATCTGGCTACTTGACCTTCAGGATTCTTAAATTGAAGTAGCCATTTTAGAGCAGCGTGGTCGGTTCTAATGAGGAATCTTCTACCATACAAGTACTTGTAGAAATGTTCGATTGACTTTACGACTGCTAATAATTCCTTCCTTGTTACACAATAATTCCTTTCTGGTTTTGACAAAGTCTTGCTGAAGTAGGCAATAACCTTCTCATGTCCGTCTTGTATCTGGGAAAGAACACCGCCAACGTTGCTGGCATCTGTGTCTAGAATGAACTCTCCTTGTGGTAACGGGTAACTTAAAACAGGGGCGCTTGTCAAGAAAAGTTTCAGTTGTTTAAATGCGGCTTGACAGTCCGTTTCCCAGATGAATCTTCGGCCTTCTTCAGTAAGCTTCGTCAACGGTTTCGCAATGTTGGCAAATCCGGGTACGTATCGTCGATAATAGGTGCATAAACCAAGAAAACTTCTCAGTTCATGTTTGTCTCTGGGTACTGGCCAGTCTTGAACAGCTTTTATTTTCCCGGAGTCTACTGCAATCCCTCTGCCGGAAACGATGTGTCCAAGATAATGAACTTCCTCCTGGAATAGGTGACATTTCTTCGGGCTGAGCTTCAGATTGGCCTTTCTTAATCTTTGGAACACCTCTTCTAAATTCTTCATGTGGTCCTCAAACGTTTTTCCGACCACAATAATATCGTCGAGGTAAACCAAACAGGTTTTCCACGATAGTCCAGCTAAAACGGTTTCCATGAGTCGTTCGAAAGTTGCAGGGGCATTGCAGAGCCCAAATGGCATAACAGTAAATTGCCAAAGTCCCGTGCCGATGGTGAAGGCTGTCTTCTCTTTATCCTTTGGCTCCAAATCGACTTGCCAGTAACCGCTTTTTAAATCCAACGTGGAGAAAATCTTTGATCCAGCCAAAGTGTCCAGTGTATCGTCTATTCGGGGTAGCGGGTAGCTGTCCTTCTTCGTCACGTTGTTAAGCTGACGATAATCAACGCAGAATCGTGTAGTTCCATCCTTCTTCTTCACTAACACCACTGGTGAAGCCCATGGACTACTTGAAGGCTCAATCACGCCTTCCAACTTCATGTCCTCAACTATTCGCTCAGCTTCCTCTCGTTTCGCCAGTGATCATCTTCTTGCTGGTTGGCGGATGGGTCTTGCGTCTCCGGTGTCTATTTTATGGCGGACCACGTTGGTTCTTCCCTTGGATTTCTTGTCATACTCGAATACGTCCTGGTATTTTCCGATTAAATTTTTCGCCTTGGTTTTCTGGGTGGCGGTCAATCCTTGGAATGATGACAATTGATTGACTACTGTGTCCGGGATTTTACTGCATGTCGTTTCCTTGGCCGTAACAGTTCGAATAATCGAGGATACTGATGAACATTCTCCTACTTTTGTCCCACTTTTAATAACAACGGGATAAAAATTAATGTTCATTACTCGAACCGGTACTATCTTCTTTGCTTTTATTAACGATTTTCCAATAACAACTCCGGGTCCTGTTCTGGTATCATCATTCTTGGGTTCCAGCATGACAATGTTCCCTTCGCAAAAACTACCCTCTAGTCTTCCTTCTATAATAATCTCGCTTCGCTCGGGGAGGGTGACATCTTCGGCTATTAGCACACGTACTGCGTCGTCGTCCCTTGGATGTAATACGAGCTCTTCTTCATTGACCACCATCACGCCATTTTTCAGGTCAAGTTTAAAACCGTGCTTCTTCATGATGTCCATACCAAGAATGAGGTCATCTTCAACGTCAGCTACCAGCACACGATGTTCAAAGGAGGTATTTCCGATAGTGATGTTCGAATCCAGCTCTCCAGATGCAGTAGCTTGTTCTCCTGTTGCTGTGCGTAATCGCCACTTGGTTGGATGTAGATGTGTCTTGCCAGTTCTTTTTGCTACGTCGGGTCTAATAATTGTCTTCGTCGCACCCGTATCTAGCAACATTTTAAGTGGCCTTCCGTCAATAAAACCATCCACGTAGATGCTGTTAGCTTGATGATGAAGGGATGCGACATAACCGATAGAATGTGGGGCTACTAGATTACGGGTCGACGATTGCCCCTTCGCATCAACCCGACTTAGTTTTCCGACTCGTCCTCTTCTTTCTTCGGTTCGGCCTTCCGCAATTTACTGCAAAGTCTTTGCGGGTGACCGAGCTCACCGCAATTCCAGCAGCGTAGTTTTCTTCTTTCTGGAAGCATTTCTTTGAAGATTCGTCGCACTCTCTCGTCCAAATCTTCCATGTTTTCGGTTCTCTCGGCGTCAATGTTCCGCACTCTAGATTGGTTACGCGAAGCTTGTTTAGCAGCTTCATGCTCTAATGCAATTGACAATGCATCACTTATAGTTTTTGTGTGCGCTATTCTTAATGATTTTTGGATTTCGCTGTCTCGGATTCCGTTGACAAATTGTTGAATAGCCAGGGTCTGTATCACGCTCTCCGGAGCATCGGGGAATGCGAGGTGAACCAAGCGAGATATGTCCGCTTCGAATTCTTGAAGTGTCTCCTTTGATTCCTGATATTTGTTATTCAGTTGCGTCTGGTACACCTGTTTCAAATGTGCGTTGCCATACCGCATATCTAGTTGTTTGACTAGTAGGTCATAGTCTTCTTGCTCTTCTGGTTTCACCGTTTGGATAATATTGAGGGCTTCTCCTTGTAAGGCAAGGGCCAGATTACTAGCCTTCTCCTCTGACGACCAACAATTTATTTTAGCAGCTATTTCAAATTGCCTCAAATAATTTGGCCACGCTGATTTTCCGTCATATTTTGGAGCTTTCACGTGAGATGTCGAATTGTGTTCTGCTTTAATGGTTCTTTCTATTTTAACCCCGTCTCCTTTGGTTGCTTCGGTTGTCGGCATTGGCGATGAAGCAATTTTGGATAAATTTTCTTCTAATTGTTCAACCTTCTTGTCATATTCTTGCTTCAAGTTCTTCAAATTCTCTTCTAATTTTTCTTCTAAAATTCTGGAATTTTCCATAATTTTTTCTTTGAATTGTTCTTCTAAGCTTCTAGAATTTTCCATCAATTCCTCTTTTAAAGTTCTGGATGTTTCGGTTATTCTCTCTTCTAATATTCTAGAACTTTCCTCTGATTTTCTAGAACTCTCCTCTAATTTTTGTTCTAAAGTTCTAGAATTCGCCGTCAATTCTTCTTTTAATATTCTAGAACTTTCTGTTATTTCTTCTTTCAGCTTCTGTTCTATTGTTCTAGATGTTGTGGCTAATTCTTCTTTCAAAATTCTGGAATTCTCTTTACACTTTCTAGAACTCTCTGTTATTTCTTCTTTCAAAGTTCTAGAAGTTTCCTGCAGTTGTTCGGATACGCTACACGCAACTTCAAGTTCCTCCGGATTTTCACCAGCATCTTCTAGAGCTTTTCGTAGACGCTGTTGAAGTACGATCTTGACCCCCGCTGTGTCGAGATCCCGTTCTTCTAGCTCCTTCTTGAGTTCAGCCACTTTTAAGTCACTTAATTTAACTCTCTTTGTCGCCATTTTATTTATTATTAATTTACACTTCACAGTTTATTAAACCCCACACCTGACACCAATTGTAACGGTTTTATTTATTTAGGCGAAGTGTAAAAACAGTAAAACACGAATATTTATATAACAAGTTTAATAACGAAAAATAAAAGATAAAAGTTAATGATAATTAAATTAAACACGCACTATTAATTAAACTTAAAGCACTAATTATAAACTAAGAATATTTATTTACACACTTAACACTACTCGATTATTTATTTATACACTATAATTATTTATTTAACCAGAAAATAACATTAAACACTATTTATATCACAATACATGAATATTTAGTTCTATTTATGTCACCATTCGGTCGTAGACTTCTATTTATGTCACAATTCTCACGTAGACTGACTCACCGTCCGCTCGGGTAGCGTTTATATATCCACAGCCGGTAATTCTGGTAGATTCCATAAATTCCTTCCAGAAAGTAATTAAATTTTATTACCGTATCGCGTGACCCGATAAATCATCCCCCTCTTGCGTCATCAACACAATAGCGCGCCGGCTAGACAATGCAAACTTGTCCGTGCATGTCGCTTAGCCGCCGTCACCCAGGCGCCGCTCGTTACAGTATAATAAGATGAATGAATTTATATTATTAAAACGTTTGGCCGATCTGAATATGAAGCCTAGAGTTTTATGCGCTCTTTTTACAATGGAATCAACATGTTCGTTAAGAATAAGTTTAGAGTCAAATAAAACTCCCAGATCTCTAATGGTGGTTTTTCCATGAATAATAAAATTGTGTAGTTTGTAATTAAAATTAAACATGTGCCTATTTCTAGTGAAACTTACAACGTAACATTTTTTAGTGTTAAGAGATAAATCGTTCTCAATACAGTATAGTTCTAGTCTAAGTAGATCTTCTAGTAAGTGATTACAATCAACTGGCGATTCAATATTTTTGTATATTTTTAAATCGTCGGCGTACAGCAAGAAATCACAGTGTGCAAAACATTCTGATATAGAATTAATATAAATATTAAATAATAATGGGCCTAAGTGAGATCCTTGCGGTACGCCAGAAGAAACATTAATTATACGTGATTTATTTTATTTTATTAACACACACAATTTGGGAACGATTTTTTACATAAGATTCAATCCATCGTAAAAGAGAACCATGAATACCATATGAACAAAGTTTATTAAATAATAAGGATTGATTTACTCTATCGAATGCCTTACTGAAATCAGTGTATACAACATCAACTTGGATTTTTTTATCCATACTTCTGCTTACAAATTCAGTAAATGGGATAAGATTATTTAATATAGATTTTTTAGAGCAAAAGCCTGTTTGTTGTGGAATAATTATGTTAGAAAAATCTGTATTAATCATATTTACAATTAAATATTCAAATATTTTCCCGAACATGGATAAAATGGAAATAGGTCTATAATTGGTCACGCATCTTTTGTCACCAGATTTAAAAATTGGTATTATATGAGATATTTTCCACGCAGTAGGGAAAACACCTGATTGCAGTGACTTATTAAATAAAATAAACAAGGGTTTTGATAGATAGTGTGCGCACATTCTAATAAAAATTGGATGAATTCTATCAGGTCCACAACCTTTATTAATATCTAAGGTGCAAAGACGATGTAAGATATCGGCTTCATTAAGAAAAATGTGACCTGCATTAATAGTGCCGGCAACAGTAGGCAATGTGTTATCATTATTGTTGAAGTTGGTATACACTGATTCAAAATAAGATGCAAATAGATTACAAATATTGTAATAAAAAAGATACAGCAAGGTTATTCAGTTATTAAAACAAGTGAGGAAGCAGATAAATGGTATAAACATTTAAATAAAATTATAATTAACGTTAGTAACTGTATTCAAAATATTAAAGGAGGAAGAGATAACGGAGATGAAAATTTGTTTAAGTTAGAATCAAATTTAACAATCATAAAGTTTTACCGTGAGAAGATAAAACGTAACTCATTTAAAACTGGTGAAGGCGTTTCTTCAAAAAAACAACAACAAAGAGCATTAGTTTGGAAAAATTTGGATTCAGCATTTTCATGTCGTATTCGAACTGGTGCTATCGTTAATTCAATGGGCTTGAAAGATCCGAAAATATTTTTTGAAAAGGCATTCACAATTTTTAAAACTCAAATTGTAAAATCATTGAAAACTTCAATTTTAAAAGTGAATGTTATATTAAGTGGAGAATATATATTACCAACAACAAATCATTGTGAAATAAAATCATTCATCACAAAAAATGAGATAATTGACAAATCAACTAATATAAAGACATGGTATACAGAAAATGTAATAAATACTATTTTAAATGGTATGAAAGAATTTCAAGAGAGAGATTCAGGTTGGGCCTTGCATGAAATTCTTCATTTAAAAGTAAATATTAAAAATTTTACTCCACTAAGAGCTAGTAGTTATATAGACTTGCCTGCAGATATAAAACGTAAAAGAGCTATTATAAATGTAAATAATTCTGACGAATATTGTCTATTATGGGCTGTAACCTCAGCTCTTTATCCAGTTGATAAAAATGCAGATCGAGTGTGGTCTTATCCACATTTTTCTGAAGTACTAAAATATGATGGTCTAAGTTTTCAATTAAAATTAAAAGATATACCAAAATTTGAAAATATGAATGAGTTAAATATAAATGTTTATACATTTGAAATAGTTACTAAGAGAGAACATGAAGTAGTTCCTGTAAAATTAGCAAATACAACATATGACAGAACAATAAATTTGTTGATGTTATATTCAAATATTGATAATGATGATTGTGATTATGTTGATTCTGATAGTAATAATGATTGTGAAGAGGAATTGGGAAATGAAGCTATGGAGACAGAAGTTACGAAACTAACATTACCAGAAAATTATCACTATATGTGGATTAAAAGTTTATCAAGGTTATTATCGTCACAAATATTGAACAATAAAAATAAAAGTTATTTATGTGACAGATGTATGAATAATTTTAAGAATGAAGCAAATTTAGAAAAACACTTAGAGTATTGTAGAAAATTTAATAAAACAAGAATTGTGCTGCCAAATGAGGAAAATAAAATATTAAAATTTAAAAATTATATGTATCAAGAGCCTGTTCCGTTTATTATATATGCTGATATTGAATCAATTTTGGAAAATATAGAAAATAAAAAGAATTTTAATACTGAATTTAAACAAAAACATGCTCCTTTCAGTATTGCATATTATTTAAAATGCAATTATGATGATTCATTATCAAGATTTCAATTATACCGTGGGAAAGATTGTATTAAATGGTTTTCTCAAGAATTACAAAATATTGCTACTAACATAAATGATATTATGAGCAAGGTGCGACCAATAAATAAAACACCTGCGGATGAAATACATTTTATTAATTCAACTGTTTGTCATATATGTAACAAAAAATTTAATGACAATGATAATTGAATTTATAGTAGAACCACTTGTCTCGTTGATTAATAAATGTCTGCGGGATAGTGTTTATCCTGAAGTTTTTAAAAGAACAAAAGTAATTCCTATTTATAAAAAAGGTGAGTCAGATGATGTTCAAAATTATAGACCCATATCAATCATACCCGCACTTTCAAAAGTTTTTGAAATTATTTTTAAAAATAGGCTAGTGCGTTACATTGATGAAAATGAATTATTAAATAAACAGCAGTTTGGTTTCCGAAAGGAGAAATCAACTACTCAAGCAGTATTAAATGTTATCAATAAAACTATTGAAGGCCTTGAAGAGAAAAATCACATGTCAATTACACTATGTGATCTCTCCAAGGCCTTTGACTGTGTGTCCCATGAAATATTAATTCATAAATTAAATTTTTATGGAATAATTGGTTCTTCTTCCAAACTTTTTGAATCTTACTTGTCAAACCGCCTACAATGTGTTTTTATTGATGCCTGCAAATCGGATTTTAGATTAATTGAACACGGTGTACCGCAGGGGTCCATACTAGGGCCTCTATTTTTCATCATTTATGTAAATGATTTTCCCGAATTTATGAAACCCTGTACTAGTGTCCTTTTTGCAGATGACACATCAATTATCTCTGGACATAAGAACATCGATCGTCTAAAGGAAATCACTAAAGAAAGTCTTCAAAAAGCCGAATCTTGGTTCTCAGCAAATAATTTATTTCTGAACCAAGATAAAACTCAGGAGCTCATTATTTCTACTAGTCGAGATTTAATTATAGGGCACTCAGTATCCATTTTAGGAATGCAAATTAATGACGAACTTCATGGTAACTCTCATATTGATATGATTAGTAGAAAACTATCCAGTATTATCTACCTGCTTAGAAGATTAAAATCTGTTGTAGATTCATGTACTTTACGAGTTATCTATTTCTCGCTTTTTGACTCTATAATTACCTACGGTATATTGCTTTGGGGAAATTCTCCAAATGCAATAAAAATATTTAAACTCCAAAAGATAGCAATTAGAATACTGTGTAACTTAAAGTATAGAGAACATTGTAAATCTTATTTTATTGAGACAAGTATTCTGACTCTACCATCTCTTTTCATATTTCATACACTGATTGAAATCCACAAAACTAAAGATTCAATGTGCATAAATAGTGACATTCATAATTATGACACCCGATCTGCAAATTTACTAAGAAAACCTCGTTTTAGGTTAAACAAGTCGTGCAATAACTCTTTTAATCTAGATTGCTACAATATTTTACCTGAGCATCTTAAAAATTTGGAATTAAAAAAATTTAAAACCCAAATTAAACTTTATTTAATACAAAACGCTTTCTATTCAATTCATGAGTACTTAAACTCGAATTTTAATGACTTATTGTGAGGTGAAACTCAGATAGCTATATTTTATATATTATTTATTATTTAAAATTAATAAATTGTATTATTTTTTAATCCTAACTTTTTAACTTGACTTGCTGTAAACATTTTTTGTAACACAGCCAAATATTAATAAATAAAATAAATAAATAAATAATGATGCTGATCAAAAAGTACGCGACCATTTTCATTTTACATCAAAATATAGAGGACCAGCTCACTCTTCATGTAATATAAAATATAAGAAAAGTCGTACTGTGCCAGTAGTATTTCATAATTTAACTTCGTATGATGCCCATTTCATTATAAAATCTATAAGCCTCGAAATACCTGGAGAAGTATCGTTACTACCTATAAATAAAGAAAAATATATATCATTTACAAAAAGTATAAAATATACAAAAATAAAACTACGATTTATTAATTCATTTCGATTTATGGCAAGCAGTTTGGATAAGTTATCATCATATTTAACTGATTCTGAAAAAAGAATTACAAAATCTCAATGTAATTCAAATGAGGAATTTGTTTTATTAACTAAAAAAGGTATATTCCCTTATGAATATATTGACTCTTGGGAAAAATTGGATGAAACTTGTTTACCTGATAAGAAGAATTTTTACAGTTCAATTAAAGGTGGGGGAATTAGTGACGAAGAATATCAATTTGCGTGTGATGTGTGGACAAAGTTTAATATAAAAACATTAGGTGAATACGCAGATTTATATTTAAAAACTGATGTATTGTTGTTGTGCGATGTGTTTCAGAATTTTAGAGAAAATTGTATGGAAATATATTCACTAGACCCAGGACATTATTTTACTGCCCCTGGTCTTGCATTTGATGCTATGTTAAAATGTACAGAAGTTGAATTGGAATTATTAACAGATGTAGATACAATTTTATTTATAGAATCAGGTATTCGCGGTGGAATTTCACAGTGTTCAAATCGTTATGGAAAAGCAAATAATAAATATATGGGTGACAAAATAATGTACTTTGATATGGTTAATTTGTATGGTGCAGCTATGCGAATGCCTTTACCATACAAGGATTTTGAATGGGTTAATGAATTAGATTTTTATGAATTATCAAAATTTAAACAGTGAAAGTGAAACTGGTTATATTTTTGAAGTAGACTTAGAATATCCTGTTGAATTACATGATTTACAATAAGATTTACCACATTGTCCAGAACATTTCATACCACCAATTTCAAAAAATTCTAAATTAATTACAAATTTGTATAATAAGAAAAATTATGTGATAAATTATGAAAATTTGAAACAATGTATAAATTTAGGGATGAAAATTCAAAAAATACACAGAGTATTAAAATTTCTTGGTTGAAAAAATGTATTGATTTAAATACAGACTTAAGAAATAAATCTGATAATGATTTTTAAAAAAATTAATAAATTGATGAATAATTCAGTATTTGGAAAAACAATGGAAAATGTGAGACGTTATTTACAAGTAAAATTAATTACAAAATGGGGTGGGAGATACGGAGCTAAGTCTTATATAAGTCAACCGAATTTTCATAGTTGTACTATAATAGGCGATGACATTATTTTAGTACAAATGAGTAAAAAATTAGTTTTATTTAATAAACCAATTTATGTTGGGTTTTCAATATTAGATTTGTCAAAGACATTTATGTATGATTTTCACTATAACTATATAAAGAAAAATTTTGGCGAAATAATAATAATATTTATAATATACCTCAAGCTAATAAGAAAAAAATTGGTCTTATGAAAGATGAGAATAATGGAAATATTATGACAGAATTTATTGATCTCCGATCTAAAATGTATACTTTTAAATTATTAGATGATAAAGTTATTAAACACGTTAAAGGTGTAACGAAAACAACTATGAGAAATATTAATTTTGATGATTGTTTCTTTCAAAACAATACAATTTCAAGAAATCAATATAATATCGTTTCAAAAAAACATGAAGTATATAATGTAAAACAAAAAAAATTAGTTTTAAGTCCCCATGATGACAAACGAATTTTTTTTTTTTTTTTTTTTTTATATATTTAAGTTTTGAGGCGGACCGACTACTGTGGTCATATGCCGCCTTTATTTAAATTTGAATTTAATGTGAAGAGTGTAGACGTTGTGTGCGCGTACTAGACCGCCTGCGTTCGTTTTAGCCAGTTTTGTTTCAATCATATGATGTGTTCTTTGTTTATATTTGTTGGGTAAGTTCGATTTAAGGTTATGTTTATTATTAAAGATGTATATTACAAAAGTGGATGGTGCAATATCACACAAATCACACAACATGGGAATAAGGTTTGCCAGTGAGGCCCTTCACGGCATTTTCGGATTGTATAACGTACATGGCGGGGGGCCATGGTAAGGTTTACAGTAGAGGTTGGAGGTATTACTGATGATGATTTATGATGTTGTTACTATTATGATTTATGGTAATTTAAGGTAAGATTAGGTAAAGTTTTAATGGATTTATTAGTTAATGGTTAATTCGTTTTATATTTCAGACATAAGACCTATATTGCGTATGAATGTAAGTATATTATTTATTGACTGATTATTGTCTTTGTTTTCTAGGCTAGAACAGCTTACGTTTAGCTGTTGGCGTTGTATATTAAATCTGCGGCACTCATCTAATATATGGTTGATTGTTAGGCGACAGTTGCACATTGTGCACATTATTGGATCTTTCCCCGCAAGTATGTGTCCATGAGTGAGTCTTGTATGACCAATTGATACTCTCGATATGATAACTTGTTCGTTGCGGGTAAGGTTTAAAAATCTATTTTCGTTCCATGGTTCTATGCGTGGCTTGATCTGTTTTAGAAAATTGTTCTCTGAGTTCCAGGATGATTGCCATATTTCAGTGCAGTATTGTTTTGCTGATGTTACTAAATCGTCGTATCTTAGATAATCAAGTTTGTTGTTTTCTTGTTGATTAGCAGTTTGAGTTGCTAGTTGATCGGCTTTTTCATTGCCATATATGCCCGTGTGACTAGGGAGCCATATAAACTGGACGGTGATATTATAAGTGTTTTTTAAGACATAAAGTGTTTGGTATATGGCCATCGTTGTTGTATCTTTTGTTGATAAGATGTTTGAAATTTTATGTAGGCTGCTCATTGAGTCCGTACATATTACAATCTTTTTAATGTTAGGTTTTTCTGTTGGGATTCTCTTAAGACATGTTTCAAGAGCGATGCAGATTCCAATTATTTCAGCAGTAAAACTACTGCATATTGAAGGAAGTAAGATGGTTTTGGTGAAAGAGTTCCATTTTGCATCAAAAATTGCGCTTGCTGTCTTTCCTGAGGAAGTTTTTGAGCCGTCTGTGTAGAGGATAATGCAGGCATTATCTTCTTGGTAAGATTGTATAATTCTTTTGAATTTATTTTGTATAATAAGGTGTGGCGTTTCTTGTTTTTTGTAGGTTTGTAGGCCCATATTTATTTTGACTAGTGGAGGTATGATCCATTTTGGTAAAATTTGGTAATTAGGGTCATTTGTAACATTGCTCGTGTTATAGATTTCTAGTCTGTCTTTATTTACTTCGAAAAATATATTTGTTATATAAATAGATAGTGGACATATACTAGTTGGCTTTCTGGCATTATATAAGTTCTGCGTGTTATTATTATGGAATAGGATTTCATAATTAAAATGGTTTTTTAGGTTCTATATTTTGGCAGCATACTTAATAGTTAGTAACTGTCGGCGGATATTTAAGGGTTGTATATTTGTTTCGCAATATAAACTTTGTTTTGGGCTGGTACGATAAGCGCCTGAAACATAACGAAGACCTGCGTGATGGACGACATCTAGTTTATTTAAGTGGCATTTTTTTGCTGACCCGTATGCAGTACATCCATAGTCAAATCGAGACATGATGAGTGCTTTATAGATTTTGATGAGTGATGCCCTATCTGCACCCCATTTTGTGTGAGATAAAAATTTAATGCTGTTTAGTGCAGCACGAGTTGCTGTTTGTAAGTTTGAGATGTGTTCTTTCCATGTAAGTGTACTATCAAAAGCGATGCCAAGAAGTTTAACAACTTGACGTTTAGCAATTTTGTTGTTGTAGATATAAATGTCTGGACAATTGTGTGCCTTTCGTAATCGACAGAAATCTATGCAAGATGTTTTCTCTAATGAAAAGGTGAAACCAGTTCTTGTTGAATTTTTTGTGATAATATCTACTGCATTTTGCAGTCGACGTTTGGATGTTGCAATGTCTTTAGAAGATGTATATATTACTAAGTCATCTACGTACAATAAGGATCGTACACTGACTGGAATTTTGTCGGTAAGTGCGTTTACCGCAATAAGGAAAAGTGTGACGGAAATTGTTGAACCTTGTGGAATACCATTTATCAGTGTTTGTTTTGTAGATAGATGATTCCCAACTCGTACTCGAAATGATCTATCGGTCAAAAAATTGTTGACAAACTGAGGTAGGCTTCCGTATAGCCCCCACTTGTAAAGTTGCTTGAGTATTCCGTAGCGCCACGTCATGTCGAAGGCTTTCTCCAAATCAAAAAGAACTGCTACAAGGTGGTTTCGACGTAGAAACGATGTTTGAATGGCGTCTGTGAAATTAATTAAAATATCAGTCGTAGAATGATTTTTCCTTGAGCCACACTGATATGACTTGAGTAGTTTGTTTTTTTCTAAAAACCAATTAAGTCTGACGTTTGCGAGTTTTTCATATATTTTACTTAAATGGCATGTGAGTGAGATTGGTCTATAAGATGTTAATTTTTCATGATCTTTTCCTGTTTTAGGTATAGGTACGACAGTTGCTTCCCTCCACAAATCCGGATATTCTCCTTTTGTCCACATTATATTGAAAAAGTCGCAAATATAGCTTATCATTGTTATGGGGAGATGTTTTAGCATGCTATACGATATGTTGTCAGGGCCTAAGGCGGTTGATGTTTTCCCTGAGGTTTTGATTGCATGTATTATTTCCGTAATTGAAAAGGGTCTGTTGTATATTTGTGAGTCGGCTGTTTCCTTTTGCTGTGAAAAGTCAAGTGGATTTTCTAGTCGTGGTTTTAGTTTTCTAAATTCAAGGTTGTAGTTATCATCACTGCTTACTGATTGAAAATGCGTTGCAAATTGCTCAGCAATTTGATTAGTTTCTATATAATTTTTGCCGTTATTGTTAATCATATTGATATTAGAGTATTGCTTTGTTCCAGTAACTTTTTTAATTTTTTTCCATAGTTGGTCACTTGTTAGATTTGATGTTATTTCTGATGTGTAGTTTTGCCATGTAGTTCTTTTTGCTGTTGTTATTGTTCGCCGGACAAGGGCGCGTGATTTTTTGTACCTGATTAGATTTTCTGTAGTGGGTTGGTTTTTAAATGTTTTTAATGATTTTCTCTTTTCTTTTATTACGTGTGCAATACTATCATTCCACCAGGAGACCGGTTTTTTAAGTTTTGGAGTGTTTCCAATTATATTCTCAGATGATGAACATGATGAGTTCGATGTGGATTGCGTCATATTCGAATTGGTTGTTATAAAAGGGCTTTTGGATTTTGGAATATTGCTTGATGCTGCTGTAAGTATTGATTTGTTGATTAGTGATAGTATATAGTTTACATTTGATTCATCACTAATATTGTTGTTAGGAACTTGTATTTGTGATGTAAAGTTCTTCCAGTCGGCTTTTTGGAATAACCATTTGGGTATAAAGTGATGATTGTCATATGAGAGTGAGTATTTATCGATTACAATAGGGAAATGGTCACTAAATGATGCATCTTTCGTTATTACATTCCAGGAGAGTATAGGGCCCAATGTAACTGAGCATAGGGTAAGGTCAATTGTAGAGAATTTTTTTGATCTTTGATTTATATATGTCGGCTTATTTGGAGTGTTTAAGAGCATAACATCTGAGTTTTTATCTAAAAGTTCGTCTATTGTTTTCCCATTTGCGTTGGATGTAATAATTTCTGAGTTCCAGGTAGGACTGTGTGCATTAAAATCTCCACATAGTATAAATGGTCGCGGAAGCTGAGTAATTATGTTTTCTAACTCTTTAAGTGAGCATGGTTGATTTGGTGGTATATATAGGGAGACATAAGTTATGAAATAGGGTTTGTGCACCTGTACAGCTACGATGTCATAGTTTGAGTTTATTGTGATGCTTTTCTGTGGAATGTTGTTTTTAATTATAATAGCTACGCCGCGTTTTGCTCTTCCATCTGCGTCGTTGTCGCATCTAAGAACTTTATATCCTTTAAATTGAAGTTTATCCGTTACACGCAAGTGTGTTTCTTGTATGCACATTATGTATGGATCCAATTCTGCTAATATTAATTTTGTTTCATTGTAGTGATACTTTATTCCATTACAGTTCCACTGTACTGCCATGGTTGATTTAAAATTATATTTATAGCTATTGATATCTAACAAATTTATAATTCGTGATTTAGGTTGTGTTTTAAGTTTTTTTGTTTATTCGTCCCTTGTTCCGTTTTTTGGCGATAATATTTTTTTCCTGGATTTGTCCCAGAATTTTGTGAAATGAAGTTTTAGATGTGGTAGGTAGCAATTCAATATTTGTAGCTGGGGAGTTTATGGGTATGTTTTTATTTAAGATTGGTGATGGCTTTGTGCCCAAGTTTGTAGGACTTTGAGGAGTGTGTGTATTTTTCAGTTTTTGTACAGTATTTTGTTTTTCCGGTGTTTTTAATATGGGAGTGGAAATTTCTTGTTGTGCACTATTCGATGTGTTGATAGTACGAGGAGTAGTATGTATGTCTGCCAATATTTGTTCAATATTTAGGGGGTTGGGTGATTTGGACGGGGAAGTTTCTATTTGTATATTGTCCAATAGGTCATAGGTTGTTAAGGGTGAGAGAGTTTGTGCTACAGCAGGTGTTTGTTGGTTGTTTATATTATTAGTAAATGTTACAGATTTTTTTAGTAAAATAGTTTCCAAAACTTCAGTGACTGCTGTTTTTATGAGGGGAAACATATATTGAATTATGTCATTTAATTTTGGTTGGTCTGATGTATTATCTTTTTGTTTTGTAATTCTAGCATATGATACTTTACTAGGACAGGTTGAGATTGATTCGATATATTTTTTAGCTTCAAAGTAACTGCACTTATTTTTAGTTTTGTGTTCACTGATTGCGTATTCAAATTTGAAATATGGACAATCTCGTGATATAGATGTATGGTTGCCTTCGCAGTTTGGGCATTTAGTTGTATCGGGATTGCATTTCTGACCTGTGTGGGGGGATGATCCACATATACATATTTTGTCTTTATTGCAGGATTTCTCAATGTGTCCAAATGATTGACATTTTATACATCTCATAGGATTTGGAATATATAGCCTGACGGGAAGAGAGTACATAGCCACATATAATTTTGATGGTATTTGTATTGTATTAAAGGTTATTACAAATGCACCATTTTTTTCTTTAACCCCTGAACGATAGGTATGAAGTGGTCTGATACTGCTGACGTTTTGGGATTTTGTTTCATTTAAAAGTTCTTCTAAGGAGCAGTTGAGTAGGTCGGGACAATATACGATACCTCGCGTTGTGTTAAGGGTTGGGTGTGGGTTACAAGTTACTTTTTAAATTTTATTATATAATAGAGATTAGGGATACATAAGGTGGTTTGGGATCGGATGGTGAGTGTTGGGTATAAATGTTATAGATGAACTTGGGTTAGTTCGTGGTCGCGAGGCACGTTTTGGATTGTATAGAAGCGTGGGTTTAATACTAATTGAAGGCACAGTGTGGTGGGGCTCTAGGGCAGTTACCCCTCATGGTTGAGATTATTTTTAATCTTCGTCTGATCCTGTTTCCATACTTGATGTCAAGGGGTATTTTTTAAGTATAGTAAAAAGCTCATGATAAGTGTCAGTCATGGGAGTCCGTGAGACGGGAAATTTAAAGCATGTTCCTAGGTGCATAATAAACGCCGTGAAATCACTGCCTGGTGCGTCAGTGCTTAATGCCATTAATAGGTCCTGTTCTTCTTGATTTTCCGTGAAAAAATTATTGATAGTAGAGTCAATTGTCTGTTTTATCGTTCCTTCCAGAGCTGTCTTATATCGTGAGAAAGTTGATAGCATCATCAACACCGGGGTCGGAATTTTGAGTTGTATCACAGTCTTTTTGTTTATTATGATGTATTCGACTGGGTTCATGTACCCTAGGGCATTCTCTCCCCTTATGTGGCTATATTTAGGTCCCGTAGTAGAAATACCTTTGATTAACTGGTCAAATGCTTGAGTCCTGTTCTCTAGAGATACCTCACTCTCCGGAGGATACCCTGTTGACTTCGGAAGTTTGACTGTCGGTGCTGGAACTGGTTTTGAAGTTCCGGCAACAGGAGGTGGTTGGGGATTGGGAAGATCAATGATGGGTTGAATTGTCCCATCTTGTGGAGTTGCTTGTTGTGGTGGTTCCAAGATTGGTCGATGCGAGTCTTTCTCAAATACTCTCTGAGCAGTCTTCCTTTTTCGTTGCTCCTTGGTCTTTCTTTTTTCCTTATACTCGTCATCGGATGAGCTGGAATCCCGTTGACGTTTGGTGCCCTTGTTCCGAGGTCTTCCTTTGTCGTGATGATCATCATCATCGGAATCTGATGAAGAGTCTGAAAAATCAAACTCCGTGGCGTCCACATCAGGATCGTCCTGTGTCGCAGATTTCGCCAAAAATGAGGACATTAACGTGTCTAACCCTGTCCTTCGGAATATATCAGAAAGTTTTATCTCTTGTTTTTTTAGTTTTTCGTAGCTCGATTGACCTAACAAGAGATCATTCTTGTACCCTTCAATGAGACTGTCAATAAAGGCGGCAGCAGTGACATTATTCTTATTATTAGGTCCAACTCCTTTGTATCCTTCCATTGTTGAGTTTCCTCCAATTTTTATTGTTAGACAGACCGATAAGTAACTCAGATTGGGGATAGCGGTGCCAGCCCCAGAGTGCTTATACCCCATCAGCACATCTGTTTGACAGTACTTAAGAATTTCCTTATACGTCATAAACTCCGATTTAATGGCAGGATTGGATTTTATTAGTGCTTTCCAGGGGAAAGTCGGAAAGTTACTCAAAGCCTGTGCAACGATAACAATGGGAGTCATCCCGCGGTACGCTAAGAAGCTCGTCATTGGAGCAAGCACCACATTATCGATATTCTCCATGACCTTCTGGAGGTTAGCTAAGATATGATTAATGGTTGTTCGATTGGTGTCCATATGGAATTTTACCATCTTCCATACCTGCTCTACCATCTTGCTTGACAATTCGGTGAAAAAGAAGCCGTCACCAGGGACATTTAATTGAAATGATTTAAATCTCCGCTCAATGTACTCTGATGTGGCGACACCATTTTTGACCAAGGCCATGAGGAACGACAATAAGGCACTTTCCAGATCAAATCGGGAGTGTCCCATTTCATAAATAGTGCACAATAAGACTATTTGATCAACCTCCGTATGGGCTGTTGTTTCTGGTAGTGCCGAAGATTTAAACTTATTCCACAACGCGATTAATTCAGCATCTTTTGGAAGACTAGACCCGGTAGCACTATAATATTTAGTTATTGCTGCTGTCAAATTTTCAGGAGTTACTGCTGTGTATTGATACCGAAGCTGGTCCAACCCGCTGCGAAGGTGGTGATAGAGTTGTCCTTCGTGGCTTTGTTGGGTTTTCCAGCTTCCGATATCACACATGAGGTCCATCACACTCACTGCGAGCCTTGTCTCCTCATCCTGATCCGTGGGTACACGAGCGTAAGAGAATATCACACTTAGTAGTATATCTCTGCTAGCAAGAACTTTGGGATATAGATCCTTATCAATTGCAATTCCGATATATTGGTGGTGCATCCCAAAGTAGTATTCCGGACATGTTTTGTCACTAAGAGTTTTCCTCCATCCCTCTGGCACTTCATATGGTGGTGGACCGAACACAGAGGTCATTCGATTTTGGGTTTCTTCCACGAATTATTAATTATATATTTACGTCAACGAAACCGTGGGGGTATAAATGTTCAAATTAAAATTGTTAATAATTGTATGTTTTTGTAAGAAACTTGTTAGATAAAATAATTGTTAGCATAATATAATTTTTTTACTTAACTAATATTATGTTTTTAGGGGTAGTGATAATTCTGTATTATTTGAAACAGAACCATTTAATAATTCTGTTATTAACAATAATAATTGTTCTATATTTTCTGTATTGTGTAACGTAGTATCATTTAAGAAAATAATATTAATTTCATTCTCTTATTCTCAACATTTCCAATTGGTAGTTCTGGTAAATCTTTAAAAAATAAATAAATAAAAGATATTATTTTTAAAAAAATTATTATTTTTACCTTCTATTTCATTTTTATTCTACTGATTAGCCATGCTTTCTTTAGGAGCCATGTTTTAGAAGCTACGTTTTAATTTAATTTAATTTTTTTTAAATAAGAAGACTAGTTCTTATAAGACGTGATAACTATAATTAAGTATTTCAAAAATAATTACATTTCTAGTTTTTACAAGATTACTTTTGAACTTGTGAACTAATTTAAATTATAATAAAGTATTTCAATATTATTTCATAAAATTTCATCAGCCGATGGAAAATTTTAGTATTTACTATTTTAAAAACATATTCAACTGATATAATTTTTTTGTTTTTAAAATTGACGTATACAGGGTGTCCCGTAACATGAAGCACTTATTAGAATGGCATATAGTACTTAACGTACTGATCACGAAACAAAAAGAATTTTTTCAAAATTCGAAAATTAGTTTTTGAGGTTTGTCAAGAAAACAGTTTTGGGCCACTGGTTGAATACGTAGTTTTAATATTAAATATTATATTGTACCTATAACTAATGTTTGCATAATACAATAATAATAATTTAGTTTCAAGTAGCCGGTCACATAACACTTTCAGTTTTGCTATTAAGGTGGTGTTGGTGAGTTGTTCGATTCGTTACGTGACATTGTTTATTATTAATCTAGTCTTGATATCGCTCTTGTGATTGTTGCAAAAATGAATGATTACAGTAACAATGAGTTAGTGGATGTTGCTAGTGTATGGCGAAGCAGGCCAAAACGCTAGATTAGCCCAGCGCTATTACGCCGAACGTTTTCCAGGACGACGGCATCCGTATACTCGCACATTTGTTAATCTTACTCAACGCCTTCGCGACACTTCTTCTTTGCGACCTAATCGGGGAAGAGAAGGTGGAGCTCGTCAGAGACCAGCAAATGTTGAAAATGCAGTCTTAGATTTGGTACGCAATGACCCAACAATTAGTACAAGGAGAATATCTCGCCAACTACCAGGTGTGCCGCAGATGACAGTTTGGAGAATTTTAAATAATAATAACTTATATCCTTATCATTTTCAACGGGTCCATGCGTTAATTGAACCCGACCATATTCTTCGAGTAAGGTTTTGCGAATGGCTTCTGCATCAACATGCCGTGGATCCTAATTTTACGTTAGAAGTAATATTTTCTGACGAAGCAATATTTACTCGTGATGGCATACACAATATTCATAATTGTCACAACTGGGCTGACGAAAATCCGAATGCTGTTGTCAGGAGTCATTTTCAGCATAGGTTTTCGCTAAATCTTTGGGCTGGGATGGTGAATGGATCTTTACTGGGACCATACATACTGCCTAACAGAATGAATGGCCAGGATTATTTATTATTTTTGCAGAATAATTTGCCTGAATTATTAGAAGAAATTCCTCTGAATGTACGTCAAAAGGCATGGTTTATGCATGACGGTGCACCACCTCATTTTAGCAGAAATGTTAGAAATCACCTAGATAGAGTATTTGAGGGCAGATGGAATGGCGTTATGTTTAGCTGTTAATGGAAATAATTTTGAACAGTTCTTATAAAAATAAAGTAAGTATTTTGAAATATTTTGTTTTCTTTACCTACGCATCCCTAGAACACAGATTAATTAATATTGGTTTTATGAAGCTTTACGTAATAGCATAAATTAATTTCAATTATAAATTACTTTACGTAATGACGATAATTAATTTCTTTATTCAAAATAAATATTGTCCAGTGATACTAAAAATGTTCTCCTTAAATAAACTAACCTTATTTATAGGAATTTTGAAAAAATTCTTTTTGTTTCGTGATCAGTATGTTAAGTACTATATGCCACTCTAATAAGTGCTTCATGTTACGGGACACCCTGTATAAGCCCCAATTTATTTAATCACAAGTAGAACTAATTTTCCTTCTTTAAGTTAAAGAGTGTCTACAATTATTAAAAGGTAAGAAATTATTTTATTATTGTTATTATTATTACTATTTAAATTATGTTTGTTATGACAGATAAAAATGCCATATAAACAATATGAAGTTAAAACCGTTGAGGTGAGAAATTATATACCCCAAAATGTTTGCGACAAATGTCATTAATTGCAGTTTCAAAAACCGTTTCTTAACTTAGCGATATTAGAAAACTTGAAATACCTGTTACAGTACAAAAAGATATGGAAGATAGTTGGAAAATTTTAAAATTTTATTGTAATGAAAAAACGGCAGTTTATAATTATGGTAAGATATGTTTCAGTCATATTTCAAAAAATGATTTTAAGACATTATTAGATTTTAAATTTTATGTAAGTAGAGCTTTTTATATACCATTTTGTTATGATAATGATAATCATGTAATTTTTAGATATATAAAATATGAAAATTCTGACAAACCGAGTTTAAAACAATTATGTATAAAATGTTTTTTTATGATTATTGGTAAACAAAATATGGGATCAATTTGGCAAACTTCAAATTTTTTTAAAATTAGAGACAATTTGCTTTTAAATAACGAAGATTTTATAGATAGGGTAGTGTGGAATGTAGATTCATGGTGTGACAATTGTGTATATGCACCATTATTTAATATTTATCGTAAAGATGAATGTATAAATATATCTACGTTCCACGCAAGAAGAAGATCTACTTTAAATAACTTTACTTTTGAGTCTGATTCTGATTCAGATTCAAATCCAAATTCATTTAGTTGGTATAAAAAACAATATATTTGTAATTTTAATGATATATTATTTAAAACATAAAAAAGTAGTATTATAACAAAGTATTTTTTGTTTTTTTAATAGAAAAATAAATAAGTAGCGGTTTTTGAATCCTTTTTATCTAATTTCTGCATCAATGGATTTTCTCATCGATCCACATTTTGACATTTCCCATTTCAATCGCCTACATGCCCAAGCACAAGAATCAAGAATTCACGACTACACTCATGACAAACATTGTAGAGTACTTTTAAAAGAAAATTGAAGTACAAAGGACACATAATTAGTGAAATTCAGTATTTACAACTTGTGTGTGAAAGCAAATGGTTTTTATATATTTATATAAAATGTAAAATAAACGTAGAAGTAGAGGTAAATGTTTTATTATATAAAAAATTTTTTTTAAAAAAGTTCTGACGAGTGTGATCAGGCAATAATGTATATAAATAACATTATGTATTAATTTATGTAAAATAAATATGTTATACTTATTTATATATTTATTGTTGTGTTTTAATTAAAAACAAAAAAACTAATAAACAAGATAATTTTTTGCTGATTCAAGAAATTATTTTCTATATAAATCAAGGTAATAATTGAAATTTGTTAGTTTATTTGTGTGTGTGTTTTTGTAGAAAAACAATATGCAAAAAAGTAGCATTTGGTTTTTATGCACACTTATATTAGTGTCAACTAACGATTTTAACACAAAAAATAGTACCACTCTTAATATAGAAAATCAAGAAGCAGAAAATGAAAAAGAATATATTATTAATAACAAAAATATACTTAATGCTATAGATTTTTTGTAGTACGGATAATGGAGCATTTCATTTGGATGAAAATAATGAAAAATTTAAAACTGCAATTGAGTTATTTCAAAAATATAATAATCTTAATGTTACAAGTACACTAAATTGGGAAACTAATAAATATATGGAAAAACCACGATGTGGAGTTACAGATAATAATCATAAAGATATACAGTACGCTTGACCTACATCTGAAATAACATGGGATTTTATAACATTTAATTCAAATTTAATAAAAATTGCGAGTGAAGCATTCAATGTTTGGGCACAGCATGCAAATATTACATTTAAACATATAAGAAAACATCCAGATGTGTATAAAAAAATAAATTGTTTACAAAGTAATAACTGTCCAAATATATTAATTTCTACAAGTCTTACAAGACACTATTCATTTTATAAAAATTATCGTTGTAATAAAAATTTTGATGGTCCAGGGCAAACATTAGCTCATGCTGTTTTTCCAACAAAATATTTTAAATCAGTGATATACATATGGATGAAAGTGAACCATGGAATTTACAATTATCGAATTCAGAATATGACTCTGAAACCAGTGTAAGTTTTTTTGAGGTACTTGTTCATGAAATTGGTCATACTATCGGTTTAGAACATACTAGTAAAGAAACCGCAGTTATGTGGCCATATAATCGATATTCTATATTTAGTTCATTATCTGAATTTAAATTAGATGAAGATGATATATTAGCAATTCAAAAATTATATGGACCAAAATCTTCTAACAAAATGACTAAACAAACAATAATAACAACACTAAAACCACAACCAACACTACCACACCACCCCAATTACCACAAATATTTTTAAATTTGTGTAATATTTAAAATAATACAAATACAAAATTCTTAGTAATTGATGACAAATTATTTATTTTCCATGATAAATGGGTGTGGATAAAAAATTTTTTTTCAGAAAATTATAATTCTCCATATTTTTTAACTGATTGGTTATCATTTTTACCGAAAAATTTTAATACTTTGTCAGGTGTATACCGTAAACCGAATGGAAATATTTGCTTAATAATTGATAATAAATGTTGTTATTTCATGGCCTACATTAAAATTACAAAATGATAATAACAAATTTATTCCAAATACAATTCAAAATATATTTGATATTGTGCACACAAATATGGGCCAAACATATATTTTTTATAATAAAAATTATTTTGTAGAAATTAATGAGTGTAATTATGAAATAATACGTTATGGAAATATAAATGATGAATTTCCTGGAATTCCTGTTGATTTTAATAGTGTTTTTCAATACATAAATGGGTATATGTACTTTTTTTTAAATAATGTTGTTTATGAATATAGTGAATATTTAAAACGTGTTAATAAAGCTATGTCATTTGATTTAACTTTATTTAATATACATTGTCCAAACATAAGTATTTTACAACAATTAAGAAATTTGTTAACTAAATTACAAAAATAATTATCTTAAGAAATGTGTCAACTAAGTTTGTATTTTATTGTGCTACATGGTAATGGTATATTTTTAAAATATTAAACATAAATGATTTCGTAATACTGAGTACATTAAACACTGATTTTTAATATTTGCATATGTAAAAAAAATTAAGTGGTCAAATATTTTTTAAAAAATGGTTGAAAATTCCAAATAATTTTAAAAAACAATGTTTATTTAATAATAATAATAATAATATATGCACAAAAATAGATTTATCTTTGTATTATTTAGATTATTTAAGTTTAGAAGATATATATAATATTTTAATAAGGAATATTACTTGTTCAAAATTTTTATTTAAATATTTCATTAACAAAAATAAAATTTCACGAATACAATTTATTTATATATGGTTTAAAAATTATAAACTTTATAAAAAACAATATGATTTAATAATATACAAATATTTAAATAAAACAATTTATCAAGAATTAAATATAGACCCCATTTTATTTAGATATTATTGTATTTTTAATAAAGATTTATCATCACGTTATAAATTATATTGTTAGTTGAACTTATAAAAAATAATTTTTTCTGTTTACATATTGTACACGTGACATATTTTTATTTAATTTATAGCCTAACCTTTGATTACAAAAAATTTGTTTACCTAGAATATTTTGTTTACTTCATATTGTGCAATAATAACAGCAACCTTTGAAATTATTAAGAAAATTTTGCACACAACACAAACACAAGGTACATTTATTTATTTAACCTTTGATCTAAAATTTTTGTATATTATATACCTTAAAATTTAATGAGAAATATATTCGTTAAATTTTACTCTTTTAATAAGATACAAGTAGCAAAAACTGTTTAATACAATGAATACTCAAACTGAAGTTAATACTCAAACTGAAGATTTTGAAATAAATCCATTTTCAAATCCAAAATCTATAATTGGATTAAGAAGTTTAGAAGTTAACAAAGAATACAAAGTAATCAACTTGCGAAAAACTAAATCAAAGTTTGCCGTAAGAGTTCGCGTAGAATTCGACGAGAACTACACATTCTTGGGGGAGAGGTACAACAGTATTACAAACCAAGCATTAGAATTAATGCAAAAAGATGCGAATTTGGGGTATCTATATTTAATTTCCCATGGTTATAAAGGCCAAAGCCATTGAAATTAAATTTATTTTTAAAAAAATCACTAAAACAACTATACCTAATTTTACGTGGACATCTTGAGGACAAGAAGCAAACTATACCTAATCTTACATGGACATCTGAAGGAGAAGAAATTGAAATTAAATTAAAAAAAATATATATATATAAAAAAATATAGCATATATTTATTTTATTATTATTATTCATTACATTTAACGCAATCTTTTCTTAAAACAAATTGATTTTCTCCAGTTTCATCAGTATTAACATGCAACCAACATTGTAAATAAAGTTGAAATTGTTCATTATTATTCCACTCTGTTGGAAGTTTCCACCATACCGTATGAATTTCATTTTCAGCATACACCATGACAAACTCCATTAGCAATGTAGCAATTTCTTCTTCAAGCATATCACACAATAATTCGTTGTTGTAGTAATATTTTTTGATTGAATTGTAGATATTAAATCGTGTATGGAACCATTTAGCTACATTTTTTACATTTCGTACAGCACAATTATTAATATGCATATTACACTAATCATTATATTCAGACTATGATCTTAACTGTGATAATGTTGGACAATCATATAACTCCAAATTTACAATATTTTTGTGCATAAAAGTTTGTAACCAATTTGCATTTGTTGAATCAAATACATACACCTTATTTACCTCAAAAATAACAATTAAAGTTTGTATGGTTTTTTGATGTTCGCTATATGGAATATCTCCACTGCACCATTCTAGGTTATGATTTTTTACCGAAAATCGTACATTTTCTTTGCTTTTTTCAGTTAACAAAGCATGTGTATACGGTGATTTGAATTTTCCAGTTTTTATATCGCCATTTTTTAAATTAAGAAACGCATATTCCTTACATATAAATTGTTTTGTTTCTTCAAGATAAAAACCTTGCAAATCTGCAATAACTGAAAATCTACTCATCGTGATGTATTTTTTACAAATGTTAAAATAAAACTGAATATTTATTTTCTATGAGTTTATAGTAAACTACACAACATTTTTTTTATTTATCCAACTATTATAACTATTATCAAATCCAAACCATTTTACAAATATTTTATCATTATATTTTTTTATATTTATTCTATTAGATAAAAATTGGGATATTTAACTTTTTGTAATTCTTCTTGGGTTGATATGCATCAGTCGAAAATACAAACTATAGAAAGTGCAAACTACAGAAAATAAAGCAGCAGAAATGACAAAAACTAGAAATTAGACACACCAGAAAGTATAAACTACAGAATAGACAAACATCAGAACGTACAAATCTCGAAAGACGTCTTCAAATACAAAGAACCAAAAATACACACACTAGAAATTGCATACACCAGAAAGTATAAACTACAGAATAGACAAACATCAGAACTTACAAATTCCGAAAGACGTCTTCAAATACAAACAACCAAAAATACACTGTTACGTGTAGATTTGTAATCATCTACTTCAATCATCTTTCATCTATTCCTTTATTTTTCTCTTATCACCTGCAATATGCAATGAGCTATAACATTAAATTCATTTTTATACTTACCAATTCATCATATTAATTTCTTTAAATTGTAGTCATATTTAGTATTTTGTTTTAAAATTCTGTTGTTTACATTTTTTTAGGTTATAATAAATAGAAATGACAACGCATTTTACATTTTAGTAACTTTTATTTAACAAATAGTGACAAACATTAAACAATTTAGTGACATTTAGTCATAACACTGTGCCGACATTGCTGAGGTAAGGTCATATCTTCTTTCTCTGTCTCTCATACTATAGTGTCCATCTCCTGTCTCTCTTCCCAGATTTTTCGCTGTCGCTTTCTGTTCTCGCGGCATTTTCAAATTGTACGCACTTCCGAATGTTATCTCTATCTCTTTCTTCCCAACCCTTTTTTGCGAAATTTTGCAATTTTTTCCGCAAACTGCAGCGTGATGCAAAGAGATGCGAGTATTAATTTGGACGTGAAGTAGAACGGTTTGGTGCCATCTGAGAAAACGGAATTCACCGGAATCAGTTTTGAATTTTATTTTCAACCCTTTGGGGAATAGTGTTCCGGGAATTTTCTTATTTAATTTTTCCATACCGGATTTTTCGTCGATTTGCGCGAGTGCGTAATTTTGTGACCGGACGGAAGAAATCCATTTTGGGGATTAACTTTTCCTTGTGGCGACCAACCTTGTTGGTATTTGAAGGCGTGTTGAGGCTGCTGACGACCACCCTCCAGCATCACCCAAGCCCTCCAGTCTTGTGACCGGCCCTTCCTACAACTCCGACGTCCAGACAGGAATCCGACCAACAGATAAGTGGCAAAGTTTTTGTAATTCCCTGTCCCTCTCACCAGCCAGAGGACTGATTTAGTGCGTGGCCCTTTTTTTTGTTAAGTGCCCTTTTGTCTTGTGACCGTGCGTTAAGACTCTTCAGTGAGACCATTTTAATTTATTTTCTGCGAAATAATTCTACAGTTTGGACATTAGATTTGATACTTTATTTTCTTCATTATCTTAAATTTAATTATTTTTGTATTGCACGAATAGTCCGCAGTTTACGCCCTTAGTTTAGTTTAATTTTTCTTTGACCGTTATTTTTTCTTGTTCTTCGCGCCTGCGCCTTATTTCGCGAACATTCTGCGTTATCAACATCCCGCCATTTTTATGTAAGTCGGCTGGCCAGATTCGACCGTTAGAGCCCTTGTAGTACCCATAGGTTTCGGGTGAGGTTCCAGAAAGGAACGATTTATCGTCGCAGCGCCACGGGTTTCATTTTAGTTTATTTTTCTGGAGGCGTTGTGGATATTCGCGCAAGAATATCACACCTTTTGTTGTCAATTGATTTTGTACATTTAATTAACTTGAATAGCAACCAAATAGTTGTACTAAATTGCATTTTTAGTCAGTTAGCCCTACTTACTTCCTGCCCTAGTTTGCTTTGCAGGACTAGCTATTTTAGATTCAGGCTTTGCAGCACTGGTAGTCTACTGGGTGAGGACGACTACGTGACTACCTGGCGCCCTTTACCGAACCACCCCTCCCGCTGAGAAGCCGGCAGCTTCACCCTCGTGAAGTCGAAATCTTCCGTTACAACACACACTAGAAATTGCATACACCAGAACGTACAAACTACAGAAAATACTAACATCAGAACGTACAAATCTCGAAAGATATCTTAAAATACATGCAACAAAATATACACACTAGAAATTGCATACACCAGAACGTACAAACTACAGAAAATACTGACATCAGAACGTACAAATCTAGAAAGCACATTTCACAGAAAGTAGTTGGGAATGATGAATGAATGAGGATAGTCCTGCCTGGGATAGTCAATGACACAAACACAATATAAAGAAACAATGCTTTAACTCTGCAAAACTAGATGTCGCCGATGACTATAGTACAACAAAAATTCTATAAATAGCTGACAGCTAACAAATTTGAAACACTAATATGAGTTTAGGAATATAAACCATGTATTAAAAATGAGTTACATACTGAAACAACAAATATACTGAAATTTAATATACAATGCATTTTTTATAATATCTTAAATTTAAAAATCATTTGAATAATAATTATTACCTACAAAAATCGGCCGCAGCTCAGTTACAGTCAGAAGTAAATACGAAATGTTTAATATTATAATATACGAGTATTTTCGAATTTGACTGTAAATTTGGTAGATATTCGATATAAAACTCTTAATTTTAAATACAAATGTTATGTGCGTAATAGTTATTTTTATATCAAGTGCCGAAAAAGACTCGTTACGTGAAAGTATGCAGAATTTAACGCGCGAGGCTTGCCGAGTGCGGAAATCTGCACGTGCACGTAATCTTTTTCGACACGTGTTGTAACAACATTTTTCCTACAACTAATAATTTAGAAAATCACTTAAATATTATCAGGATTTATTAAATTTTAATGACATTACATTAAAACTTTGTTTTACGGCGTTGCTATGGTTTGTTTGTTGATTGCTTCATTTGTTCTACGTTACTTAGAAATTTTTCGATATAATTTTCTTTCAATTTTTGCTACAGTTGTAACAGAAATTGAGGTTAGTTAGTTAGTAGCCCGTGCCGTTAGTAGCTAAAATATGAACTAAACACTCCGCGCGAAATTTAAATCGCAGTCAGTTAAGTTCACCGACTGTTAAGTTTGGTTTTGACAGTTGCGTCAACGAAACGCACTTGTGTTTCACATTTACAGAAAAACACTTGTTCTGCATTTGTCTTCTTTCCACCCATAACCAAGGCAATAATTGTTAGGTAAGAAATCGAACAGTTGTAGGAAAAATATTTTTTCCTGATTGTTAAATGATATTGAGCAGAAGTAGTATTGAGGTAAGGATATAAAAAATGTGAAATATGTAAATTTAATTCATTATTTCTTTTAGATCTTATTGCGCATAACTAGGCTTGTGAACGATATTATTTAAACTGTATTTCTATATATTTATTTAATTTATCATTAAAACGAACGCCTTTAATAATTTTATCAGATACGATTAGAACAGTTAAAAAACGGAAAACACCAGTACCCCACAGTCTTCGAGAAACTATTAATGCATTACTATAGACAAAAGATACGCTGTATAGTTGAACTAAATATTTATTTACCAAATAAAACTACAGTTATTGTGTTATCAGTTGGTTTTCGTCACTCTGTGTAACAAGATGATATAAAATTTCATTAGAAATGACCGTATCAAAGGACTCAAAAAATAATTGTTTTTCAACTGTCCTACAAGTAGCACTCCATCTACAATATTCATATAGTACCCAAAAGGTACTACGTCTCATTACCCTTTATCAAATAAAAAAGTTCATTAAAATCGGCTAACAGTTCAGGCTGTAGACGAAATAGAAAATTATTGCTGAAAATATAGAAATTAAGTCGTTTAGTATAATAAACCTTTTTATATGGATTTAATATAATGTATTTAAAATAAAATTGTAAATTATAATAGTTATTTATGTAACAAGTACGGCTTTTGCCTCGTCCGTAAACAGATTCGTCCTCTAAAACTCAGTTTGCGTACATATTACGTACAATATTTTTTAGTATATGCTCTCCAAAAATCCTATAAAATGTAAATAACAACTCATTGCTAGATAACGTAGTTCTTACGGGCTTGGCTCTGCTAAAATATTATTTTGCGGACTACAAACAATCCGCAAAGTACCTAACTAATTTGGGGAGCATGTACTAAAATAGTTATTTATGTAACAAGTACGCAAAATAAAGTTTTAGAGGACGAATCTGTTTACAGACAAGGCGACAGCCGAGTCTTTAAATTAGATGAGTCCTCTGAAACTCAGTTTGTGTACGTGTTACATACAATATTTTTTAGTATATTGTTAGAAACGTAATCATGCTAATTATTGAAGCATTTCTGAAATCCCGAACTTTATGTAAGTTGTTTTTCGCTATATTTAATTGATGTTATGTTGTTGCAAATACGAACCGCTGGCAGTCGGGATGGTGTGACCGAGTGTCAGTATCAATCGCGCTTGCGAACGAAACAGCCGTTCATTGTCTTAGTTTTCTTTAAATAAAGCGTGTGTTACGATTATTCAGGTTTCTTTATTTCTGATTCCTTTTTCCTCGTTGTAAATACCAGAAGTGAAGTTTTGTGTGTTTTTTTTGTGGTTTTCTAAATTAGTTTCTAACAATATGCTCTGTGCTCTCCAAATTTTATTAACAGCTATACTAAGATAATATGACAGTAGAACAATATTATGAAAACGTAGGCGATGAGAAAATGAAATCAGTTTAAATAATCCTATAAAATGTAAATAACAGTTCATTGCTAGATAACGATTTCATTATGGGATAGGCTCCGCTAAAATATTATTTTGCGGACTCCAAACAATCCGCAAAGTAGCTATTTTGGGAAGCATATTCTAAAAAATATTAAAATAACAAAAATAAAAATTCTAAACAGTAAATGAAAAAATCTGATGTGGCCAGCACACTTTTAACTACTAATATAAATTGTTGTACTTTTTTTAAAAAAAAGTACTACTTCCGGTTTGTGGATTGCATCCAAAATGAACTGGGTTCTTAAGATTCGTATTAAAACCTTAAATATAAAATTTGGTTGTTAAATGTTTGTAACTTTTCGAGTTATAGAAGCCGAAAAAAATATTACATACGACATACGACCTAACGAACATACGTACACACACACACACATATACATACACATATCATCTCGAATATGCTTTATTCGTATTCTACGGATCCTAAAACGTGCTTATCCACTAAAAACTCACACTCGAAAATTTTGACCAATCACAATACTTCCCTTATAGAATATAAGGCGGGAGGTAAAAAATTATTAATCATATAACCGCCAACGTTCCCAAGATGAGAACATGCACTTCTTTATTTATTAACGTATGTCACAAACTGCTGTTATTATTATAGCAATGAATGTGCCGAATAGAGTTGGTAAAAAAAATATTTGCGAACATAATGCATAAATATTTGTTGTTTATGTTTATTTGTATTATCTGATTTTTTGAAAAAAAAATTACGTTACCACAAAAAATCATTTAAAATTTATCCAACTTTCCATGCAGACAAGCATCGACGTGTTGATGAACGACGTCGGTGATGAACGACGTCGGTGATACATAGTACAGACGTAAATTTATCGACGTTATGGTCAGTGTGACGTCGATTTGTCGACGTCACAAAAACGATCCAAAAACGTCGCTAATACAGTGTCGATATACCGACGTCGAATAAATGTTGCATAGACATCGTTATTTTTCTTAATATTAGAATTTTTGAAATTTAGAATTTTTAAATTTAGAATTTCCAGTGAATGAATCTTTAGATTCAGGTAATACTAATTTCTGTGTTTGAATATTTTCTATTTTAATTTGTATAATTTTAAATTTTACAGGACGTCTTCAACAAAAGAGAATTTAATATTGAAACCAATTTAACCAGTATGTAATATACCTACCTACTAACAGATTTATTTGATTCGGAAAATCACCAACATAGCAGGTACGTTTTGAAAAGAACAGTTATTATTTGATAGCTTGTAAGTTTGAGTATATTTAGTATAAGATTTAATATTTATATACATGTATATTTGTTTCAGACAAGGAATACCACCAAATGTGGTGCAAACAAATACCTCACGTAATTATCCACCATCTATTATAATTTTATAAGACTTATTTAATTAGTAATTTTTTCTTAGCACTTTTTTAAATATATGTATAGAATTTTGGGTTTTTAATAAACAAATATAATTTCATATTTTCATGTATTTACTTTATTTCACAATAAAACACGTCACGGGTACGACTAATATATGTCTATTATCGACGTTGACATGTGGCCGCTACTTGACGTTTAAATTACTTACGTGTATGGTTGACGTCAAGATCACGTCTATGCATGATGTCTAAATGGCGTCGATGAACGACGTCGATTCGATCCACACAGTGGTCTAAATAACGTCAACAAATTGCGTCACGTTTGCGTCGAAAACATGTCATTTTGCTGCTTGAGGCCTTTCCCCGGCTGCAAATCAGAGTGTGAAAAAAATCGATTTTTTTTGAAAAAAAATCAAAAAATCCGATTTTTTTTGATTTAAATCAAATTATTTTTCGAGTCGCATATCAAAATGCTTGTATTTTTCTGAATTTACTATAACAGTAAAAGCATTCAAATTTTAAAAAAATATTACAATTATTATTCTATTCGTTTACTTATTAATTATTTAATGTTATATGAAAACGGAATAGTATAGATTGATGTTCTGTAGAAAACATAGTAGATACTTTTCGTATTAGGTTTAGTTCTAAATTGTATATTTTTCATTTATTTATGCGATGTTTTGGAAACGACAATATAGGTACCTAGGTAAATTATTATTATGAGTGTTTTTTTAACAATACAATAATAAGTTCTTGTCAAATATTTTATTTGTAAAATAAATATTAGGTACCTACTGTAAAATTGAAAAAATGCAACACAAATTTATAATTTTAATATGAACAATTTAACAGTGATAAAAACATAATAATAGGTAATGAAACAAAAAAATAAATTATAATAATTTTTAACATCTTATTAAGGTATTTTATAAAATAAGATGATATTTTGGAAATTTTGATTTAAATTATTGATTTTAATTTACAAAATCATGTGATTTTAATCGCGATTTAAATCAACGATTTAAATCATATGATTTAAATCTTGCACACCCTGCTGCAAATCGACGTCGCAATCAAGTCATTTATTTTTTATTCTTCTATTTTGTTTTATTTATACATGTGTGCTATAATGTGTGTCATATGGAACGAAAGCGCTATTGTAGTAACTGTTGCAAGTAATTTGTACCTATAGAGTGTATACGATACATTGCACAATGCACAAAGTTACAAGAACAGTCAAAGCATAAAACAGAAAAGAAGTTCCTCAATCTAATATAATCCGGAAATATAATGAAGGAATAGGTGGCGTCGATATATTGTACTTATAGACTTTTTGCAACCCAGGTTTAGGTAAAATAAATAGTGGCCAAATATTTTTGTACACAGCAAAAATGTAGCTGTTATTGCAGCATTTCGCTTTTCTCAACAAATTCATCTTGATGAATAAATTACCCATCTGCAATTCTGAAGAAATGTTGCAATGGCATTATTAAAATCTGGTGCAATAATGAGGAGTGGATCCGATATGATGGTATAAATAATTTCCCTGTGGCACGTTGTCAACGAAAATGTGTACTTTGTCAATGAAACACAGGATTGCGATGTAAAAAATGCGAAAAAAGATTACAAGTAATAAAAAATAAATAATAATTATTGTTAATATAATGAAAATTTCTAAATATTTAGTACATGTATTATAAATTAGTTGTGTAATAATTACAACATGTAACTAAAATACAAATATTAGAGTTATGGCTGTTTATATTTACCCGCCAACATTCCCATAATGGAAACACAGCATAAAACCGAGACTAATGGTGGGATTCTGTTCAAATCTGTAAGTTTTACAAATTTGTAAATCTTTAAATATTGAACAAAATCACATCAATATTTGTTGACAAATATAAAAATGTTCATATACTTATAAATTTCATTGCGATTTTGATTAATATTTACAGTTTTATAGATCTGTAGGAACTACAGATTTGAACAGAATCCCACCATATGTTACATAACTTTTTTGTTTTTTCACTAAATATCTGATGGTAGTCTATATAATGGTGGGATTCTGAGCATTATCTTAAAATTCTATAAACTTATAGATCTATAAGTTATGGAAAATCCGTAACTGACAGTCTTATAGGTTTCGCTAAAATGGTATTCTGACTGCATGTCTATAACTGTAAATTTTTCTTATAGAATCTTAAAAACAGTATTACCAATAGTTCCATACTATTATTTTTGTTACATGTAAATATAATGAATTAATTGTTGTACATTGCTTTTCTTGAAGAGAAATAATATTTTAGTATAAAAATAAAGACATTCTTAACAAAATTTGCAGCAAAACATGCAAAATATTATGAAATATTTTCTTGCAATTTCAATTTTATTATTAATTTTGAAGAAGGCCATTGTCACATAGACGCGACAAATGATTATACAAATTTGACACAATGAAATACACATGACACGTGCTGATAAAATTTGAGAATATATTTCGAAAATATGAGGTAAAACATAATATACTACATAATTAAAGATTTTTTTAGCGAAAAATTAAAAATATAGCAAACACAATAATTAATTAATTAATTTTATTTACAGTTAAAGGAAAATAAAAATTATAATTATAGTTTTCAAGTTAATACTACACACTCTAAGACAAATATACCTAGAGAATAAATTAAATGCAATAGGGGATGGTGCAAGAACCTTGTAAACTACTACTACCTACTGATAATATTTTATCAGAGATTTTAATTAATCATTTTTAAAATAATCATTGTCATTCATATTGAATGAATTCAGTAGAACTCCTAAATTTGACTGTATTATTTCCAAGCGATTTCCAATCATGATGACATTTTTATAAACTATGAAGCAAATTTAACTAAAATATAACACATTCTATACACATATACTTCTCAGCAATAATGTTCTTCTGATAATTGGTTTGAAATTGTAAAATTTGCTAGTTATTATTCTTTTTTAAATATTTCAGACACATGCCAATATTTTCATAACGACTTATGGTGAGTCAGTAGCTGCCTATAAATTTATAGAAATCTATAAGACATTTATAGAAATCTGTAAGCTATAGGTTTGCCCAGAATAGCATTTTTTAAGATCGGTCTATAAGTTACTATAGATACGCTTATAGAAGTTATAGAACTGCATAGAATCCCAATATTAATCGGTATCAAAATTTCATAATGAAAGGACCGGTAGAAAGCATAGCGGCGAGTAAACGGTTAACTTAATACAGGGTGATTCATATATTCGGGGACAAACGTTAAGGGGATATACAGTTATGCTGATTACGGATCAAAAAGAATTTTTCAAAAATTAAAAAAGAAAAATTAATGTTTTAAGAGAAAATAACTCGTGCCACTGAACTGATAAATATTTATCAAATTTTTATTAGTAACGATATTGTAATAATTTTACTAAAATTGTATAATGAGTTTATGAACCTAATTTTATTTAGGTCTAAATGTGCTAGTAAATTACCATGTAAGTAAACATTTGATTTTACGAATTTTTGAAAAATTCTTTTTGATCTGTAATCAGCATAACAAAATGTATATCTCCTTAACGTTTGTCCCTGAAGTTATGAATCACCTGTATACACTTAACACACTAATGAAAAAAAATACTGTTAAAAAAGCTAATTGTAGATTCTTATAATTGTAAAAAAGTTTTCTCTACATTTGGGACAACGATGCTCCTCCACGTTACGTAAATTGTTTATGTTCGTGGCACATGGGCCACATAAGCATAAATGGAACACTGTGTGGTCTCCATTCTGTAGACCAGCCTGCGCATCTCTGATACGAGCATCATTAGCCATATATGTATTTCCCATGGATCTGGCTACCCGAAAGCCTTGCTGGATTTGCGTATACGATGTGTTGCTGAGCGATACGTCTATTTTTTCGCCCGATACGTTTGCAGATAACAAAGCCGTTCCTTTTCCAGTGATTTGAGTTGAAGACTGATTGGCGAGATTTAATGTTCCACCTTTGTCTATATTTATATTGCTAAAACTCTAAAACATACTTTTCCGGATTCGGTCGTTTTTTCTAATTGCGGTTTTTGGTTTTTCTTATTAAACCAGCAATCCGATGGTTTGTGACCTATCTTCCTGCAAATAGGGCATCGTGGCTTCTTGTCTTGATTCTGTTTTTCAGCATCATATTTGTTTTGATCTGGTTTCTTCTTTTTATTCTTCTGCCATTTGTTTACGAACATAGCATTTGACGTCTCGTTCGTTCCACCATTTTTTCGTGCTTCGCTCTCTTCGAGAATTTTGTAACGAAGAGCGTCTGGTGTTGGCAGCTCATCGCGCGACTCTATGGCACAACGAAAATTTTCATAAGTTGCAGGCAAGCTGTAAAGCAACATGATTGCAAGTTGATCGGGGTGAATTATGATGTCCATGTCGCCGCGTTTGTCGACTGTGTCGAAAAACTCCTTGAGATGTTCATGAACATCCCCGTCATCTGTCATTTTATGAAGAGTGAGACGCTTTAAGAGCGTCGCTTTGCGCGCGGGACCTTGTGATTGGTAGATCTCGCGTAATTTTATCCACATATCTTTTGATGTTTGACAGTTTTTTACTTGCTTTAGTTCGCTTGGTGAAATTGATAATATGATGTCAGATCTTGCCTTGCGGTCATTTTTCTCCCATTCCAATATTGCATTGGCATTGGCGTTGTTATTACCTGGTTCAGGCTTGACTTTTGTGCCGCTAACAAATTCCCACATGTCGTTTTTCACAAGGATTGCTTCCATTTGGAGCTTCCATGTACCGTAGTTCTGTTTGTTGAGTAACTCGATCCTTGCTGAATTTGTATTCATTGTGAAAACCTTGCACTCGCGTTTAAAGGTTCAAACACGTGTATTTTTTTGGTTAGATTCTTGTCGGCACTTTAATCTCGATTTTGTTCGCGAATCCTGGGCCCATAACCTGTCAGCGGGGCAGAGTGCAGGGCGAACTAAATCAGAACACCAACTTTGTATAAACGAATGTAATAAATGAGGTTTATTTGAATATTAGAATGTTACAGAACAAAGATAGTTAGTAGATGAATGTTATGGTGCGCACATGCATGGATGGCGACACCGGTGTGGCCCGACACTCGATTACAAAATGTTCATATGTTCTTACAAGAATTTATGTTTGAAATAAGTTATTTGACTCATAATAATTTATTTTCTGAAAAAGAGTACTATGAATTATTACCGACTAATTACTATGAATTTTAGAAAATAAATTATTAAAATTAAAATAATTTAATTTTAACTGTTATTTTATTATCAATTATATTTTATAAATTGTTTTAACACATAGCAACAATTAAAAAGTTTCGCATTAACAAATGACTTAAGAAGGGTTATAACTACAACATATTAAAACAAGATTATTTTGTTGGTTTACCTATATTGATTTTAGACATGATTTAATTTTACAATTATAATAGTTATTTGTGTATTAAGAACGTAAAGTGACTCTTTGTTACTCGCGCACGGAAATTGCAGCGCGAGCCGAAGGCGAGAGATGCAATAGTGCAAGAGGAACAAATACACTTTACGCTCGTAATACACATATAATTTTGTCTACTACTAATATTATTTGTTATAATAATAATAGTATTTATGTTTTATTCGTAACCGTGGCGATACCAATAATATCGAAATAATTAAATAAAAAAATTTGTTTGATTCTGTCATTTTCTTTTATTTTATGTAAACAAAAAGTACTTTATTGCGCGTTGTCATAGGAGACGCGCAATAAAATGTTTTTTGCTTGTTCCTCAGTAACAATCAACTTTACGTTAACAATTGAAAGCATAAATATAAACTTTTCATAGTTGTCGTAGATAATAGTATATTATTTAACGTGCATATAATGTAGCTTATATTACACGAAGATGAAAATTAGAACACGAGCCATGGGCGAGTGTTCTAATCATCTGAGTGTAATTTAATCATTATATGCGAGTCAAATACTATACTTTATCTACAACTACTTGTAAATGAACTTGGTATTGTATATTCTTACCTACTTACATCTGTTATCGATTAACAAGCAACAATCATAACGCTTACTACAACTCTGAGAAAATGCTTGCTAGAATAATTTTTTTTAATTGCAAAATTAATGTACAATTACTACAATTTGTGAAATTCATAAAATATCAAAATTTACTGTTTTTAGCAATGATAGAAACACACAAATGAGCAACAAATCTAATGACACCGTTTTTGCTGCTTCTCGTATCTCTAGAGGTGAACATATCATTTCACTACTTATACAATATCCATAATTTACCTTCTTTACGACAATACGATAATATTTGTTGCAGTTAAATGGTTTGTTGTATCTATCAACCACACATAACCTTACTTATTATCTGTCATCGACCAACAAACTTCAGACAAATGCTTGCAACCCTAAGAAAATACTTGCTTGCTATTGGTTGAATCAAGCGTGGAATATGAAATTTCATAGTACACGCTGTGTAATATGAGGCACATTTTGTATTTGGAGTTAGATATAAAATGAAGCTATTATTTAATAGTTGTAGATAAAATATATTATGTGAAAATACTAGCTCATTTTTTGCTGTAAATTGTTATTTTCTCACTGATACCTACATCTAAAAGTTTGAAACTTTATACGGTAATAACGTATACAAATATGCATAACCTTGTTTGAATTTTAAAAAAAATTTTAAACAAATTATTCAACAAATTTAACTGACTATACTTATTTTACCTATAGTAAATAGTTCTAATTTATATAAAATTATGTTATTTTAAATTATTATTACCTGTCCATATACTGGAACATATTATTCAAATTTATTTGCTCCTGATCGCACCAATTATGGATATCATTTAGGCCCTCCTCGAACAGCTCGGCCGGAAGCAGTGGTAACGCCATTAACATTTTTATTCCCTTTTTCTTATTATCTTGCAAATTTGCCATATGGCCCAGCCTCTTTCTCATTTTCCATATGGCCTATAATATATATTTTTTATATAATACCAGATTTCTTATATTTTCGGGACCCCAATTGTTGTATGTATATTTATACTTACACTTGCATAATGAAACAAACACCCTACAACCTCGGCTTGTGGAAAACAAGTTATAAGGGCAGACCTTAAAGCCCGCTCAAAATCTGACATAATTAGCCGAGGTTGTAGAGTGGGAGCCAAAACTTTAACTCTATGAAATACTGCCTCATACAAGGCCCTTGTCCTGTTACTCATTAGTGTATAAACTATATAGGTATTGTCTGAAATATTTCGAAAAGTAAATTTATATTTCAATAGATAAGGAAAATGTATACAAATTTACCTTGTTTTGAAATATTATTATCATTACCAAAAGTTGATGAGATGGAGGTGCTGCAGGCACGCATTTAAAAGTCCCATCTACGTGGACCTCATTAACCCCTCCAACCACTCTGTCTATTAATGTTTGGGATGCAAAAATGAGAGCTTGTGCTGCATCCACGTTTATTAGTTTTTTCAGGAACGGTTCATTTATCCCATCCAGTTTTCAAACCGCGGAAAATTATAAAATAGAGCCATCTCTGGGATCTGCAAATTTAACTTATCAATAATAATCGCCGTATTCCATGCATAATAATACTACAATTTTTGTTGAATTAAGTAAATGATTTATTATTATTATATGGGTATATTATTTATATTATTGTTATTATCTATGCTCATTTTAGGTTTATTTATTATTATAGATACAAAAATATAATCAAAAGAGTTAATTTAAAAATAGTTTAAATAATTTTTCGAACAGTTCGGAGAGAGAGAAAATAAAACAAGTACAATAAAAATGCGTACTCTTAGAACAAGCATACTTATGGAACGCCGTTTGGGTTTTTATTCAAACACATGATCATATTTTTTATTCATAATGAATTTTAAAATCTTATTTTTAAATACAGATTTAACACACATCACATACATATTAAAAATTAAATGAAAATATGTCTGTCATATTATAAATGAATTTAAAATATGTCAGACATATTTTTTAATGAATTAAAAATATGTCAGACATATTATTAAATGAATTTAAAATATCTGTACACATATTTTTAATGCGAGAGATATAATTTTATGTCAGACATATTTTTAAATGTCGTTTTTCCACATACTACTACGTGAGTAAGACAGAGACAGAAAATTAAAAATATGACATACATATTTGTAAATCATTTAATAATATGTTAGACATATTTTTAATTCATTTAAAAATATGTCAGACATAATTTTAATTCATTTAATAATATGTCAGACATATTTTAAATTATTTTTAAATATGTATGTGATGTATGCTAAATCTGTATTTAAAAATATTAAAAATATGACAGCGATATTTTCAAATCATAATATCATATGGGTTGTTATTTAACTTCATAGTCATATTTTTTATTTGAAAGAAAATAAATAACTATATTTTTAAATAAAGATGTAACACATATCACATACATATTTCAAAATCATTTAAAATATGTCTAACATATTAATAAATGAATTAAAAATATGTTTGACATATTTTTAAATGAATTAAAAATATGTCAGACATATTTTTAAATGCGCCATCTCTTGATTTTTCAGCATGACGTTGGCGTTGTTGCCAAATGTCTCAGTATCAAGTAATGTATGAATTGAGACAAGTTGTGGTATGTTTTGGAACTATTTCGCTCAATTCACTAGTGTAATGTAGATGGCGTGGCGGTCTAAATTTAGTGCGCGAATTAATATTTTAATTTGAATATGATTCGTGAATCAAATTAACAGTTTTCGCCAACTTATTTATTTAGTCAAATTATTTTGTCACACGTCACAGCATAGTATGCCATTTTTCATATGCATATACACTGAATACTAATTTATGGTTAATATGAATTATTCAGAAATGAGTACAGGAAATAACGAATAAAAGTAAATTCAAAACAGTATTTTATGTGGAAAATAACAAGATGTACCCAATAATGCAATTTCAAATTTTGAGTTATATTATATTTGCAATCAAATCTCATAAAAAATAACTATGAAAAATAGTTATTTGTTTAACTAGCAAAAAAAAACAGATTATTGAAGATTAAACGAACTTACCTGTAAGTGAAGTTCAATCGAAATTATATGAGAGCCTCGTTCGAAGTAATTACAACTGTGTAGTAACGCTTTGCCGGTACGATTATGTCACAATGTTTAGTAAAAACAAAAAACGTAATGAGTTACGTCCCCCTGGATTCCTCTGTCTCCGATCTCCGTGATAATATTTAATCATTTCGTTTAGAGCTGAAAGAAAATTTCTGCTATTTTCCTATGGGGTTGGGAAATGGGTGGGAGGTTGTAATTACTTCGAACGAGGCTCTCATATAATTTCGATTGAACTTCACTTACAGGTAAGTTCGTTTAATCTTCAATTATATTTCGAGCCTCGTTCTCGTAATTACAACTATGTAGATGTTTAGATTTATGAAAAAGCTGAAATTTTATTGCTATATTTTGCCCTAAAACCAACCACATACTTAATAACAAACCAGCATTGTTATAGTTATCCATTTAAGATTGTAACCCCAAAATTTTCCTTATTATAATTAGACACTTGTCTATTATAACACTTTGCAATATCTGACAATTCCGCGACCAGCCAGCTGTGTTTCTTATTACTTACATCCAAACTAATTCCTCTTACACCCTGCTAATGTTGACGCATGTCTTGTACTATGCGCTGAAACCGGCTTTATATTAATTCCACATTCATCTGAAACTGTTTTAATTCATCTAGAAAAAATTTGTGCACCTACAGCTGTATGTGGTTTATTCCAGGAAATAAAACCATTTATTGGTATGGCGCACTAATTTGGTTTTTTCTAAATAAAGGTTTAGTACTAGCCACACGTAAATTAGGTTTTTCTAAGAAAATCTAGAAAAAATTGATTTCGGCTTGGTCCTGAGGTTTCAATGAAAGAATTTATCTCAATTTCAATGCCGGTCTGTATTTGATGAATATTATTTATCTCAATTTCTGCTAAAATTTGGATTCTATGCACTGAAACTAGTGCAAATAAGGTACTTAATCTTTTTGTTAGATTTTTTAATGATAATTTATCTAAATGACTTTCAGTTGCTAATTTGTCTAATACCTACGATATTAGTATCCCATATTTTACTGAATCTTAGGAAATAATGGTTTCAATCTGAATATTCCCTTAAAAAATCTCTTTATAAAAGTGCTATTTGTTAATAGGCCCCCAGAATATAGGAAATTGCCGACCGTGCTGAATTGGGGTTGCCGTAAACCGCACCTTGTATAAATTGAAATACTAAAATATCTAAAAAATCAAAACGTGACTCGAGTCTTTGAATAATAAAAAATATACATTTTTACCCAATAGTGCAGGCGCTGAGAAACATTCCGTTTGCAAAAACCGATGACCTCATTCTGATTGATGATTTGAATTTAGAAAGAGTTAAAAAACGATATTGTGGAGGTTGCCGGACGGAATTATGGTCCAGTTTTTTTTTCGGCCCTATAATAGGAGTTTTCGGTTCCATCGTTGTAGCTGTTAGACCGGGAGCCGGCAGGTCAGGTAGGTGTATAATTTGTCACATTTCGAGGCTTTGGTGATTGATAGCCAGTAATACCCCCACCCGCAAAACGCAAGTATGGCGCCTCTAAAGTGTAGCTTTTACACGGGGTGAATTACCAAACTTGTCAAAAATTGACATGCCCATGGGGAATAGGCCACACGATGATTGTTGTTTTATGTTGTTCGGGAGCTTGCCAAAGCACGGAAACGCAATATAACATACCAATATGGCGTAGCCTAATTTCCGCCATACTAGCCGAAACGTGTCATTTTTTACAGTCGACATGTATCATTGGCCACACGCAGTTCTTTGGCGATATTTGTTCGGGATTAAATATAGAACAAGGATATACAAACGCCATACCGCTGGCGTGTCGCTAAGTGCCCGCCATACCAGGACAAAGATGTCGATTTTTCACCAAGGCCATGTATGATCGGCCACCAAAGCGCCATACCGGTACCGATCATCCATGGCCATGGTGAAAAATCGACATCAACAATAATTATTTACATACATTTAGCATTTATTTTCTTTTGGATGGTATATACTGGGCGTAATGCCAAATATTTTTCTGTTCGCACAATTTTGCTAAATTATGTAATTTGTTAAGTTGCGCTCCACTCATTTTATTAACATATGAGATCGCTGTTGTATTGTCTATTCTCAACCATCTTTCGCAATTTAGATTAACTCTTGCAAATCAGTGAAGGTCTATAAAATTGCCAGTAAATACAAATAGTTCATAATATGTTCTTTTCTTTAAGCACGATTCCAAAGACCCTGTGCAGTTTGACCTGCACAAAATATACCCGAACCATGCTTCGAAGTATCAGGAAAAATTATTAAATTCAAATCGAATTTGAAATGTCTTATGGAATTTTTAGAACTTAAATTATTTATCGACCATTTAATTTTGTGTTTAATTTATCGGGTAAAAACATAATTTTATCCAAATCACCGTTACTTTTAGACAGAGCTATGTTTTTATCTGTCTCCAACTGCTTTTGTGTAAAGCCAGCTGTACAAAAGAACTGATTGAAATTAATTTCTTTCCCAACAAAAATTTTATTTTGTTAATTAACATAATTTTCTTATGTTCTGGTAATTCCAACAAGTAATTACTAGAATTTATAATAACTCTAAATATAATATTTAGTACTAGGTGTTAAACTACTTTTTTAAATATTTAGTACAACCCATGGTATTGTAAACGATCAATAATCTTTCGCAAATTAGATAAACAATGTTCAAATGAATTGACGAAATACAAAAAATCATATAAATAAAAGTTATCTTAAGCTCTGTACTACTATCCTCATAATTTTTGTAAAATGAAAAGGACTTGTACAAAGTCCAACGGCAAACCAGTGAACTGATACAATTTGTTATTGTAAGAAAAACTCAATATTTGCTGCTACTTTTAGCTACTGGAAATTTTAAAAAATATATACATCCTTTAGATCCCAGTGGGCATCTAAATAAACCGGGACTAAGTAATTTAGTCGCTTTTCTGGTGTTCTCCATTTTCAAACAGTTGGTGAAAATAATTTATTGAATTCTGTATAGCAATATGTAACTGTGTTCAGTTATTTTTAGTTACCTTTGGCACAAATTTTTGCTTTAGCTGACTAGCGAAGGGCAACTTGTAACCCTTAATGCAGCTCAACTACAAAGGTATCCTTTGAAAACAATTTCCATATTTGTTAGAAACTTTAAGACGACCAGCACTTACCTCTTGAATTAATATTGCTGTGTTGTCGTCGTTGAGACTGCATGTTTACAGCTGACCTGCGTTAAGTTTTCGCTGAAAACCTGAACTTTGTTTGTATCGCTGCAGCTCGGTTGTGAGTCTGCGAAACTACAACTCGGTTTTTGAGCCTATGTTGTCGCACCTCGAGCGCCCATCTGCGCCTGTGTAGCCCTGAGGTGGTGAGCGTTTCCAGTTATAAAATATTTAACCCAGTCCTCTTCTGACAAAATATTGGATAGAGTTTTTCCAATTACAGTTATTGCAGTCCCTAACTGGTTCTGCGAGTCCAGAAAATGATTGTCTCTTTTGAGACTAATCTGGCAAAAGAGCTTTTATTTAGGGTTTCAGTTTTGGTGCGGTAAAGTAGGAAACTTCTCTAGACGCGTATTTTGTAAAGTTATAATTTTTTAGTCGCCTTTCCGACCTCTGTCCTGATCCAGTTATTCTATTGTTTTTCAGCATCTGGATGCAGATGCGTGTTTGTTGCATGAAGAGTGGTTCGATTTCGAATTTGTTAATGGGCAATTATTTCGGAGATACGAGAATCTCCGATGCTAATTAGTCTGACAAGGCTAGTAATTTACTTCTCGAATGACTAATTGCATATTTATCTTCTTTTAAGAAGTTTGAAAATATTTACTTTTAGGATAAGTAATATGCATGTTTTAATTTTTATAAAATTTAAATCAATAAGATCCATTTTGTAACTGCTTCACTACTTGCGTGAGTTTCAGTTATATAATTGCAGATGTTTCACCACTTGTGTAAACTCGTACTGCTAATTAAGAGGTCAATTAAAACAGACTGTTTAATCTCTCGTGTTAAATTAATCTAGCTGCTAACTGTTTGAAAATATATACCTTTTGGGATGAGTAATATGCATAATGTTTTAATATTTATAAAACCGAAACCGATAAGATCCATTATGTAACTGCTTCACTACTTGCGTGATTTTCAGTTATGTAATTGCAGATGTTTCACCTCTTGTGTAAACTCGTACTGCTAACTAAGAAGTCAAATAAAACAGTGCTAAACTAAGACTTCGAAGTATAAGGGTTCTTGCCCCTCTATAAGAGTTCTTGCCTCTCTATAAGGGTACTTGCCCCTTTTAGTGGCCGTGGTAGGTGTGCAAATACGGCGTTTGATGAATAAAAGGTTTCCTTTGGCAGAGTTGTTCCTTAGGACTGTAAGATCGATTTAAGAAGTGGAGCCACCTAAATTTTTGATGTGGGTTCAATATGGCGATCGTTTTTCAAAATGGTGGATTGAAATATTGTAAATATTTAAAATTATGTTATATTTCTGTTCTTGGTATCGTTTTCGTGTAATTTGGGATCCGCAAGTACAGTAAAAGCATTAAGAAAACTGAATTTAGTGTATCAAATAAGTTAGATGTATATTTTAAAAAATAAACGCAGAAAAATTTTTGTTTCTCATGTCTTTTTTATTTTTGTGTTATTAGTGTCGTTCATCGATATTTTTTAATTTACTAATTAGTCTCTTAATGTATATGGAATCAATATATTCAAAACTTAAGCTATTACTATTCTACACAGATATCATCAATTAGTACTGCATCGTCTTCGAGGAGAGCTTTGTCGTCAACAACACTGCAATGAAAAATAGTTAATAGTGCATATTATATTTTCAGAATTCTATAGCAAACGAGATTGTGTTTACCTAGAATTTTCGCAGCTTCCTCTACAGCTCGTACACAGGAGGGTACAAGGCAGACCTTCTCGCCTACAAGTACATCGGGCCCTGCAACCCTTCTTGCAGCTGCACTTTAGTAGCTCCCGGACCGACTCCCATACGCTGGGCTGGGTTGTCCAGATGGGTTGCCATTGCCCTTCCTGCTCGAACCATCCCCAGTCTGCTGGGGAGGGCACAGTGGCGGACGGTTCAAGAGCTTGTCCCCACACGTGACCTGCTTGATAGGCCGCACGTAATGTATGCATCCTTAGCGCATCTCTCGAGGGGGGGATGTTATGCAGGGACTTGTTTTTTGAGGTGAACAAAATCTTACGTGCCTCATTCACTGAGCCTATGTCAGCATCCCCGCCATACAACTTTACAACATACTTCTCCAATTTGTTCAGCATTTCATCGGTAACCTCTTTCAGAGGCTTAGAAAGTTCCTTAAAGGCAGATGTAACAACAGGGCACTGCTGCCATGCGTTCCAGGTTAATGTTTTCCCTTTTGAATAAAACGAAGAAACCGTATCACAGCCTGTGAATGCATGGTATCCTCTTATAGCTTCTGCTTTTTCTATTCCTAAGTGCTCAGCAAGCTCATGTACAGGAATAAACTTGTGATGTTTGCCTGTACCGAAAGATATCCACAGCTCCTGAAGTCCGTCATGCTGGAGGGAGAAATAAAACGATATAGCGATCATCAAAACGTCAGAGTCCACAGTGTGTATAATAATTCTGGATGCCCCATTTAGTACCATATCTCTTGTATGAAGAAGAATTCGGCCATCAGCTTCCTCTAGGGTGACTGAAAGTCCAGCTATCAAAGTTCCTGAGGGTGGTGACGATCTAATTATAGGTCCGATATTGGTCACTATGTGTATTCCTGTATTCTCTCGGAGAGCGTAAGACCCGAGGAGTTTAAAGAGATCTTCTTTATTGTGAGCATTCTTCAGAAACTCGGACCAGTTTCCAGGCAATGAGTAATCTTCACGTACTTGGCGACGGGTCCCAGCACCCCTGTTATCAAGAACGGTTTTCTTGAGACTTTTTTCAGAGTAATTGTCCCAGACAATGTCAACTCTCCTTGCGTGCGTACTCTGCGTACCTCGACCTCCCATGATGCATTGATGAAACTCCCTGCGACAGTACTCTCCAAATGTTTTAGATGTTCGCGGGGGTTGACTGTGGACTAGGGCAGCTCCATCGTAGACTTCACTAATGCAGCCTTCGGGCGAAGAAATCGAAGTTTTAGCGTCAATCTTTTTCAATAAAATAGTCACTATATCAGACTTCTTACACGTACGCATATTTCCTGCACATGACAAAGATGGGGGAACTTTTTGATTTTCAAATTCAAAGAATTTGTCCAAGTCCATATGTCTGTTTTGACAGGAAATAAATAATTTGGAGAAAAGGCTTACGTCACATTTCAGACCTTTAACGATCTCTAGCTTTTTTGAATTTGACTTTTTTAAATCAGCAAAGATTCTTGTTTTAACTTGTTTTATTGGTTCAAACAAAGAAGAGGTTTTCTCAACAATCCTCTTTTCCACGAATTTGATGTACAGTTCGTTGCCTTTCTCCTCCAAATTTGATAAAGTGGACACAGCATCGTTTTGTGCAATTATTCTAGTATCTATTACGACAAGGTCAGCAGAGTGTTCTTGAAACGGATTGCCGAACTCTTCGAAACTTGTTGTAAGTGCTCGAACCTGGCGCACAAATTTGGCCTGGAACGCAGGATACTGTTCGTGATGTATATTGTTTTGGGAGGAGTCAACACCCGTGAACTCACGTAAAAGTCGACACACTTCTGGCCCAGATAGCATCCAACGACGCAAAGTCGTTACATCTTGTGTGAGGCCGATAGCACCCCCTTCACCTTTGATTGTGGCATTATGCTGTTCGTGGGCTTGGTCTACTGCAAGGGCTGAGAATGGTCTTGTCGTCTTCCGAATAACGAAATTTCCCCTGCAGAATTCGGCGTGAACGTCTGGGGCAGTATTATGCAATGACTCCAAATCAGCCACATGAACGCCAACGGGCGTAATTTGGATGGTCGAACAAAAAAAACCAAGGAAGCATTTGCTTTAAGCACTCTCTAAATAGGTGGTAGTTTCCTTCTCGTATTGACCGCACAAATTTGAGGGCAAGAGTTTCTAGGTTCAGTAAAGTCATCCAAAACTGGAAAGTTGGTGATTCATTTACTTTTTCTGCTATCCAGGTATTAATTGGAACATCAGGAGATTCACTGTGGGCGAGATTCAAAAGCATGTAAAGTGTTGCTGCGGTGATTTCATGGGCTGTTCGAGATTTCTTATCATGCGATACTTTCAGAAGAGCTTCTGCAGACCCCATTGTAACCAACCCTGCATTCACAGCAACACTGATCGAACCGCATCCAGACATGTACTGCCCGATGACACCAAGAAATGCCTTCTCAATGTGAAAAGGGGCGAACATCATGACAAATTTTCCTTCGCCATATAAGTGTGGCCAATTCCATTGAATTAGCTTTCCAATGGTGTATAGTGGCTGATCACCATACATAACTGGCGTCTGAAGGGGGTTGAGGTGTTTTGTAATATTAGTTATTATGTTCATGCCATGACGAACCATAGACACAGAAGTAGAATCTTCCACAAAAAGTGGCAGTAGGGCACATACAGCGGGTTGGAAGTTTTGTGTGATATGCGCGCATTTATTTGCGTGAAATGCAGTCCAAGACACATTATTACTACCGTCATTATTGCTGTTATGAATAACATATTCAAGCCACTCAGATTCTGCTTTCCATTGGTTCGCTTCTCTCAGAATCATATGAGACAGGAAAGGAGTGTGGCTATCGGGAATTTTTGGCTCCTTTTGCAAAAGATACACGTTAGGTACAATTGCGTAGGAGTCAGGCAAATAAGGGACATCCCGTGTTCGGTGGCTAACGTCATTGTACGAAGTCCTGAAATTCCTACGTTCACCAGGCTGAGTGACTGATGGTGTTTGAAACACAGAAATGCTTGTTCCGTGAAAGGATCCCATTGAAGTGTTGCTTGATGGATTATGGTCCACATTATCATAGGCACCAATCGTGAATACACCTCGCAAGAGGTTGCTGGCAGTAGGGCACATACAGCGGGTTGGAAGTTTTGTGTGATATGCGCGCATTTATTTGCGTGAAATGCAGTCCAAGACACATTATTACTACCGTCATTATTGCTGTTATGAATAACATATTCAAGCCACTCAGATTCTGCTTTCCATTGGTTCGCTTCTCTCAGAATCATATGAGACAGGAAAGGAGTGTGGCTATCGGGAATTTTTGGCTCCTTTTGCAAAAGATACACGTTAGGTACAATTGCGTAGGAGTCAGGCAAATAAGGGACATCCCGTGTTCGGTGGCTAACGTCATTGTACGAAGTCCTGAAATTCCTACGTTCACCAGGCTGAGTGACTGATGGTGTTTGAAACACAGAAATGCTTGTTCCGTGAAAGGATCCCATTGAAGTGTTGCTTGATGGATTATGGTCCACATTATCATAGGCACCAATCGTGAATACACCTCGCAAGAGGTTGCTGGGACATAGCAAACCTTCCTCTTCAGCACGATTAATTACAAGGCGACACAAGGAAGATGTTACTTCAATTAGACGGTTTGATGATATGGACAAACCACTCCTATGCATATCGTCAATAATCGTCCTGCTACGTGTGTGACCATAGGTAGAAAGAGCCATATAAAGTGGCAGGGGAGTCTCTTGGTCCTTCATATGACGTACAATATTTCCTTTCGGTACCCTATTCTTGAAATTGAACATTAAGAGCTGTGCTATTGCCAGAGCTGGCTCAGTAGCTTTGCATTTATCAGGAGACCAACTTCCGAAAAGAATAATGTTCACAGAGGCCAAAAGAAGTGGATGAACAGAAGATTCTTGGCAGTTTTTATCAAATGTTCCTTCAAAAGATGTGTTGCACAGGTCCGTGAAGTTGGCGTATACATTAAAAGATATTGGATAAATGAATAGTTATATTAAATTTGCTCATTTTTTGCTAAAAATTGCTAATAGTTTTACATTTTTTGCTCTGCCCGTTTTAAAGTTATTTCCCATTTAACCTATATACGCTAACTTCACGTGGCGTATACATGGGGTGAAATTTCAAATTTGTTAACACTATCAAATTTTGCTCATTTTTTGCTATTTATTGCCGTATTGATGACATTTTTTGCTGTTCTCCTTCATTAGTTATAAACAAAAAACCTTTGTATACGCTAACTTCACGTTGCGTATACATAGCGTAAAATTAATTTTTTTTCTATACTATAATAATTTGCTCATTTTTTGCTATTTATTGCTGTATTTATGAAATTTTTTGCTGGTGTCCTTCGTTTGTTATAAACAAAAATCCATTGTATACGCTAACTTCACGTTGCGTATACATAGTGTAAAATTAAAACTTTTTTAACGCTATAATATTTTGCTCATTTTTTGATATTTATTGCTATATTAATGACATTTTTTGCTGTTCTCATTTATTTGTTATAAATTAAATTAGCTGTTGTATATGCTTTTTCTCGGTTCTCTAATGCATAAACTACACACACAGATAGTATAAAATTAAAATTATCTTAATGCTATATTTTGCTCATTTGATTTGCTATTGCTATATTCATGAAAAGTTTTGATGTTCTCATTTATTTGTTATAAATTAAAGTAGCTAGTGCAAGTAACGGTTTTCTACCGCGTTCTCTAAATATATGCATTCTCATTATTTATTAGTTAAGTACCTATAATTATAATTTTAAATATAATTCTTCATTATTTTATAACATTCTGCTCATTTTTGCTATTCTCATTAATTTGTTATAAAATAAAATATGCATTGTACGCGTTTTCTCCATACTGTAAGTAGCTATGCAAAATGCACGCAGCCATGGTGTAAAATTAATACATTACTAATATTAAGCTCCTTTTTACTTCCCTGATCTATGTAATCGAGGGAAGTATTATAATCGTGATTTTTTGACAGTTCGAGATTTTGGTGAATCTTCACGTTTTAGACCCTACTGACGCCAAAAAACATAATTTAAAAAAAGTCGGTTTGTTAGTCTGTCAGTCTGTCTGGATGTTGCATAACATAAAAACGCGTTGGAATTTTGGACTGAAATTTTATATTTAAGATCTTGATCCAAAATATGACTTCAAGTTCGTTACTGAGCTATATTCATTCAGTGGTACCAACTTTATAAACATAACTTTTTTTATTTTTTCAAAATACTATCGTGTGTGGTATCAAATTAATGCTCTCAGGAAAAGAATTCTAGTAGAAAAACAAAAATAACATTTTTTAAATAAATTATTCTAGTTATACCGAGTTTGGTGTCAATTTAAAGCACTCGGGGAGATAAATTTAGTAAAAATGTAATAAATGACATTAATGCGATTTTCAATTGTTTTTCAAAAAATTGTCATATACAGGTTGAGTCATCGAAATGCCCGTCGTCGATATCTCCCTTGTCGTTAAAAATACAACATAAATTCATTAACATAATTTTTCGTCTACTCAAGGAGCATAATTTAAAATTATTTTCACATATACAGAGTGTTGCATAACGACTTGGCAATAATTGTTCGTCTTTTTTTAAATGAAACACCCTATATATTTTTATATATTTTGAATTGTATTTTATTTATCTATACGAACATATAAATTTCATTTTAGTTTTCCGCGGCGTTGCCAAGTTATTGAATTTTTTCTCAAAAAAAAGCCGAATACACGTATTGTTTTATAAAGGCGTACTGAAGTTATTTTAATAGTAAAAATCTGACGTGGCCATCACACAACCTTCCGCCATATCTAGATTTTAAACAGAAATGTATACGTGCAATCCGGTGCCCATTTAAAATATACAAATAAAAATCTCAAATATTCAAACACAGAAATTTGCATCACCTGAATAAAAAAATTCATTCACAGGAAAACTCTGCTGTATTGAAGCCATCCTCCGTTGAATTACTACATTTAATATCTTACTTAGGACTTATATAGCGCTAGTATGCCAACTTGTCACCCGTCTTACCTGTCAATATTTTATACGCAGAAACAAAAATCAACCGATCATGGATTACAAGATATCAACGTTTTATTTGATAAATTTATTTTTTAAATTTTACTGCAGTTCTTTAATGCTACCAGATAAAGACAATTTTTTTATAACGTAAGTTGCAAATAACTTTTCCTCTTATTCTCATTACAAATAAATACTATATTTTTCCAAATTTATATACAATTTTGACAATTAACCTTTTCAATCTTCAAAAAATATCACTTCCGATGAAGATATTTGTACCAAAATCTAGGGAGCTCTTCCAATTTATATACAAATGTTAAATACCAAATATCAAAATTTTCGGGTAATTCGTATTTGAGTTATGCGACTAACAACCCTTGACCACACACACACACACACACACACACACACACACATACACACACATACACACAGACATCATCGTGAAACTATCAAAAATGAGTTGTAAGGACCCTAATTCGTGCTCATCCACTAAAAATTCACCACCCGATTTTTTGCATGATTCCAATACCTTCCTTTACAGGTAAGCGGAAGGTAAAAATTAAGAAAATTTTTTTCTGACAACTGAAACTATACTCTTTGTTCTGAAATAACTTTTTTTAAATATTATTATACAGGCTGTTCAGTACAGAGAATCAAATTTACTCAATTTCAAATGGCTATAACTCGTTATTTTCAAATGGAACACCCTATATTTTATTATTCTGTTGTGTGTATTTTTGCATCTTCTTATGTTATAAAGGGTGTCCTATGCCTAAAAACATTAATTCAATTAATTTCGAAATTAATGTTTTTAGGCATAGAACACGCTTTATAACATAAGAAGATGCAAAAATACACACAACAGAATAATAAAATATATTGTGTTCCATTTGAAAATGTCGAGTTATAGCCATTTGAAATTGAGTAAATTTGATTATCTGTACTGAACACCCTGTATAATAATATTTAAAAAAAGTTATGTCAGAACAAAGAGTATAGTTACAATTGTACAGAAAAAATTTTTCTTAATTTTTACTATTAAAATAACTTCAGTACGTCTTTATAAAACAATACGTGTTTTCGGCTTTATTTTGAGAAAAAATTGAATAACTTGGCAACGCCGCGGAAAACTAAAATGAAATTTATATGTTCGTATAGGTAAATAAAATACAATTCAAAATATATAAAAATATATAGGGTGTTTCATTTAAAAAAGACGAGCAATTATTGCCAAGTCGTTATGCAACACCCTGTATATGTGAAAATAATTTTTAATTATGCTCCTTGAGTAGACGAAAAATTCTGGTTATAAATTTTTTCTGTATTTTGAACGACAAGGGAGATATCGACGACGGGCATTTCGATGACTCACCCTGTATAATACCACTAGTGTTCCAAGTTATGTAGACAATTTTTGTGGCTGCATCACTCATGATTATTACGCTTGAGAAAATTGCACGAGTGCGTAGCACCATTCGTGATACAGCAACAAAAATTGTCTACATAACTTGGAACACGAATGGTATTCGGAGGACAATTCACCGAATAAAAATGTATTCTTTCTTTATGAAAATGATTTATAAATAGTTTCACTTCCATTACAACAGTTATAACAATAGGATTTTGATTAAAAGAGATATATTCAATTGTTTAAAATTGTCGATTGGATCACTAGTGAAAATTGTCGAAAAATTATGTCGCTGCGAGCACTAGTGATAAATTGTCGAAAAAATTCGTTTCAATTGGTGGACAATTTATAAAACCTCAAAATTGATTGGTCCATTTTTGATAGATGACACATGAGTTGAATTGTCCAAATTTTTTTATTCAACCAGTGGTACTAACTTTATAAATATAACTTATATTTTATTTTTTCAAAATAGTATCGTGTGTAGTTTCAAATTAAAGCTCTCGGGAAAATAATCCTAGTACCTACATAGAAAAATAAATATAACATTTAACCGATCGTCAATTTTTTTATTGTACATTATTCAATTTATACCGAGTTTGGTGTCAATTTAAAGGTCTCGGTGAAATAAGTTTAGTAAAAATGTAAAAAATGACATTTATGCTATATTCAATTTTTTCTCAAAATTTACGATCCATAGAATACGAATAAAGTGTATTTTCGAGATGACGTCTGTGCGCGCACGCGCGCGTGTGTGCGTGTGCGTGTGCGCGTGTGTGTGTGTGTGTGTGTGTGTGTGTTTTCCAACGATAACTGAAAATAAATAAAGAAGTAGGAAATTATGACAATTTGTTATTATATTAAAAATTAAAGATAATGTACCTACCTAATGTTATTGTTATTATCTACAAAGTAGCTTCTTATAAAGTCTGTGTCTAGTACCATTCAATTTATTATTTTGTGTTTGAAAATGTATATCTTGTAATCTATGATCGTTAAATTTTTGTTATATCCATAAACTGTCTGCTATAACGTAATATTGAAATTGTAATAACGATGACAAAGTAATAGTTTGCATCGGTGAAATACCGCAATTTACATAAAATGACAAAATTATATTTGTTAGTGTTTATTTGAATTAGTAGATAAAAATTTCTGGCGGGATATTAGGGATCAGATTTTTTGCTTGTGATTGGCTGGAGCACCGCCGATTTTACACCAAAAACATCTAAATGTCAGATTGAACTGTAAGGTTTCTGTTTAACTGCCAAAATTACATTTAAGAATTTAATGTACAAGGTAATTATTATTAGATTAAAAGACTTGTTTATTACGGAAACGCTTAATTTTTCCTAAACGCAATTCGTCCTAACCGTAGTTATTCCTAAAAATAAAATATCAAACCACAATTATTCCTAGACGTATTTATTCCTATACGAAATTTAACCTAAACATAATTACTCGAAATTATTCCTATTCGTAAATTTTACTATAAACGCAATTTTTCGTAATCGTCCGTTGCGCTAGTGGCAAATTGTTGTACTAAAGGTAAGCCCACAGCAATGCATCTCAACAGTACTGAAACAATGTTCTCGTTAAAATATAGTACGTGGTCAATGCGCTGGTACAATGTACATACGAGTACAACATTTGGAGTACAGTGCACCTCTTTCAGTCGCCCCTCTATGTTAGGGTCTGTTTCAGTGCCACTGGTAACTTGTGAAAACGTCAATGCTGCCATCTACCAGAAATTTTTAAAATTTCAAATGTTTAAAAAGTCAATAAAAGTAAAAATTTAAAGAGAAAGAAAATCCTGGTAGTTTTCTAGATATTTTAAGTAAAAAGCTGGCTTTAGGTTTTACTTCCTCAAGTTTAAAAACAAAATATAACAACATAGTTTGCGCAGTGCACGAAGTTATATTTATAAAGTTAGTACCACTGGTTGAATAAAAAAATTTGAATAATTTTTGAAAAACAATTGAAAATCGCATAAATGTCATTGATTACATTTTTACTAAATTTATCTCCCCGAGTGCTTTAAATTGACACCAAACTCGGTATAACTTGAATAATTTATTTTAAAAATGTTATTTTTGTTTTTCTACTAGAATTCTTTTTTTTGAGAGCATTAATTTTATACCACACACGATAGTATTTTGAAAAAATAAAAAAAAGTTATGTTTATAAAGTTGGTACCACTGATTGAATAAAGCTCAGTAACGAACTTGAAGTCATATTTTAGATCTTAAATATAAAATTTCAGTCCAAAATTCCAACGCGTTTTTATGTTATGCAACATCCAGACAGACTGACAGACTAACAAACCGACTTTTATTAAATTATGTTTTTTGGCGTCAGTAGGGTCTAAAACGTGAAGATTCACCAAAATCTCGAACTGTCAAAAAATCACGATTATAATACTTCCCTCGATTACATAGATCAGGGAAGTAAAAAGGAGCTTAATATTAGTAATGTATTAATTTTACACCATGGCTGCGTGCATTTTGCATAGCTACTTACAGTATGGAGAAAACGCGTACAATGCATATTTTATTTTATAACAAATTAATGAGAATAGCAAAAATGAGCAGAATGTTATAAAATAATGAAGAATTATATTTAAAATTATAATTATAGGTACTTAACTAATAAATAATGAGAATGCATATATTTAGAGAACGCGGTAGAAAACCGTTACTTGCACTAGCTACTTTAATTTATAACAAATAAATGAGAACATCAAAACTTTTCATGAATATAGCAATAGCAAATTAAATGAGCAAAATATAGCATTGAGATAATTTTAATTTTATACTATCTGTGTATGTAGTTTATGCATTAGAGAACCGAGAAAAAGCATATACAACAGCTAATTTAATTTATAACAAATAAATGAGAACAGCAAAAAATGTCATTAATATAGCAATAAATAGCAAAAAATGAGCAAAATATTATAGCGTTAAAAAAGTTTTAATTTTACACTATGTATGCGCAACGTGAAGTTAGCGTATACAATGGAGTTTTGTTTATATCAAACGAAGGACACCAGCAAAAAATTTCATCAATACAGCAATAAATAGCAAAAAATGAGCAAATTATTATAGTATAGAAAAAAAATGAATTTTACGCTATGTATACGCAACGTGAAGTTAGCGTATACAAAGGTTTTTTGTTTATAACTAATGAAGGAGAACAGCAAAAAATGTCATCAATACGGCAATAAATAGCAAAAAATGAGCAAAATTTGATAGTGTTAACAAATTTGAAATTTCACCCCATGTATACGCCACGTGAAGTTAGCGTATATAGGTTAAATGGGAAATAACTTTAAAACGGGCAGAGCAAAAAATGTAAAACTATTAGCAATTTTTAGCAAAAAATGAGCAAATTTAATATAACTATTCATTTATCCAATATCTTTTAATGTATACGCCAACTTCACGGACCTGTGTTGCACTTCGACATTTCCTTTCTGAGTGCTTTAGAAAATCTAGCGAAAGCCATAGCATCAAGATTAAAATCCACGGAGTGCGACTTCGATGCAACGTCTGTTGTATTGCACACTAATTGGTATTCTTTGGATGGAAGTTGCGCCTGCAGCTGTGGAAACTGTTCCTGGATCATTTCGCGCAGCGTTGTTGATCGTGTTACTGGAAGTTCATATTCCTGAATCTGAAGTAGTTGCGCCAATCGTCTCCTGTACAGTGTAGTAAGCGTACTCATTAGAAACACGTAATCGTGATCTTCACTTTCCAACTTGGTCTGAATGTAAGACACAAGATCTGCGAAGGCTATAGCCTCGCACATTCTTGTTGCACTATCATCTACAGAAGTGCTTTCTCTGCATCTGTTTCGAAGATTTTGCAGGCATCTAGAATGATATTTCGCCTCTAGGGCTACTAGATCACTTGTCTGCAGCATTCCAATAAGACGTACATCCTTTACGTGATTGGCCCATTCTTTCACTCTGTCGCTTAGTTGCAGGCTTGTGACTTCATGGAGCTCGTCATTACGCTTTCCTGGCAACGTGCATATAAAGCAAAGTTGCTCTTTTGTGTCAACGTGGGGTACCGAAGACCTAGTCAATCGATTACTAAGAGAAGTATTCTCTGTTGTATCAAATCTCTTCTCTGCACGCTGTAGTTTTATGGTGTTATATTGGAGAGAACAAGACTTGTGCCATTTTGCTTCATTACCCTGTAAATTTACAGCAACTCCAGAACCTTCATTTAATTCGTCGAAATTTACAAGTGAGCCTAGTTGACCGATCGCTTTGAATGCACATAAATTATCTGCCAATGTTTTATATCCATTAAATATCTTTGAAGGATTCTTGTTCTGAGCTGGACACACCAGATCATTTTTATTTTTGCTTTGGCAAATGCAACACCTTGACCAATCGATCAGATTTTTCTTATTTGACAGAGGTTCCGGTTCGGCAACTACTAGTAATTTTGCTTTCTTTCTGGTTGACATCACGAAGCAGTAAAATTACAGATGTGCCGTGATTAAAAATTCCTGTATAAATAGTAAAAAATAAAGTTATCACCTGCAAATTAAATTCACAATACTTACAGTATTTATATGCAATTATTAGGATTGTATGAGTAAAATATTCTTGGTAAAATAGCTAAGTGTTAAATGGTGTCTAGCTACGTAACAGTGACATATTAACATATTATGTTCCAGAGTTTTCGCGCCGAAAATAAGAAACATTCAAATACACTTTGCCTTTCTGTGCATAAATAAAGCAAGGAATACTGCAATAACTTAATTTATGAAACTAAATAAAACAAACCACTGTAAAAATTGATACCACCACTGATCTTGGGACGTAAAAAATATCGATAAACGACACTAATATAAAAAAATTAATTAGACATGAAACAATTTTTTTTTCTGTGTATATTTTGAAAAATATAGGTCTAAATTATTTGAGACTCAAATTCAGCTTCCTTAATGCTTTTACTGTACTCGCGGACCCCAAATTACACGAAAACGATACCAAGAACAGAACTATAACATAATTTTAAATATTCAAAATATTTAAATCCACCATTTTGAAAAACGGTCGCCATATTGAACCCACATCAAAAATTTAGGTGGCTCCACTTCTTAAATCGATCTTACAGTCCTAAGGAACAACTCTGCCAAAGGAAACCTTTTATTCATCAAACGCCGTATTTTGCGATTTTTTGTAGTGTACCACGGCCACTATTTAGGCTAACTAAGAAGTCAAATAAAACAGTGCTAAACTAAGACTTCGAAGTATAAGGGTACTTGCCCCTCTATAAGGGTACTTGCCCCTATATAAGGGTACTTGTCCCTCTATAAGGGTACTTGCCCCTCTATAAGGGTACTTGCCCCTTTATAAGAGTACTTGCCCCTTTATAAGAGTACTTGCCCCTTTATAAGGGTACTTGCCCCTTTATGCTAACTAAGAAGTCAAATAAAACAGTGCTAAACTAAGACTTCGAAGTATAAGGGTACTTGCCCCTCTATAAGGGTACTTGCCCCTCTATAAGGGTACTTGCCTCTCTATAAGGGTACTTGCCCCTTTATGCTAACTAAGAAGTCAAATAAAACAGTGCTAAACTAAGACTTCGAAGTATAAGGGTACTTGCCCCTCTTAGGGTACTTGCCCCTTTATGCTAACTAAGAAGTCAAATAAAACAGTGCTAAACTAAGACTTCGAAGTATAAGGGTTCTTGCTCCTCTAAGAAAATTACCGATTCAATATTATAAAAATAAAAACATATGCAAAACCGCATCACCCTCAATTTAATTGTTATAGTTATAAGTGTATAACTAACTTTCGGACTTGTAATAAATGCAATAATCTACTTATTGAAAACAAAATTCGAAAATCATGACCACCACCGGTAATAATTTACCTTGTTTATTTTCTAAAATTTCCTCTGAGGAAGAATAATTTGAATTTGCCGAGGACTGCGCTATTTTCCTTTCGAGTTTCCATTTTTCCTCATCCGCGAGTCTCTATCCTCTCTTCTTTTTCCAATCTTCTTAAATAATTGCAGAACACTGTACACTAACTTTATAACATTTAATTAATCGGAGCCAATGTGACCACAACCGCACAAGAAAGCGTAATGATTAAATATTATCACGGAGATCGGAGACAGAGGAATCCAGGGGGACGTAACACATTACGTTTTTTGTTTTTACTAAACATTGTAACATAATCGTACCGGCAAAGCGTTACTACATAGTTGTAATTACGAGAACGAGGCTCGAAATATAATTTACTGCCGCGGCTATAGTTTCATAGCCGAGCTTAAGCAGTAAATCTGTATTTTTCCCTGATTGTTGTTAATTGATATTTATTAGTGATTAACAATTTAACCAATTTTTAATTTAATGTCAAAGTGACAGACGTCGGAAAAATGTCCGCTTATTAATTTCAGTTAAGTTACTCAAGCTACTAGTAAAATTTTTTTATATAACCATGGTTACTATTATTGTAATCAATTAATCCATTGGCTGTTATTTGTGTCATGCAATTTTCAAACTAATTTTACTAGTTTCACGTAGTTCAAAATGTAAAATTATGTCAACTGTCACCATAGTAATTAAAATTTTAGATTGAAATAAAAAATAAGATATTATAATCTTTGACATTTGGCAGAACATTTACTCTAACAACCTCGAAAACATCTTTTTTTTTTTGGTGTTATGCCCTAATTTAAAGTCATATTGAGTAAATGTAACACCAAATTTTATAGTAATGTCTTTATACTGTTTATTTAACTATTACTTTGTTAAACCCGCTTTTATTTATTTTGACCAAGTTTAAGTTTTTGGTATAGGTATATTGACTTGTTCAGATTCAGATATATTATGTATTTGCAATTCGCAGTAAAGTGTACGAATGTTCCATGACCCCACCTCGATAATTTATAATAATTATTCTTAATTTTACAAGTCAAATGAATGAAATATTGTGGCTATTTATCCCATAAAGAAGATATTTTTAAATTCAGATATTAAATTTACGGCTATAGATAAACTTTATATTTAAATTCATTGATAAATTTGCGCTCTTTTCTTAACCATTTGCTGAGCGAAATAAAACTTATACTTACACTTCTCGATGTTGAGATATGTGGCAAAACGCTGACTTTACGCAAAAATGAAAAATGGCACACACTATGCTGTGACGTGTGGCAAAATAATTTGACTAAATAAATAAGTTGGCGAAAAATGTTAATTTGATTCACGAATCACATTCAAATTCAAATATTAATTCGCGCACTAAATTTTGTCCGTCACGCCATCTACATTACACTAGTGAATTGAACGAAATAGTTCCAAAACATACCACAACTTTACTTTACTGAGACATTTTTTGGCAACAACGCCAACGTCTTGCTGAAAAATCAAGAGATGGCGCATTTGAAAATATGTCTGACATATTTTTAATTCATTTAAAAATATGTCCGACATATTTTAAATTAATTTATAATATGACAGACATATTTTCAATTAATTTTTAATATGTATGTGATGTGTGTTAAATCTGTATTTAAAAATAAGATTTTAAAATTCATTATGAATAAAAAATATGATCATGTATTTAAATAAAAACCTAAACGGCGTTCCATACATACTCTTATCCGCCCTTGCTCTACATGCCAACTAAACTATTCTCTTTCATATAAGAAGTGGTGCCAAAGTGTTAAGTACAGCCGCCATTTTGAAAAAATGTCCCGCCATTTTTAGTTTTCTTTATTTATCTCGTATGGTTAATATTACGAGAAAAATTGTTCCATAAGATATTGTAGAGCAAAAAATTTGCTATAAAATAGCATATTTATTTTTTCTGTAAGTAGTACAGTTCTCGAGAAAATCGTGAAAATATATTTGAGCAATTTCTAGTCATTTTCAATAAAAGCGTAATTTTATCTTTTCAAACAAAAACAGCTTTTATTTTTGAATAAATAAAGATATGGACTTCCGGTCTTCAACATTCAATTTCTTAAGGCGCTACACTGGTGCCAAAAATATAGTGAAAAGGGAACCTTGCTATATTACAAACTGAGCTCTTGTTAGTACAACTACACAGTTCATATTTTATATATAGATAGTTAAAAGATGACTCTAGAGGGCAACGAAGTTATATTTTTAAATACTTAATGATATTTCAGTAATAAATTAGTAAAAATAGTCAATTTGGCCGATTTTTTACTATTTTTTTCGTCAGATATGTAATTTTCTTGACAAAAAATATTTTCGTAGCCCTCTCACGAACAATACAAGGAATCGACTATTTAAACAAAATTAATAAATATATAATAATAATGTATTGTATGAATTTTAATTTTGAGCAATATAGCCAGAAACGTGAATTCTGATTCTATTGCAGCAATATTGCGTGCAACCAGGGTAGAGCCTTAAAGCCCATTTTACTTTGAGCAATATTGCAGATGCAAGTGCAACTTTTGACAAGTTGCTTCAATATTGCATGAGTGTAATACAGAAATTGCACATTCAACAGGCAGAAGCAATCAAAGGCGGACTGGTAACGTGTCGGCCCAGTGGGAAATACATTTCGTCGGCCCAGCCAAAGTTGTATAAGTGTCGAAGTGTTGTTTTTCGAAAACAATAAAAAGAAATAAGAAATAGCGCCGCAGGCGAAATTTTTTTTGGGTTCAAGGTCAATGGCTGTTTCATTAAAAGCAGGGTTGAAAAAAAACATGTTTTTTTCAATTTTAAACAAAACATTTGTTTTTACTGTTTAAAACTGTTTTTTTGGTTTAAAACATGTTTTTAACTCTGCACAAAAAACATGTTTTAAACAACAAAAAAGCATGTTTAAAACATGTTTTAAACAGCATATCTGTTTTAAATAAATATTATTTCCATCGAAATATGTCGCCAATGCTACTTTTTGTGCGAGGACGGGGATTTACATCGCTCTAGCTGCGTAGCTAGGAGTCACCGATGGTCGGTAGTTGAATTTGTTTTGTTTGTGTTATGCGTCGTGAATGGATTTCGATATCATTTTTAAACACCTGATTTAAAACACAGTTTAAAACATGCATTAAAACATTAGGCCGTGTTTAAAACATGTTTAAAACAGTTTGTTTAAAACAAATTGTTTTAAACATAACAACCCTGATTAAAAGTTTAGTTTTTCCATAGAGGGGAAATTACACACAATTTACCCTAACTCCCCAAGTTAGCACAGGGCCCTCGAGGTCGAAAACTAAGATTCGACATCCCAGAGTATCCCTAAATGACGTGTCAAAATTTCATTAAGTTCAGAATACTTTCCAGGTAAAAGTGCCTGCCGACTGGACTAACAATACAAACTAAGTATAATAAAATATATTTTGACATTTTCGAAGATAATAATATCAAATAGTATTTCGATTTCTCGAGAACTATTGGATCTTGGATATAATGGGGAGGGTGGAGTAAAAACACCACATGCATTTAGGCCGCTCAAACGGGCCCATTGTACAACCTCCGGGAAGCACAGCTCCCTGCTACAGGTCCTGAAGCCATTCTACACTCAGGAAGAACGCTAACAGGTCAGCAGCGGGAGTTATGCTTAGGGTGGCCATGTCCGGCCAGAATTCCCCTAGCATGGATCCTCTTTTTAAAGACAAAGCAGGACATTCACATAGAATGTGCTCCACAGTTTCATCTTCTTCTTCGCAGCTTCTACATAGAGGACTGTTGACGATTTTCATGCGATGCATGTGTTTGTTTAAAAGACTGTGTCCCGTCAAAATACCGACAAAAAATTGAAGGTTGTTCCTAGAGAGTCGAGTAAGATAATTTGCCAGTTTAGTAGTTGGCCTCGCAATTGGCCTCTTTGCATGTCTGCATTGAGGTGTGGTAGTCCAATGGACTAAAAATTTTTCAAAGCTAGTCTTTGACAATATCATGAAGAGTTGAGGTTGTCAACGGAAGTATAGGTTCCGGGCCGCAAGGCAGAGAAGACGAGTCTTGTCTAGCAAGTTCATCGGCCTTAGCGTTACCTTCATTACCACTATGCCCTTTAATCCAAGTGAGTTCTACGACATTGTTTTCGGATATGTCAGACAGTGCTTGTTGACATAGCTCGACAAGCTTTGACGTGACTTTGCAGCCATTGAGAGCTTGAAGAGTTGCCTTGCTGTCTGTTGTTATCCTAATTGACTTGTTTTGAACCTGGAGTTCATTCACAAGTATTGCACTCTGCATTATCCCCATAATCTCAGCCTGGAAGACAGTGGTGTGAGCACCAAGGGGTATGCTAACGTTAAGGTTCAGTTCTTCGGAGAAGATTCCCGAGCCTGAGCCTGTGGACGTTTTGGAGCCATTTGTAAAGATGAAAATGTCAGGGCTGGAGGCTCCCTGACCATCTAGTATAACACGATAGGCTTTATCGAAGTTGAAAGTAGGAGGTGTGCAATCCGCATTCATCTGCAGAAGAGGAGCAGAACGAAATGCCTCTTGCAAAATAGAGCTGTGTTTGCAGCTTACTCCTGATTTTGGTAGAAAACCTAAATGTGAGAGGCGTAGAGCAGTCTTTAGTGCTACCTCCTCTATATAAAGATTAAGAGGAGTGAGACACAGAAGGACTTCCATAGCCGCCGTCGGTGTAGTGCGCATTGCACTTAGGATTCACCACCCTCGAGATTGGGCACAGCTCATACGTTCTGTTGGTAAAGACGGGAAATTTAATGTCACAGAAATGAAACAAAACGATTTCCTGGATTTCAAGGCATTTTATAATAATAAATTGCAACTGAAAAAGAAAGATTCAAATAATGAACCATTTATATGGCATGATGTTCAATGGATGAGGTTTGTAAACGATCAAATTGGTATAATGCATTTCAAGCTCTCTTTAGATGATGAGAATTTTAAAACTATTTCATTTTTGAGACGCCGCCAAAATAATCCAATTTTAATAGCTAATTCTCAGTACAAATCGCCGCTCCCAATAAGCCGAGAAAAAAAGAAAGATTTGCTAAGTATTCTGCACTTAGTAGATACAATGTTTCATGAATATTATAAAAATCTTCCAGTCTCTCAAGCTGATGAGGAGCAGGATTAAGATATTGTCAATTAAAAATTATAATTTTAATCTTCCTCATCAGATAGTGAATCCTGCTCCTCATCAGCTTGAGAGACTGGAAGATTGAACCCTTTTTTCATATTATTATTACTTCTTTTTGTAAAATATAACATTTTCTTATGTATGTTTGTAATGACCAATATTTTTCTGAAGAAATAGACAAAAAACTAACTAAAAATGTGTTTTCATTGTTTGTTTTACCACTCATAATAACAAATTTAGTTCATTTGTTGAAATTTGTTTATTTAAATGCGCAGTTCGATGGCGTAAATTAACTTATGTCATAAAAATACAGTAAATAATTTCACTTAAGTCAAGTAACTTTTCTAATAAACAATTTTTATCAAGTAAACAATGTTAATATGATAGAAATAGTATTAATATGTAATTATTATAAACAAAACATTTTAAAAGTAATAAAACAATAAAAATATATTTCGAACAAATTTGAATAATTATATTTCTGTCAATATCTTCTTTCCTATATTTATGACTTAAGCACTTTTACCCTGTGGCCACAGAACTGATAAATTATTCTTCACCTTGCAATGGCATCACAGCCATGTGAATGTAAACATTCATTATTTTTAAGTAATTCATTTTTATATATTTGTATCTTGCCAATAGATCTATGAAAGCATCACTTTCCAAAGTTAGATCGCAAGTCAATAATTAGCTGTGATAATATGCCAACAAATATTCAAGTCAACCTAGGAAAAACATTAGAAATAAGTACTATTGCATTTGATAATTGTATTCACCTACCAGGCAGATCCTTCGAATATCAATTATTGTTAATTTTTAAACATAAACTAGTTACTGCCACACGAAGAATTCACGTGTGCGTGAATGCTGGTAAACTGTCAAACATATCTGTCAGAGTGATGGTCTTCCCGCCATCAAGCCACTGCTAACCTAACATGGGCTGCGCGCGCTTTGCGTACGTCCGCCGCTCCAAGCGGTAAAATTGGAAAAACAAAACAAAGGGGTTAGTGACAATGAAAGACAATGAAAAACAAATGCACAACAATAGTGTTGCTTAGTTTTTTCACAATCAACACACAGAGTAAGCGAGAAGGAATGATAATTTAAACAAAGAAAGCAAGAGACTTTGTAGTATAAAAGGGCTCAGGCCAACAAGAAAAATCAGTCTTAGTCTGTCGATTGAAGAGAGCTCTTCTAAGAAGAACTCCGCTTTTTCAACCGATCTCAAGCGTTGATGAGCCCTCAGAGTAAACTCTTGAGCACGCCGACCAAACAGTCAAACGCTTGCGACACTATGACGTCACAACAGGTAAATACGGTGGGAAACTGAACGAACGGGTAGAAAAAGTAAGCAAACCTTGAAAAGTGTTTTATTGGGTGACTAGTCGCGAACAATAAAGCAATCTTTCCATGGAGTTACCAAAAAGCAAACTTGAGACAATGAGTACTGGGTCATAAGGCAATCAGTACGAACCCATTGCCTCAAGAGTTTTCAAGTCGTGCAAACTTTGTTCATTTTCTCACTACAGATTGTCATTTAATAAAAATCGAATTAATTAATCGCTAATTATTAATTAATAAAACCCACACAGTAGGAGTGTGTGAACTACGTAATAATTACTAATTCTTAATTGATAAAACCCACACAGTAGGACTGTGTGAACTACGTAATAATTACTAATTCTTAATTGATAAAACCCACACAGTAGGAGTGTGTGAACGACGAAAACTGTAAATACTTTTCTAAATTATCAGCCTTCTGAATCACGCGTACTTTGTTAGAATCAAGTGTTTGTTTTCATTGTTACAATCAATTTATTTGACATATGTTTGTGAACAAGGACTTGTGAAAAAATATTATTAGTACAAGAACTTGTAAAGGCAAACGGAATCTTAATTAATCTGTATAAATACAATACAAACATGAAAACACGTAGAGGACGTAAAAGTCAACCAAAAGTCAACAGTATACATGATCACGTTTGACGGCAAATCAGACGCGGTCGCTTTTCTTGAAAGACTAGAAGAACTGCAGGAGACACATGGTTTCTCACATAAACAATTGCTCACAGCTCTTCCCGAAATGCTCCGGGAAAGCGCTTTATTGTGGTATCGAAACAATAAAACTTTAATAAAAACATGGGATGAGTTTTTGCAACGATTCATGAATTTTTATCTTCCAAATGACTACATGTACAACCTGGAAGAAGAAATAAATAATAGACGACAACGAGTTGGAGAAAAAGGAAGAGATTACGTCACATCATTACAAACCCTTATTCGTCGTCACGGTGGATATTCGGAGTCACAAATATTATTCCGTTTGTACAATAATTTACGACCGGAATACCGAAGATACATTCGACGTAGCGCGATGAAAAGCACCGACGATCTCATTCAAGAAATCAAGGAATACGAAAAACTCCATGATGAACTAGAGAATAGACCAGCTCCACGTTTTTATAATCAGCAAAATAATCCTCCACAACCGAGACAAGCACCGTCTCAGCCAAGACCTTCTGGAAGTCAACAACCAGCACAATCAGGACCGTCTGGAAGTCAACCAGCGCCGTCCGGGGGAAATCCCAAACGATCTGAAACAAAAAATTATTGTTATCGCTGTAACACTTCAGGTCATATATCTACCTTCTGTGATAATCCTAGAAAAATCTTCTGTTTCGTCTGCAAGAAGGAAGGGGTTCCTTCACAGCAATGTTGTAAGAAGACTTCGGGAAACTAACCGTGGATGAGTCGGAGGAGAAACACGGCTCGTCCTTGGTCACTGGGTTCTCACACGTTGACGGTAATGTTCATGAAAATCGGCCTTTTCTATCCGTAAAAATTGGCACACAAACGTACCAAGCCTTAGTCGACACCGGCTCCATGCGCACGTTCATCAATGAAGAAGTCGCGAAACAAAGTCTACAATCTGGAGGAAAACTAGTTCCCACAGACGTCACGAAAATCAGGCTAGCCAATGGAACCGTTAGCAACATCAATGAAACTTATCAGATGTTCTGCCACATCCAAGGTCAAGTTCAAGAGGTTACTGCTGGAAAAATTAAACATTTGAGTTCGGACATCATTCTCGGAATGGACACATTATTGAAGCTGAACGTCACTATTGACCTTAAGACAAAAGAAGTGGTTCTAAACAGTATTGATTTGAAGACAAGAACTTCAAGAATTTTTAGACAAAGAATTGAAATTATTCGACCCAATCAGCGGACCCACAAACATCATGAAGCACCGAATACATAATAAAATAAACATACCAAAATGTGAATTCTGCAAGAAATCTATAAAATATCTAGGACATGTCGTTACGGATAAAGGAATTCAAACCGATCCAGATAAGGTACGAGCCATACAAGATATACCAAGCCCTAAAAATGTCAGAGAGGTTCGGAGATGCCTAGGAGCCGCCTCCTGGTATAGAAGATTTATTGACGGTTTCACCAAGATAGCAAACCCTCTGAATCAACTACTGCGGAAAAACCAGCGTTGGAAGTGGACCGAAACACATGAAGATGCTTTTCACAAACTAAAAAAAGCATTAACCACTGCGCCGGTTTTGGCCCGTCCAGATTTTTCAAAAACATTTACTCTTCAAACAGACGCCTCTCAATATGGATTAGGAGTCACATTAGTACAAAAATCTCAACAAGAAGAACACGTCATCGTATACGCCAGCCGCTCTCTTAATAAAGCAGAGCAGAACTATTCGGTCACGGAAAAAGAATGCCTAGCCATCGTGTGGGGAATTCGAAAAATGAAGCCCTATCTACAGGGATATAAATTTAACGTTATCACTGACCACCAATCACTAAAGTGGTTAAATAACCTGAAGGAACCATCTGGACGCCTTGCTAGATGGGCCTTTGAATTACAGCAATACGACTACGACATCCAGTATCGGAAAGGAGCACTCAATAAAGTAGCAGACGCCCTGTCAAAACAACCGGTAGCGTCAAATGAAGAAAATCTGTGTGTCATCGAAGAAGCTCGAACGTCATGGTATGAGAAGAAACTTCAGGAAGTAAGGAACAATCCAAACTTTTTTCCGGACTTCTCAATTAAAGAGAACCACCTCTTCAGACATTTTTGGGACCCTGCAGACCTAGTGGAAGCCGAACTTAGCAACCCATGGAAACTGTGCATTCCTGAAAACCAAAGAATTAAAATTCTCCAAGAAAACCACGACAGGCCAGATGCAGGGCATCTTGGTATCACGAAGACGGCCGCACGGATTGCACGAAGCTACCACTGGCCGGGAATGTTCCGCGATATTGCCAAATACGTACGAGGATGTGAAACGTGTCAAAAATACAAACCTTCACAGCAGAAAAAGTCCGGACAAATGGGTCCTCCATCTATACAGGAACCATGGGAAACTATCAGCGCAGACGTCATAGGTCCATTACTGCCTTCCAGCAAGGGAAATAGGTATTTGTTGGTTTTCCAGGATCGTTTCACTAAATGGATAGAACTCAAGCCACTCCGACGAGCTACTGCTGCAACAATAATTAAAACGCTCCATGAAGAAGTGATTACGTGATACGGATTTATTTATTTTTAATTTTTTTTATTTTACAAGAACGGCTGTACAACAGGACAAGTCCCAATAATAGTACAGCACTGTACAAAATATTAACAATTAATAGTGTTAAACATCAAAATGAACATAAGAAAAAAAAATATACATAACAATAAAAGTGCATAGAGAGCATAAGACAAATAATCAACTAAACTACAAATCAGTTCAATTATTCTGTAGAGTATAAGATAAATAAGCTAAACTACAATCAATTAACATTATATGAAAGAGCATAAGATAAAATTAACTAAACCACAAATCAAATTAATGTTGTTAACAGTAGGTGTTTTCGTGTAACAGTTTTTTTTACAAAGGATTTAAACATGACAATACTGCACGACAAAATGTCAGGACAATTAGAGAAAGTTAGCAGCCTATTATAGGCAGATTGTATACGATGAATTGGAGAATTTATGGCAGCATTGTTTTAAAAGTTGTCAGTGAAAATAATTCAGTAGCTCTGGTTTCATATGATGGCACCCTATATGATAATTTACTCAATAAATCAGGACTGTCAATAAGATTGTTTACAATTTTGTAAAGAAAAGACATATCCAAAAACACTCTCCTCTTATATAGAGGCATCAGGCATCGGAGTATGGATATAATTAGGAAATTTCCAACTCATAACATATATAAATTTACGTTGAATTCTTTCTATTCTATTAATGTAAATATCATAGTAGGGAGACCAACACACTGCAGCATATTCTAAGTGAGAACGCACTAAGGTACAATAAAGCGAAATAAATGTTTTTGGATTTTTGAAACGTTCACCAATTCTTCGTATAAAACCTAACATTCTGTAAGCTTTCTTGACAATAGAGTCAATATGTAAATCTAAAATTAACTTGCAGTCCAATAGTACTCCTAGATCTTTAACAGTATTAACTTGTTTGATGTTATACCCAGAAATATTATAGTAAAAGTTAACTTTATTTCTATTCCGTGTAAAGGTTATTGCGGAACATTTACTGTGATTTAAAGATAAATTGTTGTCATATAAATACGTTGACAATCTATCAAGATCTGCTTGAAGAGCCATACAATCAGAAACAGTCTTTACAGGTGCATAAATTTTTACATCATCCGCGTACATACTAAACTTAGAGTTATGAAAACAGCTAAAAATGTCATTTATAAAAATGATGAATAAAAGTGGCCCTAAGTGAGACCCCTGTGGCACACCGGATGTAACAGGAAAATAACTGGAAGTGAAGCCATTCACAGTAACACACTGTGACCTATTACTAAGATATGACGTAAACCATCTAAGTAAGTTACCATGAATACCTAGCTTTGCTAATTTGGTTAACAATATATTATGGTCGATCCTGTCAAATGCCTTACTAAAGTCAGTGTACACAGCATCTACTTGGGTTGCATTGTCCATTGACTTAAGAATAAAGTCAGTGTAATAAACCAAATTTGTTTCAACAGATCTCCCGGAAAAGAAGCCGTGTTGTTCAATATTTATTACGTTTTTAACAGAAGTGAACAAGTATTTGTATATAATACGTTCAAATATTTTTTCAACAACACATAACTTAGAAATTGGCCGATAATTATCAATTAGATTTCTGTTACCATTTTTAAATACTGGCACAACAATAGCTTCTTTCCATAAATCAGGACAGTGACCTTCAGAGAGTGATTTATTAAAAATAATTTCCAGTGGCGAACACAGAGATGATGCACAGTTCTTGACAAAAATACTGGGAATTCCATCTGAACCTGCACCCTTATTCGTATCCAAATTATTCATCACTTCCAGGACTTCATCTTGAGTGACACTTAAACAACCGAAATTGATATTACTATAAGATAGTACATTATTTTGTTGTATTTGAGAATTTGAAGCACTATTATTCAAAAACGCAGTCTGGAAGTAATTTGCAAACATGTTGCATATCTCTGTGCCATCACTGGTAATATTATTATCAAACGACATACTGGCTGGTATCGTAGCTTTCTTGACTGATGAAACATATGTCCAAAATCTCTTAATATTATTTGGAATTTCCTCCTCTACGTCATTTAAGTACTTTAAGTAACATTTTTCAGTTGTTGTTTTAACTTTTTTCCTTAGAGTAGAAAATACCAAATAGTCAGCAGCGTTTTTAAATCTTTTATATTTAATATGCATTTTATGTTTTTCTTTAATTAATTTAATTAAATCCGGAGAGTACCATTGTGGATATGTTCTTCTACTCAGCTTCTTTTTTGGCACAAAAGCATTAACTGTGTCATATAAAATGTCATAAAATTTCTTTAAGGCATCTTCCGTATTTAAATAAATTAATTCAAGATTCCAATCAATAGTACCCAATTTATTATTGATGGCAACTTAATCAGCTTTTTTAAACAGATATATATATCTCTAGAGTTAGAATTTAAATGTGTCTGAATGTCACATGGAACATGCAATAGCAGGGATGGATGGTGCTGATCTATTTTAATAAGTGAACAATTACAATTAGTAACATTGACAGAACCAACATTAGACAAAATCAAATCTAAACATCTGTTATTGTGATTGTGAATACCATTGAATTGTTGAAGGTTACAATAATGTATTGTATCCAAAAAATCTGAAGACATAGTATTATAAATATTACTTGCAGTATAATAATTGTCAACTTGATTCCATTGTAAATAAGGAATGTTAAAATCACCACATATTAAAAACTTATCGTTAGGGGCTGAATCAACAATATTGGCTAAATTATTTAAAAAGACATTTAAAGCTTCTGTGAGATTGGGTGGAATGTAAACGCAACATATATGTAATTTAGAAATAATATGAGAGTTAGTTGTTATAGACAGAGTTATCCAAATATCCTCAGCACTAGTAGACCACTCTTGTTTATGAATATAATTTAAATTGTTATTGACGCCTACGGATGTCCAAAAATTATTATTACCGACAACGGTACGGAGTTTGAAAATCGTAAATTACAGGAGTATCTATGTAAGGTCGGGATAAAGCACCGATTTACCCCTCCATACACGCCACAAGCAAATCCGGTAGAGAGAGTCAACAGAATCCTTAAGCCTATGTTGGCACAGTTTTGTGAGAACGACCAAAAGAAGTGGGACGATAACATTCCGGAATTTCGTTTGGCCATCAATTCAAGTAAACAAGAATCAACTCGGGAAATTGTTTTACCCGGAACTGAGTATTTAGTCGCCCAGCAAAAAGCGAACTTGAAGACAGGCCCCTGCAAAATAGAAGAAAAATTAGCAAATCTACAAGAAATCCGAGAATTCGTGAAGGTAAACATAGCTCGAGCAGCTACACAACAAGCGCATAATTACAATTTACGACATCGACAACAAGAATTCGCGGTAGGAGATCAGGTGTGGAGAAGAGAACACCCCTTATCCTCAGCCACCAAAGGTTTTGCCGCCAAACTTGCTCCTAAGCTCTCCGGTCCTTACACAATCACTAAAAAACTCTCACCTCAAACCTATACCCTTGTGAACCATGAACAAGTCCTTCCCATGATCCATGTGAAAGACCTCAAACCTTTCTTTGCTCCCACAACAGAACAATTCTTGCGTGAGGAAGCCGACACGCCCCACCAAGATGTCAATCAAGAAGCGGGCGGGCGGGCAGAGACCACCAGAGCTGTCCAGGACGAGCCGTCCACCGACCAGGGTAACCTCTTCCCGACACCGCCCGTCCGGATGGAGGAGGATGACAGTCTGGACTCCTGGGTAAACCAATTATACATGATGGTTAGTCCTGCCGCCCTTCAGACGTTGCCGACGCCGAAAACACCGCCGTCGCCGTCATTTCAAACGCAACCGGCGCCGAAGCCGAAAACGCCGCCGTCAACGCAGCTGTTGCCGTCATTTCAAACGCAACCGGCGCCGAAGCCGAAAACGCCGCCGCCGTCGACCCAGACAACGCAGACGCCGCTGTCACTTCAAACGCAGCCGTCGCCGTCACCGCAGTCGCCGCCGTGACCGAGGCCGCCAACGCAGCCGCCGCCGTCGACCCAGACAACGCAGCCGCCGCCGTCGACCCAGACAACGCAGACGCCGCTGTCACTTCAAACGCAGCCGTCGCCGTCACCGCAGTCGCCGCCGTCAACAAGGCCGCCAACGCAGCCGCCGCCGTCGACCCCGACACCGCAGATGTTCCCCCAAAACAAACCACTGGTACTGGGCCACCTACAAAAACGCCGAGCCGTCACGTCCCTGGAGAAGACCGTGATACTGGGCCACCTACAAAAACGCCGCCCCGCTAAAGTGCCGCTCAACAGAAGCTTCCGCGCCCAGTACCACGGTAAATGGTACAAGGTGCCCCCAATCCTCACCAAGTAGTGTTCAGACATCAACTATTCGCCCCCACCCTTATGTGAAATGACACAGTGAAGTGCCCGAGGAGTGTAGTGACTCGTTTTGTGTACACTTAAGTGTTAATTTTTAAGATTAGATTTAAGTTAGATAGTAAGAGTTTTCTTTTAGTTTTTTTAAAAAAAATAAAAGATTCTCTTTTATTTTTTTTAGGAAGAAGGGAGGATATGTGACGAAACAGATTTTCGACACAATATAAACTGATAAATTATTCCTCACCTTGCAATGGCATCACAGCCATGTGGATGTAAACATTCATTATTATTATGTAATTCATTTTTATATATTTGTATCTTGCCAATAGATCTATAAAAGCATCACTTTCCAAAGTTAGATCGCAAGTCAATAATTAGCTGTGATAATATGCCAACAAATATTCAAGTCAACCTAGGAAAAACATTAGAAATAAGTACTATTGCATTTGATAATTGTATTCACCTACCAGGCAGATCCTTCGAATATCAATTATTGTTAATTTTTAAACATAAACTAGTTACTGCCACACGAAGAATTCACGTGTGCGTGAATGCTGGTAAACTGTCAAACATATCTGTCAGAGTGATGGTCTTCCCGCCATCAAGCCACTGCTAACCTAACATGGGCTGCGCGCGCTTTGCGTACGTCCGCCGCTCCAAGCGGTAAAATTGGAAAAACAAAACAAAGGGGTTAGTGACAATGAAAGACAATGAAAAACAAATGCACAACAATAGTGTTGCTTAGTTTTTTCACAATCAACACACAGAGTAAGCGAGAAGGAATGATAATTTAAACAAAGAAAGCAAGAGACTTTGTAGTATAAAAGAGCTCAGACCAACAAGAAAAATCAGTCAGTCTGTCGATTGAAGAGAGCTCTTCTAAAAAGAACTCCGCTTTTTCAACCGATCTCAAGCGTTGATGAGTCCTCAGAGTAAACTCTTGAGCACGCCGACCAAACAGTCAAACGCTTGCGACACTATGACGTCACAACAGGTAAATACGGTGGGAAACTGAACGAACGGGTAGAAAAAGTAAGCAAACCTGGAAAAGTGTTTTATTGGGTGACTAGTCGCGAACAATAAAGCAATCTTTCCATGGAGTTACCAAAAAGCAAACTTGAGACAATGAGTACTATGGGTCATAAGGCAATCAGTACGAACCCATTGCCTCAAGAGTTTTCAAGTCGTGCAAACTTTGTTCATTTTCTCACTACAGATTGTCATTTAATAAAAATCGAATTAATTAATCGCTAATTATTAATTAATAAAACCCACACAGTAGGAGTGTGTGAACTACGTAATAATTACTAATTCTTAATTGATAAAACCCACACAGTAGGAGTGTGAGAACGACGAAAACTGTAAATACTTTTCTAAATTATCAGCCTTCTGAATCACGCGTACTTTGTTAGAATCAAGTGTTTGTTTTCATTGTTACAATCAATTTATTTGACATATGTTTGTGTTATAATCAATTTGTGTTACAGATGTTTGTACCTCATTTATTTATGTTGTTAGGGGTTAATTACAATAAATACCGTTGTGTACATCACTTATGAACCCTCACACATATTTGTTGGATTGTAAAGATTAAATAATAATTGCTTAAATCCTAATTGAACTGAATAAAGTTTAACCGTTGTTACATTGTTTATTGTGTTGATTTTATTTTTTTTCACTTTGCGTCCAGCAAACGATAAAAGTTTCCAATCCTCTAAATTAAATTACGATTTAGCACAAGCTAGATCTGGCGCCCGATATCCAAAATAAATTTAACCGACAAACTATTTGGGGTAACGCATAATTATCATAAAGGAAATAAATTGTAGCAGCCCCGTTACAAAATTTGATAAAAAGCGACCGTTACAGTATGTATATTTTTGCGTTGGTTTGCTAGCATCATTGAGAGGCTGGAACATATGCCATTTTTAGTTAACTATAATGGTAATCTATAATTGCATGAGGTAATTAATTAGTAATTATTTAGTACAAATTATTAACATAAAAATTATATATTTTTTGGGGTTGTGCCAGCTTCACCATTATTTTGTATCGGGAAAGGGTAATTACCTAATTGTTTTTTGTGGTAATTAATTAGTACTACATATTAACATAAAAATTATATATATTTATATAAAAAGTTTAGTGGTTTCAAGTAATGTAACAAATCTTTAACCATGATTGCTGTAATATTTTGTAAATTTTGTATAACTGAGCAATTTAAAGAAAAATGAAACATATAATCTATTGCTTTATGTCTATTTCGCCAAATTCATTATTATTTTTAGAAACTTTGCTTCATTATTGTATTGTGTTTCTTGGTATTTACCTAGTGTTATTATTTCCATGTATTGACCTGTACCTTCCAGGAATTGATCTACCACCCTTTTTGATTGGTGGATTCTATATTTAAGTGGAGAATTTTTGTCTCATATTTTTAAAATATTAAAATTTAGTTTAGTCTGGTTTAGGTTTTCAAGACAGTTTAGTCATATTAAATTTATGTATGTAATTCCTGTGTTGCAATAAAGTTGAAACCTTTTTATTGAGAACTCAACACAGCCAACATGGTCCTTCAACCCGGATTTGGACAAGTGTAGTGTCCACATATCATTCAGCATAACTACGTGTCAACAGCCCAGCAGCGCACCGTGGTCTACATCCTGCAGCTTGCGCATCAGCTGTTCGTTCACGTCGTCAGCGAGTCTACCTCCAGGTTAGTCTCCAATCCCAATCATATTATCTTTCCCATTTGTATATTCCCGCATATTTACAATGGCATCAAGAAAACTAAGAGATCTGAAAACCGAGCTAGGCAATATCAAAAAGGCAGTCGCGCAATTTGAAAAACACGTACAGGCACTCGATGAGAATAACATAGATGTTTTTGAATTAAGAGATCGTATAGAAATGTTCAAACCACTTCTTTCGCAATTCGAAAAAATTCAAGATGCCATAGAAACATTTGATGTAACAGATCTCAAAGCCGCAGAAGAAGAACGCGATATGTTTGAAAGACACAGGACTCGGTTCCTACGTCTATTTCCACGAATAAAGCTCAGTCGCGATTATCCAGCAACTTTGTACGTTTACCGGAAATCAGTTTACCAAAATTCTCGGGAAACTACGAAGAGTGGTACGATTTTTATAATACTTTCGACTCATTAATAAATTCAAATGGAAGCTTATTAAAAACTCAAAAACTTCAGTATTTAAAAGCAGCACTGAGTGGTGAAGCATCTGAAATTCTCTCATCTCTGGGAATAACAGATTCAAACTATGATTGCGCCTGGGAAATGCTAAAATATCGATTCGATAATAAACGAATTATTATCAATAAACATATTCAATTTATTCTTGATTTACCTACAGTGCAAAAGGAAAATCACGTGATTTTGCGTCAATTAGTTTACGGAGTCACAAAGCACATCCGTATTTTAAATTCACTTGGCAGGCCTACTGAAAGCTTGGATGACATCATAATCCACATAGTTACAAACAAATTAGACGTGGCTACTGTCAAAGAATGGGAGTCATGTTTAACCAAAGAAAAATTGCCATTACTTAAAGACCTTACCACTTTCTTAACCAAAAGATGTGAAATCTTGGAAACTGTTTCTCGCAAGAATAATTCAGTCGTTCCTTCTAATAAAGTAGCTAATCCAAACAATCAAAAGCGACAAGCTCCCGCAGTTAACGCTCATGTAACAATAAAAAAACTGATCTGTTCATTTTGCAACAAGAATCACTCTATTTATAATTGCATAAAATTTAGGGATCTTACAAATGAAGAACGTATTAAAGCAGTTACATCTAGAAACGTTTGTTTAAACTGTCTCAGAAAGAGTCATTATTTTAAAACATGTATTTCCGGTTCTTGTCGCAAATGCAATGAAAAACATAACACGCTGATTCATACAGAAGTTGCACCAGAAATTACACCGAAAGTAACATCTACACAACTTTAATATCAAAATTATATTTAAAACTTTGATGTGGCCAGTACACAACCACCCGTCGTATCTAGAAAACATACTTATAAACATAAATGTATTATACCTACGTACAATCCGATGTTAATTTAATACATACACATAAAAATCTAAAATAGATAGTCAAACACAGAAATTTACATCAACTTAATCAAAAGATTTATACAAAGGAAAAGTCAAATAAAGAATTTTAGTATAAATGCAAGATGCAAACATAGGAAATAACAAGCGCAGAAAGATTATTACATAGAGGCAAGTGCAAAATAAAGTTACATGAACTAAATTCACAACGTAGAACCATCCTTGCCTCTCACATATTCGGTGAATGAATCTATTGATATATACTTTTCATGCAGGTTTTTCATTACTTATTAAGTGTCACTTTTAAATGAAAAATATCGAATCAAACAATGTTATATCTACGTTTGATAATTTAATTTTAATTCGATATTATTTATTTAAGGAAAACTTAAAATTTAAGTGGAAGCGGTGCAACTGACCATTAATATCTTACTTATGACTTATATGGCGTTAATGTTGACGTGTCACATATCAATATTTTTTTTACGCAAAAACAAAAATCTACTGATCATGAATTACAAGATTTTAACGATTTATCTGATAAATTTGTTTTTTTAAATTTTACTACTATATACAGTTCTTCAATGGTACTAAATAAAGACAATTATTATATTTATTCAAATTTATAGAAATTTTTAACAATTAACTTTTTCAATCCTCAAAAAATATCACTTTCGGTGAAGATATTTATAGCAAAATCTAATGAGATCTTTCAATTTATATACAAATGTAATATATCAAAAATATCAAAATTTTTGGGTAATCCGTAAAATCCGTAATTGAGTTATCCGACTGACAGAAATCCAACCCTGACCATACACACACACACACACACAAACAATCTATTTATAATTAATATTTATAATCTAAAATAATTTCTTTTTATAGAACTATGAAGCAATCACTAATTAGTGAATATTTCCAATTAAGTAAGAAATATCTTTTATAATTAATAAATAATAAATACTGATTATTTTTCTTTATTTTTCCATAATTATTCTTCATTGCGAATTACATAAATATTTAGTTGGAAATAAAAAAAACTATACGTCGTAAGTACCTATCTATTATATTACAAATTCTATAATAATTTTGTCAAATTATTCTATTAGAACCATTTTATATCCATTTAATTATTTGTTTTAACATAACAACTCTTTTATAACTATAATTATCATTTTAGCAAATAACAATCTAAATGGAAAGAAAAATGGTATAAAATTATTATTATTATTTATATACGAAAAATAATTAAAATAATAATATGTAACATAGAATAACTTTGACATGTACATAGTAATTCACAACGTTGTGCATATATTTAAATGGTATAAAATGTTAATAATTAAAATTTAATTTCATCTCATTTTAAATTAATTAGATACTTACCCATTTAACAACCAATAATTCAATAGCTTTTTCAAATCTACTATGTATTCACTATTTTTCTAAAATTTATTATTCAAAGAATATTTGAAATTATATAATTAAGGATATCAAAAATTGAATTTTAGGTATCAGAAATTTAATTTTGAAATTATCGGAAATTTATTGAATTAAAAAGATATTTGAAATTTAAATATTGATACCTGTATTTTTTATATCCTTGATTCAATTTAAGGCATGTAAAATTAAATTGTAAATACTACAATACTATCTTTATATTTTTAGCTAATGCCGTTGATAAAAAACAAAACAAAAATTAAAAAACAAGAAAAGAAGATTACAAAAAAGGTAACTTAATGAAAAATTCAACTCTATAACTAGATATAAATTTCAATAGCATTACATTATTTTTTCATTTCAGAAAAGTTGCGAGCCAAAAAACTAGAGAATAAAATAAGTACAGAAAGTAAGTTAATTAAATATTTAAATAAAATTATAAATTTTTAATAACACTATATTATTTTATTCATTTCAGAAAAAATTCTAACAAATGACAACCAGCCAAAAACAAAAAATGGTAAGATTTTTGTTCAATATTTAATTTTGTACATGTCTCTCTCTCTCTCCTTCTCTCTGTGCATAATTATTACCAAAATATTTAATGTGACCAGAACAAGACCTCTCGTCATACTTACCTTATTCTTTTCACTTTATACAAATATATTAATATATAGGTACTTTAACTATTACGTATTACAATATTTTACTATTATCACTGTCACTATCATGTAATAATCATTTAAATTTTACGTAATAACAAATGTTAAACGATAATGGACTACAAGATTCCGAATTACTACATTATAAGTACCTATATTTTAATTATTCTTAAATGATACCAGACACAGAAAAAATTATAAAATATCAATTGTAAAATGATATGTTTTTTCAATTTCAGATATAATAAAAGACGCAAAAAATATAAACATGGTAAGTTTTTATATAATATAATATTGTGTTTTTTATAATTATTTCTTTTTTTATAGGACATTATCACAATAAACTTTATTTTAAAATACAACAATATTATTAAAAAATAAATTTAAAATATATAACTAAATTAAATTGTTTCCTTGAAAATTTGTACAGCAAGTACACCAATTCTCAAATAATATTTGAGTATAAAAATTATGAACGTACATTAATTTGTATATCAATGTAATTACATTTTTATGTTTTTATTGTTTTAGGTCTCCAAGAATTTTAATTTTTATGAAATATATGATAATAATAATAATAATTTTATTTAACCACTTTTACAATACAGGATAATGTTTGTGGCATGTCAAGAAAAGAATACATACATACAAATGTCACAGAGATACAGATAAATAAATTATAAAAGTTACAAATACATTTTTAGTAAAAAACAAACATTATTATTATTTTTTGCATCAGGAAAATAACAATGAGATTACATATTACAGGTCAGTGTCTAATCCAGTAATGTATTGGGAATACTCTTCACATGAGTAAAAACAGTGCTCTAGAAGAAAATTTTTCATTTTAGCTTTGAAAGCAACTAAATTTAGATTTTTTACAGTTGTAGGTAGTATATTATATAATTGGATGTTCAAAGAATTTTTTTTCGATTTGTTGAGTCTGAATCTTGGAATACATAAAAGATTTGATGATCTAGTGTTGTAATTATGAGTATCAGACATTAAAGAAAAGTTATTAATATTACTATGAATTTCAAGAAGTGTATGATATATAAATAAGCAAGGTAACGGCAAAACTTTCAAGCTTTTGAATAACGGTTTACAGTGTTCTCTGAAACCTGCACCAATAACTATTCTAATGGCTTGTTTTTGCATTATGAAAACCCTCATTGCATGGGATGAGTTTCCCCATAAAATTAATCCGTAGCTTATCAGAGAATGAAACAAGGAGAAATATGTCAACCGTAGAGTATCAGGATCCAAACTGTGCTTTAGCTTACGTAGCTTGCAAGTTTTGGAAGCAAAACCCCGACATGAACACACCAGGTTAGTCCATCATCTAAAGAAAAACCTAAAATTTTAACAGATAGACCTTTAACCAGATTTGAATGAGAAGATATTATCAAATTTTGTGTTTTATCACAATTTAATTTTAACTTGTTTGCTGAAAACCAGGACTCCGCTTTTGCTAAATTTAAATTTGCGACATCAACAAGAGTTGCAAGCGACTTATCAGTTGCAATTAGTGTTGTGTCATCTGCGAATAATATAGAATTTACTGGTTTAATGAAATTTGGGAAATCATTAATATATATTATGAAGAGTAATGGACCCAGTATCGAACCTTGCGGTATACCATGTCTAATTGTTTCAAAATTTGACATGTTATTACCAACATAAACGCTCTGTTTTCTGTTACTAAGGTACGACTCAAAAAGAGAAAGAGGAGTTCCTGAAATACCGTAAAGACTTAATTTCTGTAGCAGAACCTCATGAGAAACACAGTCGAAGGCCTTGGACAAATCACAAAGAGTGATGGCAGTATGACATCCATTTTCCATGCCTTCGACTATGTCACTCACAATCCTTGAGACAGCACGAGTGGTTGAAAGATTGTTGCGGAAACCAAATTTATTTTCAGCAAATAAGTTATTTGATTCAAAAAAATACATTAATTTCTCTTTAATTAATTTTTCGAATATTTTTGCAAAAACTGGCAAAACAGATATAGATCTATAGTTATCTACGTTAGATGGATCACCTTTTTGTGAAGAGGAATTACTTTAGCTAGTTTAAAGGCATCTGGAAAACTACCCTCTGATATACATTTATTGTAAATAAATGTCAATAAGGGTAGTGTAATTAAAAAGATCTCTTTTAAAACACTAATATTTATGTCATAGACATCTGTACAATTAGATTTATTAAGAGAACAAAATGCATAGAGTACTTCCTCTTCTGAAACATGTTCCAAAGAGAACTCGATAGATGGTGTTTGAATATGTATGTAATATGAATATGTTTGAAAATTTAGATATTTGGTATTTATCATTTGTCTATAAGGTATAAATTGGAAGAGCTCAATCTTATTATTCAGGTGATGCAAATTTCTGTGTTTGAATATTTTAGATTTTTATTTGTATATTTTAAATGGGCACCGGATTGTAAGTATATGTGTACATTTTGTCTAGATATGGCGGGAGGTTGTGTGCTGGCCACATCAGATTTTTTAAATATATTTGATGTTTATAACGATGTCAAATTGCATTGTTGTTTATAACAATGACAATTTAACATTCAAAATTTACTGAACCGATTGAGCTCAATAGTAATATCTTAAGATCAAACTTATAACATGAATAGACTAAAATATCAGAAGTGAATGCGTTTACAAAAATTTCAGAAATAGAATGGCAGTGCTGCCAATGTATTTTGCCAGCCACATGACGGTACAATACTTCGCTATAAAATTACCTACATTACATCTACTTATTACCATTGCAGATCCAGGGTCATATATATCATCGAACAAATATGTTTTTGAAATAGTTTTTTTAAATTTATTTGATGTTTATAACTATGTCAAATTGCATTGTTGTTTATAACAATTTAATTCAAAGTTTACTACACCGATTGAGTTCAAATTTGGTATGGTAATAGCTTAAGATCTAACTTATAACATGACCGGACTAAAATGTCAGTCCGCCATCTTGAAACAAAATGGTGGCTAGCAAAATGTACAGCACCGATTGGGTTCAAATTTGTAATGGTTATAACTTATGATCTAACTTATGACATGAGCATACTAAAATATCAGTCCGCCATCTTTAAACAAAATGGCGGTAACCGATTGGGTTTAAATTTGGTATAGTACTACACCGATTGGATTCAAATTTGTAATGGTTATAACTTATGTTCTAACTTATGACATGAGCATACTAAAATATCAGTCTGTCATCTTTAAACAAAATGGCGGTAACCGATTGGGTTCAAATTTGGTATGATACTGCACCGATTGGGTTCAAATTTGTAATGGTTATAACTTATGACATGACATGAGCATGAGCATACTAAAATATTAGTCCACCATCAGTAAACAAAATTGCGGTAACCGATTGAGTTCAAATTCGGTATGGTATCATGGCCGTAGTTAGAATTGTCACCATGTATGGTATGGTAATAACTTAGAATTTTTATAACGAGATTCCATTAAATTCGAGTTGGAGGCGTAGCAACGCGCGCCGGGTCCGCTAGTTTGCAATAATTTTAAGAGAAGAAACAATGTTTCTAAGCTTCTGTAGGGATTCATCAAACCATTTAACTGGAGGCTTGTTGGCCCTAACTTTACGAGTTCTCAAAGGAAAATGTAGGTGTACCAATGTCGAGATTTTACTTACAAATTCACTTGCTGCTGAACAGGCATTATGGATCGGATTAAAAATATTACCCCAATCCGTATTTTTGACGGATTCCTTAAAGATAGAGATGCTATTTTTTGAATACACCCTTTTTGTTACAGTGGGTGTAGGAACTCTGACACGTTCAACATTTATAAACTGAAGTAGGTGATCTGACAGGCATGGATCCAATACACCGGTTTCGTATTTATTACTTTGAATATTTGTCAATATATTATCTATGCATGTAGCGGAACTTAACGATATTCTTGTCGGTTCTGAAATTTTAGGAGAAATGTTAAATGATGCATTTAAATTCAAAAAATAAGATAGGTTTGTATCTGATTCTAAAAAATTTATATTGAAATCACCTAAAATTATCAATTCCTTGTTTAAATAAACTGTTAAGAATTCTTCAAATTTGTCAAAAAAATATTTTAAATTGCCAGCACAGGACCTGTACACTGCAATAATATTAAGTTGTGGATTAAGCAATTCAATGCCACAAAATTCTGCATCAAACGCGTGGTTTAAATTGTCAAAATTTAAAACTTGAAAGTCGATATTATTCTTGATAAAGATTGCAACCCCACCATGCTTATTTACAGATCTACAATAGTAAGTAGCTAGTTTGTAGCCTATTATATTAATTAATTTTATTTTATTTAAATCGAGCCAATGCTCTGATAGACAGATAATATCGTACATATTTTGAATAAGAAACAAATTTAATTGATCTACTTTGTTGGATAGACACTGGATATTCACATGACAAATACTAACCGAATCATTATAATCAGTATGACTAATGTTTTGATCTAAAGAAGTTATATTTTCGTGATGCAGAAAACAGTTTTCTGTTGTGATTTTGGTTATTCTATCTTCTGTGGTACCTTCGGCCAGTGAAAAAACGGCTTGACATTTGTTCCTATCGGCCAGATAGCTGGGTCTAGGGCTTTTATTTTATTTTCATAGTGTACTGACACTTTAAATGAGGAATAGAGATCCGACGACCTTGATTTTAGTTTTTCAACTTTGACCTCTGAGAAGTATTTTAATAAGTGATTTTTTATAAAATCTTCCTTCGTTTTAGGATCGAGCCTATATACATATATATGTATTGAGTGATTAAAAAATGATGATTCTAAATTAATAGTGAGATTCTATAAAAATCTGTAGTTGCTACAAATCTATAAAATTGTAAATATAGAACAAAATCGCAATGAAATTGATAATCATTATGAACATTTTTATATTTGTCAACAAATATTGATGTGATTTTAAATATTTACAAATTTATAAAACTTACAGATTTGCACATAATCGCACCATTAACCATTTCAGATAAATATAACTGTATTTAATTCATACTAATTTACTGTTTAATAATAAAATAAAATCAATTATAACAAATGTTCAAGCTTATTATTATAATATAAAATGTATTATAAAACATAAATTCAATAAATTACTTTCAATTTATCTTAATGTAGCACAATTATAATCATTTCACAGTTCCAAAAAAACGTACTAAAAAGGTAGGTAGATATAGTGTATTGTCTATGACAGACGATTGTTTGCTTCTATGAACAAGATAGTTAACATCGTATTTCTGTAAGAATTCAATAATTCATCTTATATTTCCAAAAAATTAGATTATACTTCACAGAAAAATAATAATTCACTCAAGTAACCTAGAATATAATAAATGTACATACATAATTATTAATTAATATAAAATAAATCGTTTCCTTTTATTACCTTTTAATTGGCCTTACGCCTGCGCCGTAGCGTCCAACGCGCCGTCATACGGTGAAAAATGAAAGTTGTTGACTGAGAAATCACGTTGACAGATGCAAGTAGTTCGCATACAGTACAGCTGTGAAACGCGGTACAATGGCCATTTGCATCACAACCAGAGCTTAACAGACTAATTTTTAGTTAATAAAAACCCATAAAATCACATTTTATAGAAATGTCATCTTCTACCTATCAAGTATATGTCAAACAAAACTGAATTATATTTGGAATTGATCATATTTTGTATTTGTATACAGGATTTCGACAGAATAAAACTATTTTAACTAGATTACTTTAAAACGATCTTAGCTAACGTAGATGCTGTGGAGCATTTTTCGACCTTTATTAAAGCTTTTCTCGCGAAATATGGCCAAATCGACTGCTCAAAACCCGCACTGTATAATAGTCGGCATGTTGTGCAGTCGTTACGCCATCAGAATGGTTTGCAAAGTTTAAAAACCACGATCTGCTGTACCATGATAATCACAACGTTTGAACGGCCACAGTCAACAACTTAGCGGTTCTGCCGCGAGGGCGGCGCCAGCGTCGCGTGGCGAGGAAGAGTTCAGGCGTAAGTTAAAATATATTCTGTAAAAATAATTATAATTAAGTGAATTAATAATAACCAATATTGTACTGTTTCTTACATTTTGAAAATAAACCAATTTTTAGTCTTTATTCCATATTACTTATTAAAAAACCATTATTCTTTAAAAAAACTGAATCACAATTTTTGTCAAAACCTGACAACGTAATTTTATTTTTGTAACGAAAAATAATAATTTCTAATAATCTTAATAATTAAACACTAATTTAAATATATTATTTCAAAATATTATAATATATAATAATTATCTGTAACTTTTACAAAGGAATATTTACAATTACAAATTTAATTTAAAATTAATTTTGCATTACCTATCAGAAAACTTTTCAATTGTTTTTATTTTTGTTTATTATAAACAATTTTGCTTTTACATTATTAAAAGTGTGTCAGATTTAAGATTTTCCGTGCTATTTTGTGAAATTCGCAGCAATGTATCTTCGATTTTTGGTAAGTAAAAACTATTTTATATATAAAAAATGTCTCAGCAAAAAGTTGAATTTTAAAAACTTAATAAAATATATTAATTTAATATTTTATTTACATTTCTTTCTTGATATGTACATAGATAGAAATGACATAGAAATATACTCTTTTGACGACATTTCTAGGCCAGTCATTCTGGATGAAATTTACATTGGGTACATGAAGTTCTCGTGCAGTCAATGAAAGTTGTACCCATCGATAGAATAAAGTTCCCTGACTAACATATTGATTTGTTTCCGCGTCAAAATATCAGCAACATTTATTATTAATAAAAAATCTGACGTGGCCATCACACAACCTTCCGCCATATCTAGACTTTAACCAGAAATATATAGGTACAATCATTTAAAATATACAAATAAAAATCTAAAATATTCAAACACAGAAGTTTGCATCACCTGAATAAAAAGATTCATTCACAGGAAAACTCTTCTGTGTTGAAGCCATCCTCCGTTCAATTACTACATTTAATATCTTACTTATGCCTTATATAGCGCTAGTATGCCAACTTGTCACCCGTCTCACCTGTCAATATTTTATATCAACGTTTTATTTGATAAATTTATTTTTTAAATTTTACTGCAGTTCTTTAATGCTACCAGATAAAGACAATTTTTTTATAACGTAGGTTGCAAATAACTTTTCCTCTTATTCTTATTACAAATAAATACTATATTTATCCAAATTTATATACAATTTTGACAATTAACCTTTTCAATCTTCAAAAAATATCACTTCCGATGAATATATTTGTACCAAAATCTAATGAGCTCTTCCAATTTATATACAAATGTTAAATACCAAATATCAAAATTTTCGGGTAATTCGTATTTGAGTTATGCGACTAACACCCTTGACCACACACACACGCACACGCACACGCACACGCACACGCACACGCACACGCACACGCACACGCACACGCACACGCACACGCACACGCACACGCACACGCACACGCACACGCACACGCACACGCACACGCACACGCACACGCACACGCACACGCACACGCACACGCACACGCACACGCACACGCACACGCACACGCACACGCACACGCACACGCACACGCACACGCACACGCACACGCACACGCACACGCACACGCACACGCACACGCACACGCACACGCACACGCACACGCACACGCACACGCACACGCACACGCACACGCACACGCACACGCACACGCACACGCACACGCACACGCACACGCACACGCACACGCACACGCACACGCACACGCACACGCACACGCACACGCACACGCACACGCACACGCACACGCACACGCACACGCACACGCACACGCACACGCACACGCACACGCACACGCACACGCACACGCACACGCACACGCACACGCACACGCACACGCACACGCACACGCACACGCACACGCACACGCACACACACACACACACACACACACACACACACACACACACACACACACACACACACACACACACACACACACACACACACACACACACACACACACACACACACACACACACACACACACACACACACACACACACACACACACACACACACACACACACACACACACACACACACACACACACACACACACACACACACACACACACACACACACACACACACACACACACACACACACACACACACACACACACACACACACACACACACACACACACACACACACACACACACACACACACACACACACACACACACACACACACACACACACACACACACACACACACACACACACACACACACACACACACACACACACACACACACACACACACACACACACACACACACACACACACACACACACACACACACACACACACACACACACACACACACACACACACACACACACACACACACACACACACACACACACACACACACACACACACACACACACACACACACACACACACACACACACACACACACACACACACACACACACACACACACACACACACACACACACACACACACACACACACACACACACACACACACACACACACACACACACACACACACACACACACACACACACACACACACACACACACACACACACACACACACACACACACACACACACACACACACACACACACACACACACACACACACACACACACACACACACACACACACACACACACACACACACACACACACACACACACACACACACACACACACACACACACACACACACACACACACACACACACACACACACACACACACACACACACACACACACACACACACACACACACACACACACACACACACACACACACACACACACACACACACACACACACACACACACACACACACACACACACACACACACACACACACACACACACACACACACACACACACACACACACACACACACACACACACACACACACACACACACACACACACACACACACACACACACACACACACACACACACACACACACACACACACACACACACACACACACACACACACACACACACACACACACACACACACACACACACACACACACACACACACACACACACACACACACACACACACACACACACACACACACACACACACACACACACACACACACACACACACACACACACACACACACACACACACACACACACACACACACACACACACACACACACACACACACACACACACACACACACACACACACACACACACACACACACACACACACACACACACACACACACACACACACACACACACACACACACACACACACACACACACACACACACACACACACACACACACACACACACACACACACACACACACACACACACACACACACACACACACACACACACACACACACACACACACACACACACACACACACACACACACACACACACACACACACACACACACACACACACACACACACACACACACACACACACACACACACACACACACACACACACACACACACACACACACACACACACACACACACACACACACACACACACACACACACACACACACACACACACACACACACACACACACACACACACACACACACACACACACACACACACACACACACACACACACACACACACACACACACACACACACACACACACACACACACACACACACACACACATACACACAGACATCATCGTGAAACTATCAAAAATGAGTTGTAAGGACCCTAATTCGTGCTTATCCACTAAAAATTCACTACCGGATTTTTTGCATGATTCCAATACCTTCCTTTACAGGTAAGCGGAAGGTAAAAACTAACGACGAATCTCGTCGGCTGCACTATAAGTCCGGTATTTCACTGCTGACCGCGAGAATAAAATTATTACCGTGTAGGGCAGGAAATTTCCCACAAAATACACCCACATTTCAACCCCCAAACATGCCCGGATATTTTTAAATAAATTATAAAGGCATTTAATTTATATCGGGAGTTATTTTTATTAGTAAACATAGGGCATGTCATTACCATAGTTACAGTGTTACAGAATGACAGCAATGTATTAAAGCTGATCGTTTGACGAATCGCCAAAAAATACTTTTATAATTTATTTTAAAATATCCGGGCATGTTTCAGGGTTGAAATGTGGTTTTATTTTGTAGAAAATTTTCTCCCCTACACGGTAATAATTTTATTCTCGCGATCAACAGTGAAATACCGGACTTATAGCGCGTTAAAGTGCCGTCGACACGATTCGTCGTTAGTTTTTTATTAATAATTAATGTTGCTGATATTTTGACGCGGGTACAAATCACTATGTTAATCAGGGAACTTTACTCTATCGTTTAGTACAAGTTTCATCGGCTGCAAGAGAACTTCATGTACAAAATCTAAAATGACTGGACTATTCGCAGTATCTACATTTTAAAATAAGGACTACTGAATTAAATAAATTTGGCGTGTAATTTCTTCTTTAAATTCCTCAGTTGTCTTAGAGTAGTTCGCATAAATCTTACTTTTCAAAAAACAAAAAAAAAAATCTCTCATCTCATTTAAATGCACGCCGAAATGATCACGTAACTTGCGAATCGCCACAGTAAAATTTTCTTCATTTTTGTAATGGAATTTTACTATTAACAAACGTTATTCCAAGCTATAACGCATCATTTTTGTAAATGTCACTATCCTAATGGGAGTATTCAGGCACGGCTTATGCAGATGGCAGCAATGTTCCATTGTACCTCGCCCGGGCCACTTGAATTGTTGGCAGAGTTAAAATGAGAGCTGAAATTACGTTTGGTTGTGAATTTATAACAATTTTGTTAAAAATACATAATAATTATTATAATATATGGAAAATTGAAAAAGTTAAAAATGAATTAAGTTGTTTAGGTGTGAATGTAGGAGGAAAGAAAAATACGATTTACGAATTACACGCAAACTAAAAATTTTAGTAATCAAAACATGAATACCGAAAAGATAATTTCTTATCAATCGCATAACCTTCTTCAATATGAATTTTTTTTTCAAAATGCTAAAGTTTTAACTCTGAAAACTGGAATTTTTTAAGGCTTTCATTTTTTGGGAAACTGTAAATTATTTATGTTTTATAAACACAACAAATACGAAATTGTAGAGAACCTATAGAGAAGAAAACAAACAAAACAAAGTTATACTAACTGTCAATTTTCATTACAGATTTAGTAAAAAAGTATTATTTTATGCTAACGCGTGTAAGAGTTTATACACAACTCTAGTAGAATAATTAATCAGTCAGGCTATCTAGATAAACTTCAGAATAACTATATTGACTCTCGATGTGATCACGACCACAGCAAATACAATACTGACAAGAAAAACAAGAAACAAAACATTTTACTCAACTCTACTCATTAATTTGGTCTCTGTCTTACGCAACTATTGTATCACATCTTTATTCTAATCGTGGTAGGTAAACAAATTACTTGTGCAATAAATTAAATTCGATTACGTGGCCACCGCCGTTGACTTCTGGTGACAGATACAATTGTAACACCACCCTCTGGTGGTGCGCAACCTCCGCACCGCCTCCTAGTGATTCAACTCCGCGGAGTTGGTCAATTCACATCGCATGAAAAAGAATACAGAGTTTAAGTTGATGGTCGCTAAAATCAATTTTCAAATATACACTTACCGGGGGCTGCGGCCCCGAAGTTGTCCGGTCAATCTCATCACAAATTCTCTGGTTATTTAGCTTTCATCTTCAGAGTTGCGTCTTTATGAATCTCATCTGCATTGCTCAACAATGACGATTGCCAACCTACACGTTGGCAACGTGTCCGCTATTACGAGTAGTAGAGAATCAGCACACTGCATGCGCACAACATCATCATCAGTGCTCTGATAAACGAGGCATCCGTTGCCGCCAGAGGCATCGTCAGTGCTCACATAACTCCAGCGTGGGACCCACCATCACGCATACATCCTGATGAGCATTGTGTTGCCACCAGAGGCCCACCAGTACTAACTCCGGCATGGGACTGCTCAATACGCTAACTCCAGCGTGGGACTGCTCAACATGCATACATCCTGATGAGCATGGTGTTGCCACCAGAGGCGCACCAGAACCAACTCCAGCGTGGGACCCACCATTACGCATACATGCTGATGAGCATGGTGTTGCCACCAGAGGCCCACCAGAACCAACTCCAGCGTGGGACCCACCATCACGCATACGTTTCCCGCATGGGACTGCTCAACACGCTAACTCGCACCTTAACTCCAGCGTGGAATCTGCTCAACATGCTAACTCCAGCATGGGAACTGCCCATCACGCATACATTCTGCAAGGCACGTCAACAGTGCTTAAAAGCCCGTACCAATCACCTACAAATTAGGCTTCCCTGAAAATGCATGTAAAAACATACAACGAACAAGACTCAACCACACAGTAGTACAGTCGCACCACGACTGATTACTAAATGAGTCGGAATAGGTAATGTAAACAAAGGCCAATTATTTAATTAATTCAATTTAGACTTTTACTTCGAAGAGAATCCCAATTATACGTAAAGTTATGATTATAAATTATACAAACTGCTTTCACGCGCGATATGTAATGCACATATTTCACTACAAAATTCGGGTAAGGTACATTCGAACACTGGCGCCAAAGTTCGTACAGTTGACACCGAATACTCCCATTACACAAATACCAAATATGACTGACTCACCAATTCACAGACGGAATTGGCACGCAATTCAAAATTCAACTTCTTTCTGAGACACCTTTTATTATTCATAACTATAATATTGACGCTAGAAAGGAAAAAGAGATTAAGCGAGCAAAATAAAACTTTACAGTAGAGTAATTTGAAATAAACATAAATTTGCGATTAATCTTTTATAAATTACTGTTTTACAATAACTTTCTTAAAGTATTTTATTTTGGAAATAATGCTCTTTAGGTTGGTCGAGATGAAATTCAAACATAGGGAATATACATGAAAATCGAACTCTCATGCCAGGTATCTTGATATATTTTGTAGTAGTGTCACAAAACGAAATAATATGAATTTGTCTGACAAAAAGAGTAATGAATAACAGATAAAATAATAAACTCTAAAAGTGTATGTTCAATGTTAGTATAGTAAAAGTAATTATTATGAAAAGAATACAAGAACATATTTATTTTAATTGTTCAATAAATTATAAAGCTAGAATTTACAATAAAAATTCAAACAAATTTCCTCTCTCTGCCAAACTGTAGCCTAAACGATTGTAAAATCCATAGTTCTAAAATTATTTAACATTTGTGGCCTAATTATTGCAAATGCATCTAAAATTTACAGTTTATCCAGGGTTGTCGCTCTTTCTTCTTGACACCTATAAATTTTAGATTTAATATAACACCACGAGAAAAAATCTTGGGGAACTAAGTCCGCAGACCTACCTGGTCAAGGAATTATTCCACGGGTAAAATAAAAATTTCAATAATATGACAGCTACTTTGACATTGACAGTATTCCACGTATATCAAGATGCCTAGCATGATAACTCAATTGTCATATATTTCCCTATGTTCGCATTTCACCTCCACTAACCTGTATATGGTATTGATAAACTAAATATAAATCCTATTAAATCTTCTGGTAAAGTTAAAAATGTGAAGTCCCTGCTGTCAATGGAAGGCCTTTGGATCCCTGGATCAGGCCTTGTTCAAAACCTTTGTAGATTGCAAGCTATATTCGCGAGATTATATGCTGACTTATAAGTCCATGACCATGAAGGGCATGTGTTCATTCCCGACAACTAAATACAATTTATTAATAACATATTTCAAGAGGTAAACGAACGAATAGATTCTAAATTACTTACAGTTGATTTAAGTTTATCTCAGAGTTCAAATAGTCTTTCCTATTTCATGTGCTTTCATATAATTTCATTTCACTCTATTAACTTAAATGTTTTGACGTTTAACGCCGTGTGGACACTTATTAACCTAAATATTTGACACAAGTTTGTCATTTATGTCCGATTCTCTCTCTCTGTCTTTTATGCGCAACAGAGAGAGAGTTCCGAAATTTTCCTTTTCCCCAAGCGTCCGCCAAGGGAAAGCGGCGCTGGGGTAGGTACGGTCCGGCGATCATGAAACTCAAGTCTGTCTCTCTCTTCTTACGGGCGACCCAGTAGTAAGAGAGAGAAGAAACTAGTCTCAGAGCAGAATTCCGGTATATAGTCCCGCGCAACGCGAACCGACGGCAACGTGATTTTGGTTCTAAACTAACTTTTTACCTTGCCTCGTCGGTTCGCTGGCGCGAACCTTGATAATATATGTAGTATAGAGTAACAATACATCGTTTTATTATATCATGTGGTAATTTAAGTGTTTCTTGACGTTTTATTTAAATCGGAATGTCATATCAAAATAATTGTAGATAGTAATAAAAATAAATCTTGAAAAAACCCTTCACTTGCAGCTTATTTTTCTGCCAGCAGAGGTCAAGCACAAGCACTTCGACTTTTTTCGCCTATAAACTACAGAAGTAAACGTCATCAGCGGGGCTTAATTTATATTCTATTTAAAAACAACGTATAGCGTAGTACACTTCAGCGATCAAACAAATATTTGAATTTTAATTTAACCTCACTTTTATTATATGACAGACCACATGTATTTTGGTTTACTCTGTTTAAAACATCTTTTGTCTTGACATGAAAATATTGATAAAATTGTTGACAATAAATAGTGATTACCCATTGTTTATTTATTGTCAATTTTGAAATTGTAAGGTTATCAAGACATTTTCAACGTATTATAAAAGAACAACTTTTCTTCCAGTTAATTTTAATAAATATTTAATGTAGGACTTATTATACATAATTTAAATTATACATTTAATTTATTAACTTATCTAGAATGAATTATAATTCATTATTAATAGATAATTATTATTATGCAAATTTAATAGTAGATATAAAAAATAAACCATATTTGAAATAAATAGTACCTACTAAAATTTTCGAATTTTTAAAAATAAGCACATCAAATTATAATTTACAATTACTCTTATTTATGTAAAATTTATACCAAAAGTTTTTTTTACCAGTATATCATACCTACATTTAAAATGATGGCGGGAAAGTTATATTTTAAATTCAAGTAATTTTCAGCTAATATTACATAACCAAATATTTGAAATAATGAGTCATATTTGCTATGTGCAAGTCTTCATGTGACGCTGTCTTATGGCAATATTTAAAAATAATTGCACCTATTATTTACATGTCATAATATTTAAAGAAAATTAAAATAAAATGTTTGTGCGATAAATTGTTATGATTCATTAATTCTTTTTAACATACTATACCTCTTACAATTCTAAACCAAATTGAAATGAAATAGATAAAAAAAAACCACGAGTTGACTCAAATTTCAAAATTTTAATACATTTTATATAAATTAATAAATTTTGAAAACCGGATTTATAAATATACACTCGATCAACTTTAAAGATTGCACTTTCGAAAAAGCCAAGAAATTAGCTTTATCATTCATGTTGTGAAAGCTATAAAAACGTGCAAAATCTTCATCACTAATACCTGTATTTAACAAACGTCGGTGACAAAATCAGATTACACTGTGACCTTAAAAGTGAGAATTAATCAAATATTATTTATGCTAAAATATAGATCAAGCAAATACCTATACACATAATTATGACTTAAATTATACTTGACTCTTTTGACAGCTTTAATTCATTGTTCTCTCTGCTCACACTTATATTTTCTCACAAAATACCTGTAAATCCCTACATTTGGTTAATTAAGGCAATTTTTATACAACCTACAACATACGATTATTGAGATTATTTACGAAAAATGTAGGTATAGGTACAGTGTTTAGTGTATAAAAAGAGGCGAACAAATTTATTTATTTTTCCATCGCAAGCGCTACAATTGAAAAATGTTCAACTTCGCCCACTTGCACACAATCTATAACCACAGCAAATATATTCTGAGCTTATAATATTAACGAATTTAAATATATTTACTCTATTTTGCTACTCTCGTAAAATAATGTGCGGTTACACAAGAAAAATAATATATTCTTTTGAGAAATACACTAATCTATATATACCTACTAATTAGCTTAATTCACTATGTTTTCATCATGTTAGCAACCAAACTTTTTTTTCTTCTACACGTTTTATTGTTGGATCGATTTTAATCAAACTTTTTTTATATTATTAACGGTTATTTTCACTAGTGCCTTTTGTATATTTCATTGTTGTAGGGGCCATAGTTTCAGTGAGAAATGAAAAAAACTCACTCTTTTTTCACTCCTTAGCAACGGGTATTATACTTTATTTGATTGTTTTTTTCATTTGACATATAGGTAGAGGATGTTTTTCACTATATTTTTAATACATGTTTTGTACCAATATTGTCTATATTAACAAAGTTATTAAGAAAAAACCGAAAAATGCACGGAACACAGCTGGGAGTATGCCATGGAATTTTTGTGTTTTCTTTTTTATAAAACAAGATTTTTTTGTCAATTCGTGTCAGATTTGATTTGACGTTTCCAATTCGAAATTTTATTTCGATATATTTTTCATAATTGATAAGGTAAGAGTGTTTTGAAAATTTTATTATATATTTAAAGATGGAACATGTGCGTTATGTTTACATATAGGTAGTTATGTTAAATTTGAAATATAATTTTTGAAATTATTTTATTTAATAACAATGCACTACTGTGAAGTTGCATCATGTTACTATTTATTACTATATTTATGTCATATTTTGACACAAGTTTTATGCCGGGTTTAATAAACGAAATGTTAAATCTCATGTTAGTTAACAACAATGTTAAAATAGCAGCTTGTTAAATTTTGAATGTGTTTCATGAAGCAAACAAACTGTGATAATCAAGTTTTAGTCAATAAACGTGTTAAATTTGTATTAGTTATATTTCGTTTTTATTTGGTAACTGTCAGCTGTGTTCATTCATGTATATTAATATTTTGATTGTTGTGATTTGACATGTTTCATTTGACATAACTAGCACATCCAGCACCAGCCTCATACGAATAAGTGCACTTTTTCTGTTACAGAGTATACTTTTTTGATATTATCGTTCTATCGGGGTAACCACTGATAATAGATGGCAGCACTAAAATCTTCGCAATCGGGAAAACATTGCGTTTTATATATTGATGGCATAGACGATATTTCGAGTTTTTTTATAAATTATATTAATTTTCGTACAGTAATAATAAAAAAGAGATGTTTGTTTCACTGGGAGATATATACATTATATTTAAATGGTGCAGTAAGGCCAATGGTGGAAGGAGAAGCTGCATTCAAAGGTAAAATTATTCCAAACTTTTAGGTTACATTGAACATTTTTAACTTATTTAAATATTTTAGCTGGCCATATAATAATGTGTAGGTACAAAATAAATAAAGAAAACAAAGTGGAAATTTACGGTCTGTGTTTACAAACATCTAATTTGAAAGGGACACCACATAATATTACAATTTATCTTCAAAAAGATGTACAACTTTGGAAATGTATTTGCAGCTGTAAAGCAGTTCAAGGTGCTAAGTGCAAGCATATTATTGCAGTTATGCTTTATTTGGAAAGGTATTTATTAATAATTGGTTCTAAAAACTATTATGTATTATTTATGAATTTTTAGACATGATGATGTCGAAGAACTCAGTCATACAGATACAGAACAACTGTGGGGTGGCGTGAGTTCTATTACAAGTTCTAAAGTACCTGACTACACGAAAACAACCAAAGTTGTAGATTTTTGTCACCCAAAACATGAGAAGAAGGAACAAACATATCCAAAACAGGCTTTAAAAGAAATACACGATTTTGTTATTAACAATAATAAATAATAATATTAGCAATACAATTTTCGTTTGATTTCATTACTTTATCTAAAATATTATCTTGCAGATTTATCTGACATTCTTTATCTTGTCTTGATAGGCTTGAATCCTGTACAAAACCACTGGTTCTGGCTCCAACTCTTGAACGACTGTTTCTGGCTCTCCTGCAATATCATCCACGTCCAAACATTTCAATGTATCTTCCCTACAAATTACAAGAAAGTTCATGTAAAGAAATTTAAAAAGTCAAATAACTACTTACGAAATATTTCTTTCTATTTTTCGTCTGCATTTTCTGACATTTCTGCTGTCAAACTGCCTTACTGGTAGATTTTGGCTTGGAACAACACCAAGCTTTAAAATCCCTTTCTTTCCAGCCGGAGTTTATGCTATACATTTTATTTATTATTAATAATAATAATAAGAAACGTTACAAAATACTTACTTTGATGATAATCTGTAGGCAAGAAATGTGCTGAACAAACGTTCATGAATGGAGTCACCTTTTTTCCTGTCTTTAAAGCAATTTTCCATTTATTTTTCAAGTCAATGTTCTTAGGAAAATAATGCATGGATATATTCGTACTTATATAATTATTGCATTAAGGCACTGAACAATATCGTTTAGATTTACTTGCCATTTTACAACATAAAAACCACTTCTCTCATATAACTGCCATATAAAAATAAATGTCGCAGTGTTTTCCCTAATGCTCTTGTTTTAAATTTCGTCACCAGATGTCAGCCACTTTGCTGGCTCATCCGAATAAAATAATGTCAAATCACAACAATCAAAATATTAATATGCATGAATGAATATAGCTGAAAGTTACCAAATAAAAACGAAATATAACTAATAAAAATTTAGCACGTTTGTGTTACCTTACACCTAATAACTTGATTATAACAGTTTGTTTATTTCATTAAAAACATTCTAACTAACACGAGATTTAACATTTCGTTTATGAAACCCGGCATATGTTAACTCTATGACATTAGTACTTTACTCGGGTAAAACGTTTTGGAACATATAAGCATAATTGATATCTAAGTGACCCACATTCTTTATTATAAACAATCTCGACAACAAGCAAACAATTGCTTATTTATATTGAAAAACGTAGTTATTTCCTTTGTGCTTCATGTAAAAATTGCGAATTTTAGTATAAAATTTATGTTTGTGTAGTGCTGTGATTTTGAAGTTCTTAGGAAAGTATATTTCCCAATATCCAAAATAAAAATTCAGTGAAATTTCGTAATCCTTAATTGATGGACAATTAAATTTGCCAATATTGGTTTCAAACTGGTTTATTTCAACAGTATTGAAGCGTTGCAGCGAAAGAAATATACAAAGTAAGTTATAATTTAAATATTAGGACGGAATGTAGAATAGGGGACATAAAATGCGTTTCTTTTATTTAGAAAATGGTTTTTTATGCTAAAATATAACCCAAAAAAAACAAATTAGAGCGGGAAAGTGTTTTTAAAAATTCTAAATTCTGCGCATGAGTATAACGTAGCTTGCGCTTGCGTTGGCTGTCAAATAATTACAAAAACTATCAAAATTAGGTAACAAAAAGCCTATTTATTTATTGATATCTCCGTTACATAAATGTATAAAAATGTTAAATCAAATGTTTTATCTGTTAATTTTTAGAATAACCAGTGTTGAAACTAACCACACATTTTAACCAAAACACTAATAAAATCGAGACAAATATTTCTTTCCGCGACTTAATTATGCTTTATTTTAGGTCAGTGAATGGGACTGAACCGATAAATAGGTACCAAGAAAAGTTAAATTTAAGAATGTCCCCTATTCTGCACTTTAGTCAAATAGGACCATTATTATTATTATGTAGATATCTAATCAAAATAAAATATTAAGTATATTTTAATTATTGTTAAATTTTTAAATCCATTGAATATAGTAACCACTTAAATTTTATAAACTGTATAAAACCTAAATGGTTGTTTTAAAAAAATCACGAATAATATTAATGTAAATTGTAAAATAACACTCATGTCTCGCCTTTTTACCCAACTTGAGTATGACATTTACATAAATACTAAACCAATAAACACCAAGAAAAGTGAAGTTTAAAAAAAAAACACATCAACTGCACTTTAGCCAATAATTATTTTATAAATTATTTAGGTAATAACCGGATGAACTCAGATTTTGGACTACACTAAGAATACAAAGAAGCCGATAACACCGATTCTATAAAACTTTCATCTCTGAGTATTGATTTCTTCAAACTTAATCGCTGAAAAGTTTTTTACAATACATCGGACTCTAAATAAAAGTAAGTGTTTCACATTCCTGTTTTTGTTATTTGATAGAAATATTATCTAGTAGGAATTTATTATTCGCAAACAGTCCATTCGTTACATTTCTTAAAATGCCGTCCAAAGATAGAGTAAAACGTTTAAAAAACAAAGAAAAATATGAAGAAAAAAAGAATAACCAGGTTAAAATAAAACAGTATGAAATTGGAACAAATCATTTGGAAGTAGCAAAAATTAAAAAGGTCGTGCAGGGAATAAATAAAATAAGTGTAGATAATAACCAAATAGTAGGATATAATATAATTCAATATAATATAACAAATCAGGATATGAATATTTTGTTAAATCCACAAGGATATTTAGAGGATATACACATGGACTATTTCTTTTCTTTAGTACGAATGATATCTGAGTTTAGGCCACAAACACCAGCTTACCTATATGCACCGGATCGCATAGTAGCTATTCCACAAGGTACAAAACATATCCAAGTATTATTTTTACGTGGTTTTGGCGCAGGAGATATAGGTCATTGGATCGCAACCTATTATGACGGTACAAATATTACTATTTTCGACAGTTTAAATTCCAAATCACTACACGCGGATGCAAACACATATTTGGAACGTTTATTCCCTTACAAACCACCAATGAGATTTGCACAAGTTCAACAACAACAAAACGTCTATGATTGTGGATTGTTCGCGATTGCTTTTTGTACCAGTATATTATTTCATAGAAATCCAGAACAAGAGACGTACAATATCGAACAACTTAGAACACACGTAGTAGAAATATTTAGATTACGTCAAATTACACCGTTTCCTATAACTCGTCAAATTTCAGTAAGTCAAAATTATCAGAAACGAAAACTAGAAGAAACAGATGAACAAAAAAATAAACGTTTATTTCTACAAAGACAGTATAATGTTACCAAATTATCAAATGAAACTTATGGTGAAAGAACACAGAGATTAGAGAAAATGAAAATAAATTTAAAAAATTCTTTGATAAATGAAACCGATGATAATAAACAACAAAGATTAAAATTGAACAACACGACTAGTAAACAAAAAGCTGCTTTGAAACAATCAAAAGTCTTAAACACCACAAAAGGTACAAATAAACTGGCAACTAAAGGTTTAGAACAGCAAATAGAACAACACAGTCTAGGTGCAATGGATGTCATTTGTCAAACTTGTTTATCGAAAAATTTTGCATTTGAACGACCAACCGATAGAAAGTTTACGCACTGCTGTCGCAAAGGTAAACTGATTCCCGACCAGATAAGCAATTTTCCAGATTATTTAAAAGATCTGATGACAGGAAATGACATAAACAGCAAAAACTTTAAAATTAATATAAGGCAATTTAACAGCGCATTGGCATTCGCTTCGATGGGCGCCCAAATTGTACCAACACCAGGTCGAGGACCATACACATTCCGTATTAACGGACAGATTTACCACAGCATTTATGCATCTATGTACCCTGCCACAGGGAAAACAGAAAAGTACGCACAATTATACATGATCGACACAGTAGACGCATTGACGAAGCGGATGAATAACGAGGCAAATAAAATGTGTAAGCCGGATATTATGCAAAGATTAGATGAACTGATACGAGAAGTGAATTCATATTACAATGCGTACATGATGTTGAAGGAAGTAGAAGAATTAGAAACTGCAAAAGCCAGACAAACTAACCAGATTGTTCCAGAAGTAAATTTGTGGATTGTATCCGACAGATCGAAGGACAAACGTAGATATAATATTCCGACAAGCAATGAGGTAGCTGTTGTATTCAGTTCAAATGATGGAGAACCACCTATCAATAGAGACATTTGCATACATCCCAGAGGACAGGGCAGTGTTAGAATTCAGCAATATAGTGAAAACTGTGACCCAATGGTTTATCCATTGTTATTTCCTCGTGGCGAACAAGGATGGCGAATAAATATGACACAAGCCGATGGAATTAAAAGACAAACACCACTTCAGTTTTACATGAACCGTTTGGCAGATCGTGGTCAGTTTAATCCATGTTTAGAAGCCAGTAAACTTACGCAACAATACATTGTAGACGCGTACGTAAAAGTAGAGTCCGAAAGATTGACGTATATAAGACAAAATCAACCTGCACTCAGAATAGTTGTATAATGGCTTAATGGACCATATAAATAATTTAGCAGCGAATGAAGGTGCGAAACCAGGCACCATGGTTATTTTACCGTCAAGTTTTCAGGGTGGAAGCCGTTTTATGCAAAAGTTATATCAAAACGCCATGGCGATAGTACGCGAATTCGGTAAACCAGATCTTTTTATAACTGTTACATGTAATCCGAAATGGCATGAAATTGCAGATCAGTTGCGTGAAGGACAAACAGCATCCGATAGGCCAGATATTGTAGCTCGCGTCTTTTATGGCAAAATCAAGTCGATGTTACATGAATTCTTACACGAGAATGTATTCGGAAAAGTTATCGCATATGTTTACGTAATTGAATTTCAGAAACGCGGTTTACCACACATGCATTTATTACTAACACTTGCTGAACAGGATAAAATTCGTAACAAAGATGACATAGATGCAATCGTCTGTGCTGAAATTCCAGATGAGGACAATGAACCCGAATTGTATCAAATCATAAAGTCAAACATGATACACGGACCATGCGGTATTTTGAACAGGAATTCCCCATGCATAAACGAGAATACATGTACAAAGAAATATCCTAAAGACTTTCGGAATGAGACAGTTGAAAACGCAAACGGATATCCTTTATATAGAAGACGTGACAACAATTCAAAAATGTATATTCTTTGGAAAAACGGTACTATCAAGTACACAATTGATAATAGGTGGATAGTTCCTTACAATCCGTACTTGTCTAAGAAATACAGAACACACATCAATGTAGAAATATGTTCCTCTGTAAAAAGTATCAAATACATTTGCGACTATTTATGTAAAGGTCATGATTGCGCGAGCGTGAAACTAGGAGCTCTTGATAATAGCAAAACTATGCATTGGAACGAAATAAACGGATATCTCGATGCACGATATGTCTCTGCTCCAGAAAGCTGTTGGAGATTGTTAGAATATCCTTTGCATGACAAATCACACGTTATTTTTGAACTTGTCGTCCATTTACAACACAAACAGGCTATAGTATTTTTCCCGGGACAAATTCAACGAGCAGTTGAACGTGCAGCAAACAGAAATACAACACTCACGGCATGGTTTTTACTCAACCAAACAGATACAAACGCACGTGAAATTCGATACATGGATATACCGAAGTTCTATGTTTTTTCAACAAACAAAACGTGGCAAGCGAGAAAAAGAGAATCCAAACCACCAATTGGTAGAATGATATCTGTTAGTCCGAAAGATATAGAAAGATTCCATATGAGATTACTTTTAATTCATGCAACCGGTACAACCAGTTTCGATGATTTACGAACTGTTGATGGAAAACTATATGACACGTATCAAGCCGCAGCTCGAGCAAAAGGATTACTAGCCAATGATAAGGAATGTGAGAACTGTTAGAGGAAGCTGTGGTTAATAATTTTCCAAAACAACTACGAGAACTATTTGCATACTTAATATGTTTCCACACATCGACAAATGCAGTTGCACTATGGGAAAAATACAACGAATACTTGATGGAAGATTTTTTGTTACACTTTCCTAAACATGTGGCACAAAATAAATGTTTAGAGAAAATCCAGGAAATTCTAATAGTGCAAAGAATGCAACTAAAGGACTTTGGTCTTCCAGAACCAAACGAAACAAACGATGCCAATTATTCAGATAATACAATTGACAGAGCTGCAGAGAAACTTGAAGGTGAAACAAATTCCGCAATGTTCAACCAGGAACAAACAGATATTTTACAACATATTTTAAATGCGATAAACAATCCGAATTGTAAAGATAGATATTTCTTTGTTGACGGGCCAGGCGGAACCGGAAAAACTTTCTTGTACAACACTGTCATTAGTATTCTCAGAGGACAAGGTCATGGTGTAATCTCTGTTGCGTGGACCGGAATCGCAGCAACTTTACTAAAAGGAGGACAAACTTGTCATTCAGTATTCAAACTCCCGGTACCGATAAATGAGTCAAGTGTATGTAAAATCAGAGCCAGTAGTATCGCAGGGAAACGGATTATAAAAGCATCACTTATACTTTAGGATGAAATCACAATGGCACCCTCACATGCACTGAAAGCAATTGATTTAGTACTCAAAGATTTAATGAACAACTCGATCCCATTCGGAGGAAAAATTATTGTGTTGGGTGGAGATTTTCGTCAATGTTTACCAATTGTAAAATACACCAATCACAGAACTGCAATAATAGAAATTTCAATGTTACAAAGCCATCTCTGGCCCCTGTTTAGAAAATTTTCTTTAAAACAAAACATGAGAGTGAACAGAAACGAACAAGTGTTTTCTAAATTCTTGCTTGACGTTGGAAATGGCTGTAATGAAATTGTTACCATACCTGAGCATTGTGTAGCAAAAGGTTCTTTAGCTGATGAAATTTTTGGTACATATAGCATATTACCCCAAGATATTTACGCATATGTAAACCGAGCAATTTTATCACCGAAAAATGATGACACAATTATACTGAACGAAAAGGTTTTAGAAAAAATCGAAGGCCCAATAAAAATTTATTATAGCGCAGACACAGCCAAATGCGATGATGACAACAAAATAAATTATCCAACGGAACTTTTAAACAAACAACTACCTACTGGCATGCCTCCACACAAATTGTCTTTAAAAATTGGAGCTATAGTAATGTTACTGAGAAATATGAATCCGAAACAAGGGCTTTGTAACGGAACTAGATTAATTGTAAAAGACATGAAAACCAATTATTTAGATTTGCAAGTATTAACTGGCCAAAGTTCAGGTACAAGAATTTTCTTGCCAAGAATTGATTTAATACCAACGGATTCTAATATGCCATTTATACTGAGACGTAGACAATTCCCTTTGCGGTTGGCTTTTTCAATGACAATAAATAAATCTCAAGGGCAAACATTTGATTTAGTTGGAATTAATTTAGAAAAACCCATTTTTACTCATGGTCAGCTGTATGTAGCAATGTCACGTGTTCGATCGTTTGACAGTTTAAAAATTAAATTACCAGAGTCAGATATACATGAGTAATCCGGTGAGGGCGTTACAAAAAATATTGTTTTTGTTGAAATTTAAATTTCAACATTTATTATTTTATTGCCTACCTATAAAAATATTTATTTATTTTTATACATTATTATTCTTTTTACATTTTATATTATTTTTCATACAGAAAAAAAACACCATATATTAATTTTAATTTTATAAACCGAATGTTAAATAAATATTGATAGCAAATTTATTAATAATTAAATCAAAACAATACCTCATAAGTAATACCTATTATGTCATTTTTATAAATATCGATAAAGACATGTATAATTATTTGGATACCTACAAGTAATTTGATGTATAAATTCAGGTAAATTTATTTACCAGGATAAAATAATATTCGATAGATTACTACAAATGTAAATATAATATAACAAATCTTAATTCATATTACTTACTGTATTCACAATATTTCGTGAAGGTTTCTGATAGTAAAACTTAAATCTGCGTTTAGGTCATTGGCCCTTACACGGAATATTGTGAATTATTTTAAACAGTAAGAATATATTATAATAATTATACGCCAATGACCGAATAAACGCAGATTTAAGACCGATTCCTTTAAGGAATCCACTTGTGCTATATCTGACTCATGTCAGTGAAAATTTGTGTGTTAAAAAATAAAACCGTGGCACAAGGAGGCGCCGACTGTAAATGTGATATTGTGTCTATAAATTTATTGGTACTAGGTTTAACTCTACTAATCCCTATGAAACAATAATCAGCAAAGTACAACGAAAAAGTTCAAGTACCGCTGGTGAACTCACATCTTGTCGATATCAGATCCATTGCTCCTATACCATAAATTTATAGACATTGGGTTATTTTAAAATGTTTTAAAAGTAAATAGTAGTATAGTTTCATATACTAAAATATAATCCAAACTCAATATCCTCCATTTACAGGAATCGGCCAGCAATGGTTCTGGTATTCACAAGATGTGGGTTCAATACCAGTGGTATTTGACTTTTTCGGTGTACTTTGCACCTATAAAAACTTGCCTTTAGCATATGTTTCAAAACATGATACCAGATACTCTGCGCGGTCGTCATATTTTTATTTACATACAATGACCTGCTGCTTTCCTTATCATGCAAAAATGTACTATGTACTTTTTTATTACCATGTGCTTAAATGCGACTGAAATATAAATTAAAACTCGCACCCTGTATGAATGTTGTATGTTTGTGTAAATGATTTTGCCAATTCTACTAAATGCATGTAATAAGAAACTACACAAGTAAGACTAATATTTAATTCAGGTAAATTTATACTAATTTACATTGTTTCATAATTTATAGGATGACGTTTCAAGAAAATACTCTACTTGTTCTGGGCGACCAACAAAAATAACAAAATTTATCGTAATCACTACTTCTCCCAGTCAACTGACAACTTTATTCTACGAACAATGATAAACAAATCTTTAAAAAATAAACAGAAATAACTTGGTTTTTCAATATTATAAAGGTAAGTTAAATTAATAAATAAATTGTTTCACCTTTATCCTAGTCGAATATTTTATTTTTTGCAGGATAAAATTTGAAAATCAACACTAAACATTCAATTTCCAAATTCAGTCTTCTAATGAAAACACACATTCAAAACTGATGTTTGTATTGTCGCGTAGACAACAACAAATTTTGTAGTTACTAAATTTTAAGTAACATGAAACAAAAATCTTGCTATGCGTCTAAGTAAAATAGTTCAACTTTTCAATTTCTAATTATTTTGAATTACCTAAGTATAATTTTTATTTTCAGATGGTAATAATTGCATGAAATATTGACACAATCAACAAATCGAAAATAATATAAATAGTCATCAATCTGCGAAGTTTCTTATTCTCCAATGAAAATCAGTTTAATATAATAATGAAAAATAATCGTCAGAAAAACTTTTCAAAAAATAAAATTTACCAGGTATAAAATAGTTACAATTTGTTAAGTTTAAATTTTGAAAGTTAGTTATGTTTATTTCTTCAATTTCAGAAAAAACAGATGCACGAAGTTGGTAATAGAAACAAGAATTTTTCTTCTCTTCAATTTGTTAGTTATATTAACGAAACCAATCCCTTCTTTACCAATATGCTACATGAATCAAGAAATGTTAGTACTACAACTACAGAAAATTAACCTATGACAAAAATGACTACAAACACGTAAACCAAGATTAAATCAACACAATAATTTTCTGACACATTTTTGTACTAATTTTTAATTTTCGTTTTGTGTAAAAAGATAAACTTGCACGGATAATTTTGTTTGTAAATTTCTATTTATTCATAATTTTCTTATCAACATTTTAATTTAATTTAATCTATCCCTGTCAGTTTATCTTTGTAAATATATTGTTTAATAATTTCTATTTGCAATTTTAACGAAATTTAATCATGAATGTTCAGGATGACCACTTTTCAAAAACATATTAATTACATTTCATTTGTAAATGACTTGGTGAACATTAACATACATTGAGGAATATAATATTGAATACCATTTTTTGATTTTTTTGGTGGTTACTGAAAATGGCAAACATTTATTGAAAAAAGATGGTCAGCGATGTGCTTTTCTCAACATCACTTTATTTTACGGATTACCATTCAATAGGAACAGTTAGATGTTACTATAGTGGAATCCAACCCCTCGGACTCAGTACTATTTTGTTGGTAGCTGTGATCGAACTCGAGACCACTAGAATACTAGGCGGAAACTCTATCATTAGGCCACCACTGAATTTATTTATTCGAAGAATAAAAAATAATCGACGTTTTCATAACCACATCAGAATTTCAATATATATTGTCTTCAGACCGAAACATAAAATATTTTAATAAAATATGAAATACAGTCGTTCCTAATTCGATATTAAATGTCCACCAAGTATTTAAATTATATGTTACCTGTAATTACTTTTTTTAAATTTTATTAATAATTTTCCAGAATTTGTTGATTAATTTTCGTTAAATATATCGTCGTTGTAATATGAATGAAAAATTATTACAGAAATAAAAATGATTTTTATATAAATATAATAATTCAAATGCTGACATTTATCTGATTTATGCCGGATTTCATAAACGAAATGTTAAATCTCGTGTTAGTTAACAACGATGTAAAAATAACAGCCTGTTAAATTTTGAATGTGTTTCATGAAACAAACAAAATCAAGTTGTTAGTTAACTAACGTGTTAAATTTTTATTAGTTATATTTCGTTTTTATTTGGTAACTTTCAGCTTCATTCATTCATGTATATTAATATTTTGATTGTTGTGATTTGACATGTTTCATTTGACATTAGCAGTTCCAGCACTGTCCAGAATAAATAAAGCCGCAACTTGCAACAGTGAACTGAACATGTGTTTTGACCGAACAAAATAATATACAATATGAAATCTTTTGTCAGTTTTCAGTTTATTTCGCAGCCTGCCGATGGCAGATAATTTAGTACCGGAGTTAGTAGATAATTTTTACAAGTAGGTACGCACCTTCCCTGGAATATAATAATCTTGAAAATAAAGCTCTTTCCATATCAATTATCACTGGCGAATCATTAAATATTGTCCTATCGAGTACAACAACAATGTGCTACTACAGTACAAATCACCAGTACATAAAGGATTATAGAAAAGTACCCATGATATTGAATACGAATGTGAGTACAGTTCAACGAAGCTAATACTTCGTAAAAGTCTGCTATTCAGAAAAATATTATCTAAAATTTCATTTTAATTAATTTCTTCGTGCTTTCGTATTTTGAAGAACAACAGTTTAAGGAGAGTACAAATATGATACGTTAACTACATCTTATAATATAGGAAATACTAGTACAGTTTGAAATGCACACATTGCATAAAATCTAAGTGTAAACAATAATTAATTGGTTTATAGAATCAATAAATAGGACGATTTCTGTTAAGCACGGTACTTAAATATTTCTAAACAAGTAAGATTAAAAGAGCACTACCTTTGGAAAATCGATACTTATATCATTTTATGTTCAGTGTATCTCATTATACAAATGAAATAAATTTGCCAAAAAACATTGTCTTCAAAATTAGAAATCATATTTGAACTCTTATTAACCACTAATTGTTCAGAAAATAATATGAATTTACTTTTAATTAAATATATATTTTTGTACTCATTTAACATTTTGACATTTGTCATAAAATAACGAGCAGATACAAAAATATTTATAAAATACCGATTGTAGGTAATAATCACATAATCTTTCATTTAAAATAAAAAACATTGTATTAAATTAAATATTTATCAAAATATTTGAAAAAAGTACTACTTCCGGTTTGTAGATCGAAACCAAAAATAGGAGGTGCACAACTAGATGCTATAACAGTCCTAAATACAAAATTTCAACTTTCTACGTCTAACCGTATTTGAGTTATGCGACATACATACGTACATCCGTCCGTACGTACGTACGTACAGACGTCACGACAAAACTAATCATAATGAATTCAGAAAAGGTCAAAACGGATATTTCCATCCAAATCTAAAAACCGAAATTTTTCGCGATTACAATACTTCCTTTTTACAAGGAAGTAAAAATACCAATTGATAATTTGCTGTCATTGTCACTGATTGTTTTGTTCAATGAACGTGATACTTTGTAAAGCAACTGGAGAAACAAATCAACTTGTTAGATATCATCATCAACCACCAATTATATTTCTATTTTCAACAATAAAAAATTGTCGTCAAAGATACCAAAATAATTGATAAATATTTGTTTACAATATTATTAATATTAATATTGATTAATATGTCGACACAACAAGAACGTAAGTAATAATGATTAATTCAATACTTAGTTATAAAAAAACAATCTATTTTATTATAGAAATTGAAGAACTACAAGCGCTAACAGCGCAACTCCGCGAGGAGGTTGCGCAATTGCGCGCAACGAAAGAGATAGCGATGGAGGTAGTAGGTACGGAAGCTCCTACTCCTCCTCCTACTGAAGCTGCCGCCAACAACAAAGAAAAACAAAACAAAAAAACCAATAAAAAATTTCGCGGCCGAAAAGAAACTTCGGAAGCAACATCAACCTCCTATTATAGATATTTTGGGGGAAAGTACATTGATCGACACAACGCATGAATACATAAAACACTTTACAATAACGCCAGTAATTCAGTGAACAAGAAATTTCTTTTAAATTGTCAATTCCAAACTTTCATTTTCGGCTTATTAAATATCTTTAATACATAGGTCAGTTTGATTTCAGTAACACAAATCGTACAACATTGTGGTATGCATTCTCACACTAGTGCTTTTACAGAGGGAATTCGTCGGTAAGTACGCTTGATTAAAGGTGCAGTGTAGTGACGCTCATCGTTTTCGAAAACTAGATTTATCTGATTTAGGTGCAGGTGCTGTTGCTGAATTAAATTTAAATAGTACTATGGAAGTATCAGCATCATGTAGTCAATTAGATAAGGGTATAAAATTTAACCAACGCGATATAAATTATGAAGACGTAGTTGCTATTACTGCCGTTACAATGAAATTGTATTATTGAGAAATATTTGTGATTTTATTTATCAAATTGTTTTCTCTTTGTTCACAGACCAAATAAATTATTAATGCAAGATTTAATAAAGAATTTTTCACAAGAAGAGAAGTCGTCCGCTCGACCTATCTTATAGATTTACCTAATGCGTGTTAGTCAAATAGTAATAAGATAAAATAACACTTATACCTAGTTGATATACTGAAGGAAGCGTTATTGGACGCTAACTTCCTTATGTTTATGTATTATATAATTTACTTATTGTTAATTATAACAGATTTTTAAAAAAACTTTATTGACCGAGTTATCAAATTATCTCACTCTAAATTTAAATTTAATCAAAAAACCTTGATCCACAACAACTATTATTTTAGGAAATTATTATCCTTCCTGACAAACTTCATGAAGACCAGATTACGTAACATTGAAACTAATAATAATAATTCTCTGTTGCCAGGTAACGAATAATGTAAAAAATGCACAGCACTACCATTTTATAAACATTTTGATATATCATTACAACAAATTACTACTGAACTTTACCTCACTATAGTTTATCGATCTTCAGCCTGTAAGGGCGGCTCCTAGCTCGCACGTAACTGAACGGAACCAAATTGGATGCAAGGTAGGTATAATACCGTACTGTTCGCAGTTAACGGCAGCTGGAAAATTCCCACAGAACACTTCCTCATACAATCTCTTACTGGAGCAGAGCGAGTAAACATATTTTTAGTATCGAAGATCTAGAAGAGAAAGAAATAGACTATGATATTGATTTGCAAATTAATTCATGGGTTCTAGTGTCATATGCCGGGAAGAAAAGTATTAAATGATTTGTTGGACAAGTAATGAATATTGCCGAAAAAAATAGTAATGAATAGAAATACGCAGGACTTCAATTCATTACCATATCCAATCGCTTAATACTTGATCCATAAAAATACTAATGTAAAGGTGCAGTTTAAAAAAAACTGATGAAAATATATTTATCTGGCTAAATAAAGAAGATATTGATGTAGTGTCACCTAATGTCATTTGTAGAGTGATTCCTAAACCCACAGAAAAAAGACGTGGACGATATACTTTCGAAGTTAACTATGATGGCCTTTCTGTCTTAAAAAGGCAAAATAATATAAGTATGTAAGTACCTTGTAATATTGTTTCATTTTGTATCTGCAGAATTTGTATTAGTTTCTGCAAATGAAATATTTTTAATGCGTAAATACCACTAGAAAACGTAGTTTTGTATATTTTTATGTATATTTTTATGTAAATTTTTTTGTCACAAATAAACTATAAATTTATGTTATATATTAATGAGTGTCACATTTTAACTCTAAAATCATTAACAAAATTCTCAAAATCCTTGCCTTATTTCACATTTACTCGGTTAAAATATGCCACAATTTTTTTTTATTTATACACGGAGAAAAATGTATTGTATGGCTGAAAATGGTGTATTTGCCACTACAATATTATAATACCTGTTATTATCATGATTTAATAGTTTACATTCATGAATACAAATTTGATATTTTTGCAGTCACAGAAACATGGTTTTCGGCGAATAATCCGTCTTATATTTATAATATAGCAGGATATAATTTAGTTTGTAAGGATAGATTAGATAAGCGTGGCGGTGGAGTTTCAATTTACATTGCAAAAAACAATTAAATACTCAGAACTTGATTCCAGTTTAATTTTAGGATCTGATCCTTGTACCAAAACCGGGCAAGACCGACTTAAACGAACCCTCAGCCTACAGGCCAATCTGCCTACTGAACAGCATCAACAAACTTTTCGAGCAGATCATATGTGCAAGAATCAATAAACATATGGAGGAAAACTTGCAACTATCCCAACACCAATATGGATTTAGAGCAGGAAAGTTTGCCCTACAACCGATGAGGGTGGTGTATGAAAGGGCGAAAAGCGAGATGGACAAAAATAGAAGAAAAGGAAGGGGTCTTTGCGCCCTGGTTACGGTTGACATTAAAAATGCATTTAATTCAGTTCCTTGGCAACTCGTAATAACTGCAATGGAGAATAAAATGATCCCAGAGTACCTAATTAACATCGTCGGTTCCTACCTAGATAATAGGTGGATAGTTCACGGTAATAAAAGATACCCCATGACATGTGGAGTACCACAAGGATCCATCCTGGGCCCAACATTGTGGAATATATTCTATGATGGAATTCTGAACATTAAGACTCCACATAATGTTCAACTACTAGCCTTCGCCGACGATCTGGCAGTACTGTCAGTGGGCAAGGATGAGGATCAGCTAGTGGCAAAAACAAACCACGCCCTAGTGCTAATCCAGGAATGGATAGAGAGAAATGGTCTCGAAATAGTACCTAGTAAGACGGAGGCAATCCTGCTAATAGGTAAAAAAAGATGTGGCCCCGTAAGATTTCTCGTGGGCGATGTAGAGATAGCGCCAAAGCCGACTGTCAAATACCTAGGAATGGTTTTCGATAAAAATCTAACATTCCTCCCTCATGTAAGACAGGCAACGGCGAAGGCCAACAAGGCGATAAACGCGCTAAGGAGACTTTTTCCGCGCCTCTCTGGACCAAAGGAGGATAAGAGAAGGCTCCTGGCCTCTGCTGCACAAAGTATTATTCTATACGGGGCACCCGTCTGGGGAGTGGCTCTAAGGTTTAAGCAGACCAAGGAAATCCTACGGAGTGCCAACAGGAAACTGGCCCTTGGAATCAGCCAAGGATATAGGACTACCTCTTCGATAGCCGCCGAGCTATTAGCAAGACTGACACCACTCCACATTATTGTGGAAGAAAGGATGGTAGGCTATGCCTCAACACCGGCAGTGAGGAGAGCCATTAAGGAGACACGGGTACAGAAATGGCAAGTGGAATGGGATAAAAATGAGGGGAACAAGTGGCTGCACGAATTAATGCCAAACATCACTCCATGGGTCACAAGAGCCCATGGGGAAATAACTTTCCATCTAAGCCAGTGCCTGACTGGCCATGGGTGCTACCAGGCGTACCTTAAAAGAATTGGCAAAACACAAAACGACCTGTGCAACTACTGCGAGCAAGTAGATACAGCAGAGCACACAATGTTTGTCTGCCCAAGATGGGAGGACTTAAGACAAAACATAGATATCTCAAAGAGAAACATAATCCAGGAAATGGTCAACAGCCCCGAAAAGTGGGGAGAATTAAGTGAGATCTTCTGCAGAATAATGCGATGCAAAGAGCAAGATGAGAGGAAGGCCGAGTTGACGGTCAGATTCTGACGAATATAAGATCAACCAATGAAACAAATAATTGACAACGACAAGAAGGAGATGAAATGCGAAAGCGGTAGTTTAGTGGGTAGGCTGGCCTTGACAGAGTCCCACACTACCTATACCTTTCGGGGGATATGCGCTGCTCAGGCATCATATCAGGTGTGCATGAGCATTCTCGCCTACCCAATTAAAAAAAAAAGTTTCATTTTAGTGAATAATGTTGAACATAATGTGGATTTCTTTTGTAGTTGATGATGTGAAATGTTGCCTTGGTGTAGTTTATAATCCACACAGTATTTCTTATAAGGAATTATCTATCCTGAACGCATTATTTCTCGAATATTTACAACAATCTATTATTTTAGGAAATTATTATCTTGACAAACTTCATGAAGATCAGATTACGTAACATTGAAACTAATAACAATAATTCTCTGTTGCCAGGTATCGAATAATGTAAAAAATGCACAGCACTACCATTTTATAAACATTTTGATATATCATTACAACAAATTACTACTGAACTTTACCTCACTATAGCTTATCGATCTTCAGCCTGTAACGGCCGCTCCTAGCTCGCACGTAACTGAACGGAACCAAATTGGATGCAAGGTAGGTATAATACCGTACTGTTCGCATTTAACGGCAGCTGGAAAATTCCCACAGGGCACTTCCTCATACAATCTCTTGCTGGAGCAGAGCGAGTAAACATATTTTTAGTATCGAAGATCTAGAAGAGAAAGAAATAGACTATGATATTGATTTGCAAATTAATTCATGGGTTCTAGTGTCATATGCCGGGAAGAAAAGTATTAAACGATTTGTTGGACAAGTAATGAATATTGCCGAAAAAAATACTAATGGATAGAAGAAATACGCAGGACTTCAATTCATTACCATATTTAGTCGCTTAATACTTGATCCATAAAAATACTAATGTAAAGGTGAAGTTAAGTAGTTGTATATTGACCGTATGTAGTATTGATGAAGAAAATATATATATATATATATATATATATATATATATATATATATATATATATATATATATATATATATATATATATATATATATATATATATATATATATATATATATATATATATATATATATATATATAAATCTGGCTAAATAAAGAAGATATTGATGTAGTGTCACCTAATGTCAATTGTAGAGTGATTCCTAAGCCCACAGAAAAAAGACGTGGACGATATACAGGGTCAGTCAGCTAACTATTCCCTATTTTTTTTTTGCTTTATTTATTTATTGAGCTAGATAAGTACATTGCATTTATATCCCTATAAACATGTAACAAATCATTATACAACTAAGTGTTGCCTGCTCAGTCCCCTTCGCCAGACCTCTCTATCTAGGGCCATGTCTTCATCTAAATTTCTATTCTGCATTGCTGTTCTTATGCCTTCATTCCATGATCGTCTAGGTCTACCACGTTTTCTTCTTCCGGGGGGATGCCAGTGGAACATCTTTTTTGGCCATCGATTTTCAGGCATCCTCATTAAGTGACCAAACCAACATAAATTCCTTATCTCTATTCTATCTGTAACGGTTATATGTGCATTCATTTCTAATTGTTTCATTGTTTATTCGTTGTAGTCTGGAGATTCTCGCGCTTCGTCTAAGGTAATCCATTTCTAATGCTTGTAGCCTCCGTTTCATTTCTGCATTGATTACCCAGATTTCGCATCCATAAGTTAAGACAGATTCTACCATGGCCTGTGTGTTATTATTATATAGTTCTTTAATATTATTTAATAGATGAGTGTTCATATGTAATTTTTCTAAGGCTTCCCAAAGCTTGTTCTGTGGTATGGAATCGTAAGCTTTTTCCAAGTCTATAAAAGCTAAATGTATTTCGTCTCCAGTTGAAATTTTCTTTTCTAATAATTGTTGTAGTGTGAACAGGTTGTCAACACATGACCGACCGGAGGTGAAACCGCTTTGATCTTCACTGATGCTGTCCCCAATATCTATTCTAACTTTTTCTTGAAGTAATTTTCCATATAGTCTACTTAGGCTACAGGTGACAATAAGACCTCTGTAGCAGCTGGGATCCTTTCTATTTCCCTTTTTGAATATAGATGTGATATATGCTATCAAGTAGCGTCACCAGTTTAAAGCAGTTATTCATAAATTTAGTGATTCGTTGTATGACGGCTGTTCCTCCAAATTTGACTAACTCTATTGGTATATTTCCTGGTCCTGATGACCTTCCATTTTTCATATTTTTTAGATGATACTCTACCTCTTCTTGTGTTATATTCATGTCAAGTTCGCACCGATTCATTTCAATACTTTGCTTATTAGTTTTAAATTTTTTTCGATTCTCTGTCCGTAGTTCCTTATAGAAAGCTATCCATTCTTGCTTATTGATAAGCTGACAACTTTGGTACGTTTGATTCGATTTTAACTGTCTTACAGTTTTCCAAACTTCAGTTGAGCGTGCTCCACCTATTAGACTCTCTATTTGGCAACATTTATTCTCCCAGTATTGACATTTTATTTCTTTTATTTTTCTCCTAAGTTCTCTATTCTTATCCTTGTACTGTATTCTTCTTTCTTGAATCTTCTTGGTTAGCCATTTGTTGTATAATTTCTTTTTTTCTTTAATTCAAAACTCAACTTCTTCCGTTAACCAGAATGGTTTATGTTTTCTTTTCTTTTCATCTATTAATCCTAATGCTTGTGCAGCTGCATTGTGAAGAGCATTTTTGATATTTTCGTATTCTTTTTCTATATCCGTTGATTCATCAAATTTATTGAGTTCATTTTCTAATCTTTTTTCATATAATAGTCTGATGCTAGGTTCTGACAATAAGTGTAGCTTATATCTCTTTTGCTGTTCTATATTTTCTTGTTTTTCTGTTTTGATTTCTTTAGTGTTAGTTGGGAAAGGCCACATAACTTGAAGTTCAAGCAAAAAGTGGTCCGAACCACAGATGGCTCCTCTTTTGACTCGACAGTCCTTTACTTTCATGTATGATCTTTGTTTCGTTATGAAGTAGTCAATTATTGAGCGCTGCTGTAGGGAAGGCCTTTCCCATGTATACTTATGTATGTCCTTGTGTTTGTAAAACCCATTTTGAATTTGTAGGTGTTATCCTTTACAAAGTTCAATTAATGATTCTCCTGAATTATTGATAACTTCCTCTCCATATTGTCCAACAACGTCATCATTTTGTTTTGATCCAGTCCTTCCATTGAGATCACCAGTTAGGATAATTTCCTGATGATTTTTAATTTTATTCATAACAAATTCTAGATCTTGGTAGAACGTTTCTTTTATATGTTGCCTTGAATCATCAGTTGGTGCGTAAACACCGACAATAACAGTTTCTATTCCATACAAGGATATAGTTAATGTTATAATTCTTTCAGATTCACATTCGAAATTTTTTATGAATTTTTTATGTTTCTTATTAATTAGGATTGATATTCCTGATGCTGCTCTTTGGGACTTATCCACACCAGACCAAATATGAGTATAATTCATTAGTTCTTCACTTCCTTTTCCCTTCTTTTTGGTTTCTGAAAGCACAGCTATGTCAATATTAAGTTGGTTGAGTTCCTGTATAATATCCACTGTTTTATTATTAATTCCCTGTACATTCCACGTGGCCATTTTCATAGTCCTTTTCCTTGCAAGTTGTCGTCTTAAATTGTCTTCCATCCGTTTCCGAGGCCTATCTAAGGTATTTTTAGCGATCAAAATTTTTTTTAAGGATGATGGGTTGCTGGCCCAACGCTCCAACCCCCAACCTGGAGGACCAGTCTTTACTGTCGGGGTGTGCTCCCTTAGCCGAAAGGTTCTGGTTTTAAGGCGCCAGAAACTCGCCTCTCGTCCTTCCTTGTTAGCTACAGTCTGTTACGACTACAGTCAGGGGGTACTACTAGAAAGTAAGGATAGGACTTGCTGGCAGAGCTGCTAAGAAGATGGGCGTAGGGGCGTTTCTCGACATTTACAGAAAAGTTTATTCGACATCACTTCTCTATCGAGACCATACCAGCCATTAACCCCCCGATTTTTTATAACTTAGGCAATTTTTATCAGAAAGTGACGAAATTTTTGCAAAACATGAACTATCTAAAGGAATTTTTACTGCCGAAATTTCAAATCGATCAGACAAAAACTTCACGAGTGGTTCACTTCAATGTGAAAATTGGACCAATTAATCCAAAATATCTAATTTCAGCCCAAACAGTCGTTCTAGGAGAGTGCAAGGATTGTTCAGCAATCCAGTGGGGATTTTCATCTGACCAATACCGATGATTGTGTCTATTAAATCCACCATCAAGATGAAAATGTGCCTCATCAGAAAACATGATGTTATTCAGATGACCAGGGTTTTCATTCATTCGTTCAATTTCGTCTTCTGCAAATTCCAATCGGTTTGCTTTATCCTCTTCAGAAATTGCCTGCAGAATTTGAATCTTATAAGGATGCCACTTAAGGTCCTTTAAATTCCTACAAATAGTCGTTTGACTAATCATTAATTAATTAATCATTATTTCAGTCACCAATTAGGAAGCAATAGAGCAATAATGATAAAACTTTGCGAACAAAAACTCAAATTGCTACTGTATTTACAGCAAAAATTTGGCGGACTTTACACAAAAACTTGAGACTTTACAAACAAATGAAATAGGGAACACTTAGCTGACTCACCCTGTACTTTCGAAGTTAACTATGATGGCCTTTCTGTCTTAAAAAGGCAAAATAATATAAGTATGTAAGTACCTTGTAATATTGTTTCATTTTGTATCTGCAGAATTCGTATTAGTTTTTGCAAATGAAATATTTAATGCGCAAATACCAATAGAAAACGTACTTTTGTATATTTTTATGTAAAAGTTAGTTTGTCACAAATAAACTATAAATTTACGTTATATATTAATTAGTGTCACATTTTAACTCTAAAATCATTAACAAAATTGTCTATTTGCCACTACAATATTATAATACCTGTTATTATATTGACTTATTTCTAACTACAAGAAGACTATTAGAGAAAAATATACAAATTTTGTTAAAGGTATATAAATGCAAGAATATTTATTGCAGTGTTCAATATACGTAATTTATTTAAATTTATTATAAATTTCTATTGACGGTAGAAATATATTTTACTATTCATAATTATAAATATATTAACAACAGCACTATTTTTATATCATATACTTTTATATTTTGCTCTGAGCTCTAACACCATATTGCAGTAGTGAATATACAATATTGCTAAGGCTAAAATATTTTTTGTCGCTGCTGCAGTACATCTCTATGCGCTTGTAATTCCGTTTTGGCATACTGTTTTAGTTGTGTGTTGTTGTTGGTCTCCTGGTTTTATGTTTACATCAGTTTTCATACAATTATTTATCTCTAGTGAAACATACAATGGCTGACGAAGTTGTGAAAATTCTTTTAGATGATTGGAATTTATCTGAATTAACTCCAATATTTAATGGCAGGTATGTACTAAAATACAGTTATAATTTATGAGTTGTGACATAGTGTAACATTGATATAATCTAGGTTAGGTATCACGTTTGTTTTTTTGTAGAAGAAGGGATTGATACAAAAGCTTTTAATCTACTTAATTCGTCAGAGATAGATAATCTTATAAAAAAACAGGCTTAAAACTTAAATTTAAAGAAAAATTTAACGTATATAACAACATAAAAACTTTTGTCAATATATCTAAGTGTTTGCATGGAGATTTCTTATTGATGTCACAATTACCTGTTATGGGTGTCACATTTAACCGATTTCGGCGGTAAATGTGACATCTCGAAAAGTATTTAAAAAAATTATAAAAAGTGATCTGACTATAACAATTATAAATGTAAATTATGTGTCAATTTGAAAGGTAATTATGTATACATAATATTCAATACATAACAGCACTGTTGCCATTTCTACCGATTTGTCGGTAGAAATACCGATTTTTTACAACTTCTACCGATTGTCTACCGATCTACTGATTTTTGTCCATTTTCTACCGATTTTTAAAATATAATTTCTTATTTAATTATATTAGGTATATAAATATAAATATATATATATATATATATATATATATATATATATATATATATATATATATATATATATATATATAAGTAATATTATTGAAAAAATGCAACATAGATAAAATTATGCTGTGTCGCATGTTTCTCCCCGTGAGAAACATGCTCTGCTGTAACTAGATTCCTAAATCTCGTGGATAATAAGTTTTCTTGTAAATTAGAATAGATAGAATAAGTAAGTCAGTAGTTAAGCTTTGTAGAAGCAACATATCTTGTTGTTGACAAATAAAATTCTTTTTTAAATAGTAATTTTATAAAGATCGATCGTTAATTGGCGCAGTCTAGGTAGGATTGCTAAACAGTGCTAGCGAATATAGTTCTGGTTCACATTAGTGATTTAACGGCAATCAAAGAACCGAATCGATCAACTGACGCTAGCAGCTGAGAGGACATCAGCACCGCAGCATCAAAAACTTCTACGTCGACGCTAACACAGCTGAGAGCATATCAGCACCGTAGCAGCCGACATCGTGGCCGAGAGAATATCGGACAACAAGTAGAAACCAAGCAACGTAAATCAAGATACATCCGTGGAAGCACATCCACCCACACAGAAGCAGATTTTCAACGGACATGAAGACACTGATTTTACTGTGAGTACCTTATGTCTTTTAGAGGTTACAATTCAGACACAAGCTACGACTCTGACTCCAGTTCAAATTCAAACTCAGATTCAACCTTAATTTCAAAATTAAATTCAGATTCTGAAAACGAACTGTTCCAAATTTTTAATAATAAATTAAAAATAGATCCTTTAATCATGACTGTCCCCGAACTTAAGAAAGAGTAACTGGACATGATCCCAGAGTTTCACGGAGAACGTGAACTCTTACCTCGATTTCTTGAAATATGCGAGAAACTGGTAAACAAATTTTATAATAGAATAGACGTCACTGATTTCCAAAATGAATATCTGATGTCAACAATATTATATAAGATTAAAGGTGACGCAGCAGTAAATATCGCGAGTTGTACCATTAGTAATTGGAAAGACTTAAAAGAAGCTTTATTGTCCACATATGCCGACAAACGCGATACTTACACACTAGCAATAGAATTAACCGAACTAAAACAATCACAAAACGAAACACCATTCGAATTTTATAATAAAGTACAACACTTATTAAATCTCCAAATTAGTTATATTAAAACGCATAACACCGCTATTGAAAAAGATACTTTGATTAAATATTTTCAAAATTATGCCTTACGCATATTATTAAGAGGTTTAAAAGAACCAATCGGACAACTCATGCGTACTAAAAATCCAAAAGATCTAAATTCCGCAATGAGTATGTTGGCAAACGACTTTCAGTTTGATAATACACTGAAAACTGCTAAACCATCAGCAAACAATCATAATAAACTCATTCCTAAACAGATGCAAAAGTTCATTCCAACTAAACCGTTATATCTAACTAATTACGCGCAACCTAATGCAAATGCAACATTTTATAAAAATAATTACCAAAATCCACAATCAAATCAAAATTATATTCAAAATTCGCAATTTAATACTAAAACAATAACAACACAAAATCAAAATCCAACTCCTAGCCAAAGATTTCCAAAACCAACACCCATGAGCATTTCCACTAACAATACTTATCAACCACGACCTGGACCATCCAGTGGTAATCAAAATTTATTATTTAACATAAACCGGCGATACATACAGTGACAACGAACTCGAACCTGACACCAACCTTGATAACGATAACACATATTACCAAGAACAACAAGTTGAACCTTGCATCGAATTCCCAGCAGACACAGATAACGAGACTGACCATTTTTTATACAAAACGGCCTCAGAAATATTCCAAACATAGAGTTACTTAATCTAACGAATCACAACAATACACTACCGTTTATTATTCTACCCGAAAATAATCTCAAAGTATTAATAGACACTGGCAGTATGAAATCTTTTGTAAAACCAGAAATTGCAAACAAATTTTACAAAAATTCTATATTTAAAGACCCTTTCAAAATTCTCACAGCACATGGCACTTCCATAGAACAATTTAGTACTTTGATACCTATTTCAAAATTATTTAATTTGAACCATGAAAACAACTCTTGCCTAAAATATCACCTATTTAATTTTCATGATAAATTCGATTTGTTATTAGGCATAGATAATTTGAAATTGCTAAAAACTACTATTGACATAAATAATGATTTAATAATAACTCCAAATTCAAAAATAAAACTTAACTATTTTCAATCTGACAATTGCAAAATAAATTCAAATAACATTCCTGTTCTAATCAAAATTATCTTAGAGCCCCATTCTCAGAAAGTGGTTAAAGTTAAAGTCAATATTAAATCAGGAAACGTCATCATTCCCGAAACAAAAACAGTCAACCTAATAAATCAGGAATGTGTCACCAACGCTCAAAATAACGAAGCAATATGCACAATAATTAATCCAACGGACTTAGAAATCACACTGAATATAACAAAACCATTTAACGTTGAATCATTAGACAATAACTACGAATCATATTCCAGTCCTAACTCTAATTTAAATTCATTTCAAGTAGAAAAACTAAAATTCGACACTGCCAAAATTAGAACATATCATATGAACGCGGAAGAAAAAATCGCGGTAACTAAATTAATAAAAGAATACTCAGATATTTTCCACTTAGATAATTTAAAATTAACTTTCACTAATGAAATTAAGCATAACATTAAAACAAAAGATGAAATACCTATTTACACAAAAACATATCGGTACCCCGAAATTCATAAGCAGGAAGTAAACAAACAAAATAGTAAAATGTTGGAACAAGATATTAAAAGACCTTCAAATTCTCCTTGGTCATCACCAATCTGGATAGTTCCTAAGAAATTAGATGCCTCCGGTAAACGGAAATGGAGAATCGTAGTAGACTACCGTAAACTCAACGAAAAAACTATCGGTGACAAATATCCACTACCCAACATAACAGACTTACTAGACAAATTAGGACGCTGTCATTATTTTACCACTCTTGACTTAGCATCCGGGTTTCATCAGATTGAAATGTCAACTGACGATATTTCAAAAACAGCATTCAATACGGAAAATGGACACTATGAATTCCTACGAATGCCATTCGGATTGAAAAATGCCCCGGCAACCTTTCAACGCGTCATGGACAATATTTTAAGAGGACTTAATAACAACAAATGTCTCGTATACTTAGACGACATAATCATATTCAGTACAAGCCTACAAGAACATTTAGAAAACTTACGACTAGTATTTGACAGGCTAAGAAAAGTTAACTTCAAAATTCAATTAGACAAATCCGAGTTTTTAAAGAAAGAGGTCGCGTACCTCGGACATATTGTAACCCCCGATGGTGTTAGACCAAACCCAGACAAGATCACCGCTATCCAAAATTACCCTATCCCGAGAAATACAAAACAAATAAAAGGATTTCTAGGCCTCTTAGGATATTACAGAAAATTTATTAAAGACTTTGCAAAAATCACAAAACCATTAACTAAATGCTTAAAGAAAGACGCAGAAATAAAAATTGACGATCCCGAGTATGTAGAATGTTTTGAATTATGTAAAAATCTATTAATCAATGAACCCTTGCTTCAATACTCTGACTTTTCAAAACCTTTTAACTTAACATGTGACGCAAGCAACGTAGCCATAGGTTCAGTACTGTCACAAGGACCTATCGGTAGCGATAAACCAGTAGCTTACGCTAGCAGAACCTTGAACACTGCTGAAACAAATTATTCGACAATTGAAAAAGAATTACTAGCCATTATTTGGGCAACACAGTATTTCCGACCATACCCATACGGACGAAAATTTACCATACTAACAGACCATAGACCTCTCCAATGGTTATTCTCACTAAACCCAAAACAATACAGTCAAAAACTTGTCAGATGGCGCTTAAAATTAGAAGAATTTGATTACGACATAATTTATAAAAAAGGAAAAGCCAATACAAACGCAGATGCACTTAGTCGTATTCCATACGATATTCAAAATTCAGATTCATTAATTGAAAATAATCAGTTAGCAGAATACCAAAATTACTTAAACTATAAGCAAACACGTCCTAAATTGACCAACATAAAAGAAATACAAGATGATTTATTTAGTGCACCCCCCGACAGTAGTTTAGCACATGGTGTGAGTAAAGACCTTGCAATGTTTGGAGGAATTGCAAAAAGATTTAAAGCCACATTTCATAATGTCAACAATCTTCAAAAACAAAATCCAAAATTATACAATTTAGTTTATCTAAAAGATAATTCCAGATTCATTATCTATCTTATAACAAAGAACAAGTACTACGACAAACCATCTTATCACGATATATTTTACACCTTACTTAACCTTAAGAGTTTTTGTTTAAAAAATAATATTACAAATTTGAGTATTCCCAGAATTGCATGTGGCAAAGACAGAAAAAACTGGATTGACATAAAAGCGATGATTCAATACATTTTTAAAGATACGAACGTAACGATAACTGTATACACAGGACCGAACTGAGAATTACTATCACAAGGAGAACTCAGTATTAACAAAACCTATTAGAACATGGCATATTGTGTGAACTATCAATTTATTATTATTATATTATTATTATTAATAATTATTAACAATTAATGGCACGACTCACGATCCTAACATAGCAAAATCGAACTAGATGTTGGTTGATTAAAGACCTATTTAATCGACTAATAAAATAACATCGTATAATGAAATATTAAACATATCTCAAGATATCGAAAATTCTGTGACTTATAACAATAAATAATTATTTTATGCTATTCCCAAGAAATTCAAATCCTATTATTTACATTAATTATCCACAAAACTAAAAACAGAGTTCGTAACAATCAGAAAACAATGAAATCGGACCTCTACATGACATTTGTGCTCCAAGTAAATAGTATCAGTGTTCTAAAATGTTCATTACAACCCTGCGTACAAACTTCATATTCCCGTAGAAGATAAAGTGTCATCAAAGAACACAAGTGAAAGTGTTACGTGGTCATATCAGTGAAAATAATTTCAAAAAGGAAAATCCCACTGAAAATGTTTTCCAAAAATCAAAAAACTAACTTACTAAGATAAGTCTATAATTGTAAAACCAACCTTTTATTGAAATAACCAGATTTCAAATAATACTAATTAAACAATCCCAAACAATACCAATTATAATTATTATAAGTTAAGTAATCATAACAAAACAATTTAAAATTTTAATTAATCATAAAGTTACAAAAATAAACAAACCTAGCACGAACACTAATACTTTATATTGGACTTTTAATTATAATTATCTGTATAGCATTTAAACGAATTAGGAATCTATACACTCAACGTAGAACTTCAACCCTACCGCCACAACATGATGATATCCGCCTACCTGAAGGGGCTCCATTCTGAGAAGGAAGGAGTTATATTATTGAAAAAATGCAACATAGATAAAATTATGCTGTGTCGCATGTTTCTCCCCGTGAGAAACATGCTCTGCTGGAACTAGATTCCTAAATCTCGTAGATAATAAGTTTTCTTGTAAATTAGAATAGATAGAATAAGTTAGTCAGTAGTTAAGCTTTGTAGAAGCAACATATCTTGTAGTTGACAAATAAAATTCTTTTTTAAAAAGTAATTTTATAAAGATCGATAGTTAATTTATATATACTTGTATATATATATTTCAATATTATATTTAAAAATTATATACATTGTACGCCTATGGTGGTTCGCTTAGTCGGTGCATGCGCATGATTGCTATCATGCTATCAGCAAATCAGCATTCAGTTTCAGCACAGCACGTGACTAGTCAAGAAATGACAAGTCTTGACTGTTAAAATCGAAATTCGAATAACAAAAACAAACATGTAAGGTTATGTTTATGTGGTGAACAACAAACAAATTACCGACTACAAATAGACTAAATAATGTAAGTAATTAAAGGGCGCCAACCAGCTGGGCTCCAGATTGAGGTCGAGCAGAAGTTCAATGACTTCCAGGCTGGTCCCAAGGACAAACAGGTACGGTATTAACCCTCCTTCGACTGTAGACAGAGGAGAAACCGCTCGCTTTCCTTTAGCAAACCTTTTTCCCTGAACACCTTTATAGTTCACTTATAGGCTATGTAAACATCGTCGACTTCCTTTGTACTGCCCGTAAACAAATACAGCGACCATTGTTCTACTCATTAAATTTCAAGAAACTTTCATAGCCTATAGGGGTATATGTTATATTTATACAGCGCAAAATAATCTACTTTTTTGCAATCATTAGTCAATTATTTGCATATTTCAGAAGACCCATGATCCAAGTGAAGAGAAAAGAGAACGAGGACAATTATTACTCAAGGAAACATTCAGAGCATTCACTGTCAAAATGCTTTGCTTAGACAGTGATCAGTTTTTAAAACAATTGGATTTTGGAGACACGTTCCATCTTAAATCTCTTGATAACATTGAAATTAAACATGCCGTTTCAAAAGGACGTTCTACCGGCAGTAACAAGACAGTGATAGGTCTTAAAAACACAAATACACTGGCAAAATACCGGAACCCCCAAATAAACGAATGAAATTTGTCGATTTACCCGATGCTGAGAAAATGGAAGCGATGATAAAATGGATCTTCCCCAACGTCGCAAATCTTCTCTCACGTCAAATAACCAAAAAAGACATCTCTGAAATAAAAGATATAAGAGAATCAGTTCTTGACGATCTTGTAGATCTATCTCTTCTTAAAGACAATTGTGGTAACATCGATACGTATAAGTCCCTGTATGCGAAAGAAAGGAAAAGGATATTGAAGTATTTTTAAACCAAATACTCCAAAAGCAAAAAGCAGAGCAAGAAAGAGCCATACATGAAAAAATAAGACGATTTGAAGAGGACTTTGAAGTACAAAAGCGAGAGGAAATTATGAAAATAAGAAAACAAATAGAGGAAGAAAATAAAAACAAAATAAAAGAACTACAAGATAGAGTTGACGGAGCTGGAGACAGCTGCCCAGACTAATATCTGGCCTACAATAGACGAGAAAAGATACGCAGCGGAAGTCAAAAAGTTTAAAGCCCGGAATATAGCAGAAAAAGTAACTTTGTAACTAAAAAGGACGCTATCAAGTTTCATGTACAAGTGGCGCAAAAGGCATCACCCTACCGGATGATGTTAAAATTTTTGCAAATGACGGCAAATGTCAGTTCTGCTGTGACATTTGTGAAGTAAATAGATATAAAATACTACTTCAACAAGACATACTCCTCAAGAACGCGGAATAATAATAAAATAATAATTTCCGGGTCGCCTAATCTCTCATTTTGGCAATTTGCACTGGCCGGCAATATCGCCCAATTTAACCGTTTTAGACTTCTTTTTGTGAGGTTTCTTGAAGTCATGAATCTATGTCAACAAGCCTCTTGAAGCCCTCAAAGAGAATATCCGTCAAGAATGCGAGAACCTATCGCCGGAAGTTCTGACAAGAGTGATGGAAAATGCCATAAATCGGATCTGTATGGTCATCAATTTTAGCGGCGACTACTTGGCCGATATCATTTTCTCGACTTAATGTAAAAAATTAAGACATCAAATAAACACAATCTAAAAGCAGAACCCAAGTTTTTCATTCATAAAAAAAAAATTACAGCCAAAGAACATCGGATGACAACTTTTGCCCACATTGTATGTATGTGTTACAAAATGTCGTTGTAATAAAATAAATTCAATTAGTTAAAGTTTAACCACACTCAGAGTTGTTTACTTGCTAAAACCCATTATTTAATTTCGTTAGTGACTTAACTATGGAATTATAGGTGGAACCATTATAGTCCAGGAGCTTTAGACATTTAGCTCGGACGCCGGGAAAGTTACACCGATTTTCATGATTTTTTTTTTAATCGCTTCGAAATCGAATTTGAAACAAAGTTTACCACCTGAGAACACTTGCTTTTGTTTAAAAAAAAAAATTCGAAATTTTTTTTTTCGAATTTTTTTAATTGTATTATTATTTTATTTTTTTAAGTAAATTCACGTAATTTCTATTGCTAAATTCTCTGAACAATTCTCTATAAGATAGATTAATTTATTTTTATCGTAAATGCCTTAGTGAAGCCAAAATTTTCAGATTTTTGTCGCGGGAAAATTGAGAAATTTTAGTTTGTAATTTTTTTTGTGTTTAATGACCTGTAGTTTCTGAACGAATAAAAATTTTGATATCCGGTTTCTGTTATTAAATTCTCTGAACAATTCTCTATAAGATAGATTAATTTATTTTTATCGTAAAGGCCTTAGTGAAGCCAAAATTTTAAGATTTTCGCCGCGGAAAAATTTAGAAATTTTAGTTTGTAATTTTTTTTTGTTTAATGACCTGTAGTTTCTGAACGAATAAAAATTTTGATATCCGGTTTCTTTTATTAAATTCTCTAAACAATTCTCTATAAGATAGATTAATTTAAAATTTTTTGAAGGCCTTAGGTAAGACAAAAGTTTAAGATTTTTGTCGCGGGAAAATTGAGAAATTTGAGTTTATAAAATTTATTTTGTGTTTAATGACCTGTAGTTTCTGAACGAATAAAAATTTTGATATCCGGTTTCTTTTATTAAATTCTCTGAACAATTCTCTATAAGATAGATTAATTTATTTTTATCGTAAAGCCTTAGTCAAGCCAAAATTTTAAGATTTTTGTCGCGGGAAAATTGATAAATTTTAGTTTGTAAATTTTTTTTGTGTTTAATGACCTGTAGTTTCTGAACGAATAAAAATTTTGATATCCGGTTTCTTCTATTAAATTCTCTGAACAATTCTCTATAAGATAGATTAATTTATTTTTATCTTAAAGGCCTGAGTGAAGCCAAAATTTTAAGATTTTCTCCGCGTTAAAATTTAGAAATTTTAGTCTGTAAATTTTTTTTTGTGTTTAATGACCTGTAGTTTCTGAACGAATAAAAATTTTGATATCCGGTTTCTTTTATTAAATTCTCTGAACAATTCTGTATAAGATAGAATTGTTCATAGAATTTAATAAAAGAAACCGGATATCAAAATTTTTATTCGTTCAGAAACTACAAGTCATTAAACACAAAAAAAATTACAAACTAAAATTTCTCAATTTTCCTGCGACAAAAATCTGAAAATTTTGGCTTTACTAAGGCATTTACGATAAAAATAAATTAATCTATCTTATAGAGAATTGTTTAGAGAATTTAGTAATAGAAATTACGTGAATTTACTTTAAAAAATAAAATAATAATACAATAAAAAAAATTCGAAAAAAAAAAATTTCGAATTTTTTTTTTTTTTAACAAAAGCAAGTGTTCTCAGGTGGTAAACTTTGTTTCAAATTCGATTTCGAAGCGATTAAAAAAAAATCATGAAAATCGATGTAACTTTCCCGGCGTCCGAGCTTTTGGCGTTTTTTCGTCTAAAGTTCCTCGACTATTATGAACACGCGGATGAGACGATATTAGATCCAAAAATACAGTTTAAAGGTAATTTCTTCTATTGCATATTAGATCAAGCGATATCGTCCATGGACAACAGAATCGTAACATTGAGAATTTGTGATGATATATTTGGATGTCTGTACCAAATGTCCAACATATCAAAAGAATCATTATTAAAGTGTTTTACGGGTCCGGCTTGTGGTGTTTTAAATACTAAATTTGAACATCCAGTGACAAGAAAACCAGTATACTTAATTCTAGATATGTGCCATGCCACATGTTGAAATTGATAACGAATTGTCTTGGTACTGTGAAAGAAATTCAACACGAGAATGGAAGAACAATTCCTTGGGCGTATTTTGAAAATTTATGCAATTTGCAAGAAAAAGAAAGACTACATGCAGGGACAAAATTAAGAAAACATATGCGCTGGTTCGACGAAAAATTAGAGTAAAAACTGCTGTTCAAACATTTAGCCGAAGTGTAGCTGATGCTATGAAATTTTTAAACGAGGATTTAAATTTACCATAATTTCAAGGTTGTGAACGATGTTTTCGATATTTTTAACAGCAGAAATTTTTTATGCAAATACAAATACAAGAAATCCATGACTTTCAAGACCTAGGAATATATGTTTGAAAAATTGGAAGAATGCAAAATCTATTTTTCTCAATTGAAAATTAACAACGTGCCAGTATTACAAAGAAAAACAGGTTTTCTCGGTTTTTTAATAGCAATTGAAAGTGCCACAAATATTTTCAAGAATTTAGTTGCCTGTTCACAGCCTCAATTGGATTTTTTTTGTGGTACAAATTTGCACAGGATCATTTGGAAATATTCTTCAGTGCCATAAGAAGTAAAGGAGGTTTTAATAACAACCCAAATGCCCGACAGTTCGACGCAGCATACAAAAGTCTTACTATTCATAGCGAAATTAAAAATGCTTCCAGTGGTAACTACATTGCACTGGATACTACATCAATTTTGTATGTCAGAAGTCAAACTATTCAGGTATCGCAGATGGCCGAAATCATGATCGAAAATGCAGAATATCAAGCTGTAGTCAATGAAACAGATTGTGACTATACAGCTTCTCAAGCGTGGCATGTAACTGTGTAACAGAATGATGTTGTGACTTATATTGCAGGTTTTATTGTGAAGAGGCTTAAGAAGTCTGTATCATGTGAAATGTGTCTTTGAAAACTGGAAACTGCGGAACAACATTCCTCTTTACAGGAACAAAAGGCTTATAGAAAGCTTACTAACGCTTCAACTTTTGGAAATTATTTATAAAAGGAAGTAAAGAACACTATTTAAGTAATTTTTTACATTTTTGAACTAATTTTGCTTATAACTACATTTTAGGTACCGCTTTAACTGTTGATAATCTAAAAGGTAACGACACTGAGACAGACATGTAGTACATTGTAATGGTAGAACTATGGTTGACTACACGTGATTCAAAATACACTAGCATTCGGCAAACGTTTTTAGTTGACGTTCAGAGCAGTGTTGCCAATACTACTGATAACTCGGTAGAAATACCGACTGTTTACTGGTTCTACCGATTTACAGACTTTAGCCCTTTTCTACTGATATTTTCAAATATACCGATTTATTTACTTATTTGACATAAAAATATAGATTTTCTTTTTAAAATTTTGTATTTTAAAAGTTTTTGCACTGAAAGTTCGATCCAAAATTAACAAAAATTCGAATATCAACTGAGAAATGGATTGATCTACAAAATACAAAAAGTGGCAAAAATACAGTACAAAATGTTAATTTTAAGTGACTTTCCTGTGATTTATTAACATTCTTACTTTGAAATTGTTTCTCTTTTTTACTCAGGATAGCACTTATAATCACAGAAATACCGCATTAAAATCACGATTTCCATTTTTTTTAAATAACTTAAATTGTTCGGCATTTTAAATATTTCTCAACGGAATTTAAATATGCACTAAAAACTGCACAACATTGCCCATTTAACCGACTTCGTAGCTCCTATAGTTTCCGAGATCCTAATGGTGATCCATTCTATTTGGGACACCCAGTGCCGGTCTAAGCTACAGGCAAACCAGGCGATTGCCTGGGGCGCAATCGTTCTTGGAGCGCATTTTTTCTTGTATTTATTTTATTTTTAAAATCGGCAAGAACAAAAATAATTTTGCATCAATGTTTGTAGTTTTAAATAAAGATTCCAAATGGCCTTATTAAATACACACTCCATCTATGATCACTGACTGAAATTAATGTCTAGTGCGCATTGTTATTATGCCTCCATAAAACCAAGTGGTTATCAAAACCGGAAAAGAAAAGCAGAATTACAGGCAGAAGTCTAAAAATATACCAAAATTTCAACTTATAGCATAGTTTAAGGATTTAGATGTTGTATTGTACATTTATGTTCCTATATAAATAAAATATTATTTCTTAAATAGAAATGTAAAAAAATATATTCCATCAATATAATAATATAAATAACAAATATTTAAAATAATTTCATAAATGAGGGGCGCAATATAAGATTTTCGCCTGGGGCGCCCAAAAGTCTCGGGCCGGCCCTGGGGACACCCTGCATATATGGAATTAAAATTTAAAATGTAAAATTTTATACTACTTTATAGAAATACGTACCTTCAACAGTAGATGACGACGTTCTCATATCAAAATTATTACTGTCAATTTTAACCTTGCACTTTTTCTAAAAGTCTAGAAATATTCATAATATATCTTGAAATTACAGGTAACCCCGGTGTATTTTCTTAGAATGGCCCATAAAATTGGCTAAAATAGATTATGGTGAAACAATACTGGAACTTCTCTTGCAAGTTTCCCTCGTATAGTTAGACGTCTATTTTGTTTTTTATTCCAACTCAGGTTGAATCGTTGAATGGTACTTAAGGCTATACTTCACCTTCAGACAGAGGCGTTCGTAGTTTATTAATAATGAAAATTCAATTTCTTGAAAAATAGCGATGTTGAGACAGATCGCAGATGGGCAATTTTTTGAAAAAAAATATTCCAATCTACAAACTACGAACTTGGACGGTTTTCTAGATTTTCCATTGTAATGTACTATTACGTGCAACTCTATAAGAGAGTGATCTAGAGCACATGAATAAGGTTAAACCTCGGCTAACTAACAGTGGAGAAGGGTGTGGGCCTTCGCTAGAGCCATAACGAAATAATAAAATGAGATAGTACATACCATGGGCGCCATCGGTCGGGACTGGTTTAACCACAACAATATTTAGAGCAACCGACACTCTAAATATCCTGAAAACGGCAAAATGGGGAAAGGAAAAGCTAATTTGTTACATAATCTCAAAAGAAAATAAAAGAATGTCGTTGGAGAACACAGTGAAACTATTTAATTAAACAATTAGTTAACTAAAATCTACATACAACGCGTAAAGTGTAGTCTATCGGCGAAAACAGCGTATAGGACGATAACGAAGTGCAATAATAAAATAACCTTAAAAATAAGCCCTACGTGAGAATCGTTGGTCGACCAGCGTTCGCGTCGGCGTGCACAAAAATGCAGATGATAATTTAAATATAACTAGTTCGTCCTATCGACTGAACCCACTACTAACATTACGCAGTACTAGATTTTACGCAGAATTACAATAAATAAATATCAAAATAATACAATCATGTGAACCATAATTACGTTAGATTAAATAATATAAGATTAAATATTACGCTATAAATCTCGAAGCAAAATTACGAAGTCACTAAAAAGTCAGGAGATCAAAATCCAGAGCTTAACTAATACAATTACATGAAATAATGGAATATGCGATAAAATGATGTCCACAGACATTACCGAGACTTCAGGTGGCTCTTTGTGCTCGACTTCCGGTATGTCGAATCGTGGGCAAGGACTTCCTAAACAAAATGGCGTCGTGTCCGGGGTGACTGGCGAAAAGCCGAAGCACATGGCAAACGGAATGGTAATTTATCGGTTTCTTGACTCGCTCCCTCGTCCATCAAGAATATCTTCATCCGTGAGGCGAGAATCAGGACATCCAACAGCAAACGCAATTTTAGAATGATGAAAATGACGTCATCATAACGATACGGATGAAACATAAACCAACAAAAAAGAAAAGAAGAAAGCCTTGGATGTTAAGCGGCTTAAAGTGTTCTAGTTACTCCGGTGGCGGGGTGAAGCAACAAATCCGAGAAACTCTCGTAGAAACTTAATTTCCAAAATTGTAGGGCCAACAAATCCCAAAATTGGCGAATCTGAATCCTCAAAAAAAATGCACAACGGCCGGTACAGAATTCCAGATTCCTAAAATGACCACTACAACCACTTCACACCTCCGCACACCATCACGGCAAAACTAGCAATCCAATAATTGCGACCGAAGACAGCCACAGTCAAGCGAAATCTTAATTAGTAGAAGAGTGACCTTCAGAACTACTAAAAGTTTGGCCGGGAGCACTGAATTACCTTGCGGTAATTCTGGTAGTAGCACAGGGGGCGCATAAAAAATTCACTGTTAAAATTGACCCGTAACAGTACACTTGTGGGGGATAGATGGCACTAGGGGTTATGATTATCTAGATTTCCAGGAAATAAAGCATTCAATAAAGCATTGTTACAAATAGTTGTCTTGAGTAGTTATTTTAAATAATATAATGCTAATTAAATAAATAAATTATTATTATTAAATACACAATTAATGGCGAAGAAACCAAAGAAGTAGAGACACCAAAAATCGATGAAAATAACACTGTAAATCAAAATCAATCAAGACCACAGAGAGAAAGGAAGCGACCGTCTAAACTTGACGACCAAGGGCGAATCCAGGGGGGTGGCGATCGCCCTCTATGGCAAATTCTAAGAAATTATATTTTTTATAATATATCAGATATTCACATAAAATATGATAAACATTTTTTCATATTTGTTCATGTGTACATTAATTACTAATAAAAATAATATACCTAATTTATTTCTAAATGTCAAATAATAGGAGTCACAACATCCACTAGAACTAGATGGCAGTGTGTACAACTGTCGAGTCTGGGCGTATGCGCATACCAAGTATGCAATAGACCATATTCATTACTCAGTGCGCCTGCTCATAATAAGCCAATCAAAGCTTATGTTTAACTTTTGGTAAGATCAATAGTAGATATGTTTTGAATAAATAAAAGGCTTTTTGGATCTAATAATATTTATTAAATAATACTGTTTTATTTAATAAACATTATTTGATCCAAAAAGCCTTTTATTTAATCAAAACAATCAGAGCTTGTAAGTGCTATCACTTGAACGCTAATGCTTTCTTAAGAAATAATTATTTTAATTTTTATACGTGAAAGATGGTAAAATATTATGAAATTTGACCTGTATGAAAATATTTTACTTTTAATGAAACAGTCTTCGACCTTGAACCCAAAAAAATTTTGGCCTGCGGTGCTTTTTTCCTCCTAAACAAAAATCCTAGCTACGCCTATGAAATCGCCCTCATGCAAAATTTTTTGGATCCATCATTGCTATATTTCACTAATTTGAGTTAGGTAACGAATTCCATTATATCATTTGTTAGGTAATGAGATCGCTTAGTTACACTGTTTTTATTTAATAAAAAGTTCACATATAAAACTAAATTTATAAAAAAATAATAGACAAGAAAAGAATCTTTAATATTTAGAACAAGTGAAATTGTAGTTTGCGAACACAAATACAATTTGCGTGCGCAAAGTTAATTTTTTTACAAGTGTGGAAAGGGTTTCATCATTGAAAAACTAGTATGACAGTTGGACCATGAGTTCTCCTATCATACGAGTTTTTCAATATGACCCTTTCCGCAAATGTGTTACATAAGTACTATTTTTTCTACAAAACTGGGAAATATTCAAAATTAATTGAAAAAATTTGGAAATATAATATTAACCATTTTAGGCTTGCTGTCATAGTTGAAAACAATAACAATATTTAAAAGCTAACAGAAATTTTTGTAATTTTGCATTTATGGTATGATTTATGATAAAAATAATGAAATTTTATGCAGAAAACAGTAGTGATAGTGAAAGTGAGTTTATATGTACTTCGTCGACCATTTTACGGCAATTTTGAATCTAAAATCTAAACTTTTGTCTCTGAAGTAAAAAATATTCTGACGGCTTTGAATATATAAAATTTGTGTATATTTTTAGGTACTTATGTACTCGTACAAGGAGGATTATCAATATCAATAAAACAATATAAAATATAATATGTAAACTTGATTAAAATTGATATAAATAAAATTTAAAAAACACATGTTACCGCCACACCACATGCCTGTTCTCGCACGCTTTTTCTTTACGCACTCATATCCGCATAGTTAAGAAATGAGCCACTGTGAGCACGCAAACAGGCACGAAAAAGGTTACTTTTCGTGCAGGTATGACAAAATAGTATATTGTGTATTTAGTGTGCAAAAGAGGCAATTGTGCGACGCGAGCGTTAGTTGTCTATGCGCACAAGTTACACACGATATTTGTTGTCCTACCGTACCTGCACAAAAAGTAACCTATCTACATAAGAAATGAATGTGTTAAATCAACTGTCATAGCTCAACGGATAACAATATTTACTTCCGGTTAGCGGCATTCAATTAAGTAAGTAACCTATCTACATAAGAAATGAGCCACTTTGCCGTGCGCAAAACAGCCACGAATAAGGTTACTTGTCGTACAGGTATAGATCTCACTGGTAGAAGGGGGATTTTCATTTAAAATTTATATTGTTAGTGTAATTTGGAATTAAAACTTATTTATTAAAGTTAACGCCCCCGAATATTTGTAATATTGTAAGCAAATTTTGAGAAAATACATGAATGGCTTAGCTAGAAATTTCTATAGGTACAGGGAGAATGGTTTTGGTTTCTCATTGGCGCAAATAGTCGGTTGATCAGTGCCGGATCCAAGGGGAAGGACAATCGCCCGCCTCTGAGAGTATATTTGTTCTTTAATAGTTTAAGAAAACGTTGCCTGACAAATTACAGATGAATAAATTTCATTTCATTTACATATTTTTAAAATTTGTTATTTATTTTACTTTATACTTGTGAAAGAGGGCAAATATATGTAATTTCCCATTTATGGAAAAATCCATCGCCCTTGAAATAAAAAAAATTCTCGTCTGCGGCGCTATTTTTCATTTTCTTCAGAGAACAGCATCTAGATGTAAATTTTTATAAGAATTCGCCCCCTCCTTGAAGATTTTCTAAATCCTCCACTGTTGATGACTATGTAGTTTATGAATAACATACCTACATGTAATAGTAATTTAATATTTCATATTACATAAAATAATATTTTATTTAATATTTTATTAAAAGAAAAGAGTAAATGTAATGTACACTTGTGGGGGATAGATGGCACTACGGGTTATGATATGTAGACTTCCAGGAAATAAAGCATTGTTACAAATAGTTGTCTTGAGTAGTTATTTTAAATAATATAAATATACTACATCCATTATTCCAAACAACTCCGGAAAATCGAAAAAGACAGCTAGTATACTGTTACCAAAATACAAACAAACATTCAACTTTATGTAACAGATAAATAATAAGATATTGTACAATAAATTAACAGACTGTGCAGTTTTGAGAACAAGGAAGAAAGTTCGAGCTCATGCATTTTGTTTTACATCGTGTGCGTATGACAGGGTCTAACGAGATCAAGATGGTTATGCAGATACCATCCCTGGAAGAGTAGCACTGGTGACTGCCTTGTACGATATCAGTGAGTTTTGCTGTTGCATTTTATAATGATGCCTAACATTTTTTGAACTAAAATGTCTGTGGATTTGCCTGTCAAGAGACTATAAAAGCTGCTACCAATATCTTCTTTTATAATTTTAAGAAATATGGGCCAATAACATTTACTATTGTACGATGAACAGAGACAGAATCTTCCAAAATCATTATGAGTATCATTCAAATGATCAATACTTCTTATTTATGTATGGACTGCACAATAAAGGCATAACTGTGTCTCTTTATGTTGTTAAATTGCGATTTATTCAGAAGTTTTAATTGCATTTTTTGTTGTTTGCTATTCGGCGAAAAAGGCTGAGCTGCAATAATTATACTTCTTTCTTTTTGCATGTTTTTCTAAATCATATTGTTTTGCTGCGGAAACACTTTACAATAAGCTTTTGTGACATTTGAAGAACAGTGTTACAGCCACTCTTGAAATAATGGTGGCTTTTCCCACTCAGCTCTATATTTTGCATTTATTTGAGCTCTTGTGAAGTCACTGAAAGTTACAGAGGATATAAAATGTGAAAAATAACATTTAAATCACATTTATTAAGAACTTACTTTTATAATCAATTGCTTCATGTTTGCCTGCTCAGTATTTTACTTTTGATTTTGCGTGTAACAAAGTAGAACAAAAAACTTAACAAAACAACACAAATGACAAAGGAAATTTGTAATTATTACAAATAGAGTACTGAGTTTTGTAGTAATGTATTTTTTGTCGTTATTCATTTTGAGTTCGTCCTTTACTCTTTCGGCGTACCGTTCAGTGTGATCGTTAGTTGATGGATAATGTAAAGCCGTTAGTTTTTGGTAAATATTTCATACCACTTTACTGAAGAAAGCTTTTGAATTCGGCAACTGCGAATTGCGGAGCTTTGTCTGATACAATCGGACAAATGCACCATAATTTCATCCAGAACAGCGATTCTTGCGGCAATTGTAGTTGAACATTTGACTTTCAACCCATTTTCTTAATGCGTCTACTGTGATTAACAGCATCATTCCAGCGGAACCAATATGGACACGTTCGGTTGTGTCGAGTTATTTAGAAGGATTTATTTGACACAAAGTAAAAGTTTTTGATAAATCCCAAACTTAAAACGCTGTTAGGTGTGCGACAGAACGGTGAGAAATCGCCGCCACGAAGGTCATCTTCGGTTTCGAAGCAGAGCTAATGTACCGTTTTTGACGGAACGTTATTGCCGGGAGAGATTTCAGTTAGTGATGTGTCACTGGGAATTTCCCGTGAGGAATTCTTTTTATTACCGGGAATTTCCCTAAACACGTTTCCCGGATAAAAATTGGGAATATCATTTTGGAAATTTTCGGGAATAGACAGGGAAATTTCCGGAAATAGGGAAATTCGCGGGAATACGAAGACAAATTCCCGATAGCGATAATAAACGGAGATATTTAATGTACCCGCAGCATTACCGACATGCTCCAACCTGTCCAGACTTATTTCTTGGACTATTTCCCACATATTAATTAAACCAATCATTTGCTTCAATTTTTAAAATTCTGACCAATGACGTACAAAATATATCGGCAAAAAATGTAAAAATGCCCTAGGGATTGTTCAAGTGACGATTTACCCGTCATACATTATGACAATTTTATTGATTTTGTATTGTTTTTAATTGAAATTAAAAGTGTCAAATGAACCTTTTTGTGACAACTTTTTACGATGAAATAAAAAATATATCAAATATAACACCAAGAAATACAGTTACGTCAAAAACCTTAGTTTGAAATAAATTATTAATGAACTTGTGAAACGAAAGAAACTAAAATAAAGTTTTGACACTCAAAGGTTAGTAAAAAAATTAAATGTCAAACTAAACAACCGTTTCGGCACAAAAAATTAGTATTGATTTAAAAACACGAAAACCCACGACTAATTATTCTAATCGGTCTGCAGCAGTGTAAAATTTTGCTTACTCCGGCATTAGAAAACATTTAATAATAAAAATATTAGGGCACTCCAACGTAAATTTATTAGTTCATATTTTGTCTGTTTATTTGGGAAATAGTCTAACAAAATATATCTCGGGTCTCATTATTTTGCAGGTAAAATTATTTCTTAAGATTGTTGCTTATAAGTAACATTCCTCGACAAATTGAATGATAAAATGTTACCAAGCAACAATCTTTTTGAATAAATTTTTCCAGCAAAATAATGTTCTCTTGATATATTACTATTGAAAATTTAGCAACGTTACATTATTTAAACTTGGTTTTGTTGTGCCTTTGATTTTTATGAGGAAACCTCAACATCAAATATATCCAAGATCAAATAAGAAACTTCGCTACGTAACACGAAGAAAAATTAAACAACCATCCAAACGACCTAGCCATTAACCTTCTGAATAACGAAGAAAACATCAGACGCCTTAAAAGAACCAAACCACTGGACCTAAAATTCATATAACATAATATAAACATGAAATAAAATTTAATGTCAAACAAAATATATTAAGTTTAAGAGGAAACTCCGCTAGGCGTTGACCTATTGCACGTTACGTAATCACATTGTCAAATTTGCTGGTTGGCCTGGAAAGGCCAGTTGTAAATAAAAGTTGCAAATAAATAAAACAAATCCCACGGAAAATTTCCTCAGAAATTCCTTAGAAAATTCCCCAAAAAACTACTCGGGAAATTTTCCGAAATATACGTTCCCGGGAATTTACCTATCACTAATTGCAGTACGCTAAAAATTATGGAGACTGGACCGACAGATAGTGGCAAAACGTATTGTTCACCAATGAAGGCCGCTTTTGCCTCTTTCACACTGACTCACGACTTGCGCGTGGCGTCGTCAAGGGATGAGATTTGACCGAAATTGCGTCAACCCAATACGCTCATTCAACGGTGGATCTGTCATGGTCTGAGGAGGCCTCAGCTTTAATGGTCGCACCGAGTTCCCAGGAATTCTTTGAAGAACACGGCATACGTGTCCTTCCGGATCCTCCGATCAGTCCAGATCTGAACCCGATCGAGTATATCTGGAACATAATGGACCGACATTTGCGGCACTTGCAGCGGCCACCAACTATTCTCGTTGCACTTTCCAGAGAATTGACGCGAGTGTGGTACAATTCCTCAGACAGAAATCCACGCAGTTCTGAACATGCCAGTGAGACTGCGAGAAGTGCGACAGCAAAGAGGTGGAAACACATTATTATGAAAAACACGTCACTTATTAATTATAAATATTATATATATACATACCTTTCGGTGTAAGGGGGCCGGGCACACCGAGCCGCAGTGGGTATTACTTTTGTCTCGATTGTCACCCATCCAAGTATTAACCGCTGTGAAGCGTGCTTCACTATATCAATCACAACGCTGTCACGTTACCACACTGCCGTACTGCCGACTAATTATAAATATTAATTATTCATAATAAATAATATCATAAATATTTATTTTTTATTAGTTGTTTTTTTAATAGTGACCTCTCAATTTCATTGACAACTGTCCAAAAGGCGCAAAATCTTGCTCTTTTCGAAGAAAATGGCCATTTCACAAAATACAGACCACATTGTAAAGAAACTTTAATAAAAAATGGTTTCGATTTGCAAACGCAGTTTAAATAAAGAAAAATTCGAATAAAATGGCATCTGTATAATATGTTTGAAATTATTGTAAATAAATATACACTTGGTGACATCTATTATTATTATATACAATTAAACAAATGTTTATAAATGTGAATCTGACCGGCGCGAACGCAGACCAGTTGCCTGTTAGCGTTAGTCAAGTAAACAACTGAAACAATAAACGATTATTGATAAAGCGTGCATGAGTGTTTCTTTATTTTAAATACACAACAATTAATTAAATATTAATTAATGGAATTTTTGCTATCGTTACAAATATTGGATGACGTAGATAATAAGATCATCCGAAGTACATATATTCATGCTTTTCACAATAACATCATAAATTTAGAAAATTTTGCTTATTTAGATTCTTCAGTATCATATGTAATAACTAATCAAATTGCTAGAATAGATTTTGAAAATTATATGAATCGTATTTATGAAACCTTCTTTGCTTTAGTAGAACATTTAGACGAAATAGAAAATTCTGCGTATTTAGATTTACCACCAGCACCTCAACAAGTACGTAATATGGCTACACTGGTTGGGACGTTCATCCTCAACTTGAATTCACAGATTTCGTCAACCGTAATACTCTTATAGAAACGCTGAAGCAAATTCAGCATAAGAATTTTAGCGTACATACCACCCGAGAAGAGAATCTTTCATTATTAAGAAACATAAATCCCATTAAAATTGCTGCTGATACTAGATTTCCAGATAACACCTTCTGTGTAGATATTTCCAATAGTACAATTTCTCAATTGCTAGAGAATTTATATACCAGTTTAGATTTCAATGAAAGGTCTCTAGAAGCTTCAACGGCAGGTAGAAATCAACGTTTTAATAGTGTAGACGATGCAAAATTGTCTTTCTCAAAAACTAAAACAAGAATCCTTCAGATTCTTTCATTAGGAAAAAAGGCAAGCGTTTACGGTTGCTATAATAGATTAACTTTTAGCTTAACATGGACATAAATACGAATTATATAATTAAATTTTACAATCGTCGTCCAAAATTTGCAATCTACGCTTCCTCCATTTTCGGGAAAAACTACATTTAATTTTTTTTATAATTTAGTATATAATATGTATGATAGTGATAATATTTTAAATAATAATTTTTGCAACTATGATAATCATGATTTACTTTTAACTAATATAATGGAAATAGCACTAAAAGCAAATATTAAAATTGCTTATATACCAGATAAATAATTTAGATTTTAATGAATTTAATTATGTTATAGAAAATTATCTTCCTATGTTATATTGTTTTAGTTTAGTAAATAAAAAATAATCTTTATAAACATGAGAGTTCTTTCTGATTTGAGTCTTTAATCCGTACAACTGACGAATTACCAATCATAATCTCAAACAAGAGTGGTTTGAGTCATTAATCGGCGAGTTTGACGCCTCACTAACCATAATCTTGTTGTCAGCCATTTGGTTACAGGTTTAGGCTTTCCTGTATTAAATGACAAAGCTTTTGTTAAATACAATATTTAAATAAATTTTGGAAAGTAAAATTGGGCAAACCAAAGTAATTTGGAAAACTTACGTTTAAATAGAATATTCTCTACAAGGACCTAAAATAAATTTTAAGCCAATTTGGACCTAATTTGGATGTTTTTGTTATGCCTAAATTTATAAGTGTCATTATAAATGTTAAAATTTCATTAAAAAATGCACTTATTCGAACGAAAGTAGAAAAAATATTGTATATATAAATATCCACTAGTTTGTTTTCCGCAAAATCAAAAAATATGTATAATAAATGTCAAACTACGTGTGAATGGAGTGAGAAGAGATAAATTGGTGAAGGTTATCGATGAAAACGTTGTGCTTTGCCGTATTCGGCGCACGCCTTACTGCTATTCTGCAATCTGCAGATAGCATCTGGATGACGGCTGCCGAAGCTTTTGCATTGATCTAGGCCACGGTACAAACGCCTCCCCTACAAAGAGATCATGGTCTACTGAGACGCAGATAGTTTCGGCATGCCGAGAACTCGCCACGTGTCAGCGGACTATCACTGCTAGCCAAATTGGCCAGCAGGCTCCAGTCAAAGCGGTTCGACCCCAGCGCCAACGGGAACACGCCACTGCGCCAAATTGCCACTGTGCCAAATACCCGCTGTGTCGAATTGCCGCAATGCCAAATTGCTACTGTGCCAAAACGAATCCCCACCACTTACATACTTGTAATAACGTATGTCGAGAGACTACTGCAAATTTATTTCGACACAGAGGCAATTTGGCCCAGTGGCAATTTGACTCAGCGGCAATCCAACACAACAGCAATATTTAGACATACTGGCAATCGGGCATAGCGCCCAAAACCGAGTTTGTGGGGCTCTAGTACGGTTTTGTTAGCTTTGTTAGTGTAGTAAATACCAAAACCGAGTTTGTGGGGCTCTAGTACGGTTTTGTTAGCTTTGTTAATGTATGTTAAAATGCTCCTGTTATGTCCAATTGTCGCTATGCCCGATTGCCAGTATGTCTAAATATTGCTGTTGTGTTGGATTGCCGCTGAGTCAAATTGCCACTGGGCCAAATTGCCTGTGTCGAAATTTTGCAGTAGTCTCTCGACATACGTTATTACAAGTATGTAAGTGGTGGGGATGCGTTTTGGCACAGTGGCAATTTGGCGCAGTGAGATGCACCCGCGCCAACCAAGAGACCGACAGGTGGTTCACAGGTCTCGAAACCCTGGTCTGCTGCCGGGACGAGTAATCTTACAGTTGTCCTAACACCCAATAAAACAATTGGTAACATATCAAACTAATTATTATATTTATTGTGCTTTTAAAGAAGTTGACGGTGAAATCTTTCGACTAAACCGTTGGAATGAGGATGATAAGCCGCATACGAGTAATCGTCGCTGCACCAGTGAAACTCCGTATGTAACAAAATTTATGAAAATGAGCTATATATGTGTGTGACGCACGGTTGAGAATAACAGCAATGTGTCTATATCTAATCATTTTAGGTATAATAATTAATTATAAAAACCTCTAAGTAATATAACATTGACAGCGTTTTGTTAAAAATAGCTATGTGCTTTTTGCATCACATAACGGTTTTTTAAGGACCAAAACCTAAACATATTCACGTGACGAAATTATACATAGCTTATTTTGATAACTACTTGACCTAACCTTTTACTGTTGTGTCACTGTCACATAAGTTGCCTTTTTTGGCTGTTTAAAGTTGTGTAGAAGGTGTAAATTTGTAATTGTACGTAAGTATTAATATGGACAGTAAAATATTTAATTGCATATCTCAAAGTTAATTAATTATAGGATTGAAACTTGGAATCTTAGTTATGGAACCTAGCAGACGAAGAAAACTATTAAAACAAGATTTAGAAAGTATCGAAAATAATGACTAACATAGTAATGAGAAGTATGAAATATTGTTGCCAGTACGGGACACAATTGTGGAACTTGTAAATTTAGATGAACAAAACAATATTATTTCTATAGAAAACCTAACCCCACAGGATGTTACAATAGGGTCTTCCTGAAAAAATTTAATATAAGCTTTTTGTGTCTTAACGTAAAATTCATAACCTATAATACATCATCCCATAGAAAAAACTTCTTTTTTTCCATTGCAACAAGTCAATAAACAACATTAAATATCGTAAATTTTTCAAACTTTGTCACGTGACCGACGAAACGCTGTTATTGGCCGAGCGCCGCTGTGACGTCTTTATGCATGTTGGCGACCGGCACTCAGTGCATGAGAGATACAAGTCGTCGATTAAATCGACTCTGAAACCAATCTGACCCAAAATGAGTTCCGACGGATTCGTAAAGGGGCAGTCAGATAATCTGCCAAAGGTTCACGTGCTAATGGTTGCCGACTTTTTCTCAAAAAGTGAGTTTTTCAACGCAGCTGAAACGAGTGGCGTCAAAGCGCACAGGTACGTGTTTGTTATGATTCTTATCTTGGAAGAAACGTCTGTTTTGTGTGCTTATAAAGTAAAATACTTTTTTAAGTGATTTATTAGATTTTGATACATATTGGAAAATACTCAAATAACCTATAAATGTTTTGTTTACATAAAATTTCACTCTACCTTGTTAAGGACGTTATTCATATTGCGATGATTATTTGTTGAAATTAAAGGTTACCAGTTTAACTATATAAATTTATATTTTTGTAATTTTACAACAAATCTAACTTTACATTTTAAATGGATACACATGTTTGTAAAACATTTGGGCCTGTCCAAAAGTTCAAAACGAACTTTCAAATAGTTCATACATTTCTTGGTTACTTTTGATAATGTCGTAGATAAACATGTTTTTTGTTTAACTAGAATCAAAGTGTTCAACATTTAAACTTGATTTAAATTACCATCAATTTAATTTTTATGTTTACAATAAACAGAGAAGATCTACGAGTATTTATAATGAGGCTATTTTTGGAAAAAAACATATTTTACACAATTTAAGAGTAGTTTAAACAAATAATAGCTGTATGAAAAGTGTTTTTGTGAACTGGGCCCCTCAAATATATTTTGAACTTATGTAGTTACCAACAATGACAGCCAATATTATATGTCGATCGATTTTCGTCGATAAATGATTGAAAATAACAGTAATTTTTGTACTTCCATTGAAATGGTCTTCATAACAATATAAATGAGACGTCAAAGAGACACTCGCGGCATCACGTCGGATTTGCTGGAGCCACTTTTTCCGAATATCTCCAGTTTGCACGTTTATAAACAACTTGGTCGGCTCGCGATGACTGCTGCTGTCGCACCCAGGCACTACGAAATACTTATTTGCCGCTTTTTTCGGCTAAACCGTCATTCCTGTCGGTAGCTCCATTGCAAACAATGCTGCGGCTGAGCGCCAACGTGCGTAGTGACGTCACATCAACATGGCGGTCTTTCGGGACCTTTTCAAACGCCGTTCATTTTATAATCGCGTTTGCTTGTCACATCGACTTCTCTCGACAGAAAAATTATTGTATATATATTTTTTTATGATTATAGAATTTATTTTTGAGGTTTTTGAAAAACCTATTTGTGAGACTAAAAATATACGTGAAGATGTACCGGCTAATGAATTCAAAAGTTTAAATAACAGTTTTAATTATTCATATTCAGAACTGAATGAACATTTGATTGTACAGAACAATATTGGTGAAGGAATCCTTATTGCGGAAGACAAACAGATAGAAAACTGTGATAAAATTAAATAATAATAATAATAATAATAACTTTATTGGCGAATATTCAGCAATAGCTGTTCTTCCATATTAACCTTACATCAAAAATATTGTGACAAAAGAGAAAACATTCAAAGGTATGACATTTTAAGAGATAACAAAGTATTAAAAATAAATCAATACAAAGTAGGTATAGTACTATAATATTTAACAAATATTGCAAGACTGAGATTATCAATACTAACTAAAAATTAAGGATTTAATTACAGTAACAATAAGTTTTTATGAAATAATGAGTCTTTTAAGTTTTTAGCGAAGGTAACAGGCTTGAGACGAGTAAGTGAGGTGGGTATCTTATTTAAAATGGTTGGAGCATTGTAGGAAAAACTGCGTTTGAACAGTGCAGAATTAAACTTGGCGGTATTATATTTACACTTATTTCTTAAGTTGCAATTATGGAATTGAGAGCGTGTGGACAACTTGTTATAAAGATACTTAGGAGATTTGTATTGGGTTACACGATGTGCTAAGCAAGCAACATGCAACCACATCGTCTGTCTCATATCCAACCAACCTAAATCATTTAAGTAAGGAGAGATATGTTCACGTCTGTTTAAACCATAAATGAATCTGATACAGCAATTTTGTACCTTTTGAATTCTATTGGCATCGTGTAAAGTGATATGCGGTCCGTAAACCGTATCACAGTAGTTAAAAATAGATAATACAAGACTGCTGGAAAGAATCATACGGTTGTGTCTGGACAAAACAAATCTGTTCATGAAAAGGTTTTTTAGGGCAAGATACGCTTTACTTATTAGAAGAGTTACATGTTCAGTGAACCTAAGTTTATGATCCATAATAAGTCCTAAGTTTTTAGAGGAATTCGATATGTTAATGTTGATATTGTTTATTTTGATAGTGATGGCATTGTTCGACAACAATTCATTTCTAATATTCTCATTACCGAAAAGCATAACAGTAGATTTTGATTCATTCAGATGTAAACAATGATTAGTGTTCCAATTAGTTATTGCCATTAAGTCTGCATTCATGTTGTCCACGGCAGTAGTATTATCTTTAGGATCAAAAGATAAGTAAATTTGTGTATCATCGGCGTACATATGAATGTTACAGAATCTAATTTGCTTTTCTAAATCAAAAACATAAATTGAAAAAAGGAGAGGTCCTAAAATGGAACCCTGAGGCACCCCCTTAGTTATAGTTGCCAAATCAGAATTTACGTTATCTATACTAACAACTTGTGAGCGATTATTTAGATAATTTCTTATTAATTCAGTGCTGTCTTTATTAAATCCTATGTAGTGCAATTTGGCAAGAAGATGGTCGTGATTTAATGTGTCAAATGCCTTACTAAAATCAAGAAGGGCCAGAAGAACCATGCGTTTTTTGTCCAGATCAGTAACGATATCATCTGTGATGTGTTGCAATGCAGTTGTAGTACTGTAACCTCGTCGGAAACCCGACTGAATTTGCGGTAGTATGTCATGTTTATTGAGATACTGAACAATTTGAGCATGAACGATTTTTTCTAGAATCTTTGAAACTGTGGGAAGTAAACTGATTGGTCTTAAATCATTGAATGACGAGGGTGTTTTAATTTTCGGAATCGGCTTCACCAGAGCTTGTTTCCAACTGTCAGGTACTGTGTTTTGCAAAAGGCATTCATTTATAATATGAGTAAGTTGAGATACAATATCTGAGAAAACCATTTTTAACATGCCAAGATTAATTCCATCACATCCCGTAGAATTTGATTTTAAAGCATAAAAGATGTTAGCTACCACCATTTCAGTGACTAGAGAGAAAGAAAATGAAATTTGGTTACTAAGCAAAGTTGTTGATTGATAATATTGTAACAAATTTTCGTCGGGTTCAGACGAGGGAACAGAATTAATAAAGTGTGCATTCAGTGCATTAACATCACATATACTACTAGGCAATTGAGTTTTAAATACTGTGCATGAACTAAATTCACTAAATGTCTTCCATAGATTATTACCGCAAGACCTACTTAATTTAAATTCAAAATACGCTTTTTTCTCTTTCTTTATTGCATCAGTAGTTAAATTTCTTAAATTTTTGTAATAGTTCCAATGTTCTAGTAGCCTGGTGCGTTTAAAACGAGATAATGCATTATTTCTGTAGTTTATCATTATTTTTATGACATCAGTCATCCAGGGTGATGGCATGTGACGAGTGCGGTGTGTTTTAATTGGTGCATATTCGTCAAATAGGCTCAGAATGACCCCATTAAAAATTAGTAATTTAGTATTAATATCATGGCACTTATAGAAGTATTGCCAATCAAAATTATTTAAACTGTAAAGCAGACTATCCACATTAACATTTTTTAAATCACGACATTGCCTTACTTGTGATTTTTGATTATTCTGAGAACTCAAAGTTAGCTTACACGAGACAGATCTGTGGTCAGTTATCTGATGCATATCCGTTAGACAAATATCAGAACAGATTTCAGTAGAGGAAGTAATAAAAACATCTATAAGAGTTTCACAGTGTGACGTTATACGGGTCGGTTCTGAGATCAATTGATACATGTCAAATTCATTAAGTAGAGCGGTGAAAAGTTTAACAGAATTACTATTTAGAGAAAATAAATTTATGTTTATATCACCTACACAAATAATATAATTACCTTCAGAAAAAATAGTGGAAATTGAAGTTTCCAATGAATTAATGAATTCAACACATGAACCATTAGGAGGACGATATACTACACCTATAATAAGTTTAGTTTTACCAAGACAAACTTTAATCCAGCATTGTTCTAAGTGTACGCTATTAATATTAATATCATTCAAAACAGAGATTTTGTTAAATAGTTGCGACTTGCAATAAAATCCCACTCCACCCCCACGGCTCGTTTGTCTGTTGTTGCTAATCAATACATAATCGGGCACATACAAATTATTGCTATTATTATTCAACCATGTTTCACTAATACCAAATAAATCGAAATTGCTACTGCAAATGAAATCCTTAAATTCATTAAAGTGCGAGGCTAGAGATCTTATATTTACATGGCCTATATTAAGCATATTCAATTAAAAGTCGGTAACACAGTATAATGTAAACATATTAAATTCTAATAGTTATTCAGTTGCGAATATTGAAGGTCATTGAACTAATGGCTAGACTCAAGCAGCGGTGTACTACAATGTGCAGGTATAAAACAAACAATAAATCAATTAGTGAATAAGAAATATAATAAGAATGGAACAAATGTTACCAAAAAGAATAGAATTGATTTATTACTATTTGTTTTACTGAAATATGAACAAAACGCCAGTTAGCAACTATTATATGTTTATACCTAAAATATATGAATTAATTATTTTACCTTATATTGTAATAAATTTATATTTGATTTATAAGTAAATACTCAAAAAAAAAACAATTTAACAAAACTAGATTAAATCATATGCTAGTGTGTGCTACAAAATATGATAATAATAAAGTGTATCAGTAGATATTCCTAAGATAGGTAGCAAGAAATAAATTAATAACTTGACAGGTTTACACTTTTAGTAAAAATTTACTAAGAAAGTTTATATAAGTCAGATAAAGTCGATATTTTGTGAATTGTGTTCTCAATTTTAACACTCACTACCCCATCACGTGACCAAGTATTTTTTACACCGAACTTTGTCTTTGCTTCATTAACTAAATTTAGTCTATTCTGTGTAAGATCTTCTCGAATTATTATCCCCGAACTTTTTAATTTACGTTTCTTTGCAAATACTAACGCACGGTCATTGTATCTGCAAAACTTAACAATAAGAGATCTGCACTTATCTTTCGCTGGCTTCCCAATCCGATGCGAACGGTCGATGACTGATGGTTCCAGATGTAGGTCGAGTTTCTCCTTAAACAGCTGCAGGATGGTGTTGTCCGTGGATTCGTCCTTCTTCTCCGGGACTCCGAAAATACGAAGACAGTTACGTCTGCTGTACTGCTGCAAGGAGTCAATTTCCTGAGCCATAGACTCAATCAGCTTATCCTTCTGCTGAAGTTTAGTCTGCAGAATCTTTATTTCATTGCTCAAGCTGGCAATTTCGGTTTTGAACACTGCTTCCAATTGTGATGAAACTCTGGACGCGATCTTCAACACAAAATCATCACCAAACTCATCACTAATTATTTGTTTGACGACCGCAGTGGTCTCCGCCTTATTGTTTTCCGCTTGTGCACGGGTATTTGTCATGGTGCTATAGTCACTTTGTACTTTTATTTTAGAGAACTGATAGATCACAAGTGTAGGTACACACACACTATAAGACGTGTCTAGTCAGCTCGGAGGCTCATACCAGGAGGTGAGGCTCATACCAGGATGTACCAATGAAAATGACTGATAAGCAACCAAAGGACAGTCAAGATTTTAGTGATTCTAGTAGTACAGAATATGAAATTTCTGATGAAGATTCGGACACCGATAAAGAAACTGATAAAGACGCACGAATATTCAATGCCGGTGGAGAATAAGTTTAATGAAAACGAAAGCAGTGGCATAAGTACAAAAAGAGTGAAGTACTCTAGATAAAAAATAAGAACAACAGAATAAAAGGAAAATGTTACATGGGATTGAAGAATGAAGAAGAAAAAAAAAGTATTAGTCACAAGAATCAAAAGACATGTAAGGCCAATTATGTGCAAAAACATAAAAAGGCTCATAAAATCACTAACAGAAGTTTAATGCGTCATAATTATGACGAAGAAACTAGAAGATTAATCTTTGAAATTCAGTCTTAGGATGCAAAGAAGTCGTACATAAAGGTCTTGTTGACGTAAGAAATTGCATATGAGCTTTAGCTACGACAAACGACGTTTGCAGAGTACACAGTGCTGTTTCTATGTATTTTATTCAGAATCGTGGTTTTTATGTCATGTTACCTTTTAAAATCAATTAGAGCGGTCAGATAACATGGGATGTAATTGCAGAATACGCAGATTATGAAGATTTCGTATCTTTAGGTAAGAAATGTATTCGTTTTTGCTTATTATTAATTTATTATATTTTTACAGTCCAATATGTAACCACTCAGTGAATTTATAAATACTACAGATACGAAACAAACATTCCTCATAGCCAAAGGGTCAAACATTTCACCCATAGACTATTATTAATTATAACTTTGTATTTTTTCTTACAACACCTTGGTCAACATATTTTTGGAAAAAAAATTCAATTCTTATATTATATGTAGAGTAATTTTATTCGACTGGAATTTTTTTTAAGTGATTAAACTACTACTCGGCAATCAGTCAGGATTAAATAGGAATGAAGTAAATGATTTCACTCACATCTTATTTCTATTTTTATTCGCATTACGTTTCGGTCGCACAGCGGTCATCATCAGATGCTCAAAAATCGTGTAATATAATAAACACATCAAGAAAATTGCACAAATTCTTTTACAATATATAAAAGTAACGACATTTTCGACATTTTAACTATGAACAGCCACGCGGGTTGGTTTGACAGTTTATTTTCCCTAGTTATAGTAGTAAATAATAATAATAAAAAACACGGATTACTGTAACTTCTGAGTTTTACTTTTTGATCTCAACGTTCCACGCAAATTATTAGCAGACCTGCCAACCTATATACGACCCCAATAATATCTGTGTCAACATAATTTCAGATTTGTGCAGCTGAATTTGTATTTTGTTCAATCCTGCAATTGAAATATGTTATTTATTACTTGGATACAATACTTGAAACTGTTTCTTTTGTTCACTCCAGTTATTCCTACGACAACGGGTGGGTGAAAATGGTGAGTGAAATTACTTTCGCCCACGCGCCCTTTCATTACGATATTTGAAATAATCTACAATATATTTCATAATATTTATATATTTACATTAAAATTTACATTTATTGAAAACAGGGTGACTTTAGACCGAGCATTAGACTAATTGAAAACCGATTGAAAACTGAAAAAAGGAAACAAACCTCATCTAAAACTTCATTTAGAAATTTATTCACATGTTTTATTGAATAAAACTTCTCAATCATTCCATTTAAATAACTCCCTCTTCTTTAAATAGCTCTCTTTCAGTTTTTTAGGCAACAGATTAAACGTAGCAGCATAAAAGCCTTTTTCAATTATGTCTTCTTACACAATGACATCGTTTTCTTGTGCCATATTTTCACAGTTATTATTTATAAATAATTTTCAAGACAATAACAACAGAATATATTTTTATTTTTGTTGACAATTGCGACTGTTTTTATTTACATGAAACATAACAACGCAATCCGCCGCCTTTGTTCTTTCAAATTTCATGCATAGGTAATCCTTAAGCAAATTTAAATAACATTCTACTCGTAGGATTCAACAAACCGCTATACAGCACTTGGGAAGAAACGAATTCGGTCACTTTGTGTGCTTTTGCACACTCGGCTGCGCCTCCTGCACAAAACTGCCAGATACGTGAACGAAATTCTTAATTTCTTCACTTGTACTGTAATATATTATTACTGTAAAACAGAGAAATTTATATTAATATTAAATAATATGGCCGTGTGATCGAATATTTTACCAATTCATGTTAATATTGACAACATTAGAACTAATTTTACTGTTTGAAGTTATTAAGATATCAATAAATGTTTATGAAAAATGTGTTACCTTTGTTACACAAGTGAAGTTAAATCTTATCCATTGTTGTTTTTAATTATTGTTAGAAACACTCATGGCATAAAAATCTTTCAAAAAATACTTTTAAAAGCAATTTTTAATTATATTCATACACCGCTATCTCTCACTAATCTATCATTTCGTAATAAAGTATCGTATATGAACAACATTTCTAATTACCGAATGCATTCAACCTAATTCCAATTACACAAAATATTAAATCAAATTCGTTTAGATGTTGATTTGCCATTGTGTATTAGGTAATGAAATCTTGCAGAATAATAAAATTGTAATTGATTTAAATTTAAGATACACACAAAAGAGAACTGGTTTACTTAATACTAAAAACTTACTGAATTTGAAGATTATTGAATTCACGTATTGTTAAAATTCGATGTATTTTATCTTTTAATTATAACGCTGGTGTTTATTTAAATGTTTTTATTAACACAAATACAAAAGATCGGTATGTTTAAATTTAAAACAAATCAAATACACGATAAATACACATCGACTTACGTCTTGACATATTATTCAGTCTTTTACAATACACAGACACACTTGCACACTTCCCTCATGGAGTTCTCACTACATCACTACAATACGCACACGCAGGCGTTACCCTGATAGTTGATAAGTTACATTGTAGATGGCAGCAGTGTGTACATTTAAAATAATAATAGTTCGAAATAAAAAGAGTAATTGTGCACAAACAATATCATTGTATTTAATATGTATAACTCAATCACGTGATCATATATTTTTAGAATTATATTGTATTTTGCAACATTATTTGTGACGTCACGAAATCACGTGGGTGTCAAGAAAATTTGAAAAGACTATACAAAAATAAAAATAATTTTGTTCAGATTTTGATTTCCAAAATAGCCACTTTCTTTTGCACACGTTGAATTTAGCAGTTCACGATCTTATGAAAATTATAAATGTTGCAATGTTGCAATATGATCTTAATCTGATAATAATGAAGAAGAATATAGCTCTGATACAGACTTCGAATACCTATTCAGCGACAACTTACGTCACTTTTAGACATCGTTTCAAAGACGAGTTATTTTATTTATAGTATGTGTGAAAAACATTTTTATTGGACAAATGCCAACGTTAGAAGAGTCAAAAATTAAATTATAATACTATTCTGGACGAGATTCCAGTACCAGACAATATAACAACAGAAGATAAAGAGACAGAGACTAAAGATATTCTTATCAGTTTATCATCAGCAACATCTCGTGAGAGATGTAACAATGAAGTTTTAAGGCGTACGCGTACGCGTTTGTGGTTGATAAAGTCCTTGAAAAAAATCAACGTTTATATAGGTACACCAAATGTTGATCTTTTTTACTTATAGGCAAAAATAACAATAACCAATTTATGAAATTCAGAAACTAACACTTTTTTCGGTGCATACATTTTTTTCGGTAACTTTTCTAATATATCGTAAAAAAAATATCTGGTACTACCTCAAGCCTAAATGTATGAATAATTTTGCACTAGTACCGGATTTAAGTGCAAAATCTTTAATGGGAGTTTCAAGAAAGTCGCAATTAACCAGAAAAGAACAAGAAATGTACCGAGTCATTATGAAAAAAGAACATCTGCATAGAGTGATTGAAGACTGAACGAATTTCTTAACAAATGGATATGAGTTTCCGAACTGAAAAGGATCTCTTAATAAAATGAATGAACCTGGTTGTATTCGGTGGGACAATGCCAGTGAATACAAAATTGAGAAAGGTAAACAGAATTTAAAATGTTTTTGAAAAATTATAACCAAACATTTTATATTCTCTCCAAATATAGCTCGAGCTTCAGCAAATTGAACTCGTGCTGCGCACTCGATCAATTTTCATTTCATCGACTAACTCATGCTATTACCGATGATAATCATAGCACTAGTTATTTTATCCCCGAAAATGTTGTGAGGTTATAGATTGAAAGAAATTTTCAGAACTCATAATAATTATTAATATTGTTTGTATTCGGTGGGGAAATGCCAGTGAATACAAAATTGAGAAATATTGTTTATTGTTTTATAGGTAGAAATCTCACATCTGATAATGCAATAGTGGTTATTCAGAAGAGCCAAAGCTTGTGGGGCAGATGCAGAAAACACAAGTTACACCGACAGCATCCCGACTCTGCAATTTGCCTCCAAAGTTCTTCATTTCCGTGGACAAATTGTACATGCGTATACAAAGCGTCAATACATCAAAAGTATGACAACAATAAAAATTAACACTTTTTTCAGTGCATACATTTTTTTCGGTTACTGTTATAATATATCGTACAAAAAATTATCTGGTGCTACCTCACGCGTAAATGTATGAATAATTTTGCACTAGTACCGGATTTAAGTGCCAAATCTTTAATGGGAGTTTTAAGAAAGACACAGTTAACCAGAAAAGAACAAGAAATGTACCGAGTTTTAAAGAAAAAAAACATCTGCATAGAGTGATGAAGACTGGACGAATTTATTTACAAATGGATATGTTTTCCGAACTGAAAAGGATCTCTTAATAAAATGAATGAACCTGGTTGTATTTGGTGGGGAAATGCCAGTGAATACAAAATTTAAAAAGGTAACCAGAATTTAAAATGTTTTTGAAAAATTAGAACCAAACATTTTATATTCTCTCCAAATATAACTCGGGCTTCAGAAAATTGAACTCGTGCTGCGCACTAGGTCAATTTTCAGTTCATCGACTAACTCATGCTATTACCGATGATAATCATAGCATTAGTTATATTATCTCCGAAAATGTTGTGAGGTTATAGATTGAAAGAAATTTTCAGAACTCATAATAATTATTAATATTGTTTGTATTCGGTGGGGAAATGCCAGTGAATACAAAATTGAGAAAGGTAAACAGAATTTAAAATGTTTTTGAAAAATTATAACAAAACATTTTATATTCTTTCCAAATATAACTCGGGCTTCAGAAAATTATTGAAGTCGCGCTGCGCACTGGGTCAATTTTCATCGACTAGCTCATGCTATTACCGATGATAATCAGCACTAGTTATATTATCCCCGAAAATGTTGTGAGGTTATAGATTGATAGAAATTTTTAGAACTCATAATAATTATTAATATTGTTTATTGTTTTATAGGTAGAAATCTCACAACTGATAATGCAATAGTGGTTATCCAGAAGAACCAAAACTTTTGCTCAAGTCTGTGGGGCAGACGCAGAGAACACAAGCTATACGGACAGCATCCCTACTATGCAATTTGCCTCCAAAGTTCTTCATTTCCGTGGACAAATTGTACATGCGTATACAAAGCGTCAATACATCAAAAGTATGACAACAATAAAAATGTGATATATTAAATAATGTAAAATCAAATATTTGCTATAAAATGCTTGTGTTACACAATTAATTATTTATAATTGGTTTATTAGTATAATTGGTTTATTTATTAATTAATTATTACAGGGTGTTATGTGATTGTTAGTTTACTTGGTAAGTTGAGATAAGTGTAAGATTATTATTGTACCGATCGTTGAAGAATAAATACGTGTAAAATATAAAGTTGATTATTCATTTAAAGTTATTGTAACACTTGTAGTGAAACTCTATCTATATATTGTCATTGTTTAAACAATTTCAATTTTTTATTTGAGTTTTAAGAAATTTTTTTCTTAAAAATTACAATAAACATCAATCATGATGGTAAGTTATTTTAATAGTTGAGTATTATATCAAAGAATATGAATGTTAATATTGTTATTTCGCATTTTTTGTAGTACCATTGCCTTTCTTGTATTTGTGAAAATGTAAATTCTATTTTACATTACATACCAAAAAATGATGAACAGCAAAGAATATGGTTGACAGCTATAAATCGTCATGATCTAATAACGAAACCAATATCTTCTTTTAAATATTACCGTTTCTGAAAAACATTTTTAATTGGACAAATACCAACGCGATGAAAGCCAAAAATTAAATTATAATGCTATTTCAGACGAGATTCCAGCTCCAGATAATATATCTACAGAAGATAATGAGACAGAGACTGAAGATATCATCAGCAACATCTCGTGATAGATGTAATCATGAAGTTTCAAGGCGTACAGTCCGTACTTACTCTAAAAAATGCGTTTGTTTGTGGTTGATAAAGTCCTTGAAAAAAATTCAACGTGTATATACCCCAAACGTTGATAGCATAATATATAATATCATAGGCAAGAATAATAATAACAAATTTATGAAATTCAGAAATTAACACTTTTTTCAGTGCATACATTTTTTTCGGTTACTGTTATAATATATCGTACAAAAAATTATCTGGTGCTACCTCACGCGTAAATGTATGAATAATTTTGCACTAGTACCGGATTTAAGTGCCAAATCTTTAATGGGAGTTTTAAGAAAGACACAGTTAACCAGAAAAGAACAAGAAATGTACCGAGTTTTAAAGAAAAAAAACATCTGCATAGAGTGATGAAGACTGGACGAATTTATTAACAAATGGATATGTTTTCCGAACTGAAAAGGATCTCTTAATAAAATGAATGTACCTGGTTGTATTTGGTGGGGAAATGCCAGTGAATACAAAATTTAAAAAAGTAACCAGAATTTAAAATGTTTTTGAAAAATTATAACCAAACATTTTATATTCTCTCCAAATATAACTCGGGCTCATCGACTAACTCATGCTATTACCGATGATAATCATAGCATTAGTTATAGTATCAGCGAAAATGTTGTGAGGGTATAGATTGAAAGAAATTTTCAGAACTCATAATAATTATTAATATTGTTTGTATTCGGTGGGGAAATGCTAGTGAATACAAAATTGAGAAAGGTAAACAGAATTTAAAATGTTTTTGAAAAATTATAACAAAACATTTTATATTCTCTCCAAATATAACTCGGGCTTCAGAAAATTGAAGTCGCGCTGCGCACTGGGTCAATTTTCATCGACTAGCTCATGCTATTACCGATGATAATCAGCACTAGTTATATTATCCCCGAAAATGTTGTGAGGTTATAGATTGATAGAAATTTTTAGAACTCAATAATTATTAATATTGTTTATTGTTTTATAGGTAGAAATCTCACAACTGATAATGCAATAGTGGTTATCCAGAAGAACCAGAACTTTTGCTCAAGTCTGTGGGGCAGACGCAGAGAACACAAGCTATACGGACAGCATCCCTACTATGCAATTCGCCTCCAAAGTTCTTTATTTCCGTGGACACATTGTATACAAAATTACAAAGCGTCAATACATCTTAGAGAAAAATACAAAACTATTTACAAAATTCATTAGTTTGATAAAGGTTCTTATTATAAAGATAAAGTTTTAGTTTATATTTAAAAATCTTAAAACTATTTAAATATTTAATGTCTTCGGGTAGTTTATTACATAGTGATAAACCAATCATGTTAAGGGAATCTCTAACTATTTTAATTCTTGAATTTAGAATACAAAATTTATTTTTATTTCTCGTTAATGAAGAATTGTAGGTATATGGAAATTCCAGATGGTCTTTCCTTACCCAGCAAACGAGGGGAGGAAGGAAAGTTCGTATGCAGGTTAAAAAAGGCCATCTATGGTCTTAAGCAATCCGGTAGATGTTGGTATGAAAAGTTGGTTCATCGCCTGCAGGAATTTAAATTTAATTGTTCAACGTTTGATTCATGTGTATACTACAAGACATAAAAAACAAATTATTATTATAGCAATTTACGATGATGACTTAATTTTGTTTTTCAGTTGCAATCAACTACGAGATCACTCTAAGATGCAATTGACAGCTGAATTTAAGATGAAAGATCTAGGCAGTTTACACTACTGTCTTGGCATCAAAATACTTCGTGATGAAGATAATGGAGCGATCACATTAAATCAACGCAAGTATTTAGAAGAAACGTTACGAAAATTTAACATGCATGATTCAAAACCAATTTCAACTCCTTTTGATTGCAACCAGACTTTATCCAAATTCACAGGTTCAGTAACAGAAGAAACAGAAAATTTTAAAATGACGTATCGGTCGGCAATTGGAAGTCTGTTATACTTATCCAAAGCAACACGACCCGACATTGCACAATGTGTTAGCTACCTATGTCAATTCTGCTCAGAACCACGTAAGGCTCACTGGACTGCATTAAAAAGGCTAATACGTTACTTGAGAGTTACCAGCACATAGGTTTAACTTATAAGAAAAATGAAGATTGTAAAATAGTTGGATATTGCGATGCTAACTATGCTGGAAATCCTGATGATAGAAAATCTACAACTGGATTTGTTTCCCTATTTGGAAATACACCTTTAACTTGGCAATCAAGAAAGCAACCTACAGTGGCCACATCTACTGTAGAAGCTGAATATATGACTTTATCTTCTGCACGTAAAGAAGCAATATGGTTGCGCAGATTATGCTTAGAATTTAAATTATTATCACAGCATGAGAAAATAACGCTATATTGTGATAATAAAGGAGCAATAAATTGACCTGTCTAAAAATGAAGTTTTCCTCGCTAGCACTAAACAAATTAAAATACAACATCATTTCGTTCGTGAAACAGTTAGAGATGGTAAAATAGAAGTGAAGAAGGTCAAAACCGAAGAAAATGTAGCAAATATATTTACAAAACCGCTGCCTTACTCAAAATTTAAATCCTATTAAGGATAATATCAAAGTGGAATTCAATCTGGTCAACTGCCGCTAATGTCTCTGAGACTTATCTGAATTGAGCTGAAATGAATAATTTCCTCCTTAATAACAGATATGTAGAATGTTGCATTTTAATTATTTTTTAAAATATTTTAAACAAGTAAAAGTATATTCTTTTACAGATCTTAAGGACGTTCTGGCGTCAGACTTAATAGTAGAAATTTTTTAAAGAATTGATAAGTTCAATTGCATAGTTATCTTCCCTCAAAAATTTTAAAGCCTTCATCGATCATTTCAGAAAGTAATTATTAACGATTTAAAATCACATTTTTAATTGGTGACAAACGTCGAAAGCTTTATTTTACAGAATTAGATACTTTTACGTATGGTTTTGAATATGACAATAACAGCACATATTGTGATCCAGAAAACGAAACAAATGTTATTGAAAAAGTACTGAACATTGCACCCAAAAAATGTGCCTGCCAATGCCTGTGCCAATGGATCATGGGAAAAATTATAATTGGACTAAATCAACCCAAATTCCAAACTTGTATAATAAAGCCCGGTTTATTGAATATATAGGAACAAATTCTAGCGTGGATATTAATAATCCACTTTCAATTTTGCTTCAATTTCTTCCTGATACTTTTGTTATGAAAATAATAGATGACAGTAATAAAATAAAGACTTGACATAGATTGCCTTATCCGAATTGAAAGAATTTTTTGGGATACTTGTATTTATAAGCATGCATCTAGCAAAGAGTAGGTCATTTCCAAATATGAAAATTATGGCAAAGGTGAAAGCTGTTTGCACGTTACTTCTGCATAAGTTTCGCTAACAAGCACGGTAGATGGCCCAGAATTAAGATCTTGTCGATCTCCTCTGAAAAAGGTAATTGAGGAAAATATCACCAATATCAACTTTTCTCTCCGAGGTTTTTGTTACATGACTGGCGATTTGTCGAATTTGCGAAAGAATTTGAGTTCGACTTTCATCCTGACTTCTTAGAGATATGTGATGACAAAGCCATAAGCCCTTATCTTATAGACTTACCTACCATTTATGCAAAAGAGGCACTTGGGTGGGATCCTTACTAGAAATTTTGAGAAAAGAGAAAGTTGTGGCAATGTTACATTTTAATTTATTATTTTATCAAGTTTACCATTGTATTTTATATTTGTTTTTATTATATATTGTTTAATTGTTTTAAAATATAGGAGAAGGAAATAAATGTTGAAAAAACGTCTAGATCTTCACTTTTTAATATGAAATGACTACCTGTTTCGACAATTTATATTGTCATCTTCAGGTCCGGTGTCGAAGACTTCGATTTTATTATATATACAAGTAAAAGTATTATATTTTATTAAATACTTTTACATTGGTGACTTTTCTTCAAGAAATTTTCCATCTTCTTCGAGCTGTCATTCAACATCTTCGTTTCTTCATTGTTCTCCACTGCAACGTCAACTTCAACCCTCTACTATACTCCAAGCAAACCTCTCAACCTCTGCATCCGTCTCCGGAGGGGGAACCTCATGTACCAATATGGCAGAGTTGCCATGTTAGTTTTTTTATTATTATTTGTACTGACATGGCAACCCTGCCATGTTAGTTTTATTTGTTGTGATGCTTATTTATTTTTACTATTTATATTTACCTTAGTAACATTTTTTGTAGGAATAAAGCAGTCACGCATGTCCTCTGATTTTATTTATATATACCAATCCCGGTATAAGTATATCCTCATGAAATATGTAGAAAGATTATGCGCAGAGAGGTACCTGAATCATGGAAAGTAATCATGGTTCATGCTAAGGAGAAAGAATTGAAAATTGAACGAAGGCTATTTGCCATGATGGTTTTCGAAATGCGGATATACGAGTACTCCTGTATAACAGAGTCTAATATCTCTAAGACAATCTTCCAGTATTTTCCTCAGCAAACTATGACCCTGTGTGAAAATGAGCTCACAAAAAGGCTATATGCTATGGATGAAGATGATATTGATCAACATTATCTTCCTTTATTTATGAGTGTAGATTTTAAATCATGGAATAAACATTGACATTATCTTACCACTATAACTGCTTTAAGCATTTAGATGATCTATTGTCTATTCGGAACTCCTCACCTTTATACCTATTCTCACATCTTTTTTCAGGAATGTATAGTTGCAATATCGTCACACATTAATCCGCCTGAGTTCTTCAAGTGTTCTACCAAAAGAACCTGGAAAGAAGATTATGTTGAAGAGGATCTGATCAGGAAAAACCATATGGGTGGGTTTGAAGGTATTAGACAGAAAGGATGGACTTAATCACAATTATTCTGTTATTTATAGTGGAACTTAAAACAGGAGTAAAGAGTTATAACATAGAACAAGGTGATAACCAGTTTTTAAAGCTAATGATACCTATCCCATCACCTCATAGGACAACAACAAAGGAGACCTATATATTATCTCATCAGGAAGAGATTTCCAAAATATTAGTGAGCTACTCTCGGATCTTGGCTGAAATAGCAACACAGTTCAACTTGGTGATTAAAACAGAAGAAAGTTGGTTTTCGTCATGTGTAATAAACTACGGAAAAGATATTCTATATCAGGGAGCTTATCTATCTTAGGGTATGAAACGTATATCAAGGGTAATGCCAGACGTGAATGATCTATATCCGACCTTAATCAAGAACCTCACATCTCTGCAGACAACTGGACTGTCAACTGCTCATAAGAGTTACGACACTTGGGGTTCATATTTTATATGTACAATGGAATCTATTCTAACATTATCAAGAGAAATACGAGTTTTTCTCTTAATAGGGTTGAAGCATAAAAAGATCTACAGGGTGTGGATAGAATTTGATCTTGGTATCCAATTCATATTACAGGGAGATACAAATTGTACAGAGGCCATCCTGACCTTTTGACTGCTTACCTCACTATTCTAACACAGCATCAACACACCTGTTACCACTGTAAAAATATCCTGGTATGGTAAATTAGTGAAGGATATAGGAAAACGTGATCCTGAATTGTTGATCAATGACCCACTCTCACTTAATATTGAAACACAACCCCAGATGAGTCAACTTTTTAAGGTTGAAATCATAAATAAGGTTAAGAAGATAGTTAAAAACAAGAACCTAAAAGAGGTTTTCCGGTTGAAGAGGACAAGTTAATTTATGATTACTTGTTGCGCACAGAACCCTTCTACCCTCGTGTGTTGCATGAACTCATTTTACAAACAGTTACCGGAACTAGGTTATACATAATTTCAAAGTTTTCATCCGCTTGCACGACTGAGGCTATGTTGTCTCAAACAGAGCTCAAATCTTGTTACTCATAGGTTATTTCCGAACACAAATTACTACAATATTGGGTTAATACTTCACATGAGACCAGGGCTTCGATTCTTGAATATAAGCGTATACGTTGCAACGAACATTTGTCGAACATATACGTTTCTAAACGTAGAACTTCCATACGCTTGACAACGGATGGGTAGTAACCACTCGTTCACTGTTATTCTCATTCGTTTGGCTAGTTTGACTTGTTATTTTGGGTGTAGTGCATTGACATAAAGCAAATTGTGAATGTGATCAAATTTATTCTTAAGTATTTTTATTTAATGTATGTATTACTGGAAAAATCAAATAAGTATAGCGGCTTTAATAATATGGTAATTGTTTTTACATGATAGGTACAATTCCATAATTGAAATCAACAAACATACTTTGACAATATGGGTAATATCCACACGTTCAATTCATTCAAATCAAATCATTCGTTTGGCTTATTAATTTAGATATGTAGCGGTACCTACATTTTAAATATGTTTTATTTCTATTATCAAGTAGTTATTGTATTGTACCGCCACATTGATTTTCCCTAATAAAAAACAAAAAAATATTATTCGAATTGTTAATGTAAATAACAACAACAAAAATAAAAAATAATAAATTTGTGTCTCATATAAATACTTAAATTATTTAACAACTAAATCTATAGATATTTAAAATATAAGGGTACCAAATAATAATTGATATAATATTATTTGTGCAGTTTATTGAATGTACTAATTGAAAAACCAAATATATGCGTCAATAATAGACCTATTTATATTTTTTTACATGATTTAATAATATAATAATATTGTTATATATAACAATATTTATACGCAATGAACCCTCAGCACTTGGTGTTTCTAGGGGTATTTCTTCATTTATCATTTTGTTAGTAACTGATGTTGGTGATATAATATTTTGGTAAGAATTACTAAGAATTTCGGTATCATTTTTGGATGTTGAAAAGTTTATATTTATTGGTAAAACTTGACTTTCAACTACTGCTATGTGACCCGAAATTGCAGTACTTGCGATTAGTTTTTTTAGATTCAGTTGTATCTAATTGGTCCTCAGATACTGGTCTACCTCCTTTTCCTCGAGTGTATTTATTAATTTTAGATTGTTTTCCCTTGATTCGAGTACGCATATCATGCCAAGTCTAAATCATTACATTACGTAGCATGTGAATATTATTGAAACTATAAATGTACACAATAATACCTTTCTCCAGCTTTTCCAATATTTTTTCGCGCCAGGAACTGCATCAGCATTAACGTAAGCTCCTCCCAAAGGCAGCTTGCTTTATTGTAAGTAAAATTTGACTCAAATTTTCCACTTATAAGCTGTGTATGTTGTTCCATGAACTTAACCATCAATAATTTTTGTTCTCTTGAAAATGGAGAACTTTTTTTAGATGGTTTATCCATTATCCTTTCATAAACTCACAGAGAAAAATACAATATTTAAGGCAAAGGGGACAAATTAAATAAAACACCAAACGTCAAACGTCAAAATAAATTTTGAAATTTGATTGGATCATTTAAATTTAAATAAATAAGTAAAGTCGTGCTTTAGTAAAATCAAACGTATACGATTATTGTGCGTGCGACACAAACGAATATCGTCGGAGAATAGGATTTTCAAAACGTATACGTTCGTACCACATACGTTTACAAACGTGTACGAATGCAAACGTACAACTTGGAGAATTGAGGCCCAGGACAATTATAGGAGAAGGAAAAGTACTTAAATCTCTTTTGGATAACGCTCATTAAAAATTTCACATACTTCTAATTGTGTTCGTTTGCGATCCCCATAACCGACCATAATTAAAATTTCTATGCGTTCAGTTTCTGTTAAATGAACCATTTTTATTTTTCGATGCACCAACTAAATAAACAAGATTCTGTCACATTTATGGCCCACATTCAATTGATAAGACAAATAAAAGAGATCTCGGATAACTAGATTCATGTTATTGGTGAAATTAACTTTATAACGGTTTTTAAATTTTTTTCTAAAAAATTTCTGGTATAAGGGTACTAAGATTTTGTCATCGAAAAGAGAGAGAAAATCTCTATGAAATGAGCCTAATGAAAGGGTACATTGCTATTTAAAAAAATTTAAGTGTTATTCGTTACTCATTGGTTTGTTAATTTCGAAATTAAATAAATTAATGTTTTTAGGCATAGGACACCTTTTATAACACGTTTGCGGACAGCAGCAAAAATTGTGGACTTTCAGAAACACACCTACTTATTTTAAAAAATTTAAAAGTTAAATAAATCCAAGAAGTCGTATGCTGGGACATTGATAATTTTTTATGTGTTCTTAAGGGATAGTAAACTTAGATTAAATGGAAACCCCATACATTTTTCTCGGCATTTGCCGCTTTGTACCACGAACACGAAATAAAGTTCGACGACATATACCGTCATGTCCCTGGATGTAGGGCGGCACATGCCGCTTTGTCCGCGAACGTGATAACATCAGAAGATGCAAAAATACACACAACAGAATAATAAAATGTAGGGTGTTCTATTTGAAAATGACGAGTTATAGCCATTTGAAATTGAGTAAATTTGATTCTCTGTATTGAACATCCTGTATAATAACGTTTAAAAAAAGTTATGTCAGAACAAAGAGTATAGTTAGTTGTACAGAAAAAAACATTCTTAATTTTTACTATTAAAATAACTTCAGTACGACTTTATAAAACAATACGTGTATTCGGAACTTTTTACAGAAAAAATTTAATAACTTGGCAACGCTGCGGAAAACTAAAATGAAATTTATATGTTTGTATAGGTAAATAAAATACAATTCAAAATATATAAATATATTATAGGGTGTTTCATTTAAAAAAAGACGAACAATTATTGCCAAGTCGTTATGCAACACCTGTATATGTGAAAATAATTATATGTTATGCTCCACATGCTGGTGACTTGGCCGACGCAGCATAGCGATTACAATGTTAATTTTTGAATGTGCATTTATTTGCTCCCCTAATTATTTTAGAGTTAAAGTTCTTATAGGTTTTTTGTAGAGAAAAAAATACTGAATCCGAATATATTTTTGTTTTCAAATTTTGAAATTCCAGAACCGTAATAATCAACATTTTAAATAATTGTATTTTTACAAAATCACTGAGGCCATGGAATTATTAAAACAAACAAGGCATTTCCACTTTTTGTTGTTTCTATTTGACGTTTGTAACATACAGAGCTGTAAATTAATCGATTAAAATTAATCAAAAATTTTAATCAATTAATGATTAAATTAATCATTAATCATAATCGATTAAAATTTTAAATTTAATCATTTCACAATTAATCGATTAAATTTTTTTGGGCATTAATCATAAATTCCATGATTAATTTTTTAATTACCAATCATGAACTTTATGATTGTTTTTAAAAATAACAAGGCATTTCCATTTGTTGTTTCTATTTGACGTTTGTAATATTGTAACTTTTTAAAATTAGTACTTATAAGAATTTATTGATTACGTATTAGAATTCGTATCCAAGAAATAATAGTGATAGGATGTTTAGACGGAATTTGGATAATAAAACAACAATTGTTTCAATTCATCTCCTCTATGCATTAGCGGGCAGTATTTCATGCCCCCATGGCGGGGTATTGGTTAAAGTTTTCAACTAGCAATAATCGCACCTCGGTAGAACCTCATTGGTTACGATATCGCCACTGCGCAAAGCTTTGCGGTGTTCGAGCGTCGTATCTGAGCAACAGATCTCAGCGTGTACAGTGGAACAATGTTATATCCGAAGAAGTACAACTATGCTGCGGATATCCTCAAGGGGCGGTGTTAGCGCCTGCCTTATTCATTATATATAATAACGATTTAGCGGTGTTCCGAATGTACGGGATTTATATGCAAAAATAAAACTCTCGAAGGACCATGTAATACAATAATATATTTAAAAACACTTACAAGTATAGATATTTTCAGCAATTTTAATTATCTCTTGTTACAATAACACATGTGTGATTTTGACAGTTACGAACATTACCACCATGACATTCTAACCTCTAAAAACGATCTGGCGCTCAAACTCCGCAATGTTGCCAACTGTCTTTTTAACACTAATCAGTCATCTGTCACTTGCTTCCTCGCTCGCGCCATCTACCCAGTGTTACTAACTGTATGTCTACAAAATATACTAGTACAGATTACAATAAAACTTAAATTACTAAACATTCCGCCCAGCTTGAAATAACTAATTTCAATAATTATTTTCATGAGGTAATACACATATTTTTGTTATAGGGCGTTTGCATTCACCATTACATGTTTTCACTGTAACTACACGTATCTGTTGATCTGCGTCTTCGTGAATGTTTGTAATTCTTCCCAATTTCCACTTTAACGGAGAAATTTGTTCATCTTTGAGTATCACCATTTGACCAACTTGTACGTTTTTCTTCTGTATTGTCCATTTGTTTCTTTGCTGGAGGTTGTGGAGGTATTCCACTGACCACTTCTTCCAGAAGTGTTGGAGCTTTTGTTGGATGAGCTGCCATCTTGTCAGGCGGTTCATCGGTATTTCAGTCAAGTCTGGTTCCGGCAGTATTGTCAAGGGTTCAGTAATCAAAAAATGAGCAGGAGTTAATGCTTCAAAGGATGAAGGATCATCATAAATAGGGGTCAAAAGTCTAGAATTAACACATGCCTCGATTTGTGTAAGGAGGGTGTAAAATTCCTCGAAGTTTAAGATGGCTTCTCCGATGACTCTTCTAATATGCGATTTTACTGTTTTAATTCCTGCTTCCCACAGGCCGCCCATATGAGGAGCTGAAGGAGGATTAAAGTGCCACTGAATACCTTCAACTGTAGCTGTCTCTGATAATTGTTTTTGATTGTCTTGTTTGATCAAAAACTCTCGCAGTTCGTTCAATTCTCTATCTGCACCTCTGAAATTAGTGCCATTGTCGCTGTATAAATTTGAACATTTTCCTCTTCTGGAGATGAATCTTCTGAGTGCTGCTATGAAGTCTGCTGTTGACAAGCTGCTCACCAGTTCGAGATGGATAGCTTTTGTAGCCATACAAATAAATAAAGCGATGTAACCCTTTTCTGTAGTATTTCTTGTTCTGCGTAGAGTAATAGGTCCACCGTAGTCAACGCCAGTGTTGATGAATGGTCTTGTGGGTTGAACTCTACATTTTGGTAATGCACCCATTATCTGCTGTTGTGTGGAACCTCTTAATCTAAAGCAGATTAAGCAATTATGAATCACATTCTTTATCGTGTTTCTTGCGTTTAACGGCCAGTATCGTTGCCTGACACTATTTAACATGTTTTGTGTTTGTGCATGGAGCAAACGTAAATGTTCATACTCTAGCATTAGTCGTGTAAGTTTATGTTTATCTGGTAGAATAATTTGATGCTTCTGGCAGTACGATAGTTTAGAATTTTCTAGTCGTCCTCCGACTCTTAATATTCCATCTTGGTCTCAAAATGGATGTAGTGTTTTTAACTGACTATCTTGAGCAATTGAGTTTGACTTTTCCAAGCAGTTGATTTCCTTAGAGAATACTTGTTGAGCATTTTTAATTAGAAATTTGAGGGCATGGTTTAATTCTTCAGTTGTGAGACTACCTGATGTCCTCTCGTTTGGTGTTTTTCTTTTAAGATTATTTATGTACCTGAATACATATGCAACAATTCTTTGGAGTTTTATAAAACTTGAATAATTTTGAAAAATGATTACATTATTTATAACAACATGTGTTATTTCTCTTGGTTTGTACTCTAAATAATCTTCACTGAGCTCCCTTGAGCTTATGTCGACATTGGGCCATTCATGTTCATCATTTTGAAGCCAGGGTGGTCCAGTCCACCAGAGTGTTGATTTCAGTAGTTCATTTGGCAAGCATCCTCGTGATATTATGTCAGCAGGATTATCGAAAGTGCTTACATGTTTCCAGATGCATTTGTCTACTGTTAGTGCTTGAATTTTCGCAACTTGGTTTGCAACAAAGGTTTTTAATGTGTTTGGTTCTGTGTTGATCCAATGCAGTGTAATTGTAGAGTCAGACCAACATATGGTCTTCTCAAATTGTAGTCCTAGTGCCTGACTTGTGACTTCGTACAATTCTGCAAGGAGTAGTGCAGCACACAACTCAAGTCTAGGAAGTGAGATCGTCTTGAGTGGTGCGACTCTTGTTTTTGAGCAAATAAGTTGAACTCTATGGTTGTTGCTGTCATCTGATGATCTTAAATATAAACATGCACCGTATCCACTTTCCGATGCATCGCAAAATGCATGCAGTTGAATGCTGGTTATGTTATTCAAGTTATTCATCAACAAATTACGTGGTATTGCTAGTTTATTTAACAATGTTGTGGAATTAGTTCATCCCAATCTGCTTTTATTTGCCATAGTTGTTGCATTATTATTTTGGCCTTTATTAATATTGGTCCCACCAGTCCTAGCGGGTCAAATAATTGAGCAATTTGTGACAAAATTTGACGTTTTGTTACTGCTGTTTTAGTATTTATTTTGACTTCGTAGTGAATATTGTCTGTACTGGCATTCCACAACAAACCTAGTGTCTTTATTGTTTGGTGTGAATCCAAAAGCAATACTTCATCATGATCTTGAGATGTGGTTGAAATGTCCATCAATAGTTTTGGGTTGTTTGACAGCCATTTTCTGAGTTTGAATCCTGCGTTTGATAACAACATGATTAACTCATTTTTTATACTTAACGCTTCTTCATATGTTGCTGAACCTGTAAGGTCATCTACATAAAAATCTCTTCTTATGAATTCTGCGGTACGAAAATATTGTGAATTGGCATCTTCTGCAACTTGACGGAGTGATCGTACTCCTAAAAATGGCGCTGAGGATGTGCCATATGTCACAGTTGTTAGTTTATATGTTTTGAGCTCTTGATTTTCATCTGTACGCCACAGTATTTTCTGAAATTTAGTATCTTCAGAGTTCACTTGAACTTGGCGGTACATTTTTTCAATGTCTGCCGTTAAGACAATATTATGATTTCTAAATCTTGTTAATATTGTGAATAATTCTTCCTGAATTATAGGTCCTACCATTAATGCGTCATTTAATGATTACCGTTATCTGATTTGACTGAGCCGTCGAATACGACTCGTAATTTGGTTGACACACTGGATGGTTTTAATATTGCGTGGTGAGGTAGATAAAAACCATCTTCTTTATTTTCATTAACATCTAGTTCCATGTGTTGAAGGGTGATGTATTCTTGTATGAAATTATTGTAGTTTTCTTGTAGCAATGTGTTTGCCTTGAGTCGTTTCTCTAGTTGCAAGAACCTCTTCTCAACCATGCTATATGAATTACCTAGTTGATAATTTTCTTGCTTGAATGGCAGCTTTATAATAAATCTCCCTGTGTTGTCTCTTTGTGTATTTGTTTTAAAATGTTCTTCACACATTCGTTCTTCCCTTGAATAATTTTTGACCTTTGGAAAATCTTCTATTTCCCAAAAAATTCAATTTGGGTGTTAATATCTGGTGTGATTGTTAAATAGCATGCTACGCCGTTGTTTTCTGCTGGTTGGTTTATTTTCCCCGAGACAATCCATCCAAGCTTTGTATTTTGTAAAACTGGAAGTCCTTTGCCGAGTTTTATTTGTTCTTGGATTAATAGGTCGAAATAAACTTCTGCGCCTGTAAGCATGTCGATTTGCCTAGGTTCTCCAAAATGTGGATCTGCAAAAGATACATGTGGCATTTTTAATTGCTTGTAATTTATGTAAGCTGTTGGTAGATTAATGGTAATTTTATCTAATACAAGAAACTCTAATCTTTGCTGATATTCGGAATTTTTAGATGAGAATTCTAGTTCAACGCCTTTTTCGATACTTGTTTGCATCTGACTTATACCCTTGATTGGTACATTCAATGTTTTTGTTTTACAATTTAACCTTTTTATAAATGAGGCTGTTACAAAATTGGATTGTGCTGCGCTATCTAGCAAGGCTCTGCATTGTATCCAGTTGGAATGTTGATCCTGAATATTAATTATTGCTGTTGCTAACAAGATTTGAGATTTTTGTTTTTCTGCTGCGTGCATTGAAACTTGTGTAGTGACATTGCTAGCTACTGGTTGTTCATTCGGATTTTCTTTTGTTTCTTGATTTGTGTTTTGATTACTATTATCTTTGTCTTCAGAATGTATGAAAGTGTTATGTTTTCTTGTACACTTCCTGCAGTTTCCAGATTTACAATCTCTTGCTGCATGTCCTTGCTTTAAACAGTTAAAGCAAACTTTTAGTGTTTTTATTGTCGCGATTCTGTCTTCAACGCTTTTTGTAGGAATTTTTCAAATTTGTATAAACTATGCTTCCCGTGGCACAGTTTACATTGACTGGTTATGTTTGAATTTGCCTCTGAAGTGAAATGTGTTTGTCTCTTGTTTGCTCTGGTGCTACCGCTTCTAGTGAAAAGCATCGTTGATCTAGAAAATTCAAAAAATGTTCAAGTGTTGGCAGTTCACTTACATTCTTTTTCATTTCCCATTGACATCTGGTTGCTGTATCTAGCTTCTGGCAAAGAATATAAATTATTAACAAGTCCCACTCTTGGACTGGTAAGCCTAATGATTCTAATGAACGTATGTGTTGTTTAGTTTCTGTTGTTATCTTTCTTAGGCCTGCAATTGCATCTCTTCCAACATTTGGTAATTCAAACAATAATTTGATATGAGCATTAATGATGTAATTTTTGTTATCATACCTATCAGTTAACAACTTGAAAGCTATTGCATAGTTTTCGGAACTAGCTGCAATTGATTCTATGATTCGTAGTGCTTCACCTTTTAATGCACCTTTTAGGTAATAGAACTTTTGAATATCAGACAAGCTGTTATTGTTGTGTATTAAGCTTTTAAACAGGTCATAAAAACTTAACCATTGTTCATAGTTTCCCGTAAAAGTTGGAATTGTGATTTGTGGAAGTTTTAACTTACTCTCTATTATACTGTTTGCCGATTCTGATGTAGATTTGATTGATGTGTTGCTTGCATTTAAGTCTGTCTTGTCTGCGCGTTTGTTGATTAGTTTTCTTACAGATGCCTTTGCTTCGTAATATATTGCTTCAAACGCTGTTCTGTCTTCTTTGTTCGCTTCATAATCTTCAGATTCTAGTGCTGATTGTGCTGCTTCATATTTGTTGTAGAACTCTTCTACTTTGTCATCTCGTGCTCGTACTTCTTCAAGCAAATCGGTTTCCTTGAAGTTCTTGAGAAATTCATTGATTCTTGAAATAGACTCTTGCTGATTCACGTTGCTGTTGAAATTGTTTACGTTGATTTGCCTTCATGATTGGATTGTGATTGACTGGAAAGGATTTACTAAATGTGATTAACTGAACACTGACAAGACTGCAAACTGTTTGACTTACTTGACTCTTTGTTGTCTGACTGACCTCAAACTGTCTCTGGAGTTCACGGCGTCTACTGCTTGGCTGGTGACGTCTAGCTGCTGGGCTCACGACGTCTACTGCTTGGCTGGTGACGTCTAGCTGCTGGGCTGACGACGTCTACTGCTTGGGTGAATAGTTTTTTGTCCACACGCGAAGTTGGAAACTATTGCAAAATATCTCACACCGGCACGTGTTTTATGCAATGTTCTATCCGGCTCCGTAGGATCAAATGTTCCGAATGTACGGGATTTATATGCAAAAATAAAACTCTCGAAGGACCATGTAATACAATAATATATTTAAAAACACTTACAAGTATAGATATTTTCAGCAATTTTAATTATCTCTTGTTACATTAACACATGTGTGATTTTGACAGTTACGCCCATTACCACCATGACATTCTAACCTCTAAAAACGATCTGGCGCTCAAACGCCGCAATGTTGCCAACTGTCTTTTTTAACACTAATCAGTCATCTGTCACTTGCTTCCTCGCTCGCGCCATCTACCCAGTGTTACTAACTGTATGTCTACAAAATACACTAGTACAGATTACAATAAAACTTAAATTACTAAACAAGCGGTAAATATACACAACGACAGCACCTACCTGTACGTTGATGATACATCATTCCTAACAACCGGCAAGACGGAAGAAGCGGTTCAAACAATATCAAAGAAAACGCTAGATGATGCATGCGAATGGTTTACAACAAACAAACTGATTCTAAACGAATTGAAAACACAAAAACTCATGCTGAAAACTTTATTACTTTATAAAATTTCGTTTATGTAATTTGTTATTATTATTATTCAACATAATGCCAAAGGAAGAAGATGTTCCGATGGAAGATAATATACAAAAAAGTAAGTTTCAAAATTTTCTATACCGGGTGTAACACCATACATGTATACATTTACGCAGATTCCTGCTCCCCATTTCCACGTAGGAAAATGGTAAAGATGTCAATCGAAAGGTAAAATTATTTCACACCAGATGCAATTTGTATATATATTTTCAAATCGAATCTTACATTGCTATGGTTACTTGGTACAACATATTTTCAAATTTTGACGGAGGTGTCAGATTTATTTTGTGTTTAGTTCTATTTCCTAATCATCGCCTACGTTATTATTCAAGGCCTGGAAATACAATTGTCGTTGCTAGGGACAAGTGAATGCAAAATTTGGTCGATTGAGGGCGCTTTTAAGGGACCCGGTTTAAGACCGGAAGTGTGAATTATGGATTAAGTTATCTGTGAAATACGTTAAAACAAATAATAATCTGTCACATCGCTGTCACATCATGCATTAAAATGTCAGAATTAAAAATTAAAATTAAATAGTTTTTAAAATGATGATAATAACACAATCAATAATAATATAGAGTATATTTTTGATACATATATTTTAATTTAACATTAAAATTGATTTATTAATAACCGGAACCGGGTCCCTTAAAAGCGCCAATTGCGGCAAAAATTTGCAACAAATGTTCCCAAATGTTTTATTAGCAACCGGCCTGCATTTCCATTTTCCTACGTGGAAATGGGGAGCAGGAATCTGCGTGAATGTGAAATGCAATGCTAATCGCCTATGTATACATGTATGGTGTTACACCCGGTATAAGTATAATTAGTAGGTAATTTTTAATTAAACATTTTGTTTCCGAAAACTTGATAGAAATAGAAGATATGGCTAAAGAGATTGAGGAGTTGAAAAAAGAGCGGCAGGTGCTTCAGCACCAGTCGTTCCAGGCAGCAGCAGCGGCGCCGTGGCGCCACGACGTGAAGGTGGAGAACGAGGCAGAGGCGGCTACCGTCATAATTTTGTATGCATATTAATTTGATTTTGACAAATGTAACATAATTATTATAAACAATGTTATTGTATCTTTGTCAGAACGATGCAAGATGGTGGGCGTTATTTCAGTCGTTACATTCTTAATTATTATAATATAATCAACCCAATCAGTGCCTCTATATATGTATGGGCTTGGTGGGCCACATCATGTCTTGTTGGAAGGGTGTATATATCCCCCTGAAAGGAGATCATCAATGGCACAGAGTGTTGGTCCCATGACTGCTTTTCTTTGTATGTTAAATTCAAAGACAGAGTATAGGTCAAAATGGGAAAGTGCAGTAAAGAGGGATTTTTCACAGATCTCATGTATAAATGAGATAATTAATGTCACTAAAACAGTTAGATTTGCAAGCGACTTACGTGAGATGATAACAATCCTTGCAGATATTTGCTTGATCACAACAACCAGAAAAGCAACAAGAATGCACATTCCCATAAATACGTTCTTCTACGCATACAATGAATATAAGAAGACCAAGGAAGATGAGCTCTATTTAGGGAAATTCAACGTGACAGGACATGGATTTATACTTACTTATAAAATGTGAGGCAGTTAATTGGAACATGAAAAGCTTCTCAAATAGCTTACCATTCAATTATGGGAACTTATAAAGAAGACCTTGGAATATTAAAACAGATAACGATGACGAGCAATTGACAAAGGGGAGATCAGATGAAAGAGGCATTTGTAAAAATGGGCACTGTAGAGAAGCATGCCACTATTACATTGCCAGTGCAGAAATTTTATGCAAAACTGAGTTCTGCCAAGCAAACCACTCTCCTCTCAAATGTACATACACAGATCTCGTCAATATCTGTGTTCAGCGGAAGGAGAACGGTACAACTAACACAGGATTTCTTCGACTATTGTCAGAGGAAGGTGACAGGTCAGCAGAGGGGAAAGACTGTTTAACAACTTACTATATTCCTTTCCAAAATATATGAAGATCTCAAGAAGGAGATTAAGAACAATGGGGAACCTTTGTTTGGAATCGCGTGGTAGAAATAAGAAATCTAACTCCTAAAGAAAATTGGCGGCATATACTAGGAACCGAAAATCCGGCAGATTTTTTTTCTTTGCTCTTAGTACTATGAGGTGCTCACACATACGCGACTGCGATGCGTTCTTTACGCGGCCGCAGCCGCAAACTCCGCCCCCTCCGCGATCGCATTTGTTTGCCCTTGTGCACGGTTACCGTGGCGGCTAATTGTTGATGCTGTGTTGTTTTACAGGTAGTGAATGTAATGCCAGTAGAGTATTTGAAAGATATTAAAGTAGACATAAAGAGTATTGTAGGGATAAATATAAAGTTAGCCAATTATAGTGGTTCTAGAATTAATAATATCGGAATGCCTAAAGTTCCTTGCAAGTTTAAAGAAAATTCAGAAGTAATAAATGTACTTTTTCGGGTTGATTGCAAGAAAGGAACACCAATAGTCCTAGGCATACCTACAATCAAAAGAATGAACCTACTGACTAAGACAGTAAGACAAATGACGCAGAACAAAAAAATACCAAGAAGTATTTAACTCACAGTTAGGAACAATTAAGGGTATCGAATATGAAATAAAATTAAAACCAGAAGTGGAAGGTAAGATAATACCATGTCGTAAAGTTCCTTTTAATTTAATAAAACCACTTAAGATTGATCTAGAAAAATTAGAAAATTTGATGTTATAAGAAAGATAGATGAGCCAACAGATTTTGTAAATGGTTTAGTTATAGTTAAAAAACCTGATAATTCAATCCGAATTTGCATTGATCCGCAACATCTAAATAAAGCTATAAAACGTGAACATTTTAAACTTCCTACGTTTGAAGAAGTTGCTGCAAAAATGACAGGTGCTACTGTTTTTTCGATATTAGATGCAACAACCGCGTTCCACCAATTGAAATTAACAGAAAATAGTTCTAAATTATGCACTGTAGGAACACCGTTTGGTCGATATTGCTTTTTGAAAAAATAGAAGGAAAGGCTAGCGCGGTCTTAGAACAATCTAAAAATTATAATATATAATTTAATCTAAAGAAATGTAGAATGAATGTTAATCAAGAATAATATTTGGGACATTTTTTACAAGTAAAGGATTAAGACCGGCCGAAAACAAAATTGAAGCAATAAATAAAATGAAGAAACCTACTAATGTAAAAGAACTCAAAACATTATTAGGAATGATAACATCTAGATTCTTACCTAATATTTCTCAGTTAAATTGTCCGCTTAGAGAATTAGTTAAGAAAAACACAGTGTGGAAATGGGAACAAAAACATGATGAAGCATTTGAAAAAATCAAACAAATACTAGTATCTGAACGCGTGTTACAATACTATGACCCCAATAAACCAGTCGTACTATCAGTAGACGCAAGCAAAGATGGGTTAGGGGCAGTAATTTTGCAAAATAAGCGCCCTCTGCAAATTTGAAGAAAAATCAGCGGCGAAGACACGACGATGCTGAGCCGTCTAATTAAATAATTCCAAACACCATACGCTGCACGTAAGTACCAATTAGTTTTTAAATTTAATCATTTTATGCTCTCGCACACGTTCACTCACTCTATCATTTGACGATAGACTTTAGCTCATATAAATGAATGATAGGTTGTCAAAAGTTTTTCATATATATATATATATATATATATATATATATATATATATATATATATATATTTAACTCGGGCCACTATAGGTAATTCCTAAACTAGAACAGATACGACTTCGATTAAATTAGACAAAAGTTGCCTTATCTGAAGGCCATTCCAGTGATGTATTTGTTTATCCAAAAATATGCACAGGGAACTAGATAGAGCAAAAACTTGTATTTTTTTAAATGGCAATCACAGGTAGCTATGTTTTATTTACACAAAACCTAATACACTTAATTCTAATGGCACTTATTAAAGTAGGCTTTGATAAAAACAATTTAAAACGATGTATATTGTTTTAAACATTTTTTTCGTATTGCTGTCAGTTTTTTTATTGTTAAAAGTAGTTTTTAGTACTGTTGTCATAATAAATTGTTTTTATCAAGGCCTACTTTAATAAGTGCCATTAGAATTAAGTGAATTTGGTTTTGTATAAATAAAACATAAATAGAATTTAATGCAAGAAACCAGATGTCGATAACTTTATCCGTTCAGAAGTTACAGCTCATTAAACACAATAAATACAAAATATTTTAATACTTCTCACGAAAAAAAATTTGATATTTGACTTAATGATCGGCCTAAAAAGTTTTTAAAATAACGGATTTTATAGAGAAATGTTTGTAAAATTTAATGAAAGAAACCGGAAGACAATATTTTTATTCATTCAAAAGTTACAGTTAATTAAACACAAAAATAACGAAAAAATCTACTTTTATTTTTGTGGAATAAATTGCTAATTTTAGAAGTGCCATATCTCGGAAACTATTTGGTCTACAGAGACAGTTCTAGAATCATATTGTAGCAAATTTAGTCTACTTTAAAAACGTCCTAAGAAAGTTTTTTCAAAAACTAGACCTTTAGGGTTATAATCGCCAAAATTAAAAAAAAACCGATTTTTTCGCGGTTTTTTAGATTTTTGACAAAGTTGCGTTCGGCGCTCGAGGTCACAAACTTGGATTATTCATTAGGGCAACATCATAAACAAGTCTGCAAAAAATCAGAACTACCGGATTTGACGCATACTGTGATGTATAAATTTACTGGACTATATATATATATATATATATATATATATATATATATATATATATATATATATATATATATGTTACAAAAGACGTAAACAATTATATTGTAATACCTTATAGTGATTTATTCGAAAGTGATCGTTAATTGCTATCAAAGATGCCAAATGGTTGTACTTATGTTACGTTACGAAGATGTTTATGATAGTATTTTTTTATATTTGCGAATATATAAATAAAGGATATTTTCAAATATATAATTATTGTTTAATCTTAACATATCCTATTCCTAGTACAGGTATTTTTATTTAGTAAATTGATAGAAAAAAATTTCTTAAATCACTTAAAATTATATGCTAAAGTAGGATTTAGGTATACCCAAATTATAAATTTTAGTTCTTCACGAAAACTAGATAAAACGACAAAAATTAGAAATTTCTGTTCCTAAATAAATAGAAATTTTTTTCGCTAAATTAGAGAATACAAAATAGAAATAATTTTTTGTCGCTTTAGCAAACGCTTTAGCTGTCACTTTTTTAGGTGACCTATTTCGCTAATTTATCCTATCTTTTTTTTCAGTTCAGTTATATTATATTATAAATATTATAATAACCTAGATGGATAATTTAAATGAGAAATGTAACGAATGTAACACAGAACAAATCGCGCCAAAAAGTCAAACCTGTACGTCAAAACAATGTAACATAACCTCTGAAACGCACGTCAAGGTGCGTTTCTAACGTAAATTTATAAATTGATGTAAATTTTTTTTGCGTTGCGTAAACGGAGCGTCAATCTATAAATCAGGCTTAATAATCACCGAGATCTTTACACAGTTCTTAACAACAACTACAACAACAGGAGCGAGTAAAACGAGCGAGGGTTTTAAATCTTCCGAGGGAATAATAGCCATTATATCGAGTTGTATAGGTACTGTACTGTATATATATATGTACGACTTATATATTACGTACAAGATTTTAATATTAATATTATTGCTTAATAATTCCATTGTAAAATCCAAAATTTAATACAACAGGCGATTAATTTAAACTAAAACACTTGAGAAAAAATTACTTATTTAAAAAAAAACTGGCTTCATTCTTCTTTTAACTACTTTTTATTAATAGATAATTGTACTTATTTTGGTATTAAATTACAAGAAACGTTGTTTCTTTTATTTTTATTATGATGACACGTATTTCTGTGCATGCAAGAAAATTAATAGTGTCACACACGAATGACACGACATAACAATGATTATATGTTTGTAATATCGACATGAGTTATTGCAGTTAGGGGCGTCAGAAGATAGGAAACGGTTTGTAATTTAAGTTATTGTCGTAAAGCCTATTACTATTACTACTGCTACTACTCACAAATAAATTTTAGTCATTTTATTAACACTGCAGAAGAAGATATAAACGATATTTTACTATTGTCACTGTGACTGTCATGTCATAATCAATTGTAATGTATCAAGGGATCATTATTTTGCTGGTAAAATTTATTTCAAAAGATTGTTGCTTGGTAACATTTCGAGACAAATAACATGATCAAAATTCCGAGCTGAAGGCGAGGGATTTTATCATTCAATTTGTCGAGGAATGTTACCTATAAGCAACAATCTTAAGAAATAATTTTACCTGTAAAATAATGAGACCCGAGATATATTTTGTTAGACTATTTCCCAAATAAACAGACATAAAATATGAACTAATAAATTTACGTTGGACTGTCCTAATATTTTTATTATTAAAATTATATTGGGCTTTTAAGAATCATATTGAAACCTTAAATACAAAATTTGGTATTTAAATATTTGATATTTTTGGAGTTATCATACTCATACTCGAAAATTTTGACCCCTCACAATACCTCTCTTATAGAATATGAGGCGAGAGGTAAAAAGGAGCAGATTGAACATCACAGAACGGGGAGATTTGCGGTTATTCCTTACAAAACTGAAGCCAAATATTGATAATTTGCTCTCAATCCATCAAGTACATCCCTCCCAGTAAAATTATGACTATTTTTTTAATTGTTGATTTGCATTGTTGAAGTTACGGTACGTTATTAATGTTTAATTTTAATTCTATTAAGTCTGTAAACATATTATTTTAATAAATAGAACACAATAAAATATACTATTTTTTAAATTTTTACTTACTTAATCCTATGCCTTTCTACCTTTCGGTGTAAGGCTAAATTTTTACCACTCCGAATTTAGGGTTGGAACTCAGCCGCGACGCGAATTTCCATCGTTAGATGTGTGTTGAAATTTTGATGTTGAAAGGTCGAAATAATGGGTACACCAGTCGTAGAAGTTGTATTTTGTTCTTTATTCAAAAAGTCGACGTTTCGGCTACTTATTAAGCCTTCATCGGGACAAATGAAAGTTACAAAATAGTGTCAGAAAAAACCTCAGGGCTTAATAACATGATCAAAAAATTCTCGATGACCATTTGACAGGAATTCAAATCACATAGTAAATGTATAAACAGATCACTCCTATCTACGTCTATGACACAGTCCAACGGGGATTATCAGAGCGTTAATGACGGCATTTCTATTGTTCGAGAAGTAAGTTTCGTTCCAGGTACAAAGCGTGCGGCTTATTTTGACCATCCTAGTGTAGTTACAACTGATTTTTCTGGTAGTTTTATTTGCCGCATTGCTGGCAAAAATCCAATACTACTCTTGCAAATAATGATTTATTACTGTCAGTCATTCTCAAATGGACTATAGGCCGACAAACAACCGGAAGTTATAGGTTGGCATCTTGACATTACTACAGTTGTCAAGCAGATGTCAATTTTATGCGTTGAATATTTTTACCTTCCGCTTACCTGTAAAGGAAGGTATTGGAATCATGCCAAAAATCGGGTAGTGATATTTTTTGAAGATTGAAAAGATTAATTGTCAAAAATTTATATAAATTTGGATAAATATAGTATTTATTTGTAATAAGAATAAGAGGCAAAGTTATTTGCAACTTACGTTATAAAAAAATTGTCTTTATCTGGTAGCATCAAAGAACTGCAGTAAAATTTAAAAAATAAATTTATCAAATAAAATGTTGAAATCTTGTAATCCATGTTCGACTGAATTTTGTTTCTCTGTAAAAAATATTGCCAGGTTGACATACTAGTGCTATATGTCATAAGTAAGATATTAAATGTAGTAATTGAACGAAGGATGGCTTCAGCACAGAAGATTTTTCCTGTGAATGAATCTTTTTATTCAGATGATGCAAATTTCTGTATTTCAATATTTTAGATTTTTATTTGTATATTTTAAATGGACACCGGATTTCTGTTTAAAGTCTAGATATGGCGGAAGGTTGTGTGATGGCCACGTCAGATTTTTTATACAAGAATTAACAAGATTTTGAAAATTTTTGGACGTAAATCGTTAATAGAAACTGAAATAAATATATTTTAAGCTCAAATGCAAGTATTCAGTGCACAATTTTTTAGGTTATGTATAATTATTTTATATTTTTGTAGTGCTCGTAAGTTTTGCTAGTGCTCGTAATTTGCAAGCCTCGCCTGTGGCTCGGCGTGTCAAAAATACTCGCTCTTGCAAAAGGTCAGTTTCTGGCCTTGTGATACAAATAACTATTTACTGCTTCTAGTTTAAAAACAGACTGGTATCGTACTGTAAAATTTAAATTTGTGTGTAATTTTACAGGTTTTTTTACACCTTCATCATGCCATATTACGAAGACACTCTCAAGAAAAACTGTAAAGTAATGAACTTCATGTTATACATTTCCGGCTGCTTAGAAAAGCCATCAGGAGGATACAATATGGTGCATATGTATCTTATAGCTATGTTGTGTCTTCGTAGTACATTGCAAACTATTCGTAGTATTTACTTGACGTTGCCCGATCAACTTGACATAGTTGCGTTCGATACCGCTCCATTTCTTTCTGTGAATTTGGTTGTCATGAAGTTTACCAACTTTCTGGTAAGTGTCGTGCTACTTCGATCAATGAGATCATTCTGTTAGTTTTAAACAATGATGGAAATTCAGGTTCGATTATATACTTCATTCCAGTAAAAATAATAATAGAGTATTTGACAACAGTTTTGCATTCATTAATAGTTATTTACGATACAAGTACGTAAAGCAAATATTTAGTCACGAACGGTTTCGACCCGTGAGTGACTAAATATGCTTTACATATGTGTATCGTATAAGATTTTATCTACGATAGAATTTTAAAAAACCTCGAAAAACATAAAAAAATCTTTTTAAATTTGAATTAGGATCAAAACAAGTTTGCTTTGACAAGAAAATTTTCACGTTAGTTACCGATTGTTGTGCGGTTGTTTTTTTTTCAACATGTCAAATAATTAAGCTTTGAATATAACGCGAATATATGCGATTTAAGCCCTCTTGGATGTTCAAGAGACTCTGTTTCACCTTGTCGTTTAGCAATATCCTCGATATTTTAAATCACATAATATTCTTAGTGTATTAATAGCTATATTCCGGAGACTGGCATACCCATAGTTGGGTATAACGCTTAATAGGTAGGTATTGTATGTAGTATGTTAAATAAGGTAAGTACATGTTATTACAAAATTCATCACAATCGTTAATGTTTTCTCAATTTTTTTTAATAACTCAAGTTAAGGTATATTTTCACGCTGTTTTTACCCAATTTGGGTGCAATCATCAGTATAGATTATATTATGTTGTGTGTGCGATTACCAGCCGTCAACTCATTTATGGTTATTAGTGGAAAGTACACCTAAACAAAAACATTTGTAAATAAAATGGTATTTAGATAATTTTTAAATATATTCAAACTTATTATCAAAATAACTCACATATTTACGTAGGTATCTATAAAGAGTTAACTATAAAATATGGTTGTCATTTCAACTAATTATTAAAGTTATTATGTCTTTTAGGATGTTACGGACGACCAAGAACAATACGGAAAAGTAGTGCCAAAGTGATACAAGACACAGACAGAAAAAACAACCAATTGGTATAAACACAATTGGAAATGTACCAAAATTAATTGCTCAATTTTTGAATTTGCCAAACTCAAAACTGTATACTGGTCACTGCTTCAGAAGATCATCAACAACACTTCTGGCTGACTCTGGAGCAGATCTATTGACTGTAAAAAGGCATGGTGGTTGGAGACCAAATTCTGTTGCAGAAGGATATATTGAGACTTCCGCTTGGGAGGAAAAAAATCTACCTCCATCCTCAACTACTAATATAGTCCGGCGGCTTAGTGAAATTATTGTGCACTTCGAGCCAAAAGCAATTTTAATTTTTTTTCTTATTTACCATACTATATTGAGTATTTTAAGGGGTGGAGGCATCACCGGAAGTGTCCGTGTCAGGCGCCATTTTGAAAAAATTGTCCCCGTTTTTAGTTTTTCGCGTTTATCTTGCAAATGGTTTACATTACGAAGAAAACTGTTAAACGGAATTGTAGAGCACAAAATTCTCTACAAGATATATTTATATAGATTTTATATCAAGAAAATTAATTTTGTACATTTTCAAATTATTTATAAAGTCGTTTTTTTGTCATAACACAGTATAATGGCTGTAATATTTTATCGGATAAAGATATCGACTTCCGGTTTTAAGCATTCGATTTCTGAAACATTTTTCAATAAAAAACATAATTTTCAAAATTTTGGAGACTCTGGTGTAGCTACAATTTAATTATATTCTATTGTGTTTATTCATCTGTCATTTCTGAACGGATAATAATACCGACTTCCGGATTTTAGCATTGGATTTTTCGAACTTTTTTCTTTTAGATGCATTATTTCAGAAATTTAAGAGGGCCTTTTTGAGTCGAAATTTAAAGAATGTAGATATATTTATTCATATTTTGAGTTTAATTAGCTGTGGTTTTCGAATGAATTAATAAATTTACTTCTGGATTTTAGTTCTAGATAGAAATATATATGTAAACACTAAAACCGATAACCGGAAGTAATATTTCACAGATATACTGCAAGATAATTTTAGTGTTTCTTATTTATTTTATATAATTAACTGTAATTTCAGAGCATACTAAAATATCACTTCCGGTTTCCAGTATAAGTTTTCACAAACATGTTTCTATTCAGAACTGAAAGCCAGAAGTCAATATTTTAATCCATTCGAAATCTACGGCTAATTCAACTCAAAATATGAATAAATATATCTAAATTGTTTAAATTTCGGCTCAACATAGGCGCTCTTAAATGTTTGAAATAATGCATCTAAAAGAAAACAGTTCGACAAATCGAATGCTGGAAACCAGAAGTCGGTATTATTATCCGTTCAGAAATGGCAGATGAATAAACATAAAAATGACTAATATTTATTTTGTTTTCTTGTAGAATATACTTAAATTGCGGCTACACCAGAATCTCTAAAATTTTAAAAAGTATGTTTTTTATAGAAAATTGTTTCAGAAATCGAATCCTTAAAAACTGGAAGTCGATATCTTTATCCGATAAAATATTACAGCCATTTTCCTGTGTTATGACAAAATAACGACTTTATTAATCATTCGAAAATATGTAAAATTCAATTTCTTGATTTTCTAGCAAACAGTGCAATTTATTAAAAAATCTATATAAATTTGGTGTGAATTTTGTGCTCTACAATTCCGTTTAACAGTTTTTTTCGTAATGTAAACCATTTGCAAGATAAACGCGAAAAAGAAAAAACGGGGACAATTTTTTCAAAATTGCGGCTGACACGGACACTTCCGGTGATGCCTCCACCCCTAAAAATACTCAATAAGGTGTGTTAAATAAGAAAAAAATTAAAATTGCTTTTAGCTCGAAGTGCACAATTCACATTATATATCACTGTAAGCCGCTGGACTAATATATCTACGAGTATTATCTCAAATATAAACCATCTACGTCGACATCGGGCATCAATTTATATATATGAATGCAAAGACTGTGTTATAAATGTTTACAATAAATAATATGTTTTCTTGTGTAATTTTCTTTAGTTTTTTCCTATATTTTATATTATCGCACGCGTACGGTAATATTAAGAAAAACGCACTCGTGCGATAATGTGTGTCATTACCTATCTGAAATGAGTGAGATATGTAGCATATATCGCACAGTCGTAGATAAAAGTTATTACCTATGTATTTTAGGATGTGATAAAAGAAAAGGAACACCACATAGAACAACTAATTTGCATTAGCAGAAAAGGCCGAAGGTGAACTTTTGTCGTTACAGCAAGAATACGAAAAAGTAAGTGCTAAAATGATAGAATTTATTTAATTAGAAGTTTTAGTGTGGTGTGAGTCGGATATCGGCAGTCTTGAAGATGCTCTGATACGAGTAGCAAGTGCCCGAGAATTGCCACCTTTCCTTATCGTCATAGTTTGTAGATCACGTTTAACTGGTCCATGACATGAGTGGTGAATGTGTGATTTATTTGGTGTTTCGATTAGTTGACGATTCCAATAATTGCGTATTTTAGTAGTTTTATTGATCACGTAACTGATCATCTATTGTCCGACATAATATATTATTGCACTATGTACTATTTAATGTATATGAAATTAATACGTTTGTGTTTACTGGGAAGCTTCATGCTAATGATCTCATTGTTGTGTAAGTTAGATTGCTGTATTTTTATTAGTGTACTTTAATATTAACTTTTCATACAAACATTCATATAATTGCAAAGCAGGTATATTTTACTATCAGTTTAAATTTCATATAATATAAACGTTACATTTTAGTACGCATTATACACCTAGTTATAGGTAATTATCACATTATTCACAATTTCCGTGGTAGTTATGTTTTAATATAACTTCGATTTTCTATTTATGCATTATCACCCGAGCAAGATTGACGGATTTTTGTGATAAATTACAAATGCATTAAAAGTCTTTTAATATAGTTTCACGTGGTGTATAATTACGCAGTGTAAACAGCTCACATTAACTGATAAAACCAACTTTATTAAATAATGTTAACATTGTCAAAGTTCATACGTAACATAGTACATCGTAAATATGCTGTTTTATTATAAACTTTTATATAATATTTTAATTCTTCATAATACATTAGCAAATTTATTTAACTTTGTAAATAATTCTCATTCAAATTTTGAAATAAATTACATGAAAAATATCCACAATATCTTTTGCTACGACTGCAAAAACTATTTAATAATTCGTGACACTTCCGACGGCGTGTCCGATGAAATAATGCAAAGAAGTAGCAAAAATTTGGGATCAATTTCTGTTATGATTCTTGAATTTCAAGAAGGAATATTGTCGTCTTCTATTTTGGGACAAGAATCAAGTGAAGAAGCCGAATTGACTGTTTTATTTCTTACGAAATGGTATATTTACAATATGAGAGAGTTTTTGAAAATGGCAAAACAATTACCATTGTGGAATAGTACTGGTAAAATAATTATTTTTATTACGAATATTGATGTTAGTTTCGATAATACAACGTGGCTGGAAAATATATTTCAAGTAAGAAATCCTATATATATGATGTTTTTAATACCTATACAGGTTGTTTCATAACTTCAGGTACGTTAAGAGTATATGTTGCTTGATATACTGATTACGAATCAAAAAGAATTTTTGTTTAATCGAATAATTAATTTTCTTGTTTTCCAGTCAAAAATTTTTGGTTGCCACTGCCACTGGGTGGAGTAATTATTGTTTTATTAAAAATAATTACATTTTGTTTATTTATTTTAGATGATAGAAGTTTATAAGGGTGCATAGGAACAAAATAATGAAAAAACTTTGGATAAAACTATCCGTCATTTTGGTATGCTCTATTTGCACATTTTAACGCAGTTATGTATTAGTTTGCGACGTTTTTTAAAATATTAGTGCCGTCATACAAATTTTTACTATAATATTTCGCCTATAAAGAAAAAAAGGGGAAAATAACAGTTAAGTACGGTTATTTTGACATTGACATTTCTCAGAATTTGACATAAAAATTATTTGTATTACGTCGTCAAATTTTATTTGAACGTAGTACAAAGTATGTTTTATTTGAAATATAAGGTGAGTTATAATATTTTCTGCGTACTGTTCTTTCCGTGGTATGTTTACTACTTATAAAACTTTCACAATAAATATATCCGCCATATTGGTATGCTCTAATAGCACACCCCCCTTTCGACTCATGGCTTCAATCACACACCCAAAAAATCAGTAGCATACCTCTATAATTTTCTATACTCCAAGATTTTACTAGTATTATCTAATTTAAGATGTTAATTGCCTACTTCTGTTGTTTGTGTTTAATAGTAAAACGAATCCATTGCGATACTACAAAAATTGCTGCAGGTTAACTACTATTAATTTTTCGAATTTAATGAAAATTCTTTTTGATTCGTATTTAGCATATTATACAACATATACCTTTAAAGTATGTACTCGAAGTTATGAAACATCCTATATACGAGTATACTACTAGAGGTGTCTACAGAAATAAGGCTACATTTATTAATCTAAAAATATGTTAAACTGATATTGCGTAAACTACGTACGAAATTATTTTTTTCTATTTTTACGTTGAATTTTGAATGGTAGGAATACAATAGTTATTTTTATACAAGACGATAAAATTATATTTTATCGACGAAAAAAAGTGTTAATTCAAGAGCAACGAAGAGGCGAGTGAATTATTTTTCTCGAGTCGAAATAGTATATTAAATAATGAACGAGGAAAGTGATTGATATCGTGTGAGTGAGAACTTTGACGCATGAGGCTTGCCGAGGTCGGAAATCGCACGAATATTCGATAGACACTTTCCTGAGAATGAACACTAAACATTTTATTCATAAATGTATTTTAATGTCAACTATCACTGTCATAATTTTCATTTTACGAAAAAACAAATATAGGCTGATTGTTGTAAGTCGGGTACTAGAAATATTTCGTTTATTTCAAGAGGTACAGAAAATGTTTATAAGCAAAGTTAAACTACATAAGAAGGCTCGTAAGATGGTCACAAGAAAACTTCTGGTTTCACCGGAAATAGCTAAGTACAACTTTTAATCTAGCATAGGGAATCTGTGATGTCATATTTTTTTAGAAGATACATAAAATAAACTTTACAACGGTACCTACCATATATCATAGTTTTACTCCAAGCATTTCAAAATGGCGGAGAATTTTCTTCAAAATATTTACTAATAAAAATCCATTAAAAATAAAACATGGCAAACTATGAAAATCAATTTTTACTATCACAACAATTAATTAATTACCTTCAGGTACATTAAGGTAGTTGTTTCTCGAGTGTACCTGTTCAAAAATTTGTTCAATGTGTTAAAAACATTAAGCTTATAGAGTTTATAATTGCCTTAGCATATATTTTTTGACATGATATTACATACAGATTGTATAAAAATAGTTGAAAAATAATAATACCAAACTAACAAAGGAATTTTCTGTAGAAATATTTTTTCTTTTAACTGTACCTCTCCCACAAACATTTACAAGTTTCGTATTCCGATACACTCATACTAAAATATGGAGTTAGAAGAATTTTCAATAACAAGAATATAAATTCTATTTAAGTTTTTAAATTATACCATAAAAGTACTACTTTCATTTATGTGGATAAATCACTTTTAATGTCGTGTTTGTTCATTTTAATGGAATAACACCTTCACGAGATACTTAATGGAAAAAAATCAAATATCAGAAAGACAACACACGCCTACTAAAACGTGAAACAAAATTTAAATTGTTAAACTGTTTGATAATATATCGAACTAGTTGTGTGATTTTGATTATTTTCGTAGCTAGATAACTGTATAGAAACTGTTACTTTCGTATAAGGTGGGAAAATATAATTTTATCGTCGTGTATAAAATTCTATTTTTTCTATAGCGGATGTTAAAGAACATATTAAATTATTATTAAAACGCAATTTCAGAGTTCGTTTGTAATGTTTTTCTTCCCACATTTTCACAGAGTGAATGCAGTGAATATGCGTGAAAACGAATTTGAAGAAACAATGTAAAAAACGCCAATTTTACTTTATCTACTCGAATTTTACTTTATCTACTTTAATTTTACTGTATCCACCCTTTGCGGTTAAAGTGTTTCTTTATCAACTAACAAAATAGTCAATAAAGTAGCAATTTAACATCAGCTATAAAAAATATTATATTTGAATTTCGATTATTAATTTCGATATTAATATATTTAAAAAATTGATCTAGAAGTGTTATAACCTTACACTACAGATCTATTTTACAAACAAATCTTTTCCTTTTTAAACAGTCACTAATTCTTTTTAATCTTAACCATTAATAATAATCACCCTTTCTGTATCAAATATTTACATCAGCCACTTATACTTTTTAGGCATTCTGGAAACAAAAAATACTCCGTCTTTTCATATATTTCTGGATAAACAACAACATGAACATTTACATGTACAATCCATTCACTCATGACTACGCCATAGACATTACTAATTCAACAATGACAGAATTACAAATTAAGTTAGAATATGAGCTTCTTGATCTCAATGGCTATCCATTAAGAGCTCATATCTATGATGTAGTTTCTTATAAACAAAGATTTTCTTCAATACAAATAGAACCTAGTGGATATGAACATTATCTTGGATTAGATGGCAAGTTTTTGACTATAATACGAGATGTGCTTAATGTTACATTGGAAGTCACTTTGGAAAGTAAAACCAAACTTGTGGAGTATTTTTTTATCGAAAGTAAAAATAATACTTTGAATTTAGCGCCGAAATTTATGAAAAAGTATGACTTCGATATTTGGTTTACAGGTAATATTTTATTTACCAAGATCATGAATAATATTTGAGGAATTTATCAGGGGAGTCGTCATTTATACAGTAGAAACTGTAGCCTACCAAAATAAATGACCATTTTCATCTTGTTGTAAGATTCAAAATTTAACTTTTTTACTATAAAGATGAGCCCTGTTCCTTTCAAAATATATCCATAACTCTGTTAATTTGTTTCAGCTTTAAGAGCAAAAGTAAACACAAATGTGGACCAATTGTTCCTTCACGAAAGAGATGACTTTTGTTTTGTAATCCCTACTAGTGAACCAATACCTCACTATTTGTACTTACTGTATCTTATATCAGTGGATATATGGATAAGCACAATTATATCTGGCATTCTTATCATTATAATGGTATATATTACATTATATTCTAAGAAACGAATTCCAAAGTTCGAAGGAGTCAAGTGTAAGCGGCAGTATTAATTAGAAGCGTGCACAAAATTTCACTTTGCGCATGTACATCGTATTTGCGTTCGCAGAATACAATTATTTGCGCGCGCAAAGTAAAATTTGCCGCACGCCTATTCTTATATAGGTACGCATTTTCATATAGCTAAAAAAAAATCAACCTTAAAGTTACAGCTGTTTACAGTAATTTTAAAATTTATAACGAACTAAAAATTATTGTAGTTGAATTAATTTAAAATTGGATATATGAACAATTCAGTGACACTTTGAAATTAAGTGAACAACTAAAATTTGTTTAGTACCTACTACTCAATTTCACTCAAGTTTTGTTACACACACAGACTGTTCTTGCACGGTAGACATTTTTTATTATTTGGATTGATAAAACTTGTTCATATTTGCGGAATCTTATTTTTATAAATTATTCTATTGATTCGTGCTTTTTCCAACAAAACATAATTGTTATCAAGTAATTTGAAATTGCTTGATATCAAGTCAAGCATTAAAAAAGAAAATCAGGTCAAGCCAATTAAGGGATTTTTTAAAACTTTATTTTCAAGTTGTCATGTAATTTATTTAAAAAATCAAGCTACATGCCATTACGAATCTCTCTATTTACGATTACAGGAGAGTTCTTTGATTATATACAAAATATTGTAAAATGTAACAAAAAATCGTAAGCTTTTCAATTAGTTTCTTATAATTTTCAGATGTATCTTTAGGATTAACGAGCCTAGATATTTACTGCATCTTGCTGAGTACATCCGTGTCGCGTCTAACCGCACGTTATCATGATATTATCTTCCGGATAATGTTATACACATGGATGGTATTTGCTTTAGTTTTCAACACAGCTTTTCAGAGTACATTAACAACAACACTCATAGCGCCAAAGTACTATCCACAGCTTGATACCATCGCAGAAATAATCAAAAGTAACCTTACTTTATACGCGAGTATTTTTGATGAGCAAGTGATGGAACAGAACTTAGATAACTCACAGGTTAGAATAGTAATCACAATCGTAGTATAATTTGGTAATGTCTATTCTCTCTCCGCAGGTTAAACTACTAGATAGGATTGTTACTACAAAATATATCTGGCCGATAGAGGATATGTTATCAAGAACAGGGGAAGATATTGGATTCATAACACGAAGTGAAATAGCAAGACAGTTTTATTCCATGGCGATAGACAAAGAAACGACAAAACATAAATATCATTTGGTGAAGGAACGTGCCATGCCTAGTGCACAATCGTACCAGATGCTGCCGAACCATCCCTATTATGAAGAAATGATTTGGATTATCAACAAAGTATGTTATTTTTCACCAACTGAACTTTTAGACTAACAGTTTATATAAGCTGTTTTTATGAAACAAATTAGAAAACAATTTATTTGTTGCTTAACATTGAAATTACAACCTAAGCTATCCATAAATGTGCTATTATACGTTCTATTGAAAAACAACTCAAATACAAATTCAAAACTTTCACGCAAGATACTGAATAGAAACTACTAACCTGAGCACCCTTCACTACATGCTTCATTTTTAGTTCATTCATACTATACAATGAAATAAAACAAATTATATGCAATAACATAATCAAATAAAAATTGTGTTTTTATATGAAGTATTTGTTTATATTATAATATAAAATTAATTATTGTATTTATCACCCAAAACAATTTGGACAAACTTTTCGAACACATGTCATCCAGAGTGGTTTATTACATTGGGCACATTACATGCCACTCTTTCTGTCTTTCTTACGGTGGCAAAAACATCTCTTTCGTTTTGATTTGGATACTTGTTCTTCTTGGACTATTCAACTTATTGTGAAGTATTAAGTTTGTTTTCAAGCATTTGTCGAATGTTATGATATTAGTTATATTCAGTTTTTGATAATGTATGTTGGTAACAATATGTATCAGCAACTTCAACGGAAGTAAGAAGAAAAATAACAAGAAGAGAAACAAAAAAAAAAGTTGTTGTTTTTCCATGTGCTTTTTTCCAGTTGAAGTGTGTTGTTAAGGGTTGTTGCGGTATTGGAACTAGACTATATTATTGTTATAAAAGATTATACTAAAATTTACCAGTCTATTAATAAATTATTTAATCGCAAATGTTTTTACTCAACTAAATACCTAAAAACTCTTTAGAGGTTATGGGCCCAGTCCATGCCCGAGTAAAAACATTGTAAAACCAGTAAAAAAATTAAAATAAACATTTAAAAATAAAAACTGAAGTGCAACAATGGCAACAACAGTTGAAGAAGCTTCATCAATACAGAAATTGATGAGCAGTGAAAGTTTCCAGCTCTGGAAATTTCAGATAACAATAATATTCAAAGCAAGTGGGTTGTATGAAGTGGTCAATGGAGAATCAACATTGGAAGCAGCTAAAAACGAACAAGAAAAGGAACAATGGTTAAAGAAGGATGCGAGAGCCCAAAAATTAATAATCACATCGGTAGACAAGAAACCATTGATGCATATAATAAATTGTACGACTGCCAAGGACATGTTTGACAAGTTAAGTACAATTTTTCAAAGAGATTCAAATCAGCAAAAATATAGCTTACTGCAAGAATTTTTTAATTTTAGATACGATAAAACATCTGATATTGCAATGTATATCAGCCAGTTGGAGAGCATTTCCTATCGACTAAAAACTCTTGGCCAATCAGTAGATGACAACATGCTAATATCAAAAATACTGTCATCTCTGCCAGAAGAATACAAACATTTCATAAGTGCGTGGGAGTCCACATCAGAAGCTGAAAAGACACTAACAAATTTAACAGCACGGCTCTTATCAGAAGAATCAAGGTATAAAACAGCCGACGAGAACGAAGGCGCCGTTGCATTCAAATCAACGGAGAGAAGATGTTACAAGTGCAGTAAAACTGGCCATATATCTAAAAACTGTCCTAAACTAAATAAAAAAGAAGAAAGAAAATGTTTCAAGTGTAACGGATCTGGACATTTTGCCAAAATATGTCCAAACAAAGAATTTAAACAAACAAATTCTTGTAAAATTTGCAAAAAAAACAAATCATGCCGAAATAGATTGTTTTTTCCGTAATAAAAACAAAAATGAAGATAAGGTGTCATTCTTAACATATAAAAGCATGAATAAAAATGAAGAATTTGTTGTCGATTCTGGATCAACGTCACATATGGTTAACAATAGTAATATTATAGAGATAGACAAAGTAATAAATACAAGTATCGGAGTGGCGAAGCAAAATAATAATATGAAAGCCGTAGGAGTTGGTAAAGTGAACACTGACAAATGCATATTAAAAGATACTCTGTATGTGCCAGAATTAACTAAAAATTTATTGTCAGTAGCAGCAATAACTGAAAATAATGGCGATGTATTGTTCACCGGACAAAAGGTATACATATTGAAGGATAAACAAACCATACTCGAAGGAGATAAACAAGCAAATGGTTTGTATAGAGTAAAACTTGAAAACTCCAAACAAGAAACATTCTACACAGAAGATACGAATGAAGAAATAATAAATTGGCACAGGCGAATGGGTCATATTGGAATTACAAACTTAAAAAAGCTAATTCGAATGACAAGTGACATAAAAATTGATGAAACAGATCTGGACAATTTTAGAAGTACATGTGAAATCTGTATACAAGCTAAACAGTCAAGATTTCCATTTAACTCCGAAAGAACAAGAGCAACTAGACCCTTGGAAATCATTCACACGGATGTTTGCGGTCCGATAGAACCAATAACCTGGGATGGAAAAAGATACTTCGTAACATTGATGGACGACTTCACACATTATACAATGGTTTATCTTTTAGAAAATAAATCAGAAGTCGAGGAGGTATTAAAAAATTACGTAAGCGAAGTAGAAGCAACCCTGAATATGAAAGTAGCAAAAATAAGATGCGACAACTGGGGCGAGTATAGAAGCGAAAGCCTAAAGAAATGGACGAAGAAAAAAGGAATAATCATGGACTTTACTATTCCACACTCTCCACAACTTAATGGGAAAGCCGAAAGGCTAAACAGAACTCTATTAGAAAAATCGAGAGCTTTAATATTTGATTCACAGTTAGACAAAAACATGTGGGGCGAAGCGGTAAGAACCGCTGCATATTTAATTAACAGGAGTCCAAGTGAAACAGTAGAAAAAACACCATCAGAAATGTGGACAAAGAAAACACCAGATTTAAAAAGAATTAAAATATTCGGCAGCACTGCATACGCAAAAGTATTAGGATACATAAAAAAACTAGATGAAAGAAGTAAGAAACTGGTACATATTGGATACTCTACAAATGGATACAGATTGTGGGATCCAGAAGAGCAGAAGATCATATTTGCCAGAGATGTTATTTTCTGTGAAAATAAAAACAACATTAAAATTTATGACATTGAAAACAGTTCAAATGAAGCTGAAACTGCTCAAGAACTAGATGAACAGGTTGAAGAAATATTTGAAGACGCAGAAGAAGTATCAGAAGGAGAAGAAGAAAAAGTAAAAATAGTTACAAACACAAAATCCGGAAGAAAAGTAAAACAACCTAAGAAGCTAGAAGACTACGAAGTTTATTTAACCTATTGTCTCTTAACCGAAGAAGACGATCCTAAAAACTATTCAGAAGCAATAAAGAGAGGAAGAAAATGGGAAGAAGCCATAAAAGCTGAACTAGAAGCACACGAAAAAATGAACACATGGACTGAAGTAAAACTACCGGAAGGAAAATCAACAATCGAAACAAGATGGGTATTTAAAACTAAAGACGACGGTACAAAGAAAGCGAGACTCGTAGCCAAAGGTTTTCAGCTTCAGGAGGAGGGTACATTTAGTAATATCTATGCACCAGTCGCTAGAATGAACACTGTTCGCATGTTATTCGCTCAAGCCGTTTCAAATAATTGAAAAATTAGACAGTTAGACATTCCAACTGCCTTTTTAAACGGAAAATTAGAAACCGAAGTATACACAGAAATTCCAGAAGGCTTGCAAGCAGATACAAATATGGTTCTAAAACTAAATAGAGGTCTATACGGACTGAAGGAAGCACCCAAGTGCTTGAACCAAAGATTCAATTAATTTGTAATAAAATTAGGATACAGGAGATCAAACTACGATTTTTGTCTATATACAAATGATAAAACCTGGTTATTAATATACGTAGACGATATTTTATTGATTGGAGATAATAAATCCGTCGAAGAAATCGTTAAAATATTAAAAAAGGAATTTAACGCTAAAGATTTGGGAGAGATGAAGAATTTTCTAGGTATGGAGACATCAAGAGAAGAAAATTCTATAAAAATAACACAAAGAAGATTGACTGACAAAATAATAAAGAAATTCAAAATGGAAGACAGCAAAGGTGCGAAAAGCCCGATCGAAAAAGGATTCCAAGTAAACACGGATGAAGAAAAAGTCACCGTGCCATATCGTGAAATCATAGGTAGCTTAATGTACATATCTACAGTTAGTAGACCAGACATTACTTTCGCAACGTCATATCTCAGTCAATATCTTGATCAACCAACACAGAGTTGCTGGTTACAAGCAAAACGTATCGTAAAATACCTGAAAAGTACAATTAACATGGGTCTGAAATACACCAAAGAAAACATCTATGAAGATAAACTAACAGCATACTCAGACGCAGATTGGGGTAGTAACAAAAAAGACAGGAAGAGTACAAGTGGTTCACTAGTATATTATAAAGGCAATATAGTAGCATGGTTCTCAAGGAAACAGAACTGTGTTGCTCTATCGAGCGCTGAATCCGAATATTTAGCTGCAGCAGCTACAGCTTGTGAAATAATTAACTTAAAAGGAATTGCAGAAGACTTCGGAGAAGACGCTACAGCAAATATGTTCATGGATAATCAAGGAGCAATTGCCATGACACATAGTTTCGAAAATAGTAAGAGAACAAAACACATAGACATTAAAACTCATTTCATTAAAGATTTAGTGGCTAAAAATATAATAAAAATTTGTTATGTAGACTCTGAAAGAAATATTGCCGATATACTAACTAAAAGTTTATCAGTTGAAAAGTTTATACAAATTAGAAATTTGATGAATTTAAATTAGTTGTAAGTAAAATTGTTTTCAGTATTATATAAAATTATTTATCTTTTTTGGGTGATGTAAAATTTACATATTTAAATTTTAAATCAAGGAGGAGTGTTATGATATTAGTTATATTCAGTTTTTGATAATGTATGTTGGTAACAATATGTATCAGCAACTTCAACGGAAGTAAGAAGAAAAATAACAAGAAGAGAAACAAAAAACAAAAACGTTGTTGTTTTTCCATGTGCTTTTTTCCAGTTGAAGTGTGTTGTTAAGGGTTGTTGCGGTATTGGAACTAGACTATATTATTGTTATAAAAGATTATACTAAAATTTACCAGTCTATTAATAAATTATTTAATCGCAAATGTTTTTACTCAACTAAATACCTAAAAACTCTTTAGATCGAAAATGACGTGGGATGTGTTTGTTGTTTATACGGGTCGTCATATAAGGTCTGCATAAAGCTATTCCAAGTTGTTATCCTTACCATTTGGTGAAAATTGATAAAGAACCCTACTATTGACAACAGCTATATTTAAAATTCAATGGGAAATTGCCATTGGCCAATGACGGGTCGTTTGAGAGGTTGAATATCCTGCACATTTTTTATCCAAAGCATCTACTTCATTATAGAATTTTCGTCACAGAAGACATGGGTCGGACTAGTACTTATGTACAGGGTGGTGAACCGATTAATGCAATATAGGAAATATAATGTTATTTTTGTAAATAAGCGATATGTCCTCCCCTTTTGATTTAAAACACAACTTGACACAACTCCAATTGATTTTAGAGGAAAATACTTCAAATAAATTTTGTATAAAATTTCAAATTTACTTGATAGCCACTTGACTTTTACACGTTCTAAGGAAACACAACTTGTATAATATTTGTATTTATTTAACACGCACATGTTTCATAATACTGACACAACCAGAAAACGTAACGGCAAGGGGCCGTCACCAAAGTTCCCAATGACAGGCCAAGTTAACAAGTTAAATATAAATTATTTCAAATTCTGTCAAACTTACGACTACAATTAGAAATTTTTTATACCAGTCCAGGCAACGAATGCTCAATAAAAGGTATAGAGGGAAATGCTTGGAACACAATTTTTGACTTCGTAACTTTGTTTGGTCTAGTTAGGAGGTGAACATATCAAAAGTCCCCGCCCGTAGCCCTTAAGCCGAGGTGTGGCGGAGGGTTTGAAAGTCTCATTTTACGGTTTTTTGCTTATGTCTCAGAAGTTATGCGTCCTACTGACATGTCCTTTATACAATGAAAGCTGATTGAATTTGCAACAATTTAAGCACAACCGCAGCTCTGTATGTCTTTTAGTTTCCGAGATATGACACTTCAAAAATTAGCAATTTTTTCAAAAAAAATAAAAGTTTAGAAATTTTAACTTTTTTCGTTATTTTTGTGTTTAATTAACTGTTACTTCTGAATGAATAAAAATATTGTCTTCCGGTTTCTTTCATTAAATTTCACGAACATTTCTCTATAAAATACGTTATTTTAAATTTTTTTTAGGGCGTTCATTAAGCCAAAATATCAAATTTTTTTCGACAGAAGTATTCAAATATTTTGTGTTTATTGTGTTTAATGAGCTGTAACTTCTGAACGGATAAAGTTATCGACATCCGGTTTCTTGCATTAAATTTTACGAACATTTCTGCATAAGATGCAGTATCTTTTTTGGGTATTCATTAAGAAAAAACACCAACCGGATGTCGATAACTTTATAAGTTACAGCTCATTAAACACAATAAACACAAAATATTTGAATAATTCTGTCGAAAAAAAATTGATATTTTGGCTTAATGAACGCCCTAAAAAGTTTGTAAAATAACGTATTTTATAGAGAAATGTTCGTGAAATTTAATGAAAGAAACCGGAAGACAATATTTTTATTCATTCAGAAGTTACAGTTAATTAAACACAAAAATAACGAAAAAAGTTAAAATTTCTCAACTTTCATTTTTTTGAAAAAAATTTCTAGTTTCAGAAGTGTCATATCTCGGAAACTAAAGGACGTACAGAGCTGAGGTTGGGCTTAAATTGTTGCAAATTTAATCAGCTTTCATTGTATGGTCATGTCGGTAGGACGCATAGCTTCAGAGATATAAGCAAAAAACCGAAAAATGAGACTTTCAAACCCTCCGCCACACCTCGGCTTAAGGGCTAAGGGCGGGGACTTTTGATATGTTCACCTCCTAACTAGTACAAACAAAGTTACGAAGTCAAAAATTGTGTTCCAAGCATTTCCCTCTATACCTTTTCGTTGACTGGACTATACATTTATCTGAAGTAATATAAATAATAAATATAAAATCTGACGTGGACACCACATGACTTCCTTGTACGCCTATTAAAATGTTGATACTTTTCTTAATAAGAAGATATAAACGATATTTTACTATTGTCACTGCCACTGTCACTGTCATGTCATAATCATTTAAATTTTACGTAGTAACAAATGTTAATCGATCATGGACTACAAGATACCGAAATACTAAATTATAAATATATACTTTAATTATTCTTAAATGATACCAGATACAAAAATATTTATAAAATACCGATTGTAGGTAATAATCACATAATCTTTCATTTAAAATAAAAAAATTTGTCTTAACCGGTCGCGCCAACAAGGAAGTAAATTGTAACTAAAATATTAAATTTGAATCACAATTATCTGTGATATCACGAAGTCACGTGGGTGTCAAGAAAATAATATAGGTAGCTAATTTAACTCTGCATTTCAGTCACTAATTACTTAACATATTTTATATTACATTTATCAAGTTTAAATTTTTTCAATACACTACAAATACCTGTGCACAGTGTTCGACGAAACACTTCGCTCAATTCGGTCGAAAAGCTGACGTTGCATTCCGTAGGCCATTTAAATCGAAAGCTTGCTAAAACCTCCTTATACCCACCATTGCTTATATAGAACCGTAAAGCTTAGTGATCTCTCTGTGCTAATCTATTTCAAAATCTACCCATAAAATATTTTCAGTTATAAAATTTTCTTAAATACACAGGAAACTTTAGCTAAAAGTTAGTAAACAAAATATCTAGGAGACCTATTCTGGTAAAGTCTCCCACACATGTACCGTTGACACCGTAAAAACGTTTGCCGGTAACGCCGTTCTGTGATTTGATTCGTTAACAATCAATGACGCAGTTTGACAGCTATCATTTAGTTGGTTGTCAACGAATCAAATCATAGAACGGCGTCAACGGCCGCGACGTTTGCCGGTGCCAACGGTACATGTAAACTTAGCTTAAGTTATCTTATTAATAGTGATACGTTGCTGCCGTTAGCTGGTGATAGTTTAGAACGGGATAATTTCTTTTGGATAGTTAGGTTTACGCAGTTAATATTTAGGTTGACGATGCATTCAAAATGTGTTGTTAATGATAAAATTGACGCGGCCCAGCCATTGGTTAATATTTAGGTTGGTAAAAGATTCAAAATGTATTGTCAATGATCAAATTGACGCGGTCTGGTCATTGCTGTTTGAACATCCTGCATATCTCTTCCATGTCTTCTAAAAAGATGATCTTCTTCTCTTCTTTCATCGTTTTCCAACTCTGCAATCACTACTATCTGCCCATACAGAAATAGTAAGTATTACATTCTCCCATTAACAAAATAATATTATCAGAGATATTAAAATATGCACACAATGTATTAATAAAACTAAACTCAAATGTCCAAAATAGAAACACCACCGATTAAAAATACTTCTTTGAGCGGACAAAATAATACAAAATGTTAAACTACTCGTATCACCGTTGATAAGACTCTAATACCTGCTAATTTGGTGGTGTTAGCTCGTCACTTGCCATGAGATCTTACCGAGGTTTCGTACTCAATTCTCATAGATGGCAGCAAAACTATCACCTAAAATTTATCAATATTACTAGTCATAACTTCCCAGTTCCCAGAATAGGTCTCCGGTTGTTGTTTAAATTAGATTTTTTTGCCATAAATTAATTTTTGTTGAAAAAGCAACATCTTTTAGTTTTCATAAATGTGTTTATATACAGGCTTAACATTTATTATAGCATTCCTTAAAACTATTTTGCAACAATAGTATGTCATGTTAGTTATGAAAATTATAAATGGACAGCCCTTTAATATTTAAATAGAACTTAATGGTCAATTATCATTTTTGTCATTTTAGGTACATGAATCTGGCTTATATTATCGCTGGCGAAAAACAAATTTTGGTTGGACTGAAAAATATTCCAATATTTCAACTGAGGATGATCCAACCGACAAGGAGGTTACTAAATATACACCGCTTACCATATTTCATTTAGAATCTGCCTTCTTTTTATTGTCCATGGGGACTGGCCTGGCATCTATGGCATTTGTAATGGAACATATTTGGAAGAAATACAAGCAAAACTCAACTATGAACAGAAAATAAATAATTAAAAATGGCAAATTTGTTAAATTATAAATTTCTAATTAATTAATTTCGCAGTTACAACTACATTAATATCTATATATTTTCAATTTGGAAGCAAACTCTCACACGACACAAAGTTTTAATTAAGAAATTCCACAAGCTTTTTTCTACTTGTGCGCAGTACTTTTTGACTAGCTATTAATTGTTATATAATATACCCGAAAATAAATGTTATATACAACCCACACACACACCATCTCGAAAATACTTTATTCGTATTCTATGGATCCTAAAACGTGCTTATCCACTAAATACTCACACTCGAAAATTTTGACCCATCACAATACCTTGAGGTAAAAACCATGTAGTGCCTCGAAAAGGGAAAATAACAACTTTAAGAGTACCTACTTGGAAAATACAACGTCCCGGACATGAATGTGTCGCCACACAAATCGTTCCACATGAGTTTTTCTAATCGTTAGTTTCACTACCACCGCGGGAAATATCATACAATTTAAGTGGCTACCGTAAATGTTTAATTATAAAAATTAATAACTTTTTGACTTACTCCCTAAGTAGATTAAGTAAAAAAATAAAATATTTTTTTTAGAAAGAAATAGAGAGATGTAACGAAGCTAATTTGGTCGTCACAATTTATTATTTTGTATTATTTATCTTTTGTTTATCTTAGTTTTAGTTAATGTTATGCCCAGCCTTTTTCTTTCTTGTCAACTCTGTAAATTTTATTTATTTTGTTTATATTCTGTCATTATTGTCATTTCTTACCGATATAATCTATCTAAAGTTTTTATTAATTTCTATTTCTGTCAGCAAATGTTGGGACATTTTTGTGATCATTTTCTTCTCATATAATATTTTCTTTCTGTTGTTCCAGAATGCTTAGCGATCAACAATGCATAGGTGAGCCAATGAAATCTTTATTTATTTTTCAAATTGATGACAACAAAATGATGTCTGAGCATTGTTGTCTCAGATATAAATGGAAGTGCCGGAGTTTAGAACGGCAGTTCGAATTGGAGCTCACTTATACTAATTTAAAACAGGAATAATTCTGAGGATCTATTCTAACCTATACAGAAATTATACGGCTTACTGGAGTGGACTATACGATTCAGACTCAAATTGCAAACTTAGTTTCTTCTTATTCCGCATTTGTCGCACAATTTGCTTCTGTGTGATTTATGTCATTCTCTCATACTATTTTTTGCATTTAATTATGATTATCTTATCTCTTATAGTATTATAGCATTGATTGAATTCTACATAAATTTGCCCTTTTTTGTAGTAATTCTAGGGCAATATCTTTAAATGTTTTTATAAAACAACAATCAATCTATTTCCGTAGGATTTTCGTACTTCCTGTATTACAAGAGTTTTATGATCTAAAAACCTGACTATTGCTTTTCTTTCTTCTTTCATGAGTTTTAGATCTGAATTGTCTCGTTCTTATGGTCTTTTTATGATGGTATTATCCTATATTATTTATTTTGTACATTGTATATTTTTCTGTTTATTGACGATTTCTATATTTATGTATTTAACATCTAAGAAATAAAATTATTTTTTTTATTATCTCATTTTTGGGTCTACTACTTCTATGTTTTCCCGAATTGCTTCTTTATTTCCTCTATCGGTGTTACTTCATCCATTTGAGATATAATCAAAATTGTATCCGCTGTCGTTGTTCTTTTCGTAATTCTTCAACCGATTTTATCATTCATAAGTCGACACAGTTCTTCGAGTTTGTTACAGCCCTCTTTCATTACAATCATCAGGCCTCCTTTCCTACTTTGCTTTACAGTTTGGTTCTTTATGTTTTCCGCTGTTAATTCGTTTTTTATATTCCTTATTTTCCCAAGCGTATTCTGCATACCATCTATTTTCGCCTTTTTCCCCTATTATTGAGTTCGTTTGGGAGTTTACGCGTTTGGTTCGTTTCGCATGTTTCCCTTTCATGTTTGTAGTCTTTCAACTTATTTTATTTTCAACGTTTACTCCATTTTCTTCATAACCGATGGCTGTCTGGCTGTATTTGCGATTTTTTCTTTGGTTCCGTAGTTTATATCCATTGCTTTCATGTGTATGGTGAAACGTAACAATTATCTCATTATATTTTCGTACGCCAGGTACACACAATGATTGCTATTTTTATAGCTGTAACAGGCCCCATAATTTAAATAAATGTAAATTAAATAATAAATAAGTGTAGAGACAGAGACAGAATGTTGTGTTTAAAGTGCGGGTTAATAGAGGGTGCAATGTGTCGTGAGCTAGTGGCGCCTCCGCGTCAAGCGGGCGAATTAAAAAGGAGAAGAACAAGAAGAGATACGGTAGGGAAGACACCAGGGAACTAGAATATTTTAAAATTAAAAATTGCATACCAACACCTAATTCTAACCTCTTGCATCAAATGGCAGATTCCGCTAAAAATTAAAAAATTAAGTGATGATGCGGTTCCTACAGTCTTTCCTAATTGCCCGAGTTATTTGTTATTTGAGAAATTTTATTGAACGAAATGTGAAAAAACGAAAAATTCATGAGCAAGAGCAACAGTCGCAACCGTTGCAACAAAGTACTGACATTCCTGGAACTTCTCAAATATCAGAAATTTTAACACATACACCTGCATTCGACTTCAGTAATATTAAATTGCCTTCAAAGAACTGGACTTTTTGTAAAATTGATAAAAACGAAAGTGAAGAAATACAACTTTTTTCGGAAATGATTTATTCTAATTACACACAAAGTACTTGTGTACGTAGTTTTATATAATTAATAAATTATTTATTATATGCTATGTAGTACATTTATATTACTAAATATCTACTAGTTTAAATAAAATTAATTTTCTTATCAAATATATTTTACTTTCCAATTTGAACAATTATTTTTTTCTCGTTTTATGTTATGTATGTATATATTACATGAGTGATTGTATGTATGTATCATGATGTGCTCTGTTATAGGGGTTATGGTGGATAATCCGCGCCCATGTCCCTCTTTAGAGGTGATTGTTTTTTAAATTAATTAATTTAGCTTTTACATGGGCGGTTTGATTGGTGCGCCTAGTAGAGGCCAAATTTCTAACCTGAACAAAAATGGATCACGTTATAGTGCCACAGTCGTGGAGGCTGGAAGACACTGAGGTAGCCAAACTGGTATGTTTTGGGAGACACGTGGAGAGGGATGTTTTGGCAAGTCAAGCCAAACAGCTTATTTGAAAAACCAGTGATACCTAGGTATAGTGAATCAATTCAGCAGTTAAACTTTGTATATCAACAAAGTGTAAAGCAGCTTCGAGAAGAAAAGCGGTAGTTCAGCTGTTTGGGAACTTCCTATCAACAAAGTGGTTGACAACAACGAAATACAGTTAGTCAATTCAGCCACATAAGCCGTCTATCAACATAGCTGGTGACATCAACCGAAGCAAAAAGGGTACTTCAGTGTTCGAGGGATCTGTCAACAGAGTTGGGGGTAACAAAGAAAGACAAGCGGTACCTCAGCATTCAACAATCATCGTGGCTAGAGAAAACCCAGCAAACACAGTTACATCTTTGCGAAGTTATAACAATGTAACACGTTTAACTTAAAAGTTACGGGTACGTATTGTGTAACGTAAATCTAACTTACATTCGCTTTCCTGAGTCAGCAACAGTGACCTTGGCAAAGAGGTCGCGGGTATGTAACATTATAACGTTTATGGTCTGTACCATAGATTACAAATATACATACTTTGTATTTTGTATAGTAAAGTACCAATTACATACCTACCTACCATTTTAACGAAACTAGCACATAACCTGTAATGTACCACACATTTAATTTTAGGAAAGGGAAATGCAAAATAATTATACTGGGATGCAAAGGATTTATAATTTTTATTTCTTAAACACATTACATTATGATATAACATAAAGGTAAATTTTTAACTTAAAATATAAAAACAATAATACTATTGAAAAAAATAATTAATTCATCAAAATACTATTCATAATTAACAGAATAGTCTTCTCCAATATTATTATCGTCATTGCTAGTTAAATGTAAATTAGTAGCGATTGAATTCTCTATATTTCTATCTTGTTTATTAATTTCATCTAAAATTCTGCGACGTTTTTGACGATAGCCTATTTCGTGAAATTTTTTTCTTGGCACCACTCTATGAAAACAACAATATCACACGTAAGAAAATTTTATATATTTATGGTTATGACACTTTTACGTTCATCAAACTGCATGTATCATTATTAATTATTTCTAAATAACAAACTTACCTCAACTAACGATGAATATTATACCAAATAACATAACTTCTTGATACATATAAAAACACAAAGAACAAAACCAAAGTTTCACGATGCACCGTTCACCGTTGCCTGAGCAAATGAACACTAGCACGTGGTAAGTCGTGGCTGGTCGTGGCGTAACGTAAGAGGTACATACATGCAACGTACATGCATTGTCTATTGAGATGTAGCACCCAGATTACAAAAAGAGTTAACATGGATGAAACACAGGTAATATTACTATCACGATATACTTGATACGCGTACTGGATGTGATATACACGTTCATAAGTAATGTAGGTGGTATCTATAGATTTTACGTACATTGTATATGTATGTCAACAGTGTGTTTGCTGGGAAGATAAGAGTTTAAAATATTTTATAGTAATTGGAATATTGACTGTCGGTAGATTTAAGTTAATATTAGCATTAATTAATATTAATGCATGTTTGTTTCGTAGATTAGAATTAGTAATAAGTTTGTTTTTGCATCTCTCAGATCTGAGGTTAAGAAATTGATATCTATATTATGCTAATAACTGTTTTATGTACAACGTTGATTAAAATTAATATACGTTTTTCTGGAATTAAAAATCATGCTCTCTGTTTTATTTCGAGCAACCCCGACCATTGCCTCTACCGGCAGGTTACATAGCTCACCTTTTTCCGCCTTTCTTATGATGGAGCTCATGCATTCATATATATTCTCCTTCTTCCATTCCTCAGCTTACATAATTTTAGCTGCTACCTTTATGCTGTTTATACTTGTCTTCTTGTTGATCGTTTCTTCTCAATTTATGTATATGTAAGTTGCTCGTGAAACTCAAGGTTGCTAAGGTCGTGTACTCACTATCTCTCTAAATCAGTTTTTCTAAACTTGAAATCCCAATGTTAAGAAAAATGCAAAAGTGTCAGCCTTTACATGCCTCTTTTACTGCACTTACCAAGTTCTTGAATATTTTTCCATTAACAGAGAAGTCATAATTATACACAGTAAATTAAGCTTACATTTTCTTATTTTTTCTTGAGTATGTATCGTGTTGTGTTAAGAAGCCTACATTTTTTAGTCTACTATTCACAGATGACACATGAAATAAAAATGGTCTCTGATATTCACTTTTTATACAAATATTCATATAATTACAAAGTATATTTTACTATCAGTTATATTTCATACAATATAAAGGTTACATTTTATCACATTATACACCTAGTTATAGGCAATTATCATATTATTCACAATTTCCAAAGTAGTTTTGTCTTAATATAACTTCGACATTCTATTTATGCATTATCACCCGAGTAAGATTGACGGATTTTTGTGACAAATTACAAATGCATTAAAAGTATTGTACTATAATTTCACGTGGTGTATAATTACGCAGTGTAAACAGTTCCCATTAACTATCTGGTTTGTATCAAACCACTATGTTAAATAATGCTAACATTGTCAAAATTCATACGTAACAAAGTACATCGTAAATATGCATTTTTATTATATACTTTTATTTAATATTATAATTCTTCATAATACAGTCGCAAATTTATTTAACTTTGTAAATAATTCTCATTCAAATTTTGAAATAAATTACATGAAAAATATCCACAATGTTTTTTGCTACCACTGCAAAAACTATTTAATAATTCGTGACACTTCCGACGGCGTGTCCGAAGAAATATTGCAAAGAAGTAGCAAAAGTTTGGGATCAATTTCTGTTATAATTCTTGAATTTCAAGAAGGAATATTGTCGTCTTCTATTTTGGGACAAGAATCAAGTGAAAAAGCCGAATTTACTGTTTTATTTCTTACGAAATGGTATATTTACAATATGAGAGAGTTTTTGAAAATGGTAAAAAAATTACCATTGTGGAATAGTACTGGTAAAATAATTATTTTGATTACGAATATTGATGTTAGTTTGGATGATACAACGTGGCTGGAAAACATGTTTCAAGTAAGAAATTCTATTTATGTTATGTTTTTAATATATACGAGTATAATACTAGGTGTGTACAGAAACAAGGCTACCTTTATTGATCTAAAAATATGTTGAACTGATATAGCGTAACTACACTACTATTCATAAAAACAATTTTTATATTTTTTCTTTTTTTACTACTCTTTATTCCTGCACAAACAATTTGAATTGTTTTCTGTCTCTAGTACACATTTTTGCTTCTTGGATTATTAATTCTTTTGCACAATTCCATTCCACTCTTCTCTTGGTTTTCCTCGTCTTCTGCTCTTTTATTTTGGCTGTTCATATCTTCTTTATAGGTTTGTTGTCGTTCATTCTTATCAGGTGCCCCCACCAGTTGAGTTGTCTCTCCTCTGTAAACTCTATTATCGGTTTTGTTCCTAGTTCTTATCTTATGTCTTTGTTTCTTACATATTTTATTAATCATTATCACACCTTTGACCCTAAAAATACCCTCGTAACTTTTGTTTTGTGATATTTCTTTCTTTCCTATGAAACTGTTTTTCAGCATCTAGAATATTTTTGCATGTATTCTTCTTCGTCTTGAATTCCGGTACTGTTAATTAATACTCCTTGGTATTCAAATTTTTCAACTTGCTCTATTTTATTATTTTCTATTTTTGTGTTCGAAGTTCTGCTTTCATTTGATATACCCATTACTGTTGTTTCATTAATGTATTGTTCCAAACATTTATAGATTGTGTTGGATATTCATTTCGCTTTCTGCTAAAAGTAGAGCGAAGGCTGGTGTATACCCCCCCCCCCCTCCAATGGAAATTTTCGACACATACATTTTTGTGTTTGTATTGACATGTACTTTAAAGTTGTAGGTGTGTGCCACTCGCGAATTACAGCATATCCCGGAAAAAAACACAAAAATATAATGAAAACTACTATATAAATGATATACAGGATGTAACAGCGAAACCAACCAACGCCTATATTTTCTTTATTATTATAGTTACAAAAAAATGTTAAATAGCCAAGTTGTAGGAGACCAAGGGGGACATTAAAGAATAAAATAATTTTTTAAACCAGTGGTTCTCAAGTTAAAACACAAAGTTATATTTTTTCAAATGGGAATATACATATTTTTTAGGCCTATTCGGTAGAGTATTTTTTTCTGAATTCAACCATGTATTCGTTTTATATCCTTACATAATAAAAATATTGAGAAAAATTCAATTGAAATTTAAATAATTTTTAATATTAATGTGCAGTAATCTATGGATGAAAAACAACTGTCAACATTTTTGTTGATAGTAGTTGTAGTAGTTTTGAATAATTCAAATGTTCTCTATTCTTTTTAATAACATAATTTTGATTTCTTCTATATAAACTGAAAACTGTTGATTACAATTATTAATCTGTTATTCCCCTTTTTTTTAGATAAACTGTCCCGTACCTTGTCTCTGTACTGTCGAACGCCTTCTCTATATTAATAAACGCTTTACTTTTGCTTCCTATGGTCTTTTGTGTTATTTGTTTAATCAAAAATATACTCGTAATATGGTCTTGTATACTTCTTTCCTTTATAAATCCGATGTTTCTTCCAGCGTTGGTTCAATTATGTGCCTCAATCTCCTTTCTAATATTCTCTCATATACTTTTAGCGTTGTGCTTAGTAGTGAGAATCCTCTGTAGTTGTATCAGTCTTTAGCATCTTATTTTTTATGTACTGACATGAATTAGAATAGGTTCGGTATTATTTATTTCATTTTACCATTTGATATGCCAACTTGCAAGCGCAAGACCTCCCATACTCTACGATTTTTACTACTTATAACGGTGTTTTTTTAGACGTGTGGTTTTCAAGTTGGCACTTTTATCGGAGATGGTCTTTTTGACAGCTGTCACTTGATTTATGCTCAGTTTGGTTTGCCATTTCATAATGAATAGACTTACTCCTGAACAACGTTTGCAAATCGTGCAAATTTATTACCAAAATAATGGTTCGGTTCGCGCGACGCATCGCGCGCTGCGTCCAATATTCGGTCGACATAATCGCCCAGCAGAGTCTTTAATTCGAGCAACCATGGATCGGTTTCGCACCACGTTTACTCTAGTGGATAATGCGCATCGTCAGAGACGCCGTACAGTGCGCAACGAAGACGCTATTGCTGCTGTGGAGCAGAGTATCAAAGAAGACCCGAATGAGTCCATCCACCATCACGCGCAACAATTGGGCCTCTCGGCTGGAATTTATTCGAGCCAGCCGCGGCGGCCACTTGCCCGAAATCATTTTTAAAACATAATGGCAAACCCTTATCTTTATAATAAAGCTAAATCTTGGCCATAACAAAATTATATGCGTTTTATTTCTTCTTGAAAACCACACGTCTAAAAAAACACCTATATATAGGTTCTGAGACATTTTGATCTAGAAGTGTTACTCGTATAACCTTGCACCAAAAATCTATTTTACAAAAAATCTTTTCATTTTTAAACAATCACTAATCCTTTTTTAATCATAAAGCCTTCTATATAAAATATCAGCCACTATTATACTTTTTAGGCATTTTGGAAACAAAAGATACTCCGTCTTTTCATATATTTCTGGATAAACAACAACATGAACATTTACATGTACAATCCATTCAATCATGACTACGCTATAAACATTACTAATTTAACAATGACAGAATTACAAATTAAGTTAGAATATGAGCTCCTTGATCTCAATGGCTATCCGTTAAGAGTTCATAAATATGATGTTATTTCTTATAAACAACGAATGTCTCCAATACAAATAGAACCAAATGGCTATAAACACTATCTTGGATTAGATGGCAAGTTTTTGACTATAATACGAGATGTGCTTAATGTTACTTTGGATGTCACTTTGGAAAGTAAAAACAACCTTTTCGAGGATTTTTTTATTGAAAATAAAAATAATTCTGTGGATATAGTGCCGAAATTTATGGAGAAGTATGGCTCCGAAATTTGGATTACAGGTAAAATTTTATTTAAAACAATGGGTTATTTGACCATGAATATTATTTGAGGAATTTATTAAAGGATTCGTCATTTATATAGTAGAAACTGTTACATACCAAAATAAATAACCATTTTCATCTCGCTGTAAGATTCAAAATTAAAATTTTTACTATGAAGACGAGCCCTGTTTCTTTAAAAATATATCCATAACTCTGGTAATTTATTTCAGCTACAAGAGCAAGAATAAACACAATTGCGGACCAAGTGTTTCTTCACGAAAGAGATGACATTTGTTTTGTAATCCCTACTAGTGAACCAATACCTCGTTATTTGTACTTACTGTATCTTATATCAATGGAAATATGGATAAGCACAATAATATCTGGCATTCTTATCATTATAATTGTATATATTATATTAGTCTCGAAAAAACGAATTCCAAAGTTCGAAGGAGTCAAGTGTAAGCGACAGTATTTATATTTGTTTTAAATAGTTTAATAAAATTACAAGACTGTAGGTCATAAGACTTAATTTTAAAGTAATTATTTATTGTAAAAGTCGTACATTTCTAATTTAATAGATAGAAAACAATAGCACGAGCGTTATGTGATCGGTAACAGGCGGACCGCGGTTCGCACGACGAAGTCTAATAAGACAGGAGATGACACTCTGTTGATTTTGTATGTTTTCATGTCACACAATTTTACTCAGAAACAAAATTATAGGTAACATTCCTCGACAAATTGAATGATAAAATCCCTCGCCTTCAGCTCGGGATTTTTATCATGTCATTTGTCTAGAAATGTTACCAACCAACAATCTTTTGAAATACATTTTTCCAGCAAAATAATGGTCCCTTGATATATTACTATTGAAAATATTCAACCGTGCACAAAGTTGGGTATGTACCACGGGCGTAAATTGCTTGTATGATTTTTGACGATTTTAAGCCCTCGGCTGACGCTCACGTTTCAAGTTATAAAAGTTTCCTTACACCCTTAATACGTAAATAACTATTATGCTAAACTTTAAGAAAAGTAGGTACTTTTGACTACTATATTTATTAAACAAGTTGGTGCATGGAGTTTTACGATTAGGGCATCGATAAACAAGCTAAAGATAGAAATCTAGATGCTTTTGCATGAAACACAGTCCGTAGCGCCCCTATATTTGCCGAAGAGAACTAAATTTAACATGGGCATAAGCTGGTTTGAATTTGTTATTCATATTTTTTACTTGTAAAATTATTGTAGTGCTACAACAAATAAGTACCACACATAATACCTTAAAAATCGTTTTATTGGTAAACAAATGTAAAGTAAATAAATTTAATAAAAAAATATATTTACCAAATGTCATTCGGGATAATATTTGTTATACTCGTAGATATTGACACATTCATATGTAGCGAAGGCTGATATATTATGAATTTTCTTCCGAGTTGTCAGTGTCTCAATCTCGCATTCTTATTTTTTTCATATATTTTCGTAAATCGTAACCATATGAATAATTCAATAATTTAATAACGAAATGTTAATGTGCCGTTTTGTTATTTATAATAAATAATTACGTACAGTATCATTTGTAGTCAAAATGTGTTATCAAGTAAAGAATATACTTGCACTAAGAAAATGTCAAAATTAGAAATAATGTAACATGTACAAAATTTATAATTATTACAATTATTTCGCATTTTTTATAAAATAATTATCTTTTATACCGATAATTTATGAAAGAATGCCATCTATATTTGCCGAGGGGAACTACAACTGTGTTTCAACAAAGGCTACCTGAGATGCCGCTGGGTGGATTAGGGTTTCACAACTTGACTTATTGATACTCGTATAAGCTACTTGACTTGTTTGAATTACAGGAGAGTTCTTACGTAAATTATTGTAAAAAATAACAAAATATCTTAAGCTTTTCAATTAGTTTCTTATAATTTTCAGATGTATCTCTAGGAATATCAAGCTTAGATATCTACTGCATCTTTCTGAGTACAGCCGTATCGCGTCTAAACCAACGTTATCACGACATTATCTTCCGGATAATGTTCTTCACATGGATGATATACGCTCTAGTTTTCAACGCAGCTTTTCAGAGTACATTAACAACAACACTCATAGCGCCAAAGTACTATCCACAGCTTGATACCATCGCAGAGATAATCAAAAGTAACCTTACTTTATACGCAAGTATTTTTGATAAGCAAATGTTGGAACAGAACTTAGATAACTCACAGGTAAGAATAGGAATCACAATCGTAGTATACTGAGTGTACGATTTTTTCAATGTTTTAATTTGCTAATGTCTTAAAAACGATTAGGGTTCGCCAGTCAAATGGAAATATTTGATGTGGGGCTTAGAGCTCGTAGGGTGGTAGTGGGGAAGAAAATAACCGACTCAACATTATCAGCGTGGTCTACCATTTACTTTATAATAGATAGTTGGACGGGTGAACAGCGTGGCTACACAGTTAAAGCGTACTATCTCAATGGCGAAATTTTGGTGCAAACGCGGCGCGATTTTAGACGTCATTTCCACGTACCGAGCAATCAGCATGTTCCGTCGAATAGGGCGATTCGAACAGTTGACACACTCAAAATAAAAGACTACATTATAGGCATAGGCAACATAATAGGACCAAAAAACATAATCTTTGCATCAAAAATCTCTAAAAATAGAATATGCATTTACACTATAAGTAAAGCAATAGTACACAAAATAATAACACTGTAGAAATAAACGGAAACTCAATTAATATCCGACGTATGATAACACCAGCTAAACGCATTATAATATCAATTGTTTGTCCGTCTATACCCCATAACATCATCGAAGAAACACTAAAAAATACAGGATTACACCTAGTCTTCCCAATTGCATTTCTAAGTGTTGGAATGCAAGAAACCGAGTACGCTCATGTACTTAGTTTCAGACGCCAAGTATACATAACAGACATTAACAATGAAATACAAATTCCATCATCCAAAATTCTAAAATACGAAGAAACCGAATACAGAATTTTCTTAAATGAGGAAACAACACTCTGCTTCATTTGCAAAAAACCCGGACACACAAGCAACCACTGTGAAGAGGCCAATAACGATCAAAACACAAACAAACAGACACAAATTAACAATAATAAAACAATAAACACCACCACAAATAATGTAGAAACAAATCAACTACTTGAAAATAATAAACTAATAAACAACAATAAAATAATAAATAAAAATATAAATATAGAAAAAAATCAACCACTTGAAAATAATAGTGAGATAACGCCAAATAATAACATACCGGTAAACAAGCGACCGGCGCCAGAATCTGACACATCATCAACAACAGATCTCGAACATATTGAAAATACACAACAAAATACATCGTCCACCTCCACTCAAATTAATCAAACACACGCAATACCGAACCCAAAACAAATAATCAAGAAACCGAGATCACAAAGCCCAGCAAAACCATTACACATCTCGCTAGCGCCCTTAGAAGAAGAGATGAAAAAAAATCCATCGAAATATTTATTAACCTATGAAGAATTAAAAAAATTTCTAGAGGACGGCTTTGGCATACCAGATCAAGTACATATCGCAAAACAATTTACACAGGATATAATAAAATTCATTCAAATGTTAAAATCACTGTACCCATATCTGAGAGATAGAGGAATAAAAACACGATTCACTAAAATACAAACAACGTTAACAAATCAACTAAAACAAGAACTCAACGATGACAGATACTCAAGTCAAGAATCTATAAACTCAGTATAATGCTAATACAGTGGAATTGCAACGGGATCCTCGCCCATAGAGGCGAGCTACAGAAACTAATAGCCGACTACACCCCAGAATACATCAGCATACAAGAAAGTAGACTTAAAGAAACCCAAACATTCAACATGAAAAACTACACCACATATAGAAAAGACCGCACCACCCACCTTAACGCCAGTGGAGGTGTAGCCATACTCATAAATTCAAAAAAATCCATCTAATGAAATACCATTGAACACTAATCTAGAAGCACTAGCCGTAAAGACAACAACACCGGACAATATCACGATATGCAACATATACATTCCACCAAATCAAGCTATAGAAGAAAATGAAATAGAAAATATCATTAAGCAACTACCAACCCCATACTTGATTACTGGTGACTTAAACTCTCATAACAATATATGGGGATCAAAGAACACCGACAACAAAGGAAAAAAGTTAGAAAAAATAATAAACAACAACAACAACCTGATACTTCTTAACGACGGCACACCCACACACTTATGTAAAAGCACGGGTACTTTCTCTTGTATTGACCTCACATTATGTACACCAATCATAGCAGCAAACTTCACATGGAACAAGGCTCCATGCCTCTACAACTCTGACCATTATCCAATTTTATTGAAATCAACTTTACACCAAGTTCAACAAGATATCCATCCTATATACGCCAAATGGAAAATCGACAACAAAAAATGGAAAGATTTTACGCTAAACGTGAAAACAAATGAACTAGACATAAAAACAGATATAAATGAAACAAAAAATATCTTTACAACAAACATTACAAATGCCGCGAAAATTACATTCGGAGAAAGAAAAATCAAAAAAATTAAAAAAATAGTACCTTGGTGGAACGAAGAGTGCAAAATCGCAATTAAAAACAACAAACGAGCACTACATCAATACAAGAAAAACAATTCTACTGAAAACCTAATAAAATTAAAACAAACCCAAGCAATACTTCGAAGAACAATTTTAAATAGTAAAAAAGAATCTTGGAAAAAATACATAACAACACTAACTACTCAAACACAACCGCAAGAAGTCTGGTCAAAAATAAGAAAAAAAATCTGACGTGGACACCACATGACTTCCTTGTACGCCTTGTTAGTTCATACTTTTCTTAATATCTAAAATGTAGAATAATATAAAAAATTCTTTTAACTTATTATACTAGTATACTCACAAATATATTTTAGTCATTTTATTTAAACTGCAGAAGAAGATATAAAGCATATTTTACTATTGTCACTGTCATGTCATAATCATTTAAATTTTACGTAGTAACAAATGTTAATCGATCATGGACTACATGATACCGAAATACTAAATTATAAATATATACTTTAATTATTCTTAAAAGATACCAGATACAAAAATATTTATAAAATACCGATTGTAGGTAATAATCACATAATCTTTCATTTAAAATAAAAAAATTTGTCTTACATTAAACATTTATCGAATTTTTTTTTAAATTTACTACTTACGGTTTGTAGATTGAAACCAAAAATAGGAGGTGCACAACTAGATGCTATAACAGTCCTAAATACAAAATTTCAACTTTCTACGTCTAACCGAATTTGAGTTATGCGACACACATACGTACGCCCGTACATACGTACGTACGTACGTACGTACAGACGTCACGACGAAACTAGTCATAATGGATTCAGAAAAGGTCAAAACGGATATTTCCGTAAAAATCTGTGAACCGAAATTTTTCGCGATTACAATACTTCCTTATTACTCCGTACAAGGAAGTAATAAAGAACGGAAAATCCATACAGGAAACAAACGCCTTAATAAATAACAACGGAATAATCTCAGACCCACAAGAAATAGCAAACACCATAGCGGAATATTTTCAAGAAAATTCATCAGACAATCACTATACGGCAAATTTCTTACAACACAAACACCAAACAGAAGCGGAGTCAATCAACATCACCAATACACAAGATGACCCACTGAACATACCGTTTGACCTGCATGAGCTGACCACGACAATAAACGAAATAAAAGGAGGAAGTAGCCCCGGCCCAGATGGAATTCCCTTCGAATTCAGTAAACACCTCCCCGAATCAGCGCTACAACAACTCACACAAATATACAATAATATACTGAAACAAGGAATTTACCCGGAATCATGGAAAAAAGTAACAGTTGTCCCATACTAAAACCTAACAAACCAAAAACAGATCCATTAAGCTACAGGCCAATTGCTCTATCAAACACACTAGGCAAAGTCTTACAGAAAATGATTAGCAAAAGAATCACGTGGCATCTAGAAAAAAATCACCTGCTCTCAAAGGGAACATGCCACAGTGTCGACAAGTCATAGATCCGACAAGCCACAGCATCTAAAAGTCATAGCGTATAAATGTCATAGCATCGACAATTACCCCCACTCCTGAGTTCATAGCGTTTAACTGTTAAACAGTCATAGCGTATAAATGTCATAGTACCGACACTTACCCCCACTCCTGAGTTCATAGCGTATAACAGTTTTAAAAGTCATAGTGTATAAATGTCATAGAATCGAGTAAATGCCACACCACGGAGTTCTGTTGGACTCAATTAGGGTTTTGTTAGTATTGATTAGTTTATTTAAAAAAAAAGAGAGTTCTGTTGGACTCAATTAGGGTTTTGTTAGTATTGATTAGTTTATTTTAAAAAAACGGAGATCTGTTGGACTCAATTAGGGTTTTGTTAGTATTGATTAGTTTGGGTACAAATGTGCAAATTGAAGTGTGAAAATTGGTATATGGGTAGCGGGACATTGTGGTGGGGGAACTTTTATACGCTGTGGTTTTTCGGACGTGTGATTATTAGGCGGTATGGTTTTTATACGCTATGACTTTTAAAACTGTTATACGCTATGAACTCAGGAGTGGGGGTAAGTGTCGGAACTATGACATTTATACGCTATGACTGTTTAACAGTTAAACGCTATGAACTCAGGAGTGGGGGTAATTGTCGATGCTATGATATTTATACGCTATGACTTTTAGATGCTGTGGCTTGTCGGAACTATGACTTGTCGACACTCTGATATATACTCCTCTCAAATATACAAAACGGTTTTATAAACGGTCGGTCTACCATGGATAGTATACTTCTCCTCACATCAGAATCATTCAAAAGAAAACAACATCAAATCACAATATTCCTGGACATAGAAAAAGCCTACGACATGACCTGGAGATATCATATAATAAAATCCATGAAAGAACTGCAAATAGATGGAAATATCTTACTACTGGTAAAAAGCTTCCTAGAAAACAGAACGTTCAATGTTAAAACCAACGGAAAACTATCAGACACAAAAATCCAGCACAACGGAGTACCCCAAGGAGAAATACTAAGCGTAATACTTTTCCTAATAGCCATAAATAAAATATCAAAAAACATCCCCACAAACGTCAAGACGTCACTATTTGCTGACGATGTAATAATATACTGTAACGGCAAAAACACAGAAAGCATCGGGAAACAACTACAACAAGCACTGACAAACCTAGAAAAATGGGCTGCAACTACTGGATTCAAATTTTCAACCCAAAAAACAAGCGCAATGCACTTTTGTCGCCTCAGGAACCCTCAAGAACACCAACATCAAATATGAAAACACTTAACACTTTCTAGGAATGATACTAGACTGCAAAATAACATGGCTCCCACACCTAACAAATTTAAAGAAAGAATGACTTAATATTTTTAAAATACTGGGAAACACTAAATGGGGTGCACAAAAAGAAGAATTACTTATAATCTACAAAACATTAATAAGATCAAAAATTGACTACGGAAGCGTAGCATATCAAACCGCACATCCAAGAAAATTAAAAATGCTCGATCCTATTCAAAATTCTGCAGTTCGCATAGCTATTGGAGCCTACAGGACGAGTCCGGTAGTGAGCATATTATACGAAGCAGGAGAACCTACATTAAATACGCGCCGAAAACAACTCATGGTATCCTTCCTCACTAAAACTGCAAGTCAACCAACAAAACCAACATTCAAACATTTCTTTAAAATTAAAATTAACTCAACTATTGTTTTAAACTCAACACCACTCCAAAAAATATCCTACGAACTATTCCAATTGACAAACCGAACCAAATATAAAATATCACAAAGCAAACTCCACAAATTCCCTCCATGGAAAAACACAATTCCTAAAATTAACCTATCATTGACCCAATACCCAAAGAACAGTACCCCCAAAGAGCTCTACAAACAAAAATTTCTGGAATTGAAAGACACACACCCAGAACACGAACTCATATACACGGATGGATCACAGCAGGACCGGAAAACAGGATCTAGCGTAATCACAACAGAACAGACATTAAAATTCAGACTACCAAACAACACGAGTAACTTCACAGCTGAAGCTTTCAGTATAGAAAAAGCCACAGAATACGCAATAGAGAAACAGTACGAATAATATCTAATATGCACAGACTCTTTAAGTGTACTACAAAGCATCCTGAACCCTAAAAACAATAACAACCACATCCACAACATCCAAGACAACGTGAACACAGCGACCCAACAAGGAAAGGAAATCAAATTTACATGGATACCATCACACGTTGGAATTAAGGGGAACGAGGAAGCAGACATAGCCGCAAAAGAAGCGTGTTCAATACAAACCATAACTAAAATAGATATCCCACCAAACGATATCAAACAAAACATCAAGCAAAATATCAAAGAAGAATGGAAAGCACAATGGGACAGAACAATAAACAACAAGCTTCGACAAGTAAAAGAAGACCCATCCAACATCTGACTGTCGTAGACACCAAGTAATAATAACAAGACTACGAATCGGTCACACCAGATATACACATGAACATCTCATGAAACGCACAGATCCAAAACTGTGTGACACCTGCAATACACCCATCACAGTCTAACACATTCTTACTCAATGTACTAAATACAACACACAAAGAATCAAACACAACCTACCCGATACATTAAAATAAGTACTAGCAAACAATAACACTACTATTCCTAACACAATCGAATTTTTAAAAGAAACAAACCTTATCAATGAAATGTAACAAATATTGTACTACTTATAATCAAAATATTACTTCTTGTATATAATTAATGTACCGGGGTGTTAGTGATCCAAGATATCGAAACACCCGAAATAAACTTAAATAAAATAAAAAATTAAAAAAACTGTTCGAATCCCCGAAAACATCGCAACTTCAACATCGCCTGTTGAATAGCTGTGATGTTTTCAGGGGGTTCGAACCGTTTTTGCAATTCCACCTTTTTTTTACACGTCAATCCACTTTGCTCAAGATTGTTTATCCACGTTCGAATCGCCCTATTCGACAGGCTGATTGAAATGACGTCTAAAATCTCACCGCGTTTGTACCAAACTTTCGCCACTAAGACAGTACGCTTTAACTGTGTAGCCACGCTGTTCACACGTCCAACTATCTATTATAAAGTAAATGGTAGACCCGACTATTATTAGGCCCGGCCCGCCCGACTATTATTAGGCCCGGCCCGACAATTTCAAATTTTGCCAAAGCCCGGACAGCCCAAATCCCACCTGCTATTTGGCCCGGCTCGGCCCGGCCCGATATTTTAAAATAAAAACAAAGCCCGGCCTTGCCCAGCCCATAATGTTTCGAAGCCCGGCCCTACCCGGCTCGAGATATTTTGAGGCCCGGCCCGGCCCATGCTTTTTCGAAGCCCGGTCCATGATTTTTTGAAGCTCGGCCCGGCCCGGCTCGGCTCAGCCCTGTCGGCCCATGATTTTTTGACTTGGCCCGGCCCGACTTGGCTCGGTCTAACTAAATCTCTAAAATTTAGTTTGTGTACGTGTTATCGTGTGACATATCATACAAATTTTTTTATTATAATGCTCTCCAAATTTGTTTAGTAACTGTAGGAAATTATTGATATATATATATATATATATATATATATATATATATATATATATATATATATATATATATATATATATATATATATATATATAAAAGACCCAGCTCGGTTCAAGCCCGTAGCATATTGGGCCCGGTTCTGCTCAAGCCCGTACCATAACAGGCCCGGCTCGGCCCAAGCCCGTACCATAACAGGCTCGGCTCGGCCCAAGCCCGTACCATAACAGGCCCAACTCGGCCCAAGCCCGGAGCATAACAGGCCCGGTTAGGCCCAAGCCCGGAGCATAACAGGCCCGGTTAGGCCCAAGCCCGTGATATGGTAGGCCCGGCTAGGCCCGAAGCCCACTATACTTAAAAGAAATAAGGCCCGACCCACGGGCCGGGTAGCCCGTGGCCCGTCCGGGCCGGGCCGGGCCTTGCAGTGCTCTACCCTGTATTAGTCCCACTAAAACCTAACCACCAATATACACGGGGTTGCTGCAGCCCGTAGAACTACCTCTCGGCATTACTTTCCAGGCTGCCCCCTCTTCTACTCAGCTGGGAGTTCCGCTGAGGTCGTCGTCAAATCCGGGTTTGTCCAGTTCAGTTTCTTTCCCGGTCCTTTTCGGCTTGCTCTTTCTTTCGCATTACTGCGTTTGCAAGCCGTTTTATTGTGGACCACTTCTCTTCGTCCGCCAACATTAGTTGTACTATGTTGTCGGGGTTTATGGTTGTTTTCAGCTCCTCTTCAGCTACTGTCACCCTGTATTAGTCAAAACGCGGTCTAAACCTTTAGCTGGTACAGTATGTGAGACTGCGACACTTGCATTCAAGTTGCCTATGTATGTATTTTTACTACCCTGATTCAGGATCATTTTAAGATAATTAAAATATCAAATAAATCGAAAAGTTCTACAATAAATTGGTTTTCAGAGTCTCTCTCAATCATGAGAAATACATTAAGTTGCCTGAAAACTATTTCTGTTGTTACAAAAAAGGATAATGATATTGCTAATTATAACATGTACAGGAAAATGTACCGCAACGAAATTGTTAAATGTAAAAAGACTTCCTATAGTAATTATATATCTCAATCAAATAATAAGATTAAAGACTGTTGGAGACTGATTAACAATGAAAGAAATAAGAACTCAAATATTTCATGTGATGATTTCAACGTATTTTTCACATCTGTTTCTGTAAACATTATGAAGGAACTACCTGATGTGAATTTTGAAGCACGTGATTTTTTTTTGATACTCAAAACAATCAGGATTGTTTTGAATTAACAGAAATCTCAGTGCACGAAGTATTAGAAGCTACTCTATTTTTGAATGGTTCTAAATGTCGTGATATTTATGATATTGACATTAGAATTATTAAAGAATGTATTAATGATATAATTTACCCTGTAACTTTTATTTTTAATAAATGCTTAGCTGAAGGCGTGTTTCCTGATTCTTTAAAAATCACGAAGGTTTTTCCTTTATATAAGAAAGGAGATAGGGAAAGTGTTGATAGTTATCGTCCTATTTCGATTATACCCATGTTTGGCAAGATATTTGAAATGGTTATAAAATGTAAACTTGAAAATTTTCTTGAAATTAACCAAATTTACAGCGGAACGCAGTTTGGCTTCCGTAAAAACCGATCTACGATACAAGCGGTGTTATCTATTATGCAGGATATTGCTGAAGCTTTGTTTAGAACAAGGTAGTCACTCAGCTATATCGCTCTGTGATTTGAGTAAAGCCTTCGACTGTGTCTCGCACAGTGTTTTAATTGAGAAACTTAGACTCTATGGAGTAGTTGATTCAACTCTTAATTTATTTCAATCTTATTTATCAAACCGAGAGCAGTGTGTTACAGTAAATCAAAACTGTTCAGAGTTTTTACCAATAAATCATGGAATTCCACAAGGAAGTATTCTTGGTCCTGTGCTTTTTTTAATTTACATAAATGATTTTTCTCTTTTTGTGTCTCCTATTAAAACAGTACAATTTGCTGATGACACCAGTCTTCTATGTTCTCATAAAGATATTTTATTCTTAAAAGAGTTTGCTCAGACTTGCTTATTCAAAGCAGAGGAATGGTTTCAAGCTAACAAATTAAAATTGAACTCTGATAAAACACAAACATTGATTATCTAATAACAATATACCAAAAGGCGAATATATACAAATATTAGGAATGTATGTTGATGATCGACTAAACTGGTTTTACCATACTTATTTTTTGTCGAAGAAACTTGCAAGTATTATTTTTGTACTTCGAAAACTCTACAAAATCGTAAATTTAGATACTTTGCTTACTACTTATTATAGTCTCTTCCATTCTTTAATTAATTATGGAGTTATTCTGTGGAGAAATTCGTCACATGCTCTGAGCATTTTTCGGCTTCAGAAACAGGCAATACGAATCATTGCAGGTGTGGCAAGTAGAGAACACTGTAGACCACTCTTTATACGTTTTGGTATTTTACCATTTCCATGTTTGTTTATTTACTCTGTACTGGTGGAGATCCATGAACATAAAAACAACTTTCATGTGTCATCTAGTTATCATAATTATGACACACGAAACTCAAATTTAATTCGTTCAAAACGTTTTAGGCTCTCTAAATCAAAAAATCTGACGTGGGCACCACATGACTTCCTTGTACGCCTTGTGTGTTCATACTTTTCTTAATAACTAAAATGTAGAATAATATAAAAAATTCTTTTAACTTATTATACTAGTATACTCACAAATATATTTTAGTCATTTTATTTAAACTGCAGAAGAAGATATAAAGCTTATTTTACTATTGTCACTGTCATGTCATAATCATTTAAATTTTACGTAGTAACAAATGTTAAACGATCATGGAGTACAAGATACCGAAATACTAAATTATAAGTATATACTTTAATTATTCTTAAATGATAGAAGATACAGAAAAATTTATAAAATACCGATTGTAGATAATAATCACATAATCTTTCATTTAAAATAAAAAAAATTGTCTAAAATTTATTATTTATCAAAATATTTTTAAAAAGTACTACTTCCGGTTTATATATTGAAACCAAAAATAGGAGGTGCACAACTAGATGCTATAACAGTCCTAAATACAAAATTTCAACTTTCTACGTCTAACCGTATTTGAGTTATGCGACACACATACGTCCGTACATACGTACGTACAGACGTCACGACGAAACTAGTCATAATGGATTCAGAAAAGGTCAAAACGGATATTTCCATCAAAATCTGAAAACCGAATTTTTCGGGATTACAATAATTCCTTATTACTCCGTACAAGGGAGTAAAAACATTTCATTAGATGTTAATTTATATAATTTTCTACCAACAGAGGTAAATAATCTTAGTAAATAAGGTGTTTAGAAAGAAAGTCAAGAAATTCTTACTACGTCACTGCTTTTATTCAGTAACAGAATTTTTTGCATATAAATGTATAGACGAGGTCTGGACATGCGTTTTTTTTTAATATTATGTATTATACCTATTTGTATTTTTTTTGTATAATCTTTGACTTGCTATAAACAATGTATTTTGTAAAATAGTGAATAAATACTCTACTCTACTCTACTCTATGTATTTCCTCGCCGCAGGTTAAACTACTAGATAGGATTGTTACTACAAATGAAATATGGCCAATAGAGGATATGTTATCAAGAACAAGGGAAGATATTGGATTCATAACACGAAGTGAAATAGCAAGACAGTTTTATTCCATGGCGATAGACAAAGAAACGACAAAACATAAATATCATTTGGTGAAGGAACGTGCCATGCCTAGTGCACAATCGTATCAGATGCTGCCGAACGATCCCTATTATGAAGAAATTATTTGGATTATCAACAAAGTATGTTATTTTTCACTAATTGAACAATGGCAATTATAATAGAAATTAAACCCTTAAAAAAATTCTTACTCGGAAAGAGAATGGCAAAGTTCAGCTTTATTATTTATACGTCGTGATATCCCATATATGATTAACTCTAGAGCATCCAAATTATCGTTTTCGTAGTTTATAATTTCATCAAAATAGTTATTTATGTTACAAGGACAAAAAATGCAAGTTCTCGTACGACTATGGAAAATTGCCGAACGAGGCAAAGCCGAGTTCGGCAACCTTAGGAGTACGAGAGCTTTTTCATCCGTGTATCATACACTATTTTTTATTCGATTGTAAGTGAGAACTTAAAATAACTAGAATATTAATATTTTATTATAAATTATTCTAAATTTTTGTTTAGTTTGCTAATTGTAGTTATCTGCGAAACAGACAAATGAAACAAAAAAGAACAAAAAATTATTCGACTGTGTCAGTTTGCTTAAAAAACGCGTTTGCGTACGAAAAGTACTTCTCGGCCTAAGACGAAAAGTGGGTCACCTAGCAACGGCACAAATATTAATACTCTACCTAAAAGGTTAGCTTTTCGTCCGAATATCTTAACCAAAAAACGTCACTTTTTGACATAATCGAATAAAAACCATGTTTTAAAAATATACAACAAATTTAAACCTTAACCTCCCAATCAATTCACAACAAAATACTTATTCTGACGTTAAAATTCACCGGTAAACCAAGAAAATTGAAGGCTTATCTTTAACCCAAGTTTAGTATTTTTAAACCGAGTTTAGTGACTGGTGCAACGAATTAAAGCTACACTTAAATGTGAGCATAGTCTAAAATTTTAAGTGTAGGCGGTGCAACTGGGCATTAGACTCTTATGATTTTATTCAAAAAGTCAAGATTTACCAGCAATCAATCTGAACCTCTAATATTTTTTCGTCTCCTATCAACACTTCATTTATTGCACAAAGACATGTATATTATTAAAAATATGGATAAAACAAACACAATTAAATAAATAGTTTTTAGTTTTCATAAATGTATTCATATACAGGCACGGTTAAACAGGTTTACCGACTGTCCATCTTTTTCATTGACAATCCCGGTCAGAAATTGTAATTAGTTCATAGGTGTCTTCAGCTGCTCAGGCGCGGACTTTTTAATTTTGGCCCTATTTGTTAAGAGGAATCTCTGGCCAACACACAGAGCGCCGAAAAATGCTTCTCGCATTTTACTTTTCTAAGGAACCTACGACAAAATTTTAAGAAAAACTTTTGAGTAACAGTTAAAAGAATGTTTAATCTACTCATGTTGTTGTTTATTTTATGATTTTTTTTTGTTTTTTATTCAATAATGTTACACACAAAAACCTTAAAATTACCTTGAATTCAGTCACTGTTTATATGTAACCAGGATCAAAATTATTATTTTTATACAGATACGCGACTAGATACATCTTTTATCTTTTAGAATATACCATAGTTTCTTATAATAGCAACAATTTTGACCCTTAATTTAGTAATCTTGTGAACGTCTTTTTTCGTTATTCTGTCGGTTGTCTGGTGGCGACTCCTACGGATGAAAACGAAAACTGTACGAGTACACTCAACAACGCAAATTAATTCTGTAAGTCGGTGAGCGCGCGATAATTCAGCATTTTTGGCTTGTGAATAATTGGTGATGGAGTCATTGAGTTTGCATATTTTCACATTTCTATGCAAATACAAATTGTGCATATTTTTATACGTTTTTGTCAAAACTTTTAATTTTATGATTGAAATAGTCAGAAAATGTTTAATTTTTTATAAATGTAGGAATTTACTTAGCTACTGATGTTATTCTTATAAAATTGACAAAAAAATTTAGAAAGTTTTATGAAAATCATTAACAATGTTTGAAATAAGCGAATGATTTCAAGAATAAGCTCCTGTCCAGTACTCAGTTACACAGAAAGCGAGATTTGAAGAGTGGTATTTTCCGCGAAATGCAACAACAATGTAACGCTTTATGTTATTTACATTGTTGCGCACTAGTTCTATATTTTATTTTTTATATTAATGAAATAATAAATATTACATATTTTTTACATAAAACAATTTTAGTATTTTGTGCCCTCTTTGCGCATATAAACCCGAGCCCTAGTGATAAGAAAATTTAAATGTATTGCATTTTTGCATCCTCAACTCACTATTTCACGCAGTGCGGCACGGCATCTAAGCAAAAGTTAAGATTAATAATTGTTTAAATTAAATTGTTTAACATGCCAAAACGGTTAAAAACCGGTTTAAACATTAGTACGAAAAGGAAGAGTAGACGTATTTTGGCGAAGTAAGTAATAGTAATTTTTTTAAATAATTATACAAATAATATTTATTGTTTTCATGAAGAAAATTGCGAAAAATACGAAAAGAAAATGGGCAAGGAAATGAAATAATTGTCTCGTACGTATTATTGATAAAACTATTGCTTTAGCTATAATTAAAAGTTTTTAAATATATTTCAGAAATGTAAGTGAATCTCAAATGAATGATGGAAATTCAATAACAGAACATATTAATGTAACAGATCATTATTTGTAAGTATATAAAAATTATTTTTGTTTTTATAAATAATGATAAAAACTGACTTTATTTAAATAATAGGCCTAGTTCATCACATTATGACCATAAAGTTGAGGAACAAGATAAAATGTTAAACAACAGTGAACATAATTTTCCACTTTCCACCTATTGCGAGGTAGTATACCTTACCTACTCTATATCAAAATATTATTATTATTTTCTAAATATAATTATTATGAAACGGTTTCAGATTGAGAATATTCGAAAAGAAAAGAATTTAAAAGAAGCAAATAATATGGTGAAGTTAGAAGGACGCCGTATTGTTAATATTAATCATTTTTTAAATTCCATTATAAAAATTAGTAGTCACGGCGATAAATTTGGATGCACAATTAAAAATTTAAAAATATCTAAAGAAATAAAACATGGTCTTGATTCTTCCATAATATTTAAATGCAATATGTGCAATGAAAGCTTCACTATAACCACAAATGAGCCACAATCAAAATTAAATACCTTAGCAGTAGAAGGTATTATGAGTATAGGTGGTGGATTTTATAATCTTGAAGAATTTTTATGTACTATGGACATTCCATGTGTATCTAATGATACTTACACAAAAAATCATAAGATTATTTCTGATGTTTGGGAACAGGCTGCATTATTAAAAATGCAGGAAGCAGCTAAAAAAGAAGCAGATTTTGCTATAAGCACAAATAATGTTGATAGCAATGGAATTCCATGCATAACTGTTATTGCAGATGGTTCTTGGTGCAAAAGAAGCTACCGCACCAATTACAATGCTTCATCTGGAGCAGCAGCTATAGTTGGCCAGAAATTTGGTGAAGTATTGTATATTGGTATAAAAAATAAATATTGCATTATATGTGCTAAAGCGTCCAGCAATAACACTGATCCACCTGAACATACATGCTTCAAAAACTATAGTGGACCATCAACAGGAATGGAAGCTAATATCATAGTTGAAGGTTTCCATCAGAGCATAGCAATGTATGGCCTTAAATATAATAAAATGATTGCAGACGGTGACAGCAGTATGTATAAAAAAATAATTGAATAAAAACCGTACAAAGACACAACTATTGAGAAAATTGAGTGCAGAAATCATTTATTTCGAAATTTTTGCAATAGGTTAAAGAATATTTCAACTGACACAAGATTTCCCATTAAAATGAGACGGTCTTTGTCTGAAAGAATTTTAAGAATGAGGCGTGCAATTGTTGGTGCTATTCAGTTTCGAAAGACAGAAGAATCAATGACACGAACTGAAAAAATTACTTTATTAAAATCTGATATTGACAATACTTTACGTCACGTTTTTGGAGACCATCAAAATTGCGCAAGTTACTTTTGTAAAAGATCTGCAGACATAAATTTATATAATGAAATCATAAAATACCCCGAATTTTTTAATAGACTTGAAATAATTTTTAAAAATATTTCAAATCATGCTAGAAGTCTATTGTATGATGTAGATAACAACAGGGTTGAACAATTCAATTCTATAATTGCAAAATTCATAGGTGGGAAACGAATCAATTATTCTAAAGCAAGATCTTATCAATCCAGATGTCATGCTGCTGTAGTTTCATTTAATTCCAAACGTCCACATTATGAGACACATAAATTATTATACGGAAACAGCCCTCGTAGTGTGAAAAAATTATTTGAGATTCGTAGACAGAAAAAAACATTATATACGAATGAATATAAAATGAAACATAAATCAGTTAGAAAATGTTTATTTACAAGTAAAAGACAATGTGAACCTGATGCACATTATGGACCCAATTGTGAGCGACCTGATATGGATGAAAATATTTTTGAATTAGAAAAGCAGAAAATATTTCAAAATCTTCAAAAATCAGAAGAAGAACGAAAAAAATTTGAAAGAGAAACAGTACTTCAGGCAGTGAACAGTGAACAGTGAACAGTGACAGTGAACTCTGGTTAGAAGAACGACGAAAACTTTTAACTGCTTCAAATTTCAGCCTCGTCTGTAGTCGGAGACCAAGTACAAGTTGTAGTAATTTAGTAAAATATTTTTTATATTCTGCGAAAAATTTGAATATTGCACCACTGCAACATGGCAAACAGTATGAAGAAATTGCAAGGAGACAACTGGCCACACAATTAAATATAATAATTGAACCCTGTGGCATGTTTATAGATGCAGAACATTTTTTTCTTGGCGCTTCTCCGGATGGATTAGTAGATACTGATAAAATTGTGGAAATAAAATGTCCATATTCATCATTTAATGTTCCTCCAGAAGAAGCGATCAGAGCAAACAAAATAAAATTTTGGACGAAAAAAAAAAAACTTTAACGATTATATTGTGAACACTAACCATACCTGGTATTATCAAATCCAGGGACAATTACATATTTCTAAGAGGCAACAATGTATTCTTGGAGTTTGGACTTCAGCTAATTTTGATTTAAAAGTAGAAGTCATAAATAAAGATGACAATTTCTGGGAAAACAAAATGGAGGAAAAATTTGTGATGTTTTATTTAGACTGCATGTTACCAGAAATTGTTGATCCCCGATATACCAGACAGATGACAATTAGAGATCCACCTTATGTTGTTGATGCAAAAAGAAAATTAGACCAAAAAAAGAAATAGTTACCTACTCTGCCAGATTATAATCAATATTAAAATAAATTATGATTATCCCAATACAGAAATTAATTGAATTAAAGCTATTTTTATTATATACATCTCCCAAAATTACCTATGATACCTAATTCGTTTAATTCATAATTCTTTAAATTCATAAACAAACATAGTATCTACATAATTATTTACAACACCATTTACGAAATAAAAATAAAAACATAAATATTTCTTAATTCACAATTTTATAAATCAATGAAAAATAGAATAATTGTTTCTCAATAAATTTTCATTCATGGATATTTTTAAATAATACTTCAAATTTTTTAGTTCTTAATTTATTTATTTATTTTTTAACCATTTTCCGATATCTCTTATAGTGTTGTTCAGATATTAGCAAAAAATCAAACCCCTTTTTAAATTTTCACTAAATTGTTTATTACTTTTGAAATAATTGTTACGTCATTTTGCAATTTTAACAATTTTTAGATATCATCGAATGACACCAAGATTATAATTTTAGCACCCCTTTAACTGGAATTCAATATTTTCACACAACATGTTGAATAGACTAAACTAACAGTATCGACCCTGTGCAGTAATCTACATCAAATTTGACGTTATGTCGCTACTTCTAGATCGGACTGTACGAGATACTTGGACGAACTATGAACGATTCTACGTTCATGCTGCTATCACTTATACTCACATTTACAATACGCGTAACGTATGTCATTCGGAATCGGACGGTTTATGTTAAAATCACAGAGCGGCCTAGCCAGAGATTCCTCTTAAGAGGAATCCCCAGTGGTTTGTAAAACATGGTTTCGTATTATACTGATAATTAGTTGCCTATATTAACATTCTTAATTTTTTTCTGAAATATAGCAAGTTTAATGCTTACTGGGTCTTTCTGTTGTTTTGAATATTTTTTTAAAATTCTTATTAATTAAATAATAACATCCAAAATAAGGCATATTTTACGATATTTTAACTAAATGTAGATATTTTATTAAGGCTTAAATTAAAATTTTAATACAATAGAAAGTAAGTAAAACAAAACCCCTTTTTCGGTACAAAGTGGCTAAATATGGTTCATTCCTCGAATCAACCGATGTCGTCACAATGGATAACAATGGTTTGTGACGGCATCGCTTCATTCGTTAAATGGACCTTCAAGGCTAGTGGGGATTCCTCTTAAGTTACACAATTTACGACAGCTCAATTTCTTGAACAAATTAAATAGAAAATATTATCAAAGAACTAAAAATTTGCGAAAAGCAAACGGCGAATTGATTTTATTATCTAAGTATATTCTAAAGGCGCTTTAATGTGATTCCAAAGGTGATTTGATGTGATTTAATGTGATTCCTAAGATAATGTGATTATAAGAATTATTTAAAGCAGGAACATAATATGAGCGAGCAAATAAAAATGCTTTTTATAATGAAAATGGAAAATACCCCTCCCCCCCGATAAAATTAACTCCCTGACCCACCCCCCTCCCAAATTCGAAGTCTGGATCCGGCCCGTCTGCTGCTCACTACTATCGGAGTGATGATTTTGACACATTTTTAGAAACTGTTAACTTTAATGACGTCTACTGTCAATATACATCATGCAAAAAAAATCAAATTTTGGTATAGTATAGTTATAAGGTTAGTTAAGTTATTTACTACTGTAATTTTTTTTAAATATTTATATTTTGTTCATAATAATAAAATAATTGAACATGTAAAATCTTTGTTATTGGTAATCTTATAAGATTCAAATTCAGGTTACCGATGACTTATATAATTATAAATAAGAATTGTTAATCATTTTTATATTAAAATTATTATATGAATTATAATAATTGTTTTCTGAAAAAGTGATATCTCAGGATTCATACATTTCAGAAAAAAAATTATTAAAATTCAAGTAATAATTTTTAAATAAAAATTATAAACAAATCTTTTTTCTAATTATATAAGGCATCGCTAAACTGAATTTGAATCTTATAAGATTACCAGTAACAAAGATATTACATGTTCACTTATTTTATTATTATAAACAAAATATAAATATAGGTATAATAGATATTTATATACTTGGATGGCGACGTATCTCAATTTGAAACTATTAAACATGGAATACCACAGGGTTCTGTACTTGGTCCCATATTTTTCTTGATATACATTAATGACTTGCCAATTTTCATGGATCAAGTAAAAAGTGTTTTATTTGCGGACGACACGACATTGATAACGTCTAACAAAAGTCTTGATGCTTTAAAGGTAGTCTCAGAATCTAACCTAAAACGTGCAGAATCATGGTTTTCTGCAAATAATTTGAAACTGAATAATGAGAAAACTCAAAATTTAATTATTTCATCTCATCCTAAAATGATCAAAGGCGATTTTGTAAATGTGTTGGGACTTCTCGTTGACGATGGTTTGACTTGGTTTGTTCAAACCGAGAATTTGGTTAGGAAACTAGCAACTGTCAATTTCCTTCTGAGAAGGTTAAAGCAGTCAGTAAATTTTGAAACCTTAAAAACTGCGTATTTTTCTCTATTTCATTCCGTTTTAAGTTACGGCATCCTATTATGGGGCAATTCATCCCATGCCGACAGAGTCTTCAAAGTACAAAAACAGGCTATTAGAATAATTATGGGGGTTGGCCCTACAGAACACTGCCAACCACTCTTTATTATTTTAAAAATTATGCCACTTCCATGTTTGTTCATATATTACACATTATTAGAAGTTCATAGTAATATTAACTGCTTTGAAAGTGTATCAGATACACATAATCACTATACAAGATCATCAAATCTTTTGCGTATCACTAAATATAGACTTAATAAATCATACAAGAATTCAATCAACTTAAATCTGTATAATGTCTTGCCAGAGTCAGTAAAAAATTTTGAGTTTAAACATTTTAAACTATACATTAAAAATTTCTTACTTGAATATTGTTTTTATTCCTGTGAAGAATATGTCAACCACTTTGTTGATCAAAGCACTGGTTTTTAAAGGAAACTGGTCGAAATTTTATTTTTTCAATTGGACTTGTCACAAACATGTATGTAAAGTGATGAAATAAATACTTATACTTATACTTATACACCAAGTGAGATACATAAATGTTTATTCAAGAGAAGAAAGTTTAGCCCCCGAGCCCGAAGGGCGAGTGGGATAATTTCTTCGAGTGAATAAACATTCGTATCTCACGTGGTTTATACAATATTTTATTAAATTTTGACGAAATTATTTCAAATATATGAATTATAAATTTATTTTGACATAACAAAAAAAACGAATCAAAGTAGTCGTTAGTCACAAGTGAATAAACATTTATTTAAAGTTGATGTTATGGAGTTAATAATAGCAGTTTAAAACGTCAAAATTGAATAAAAAAATTTACAGTATCAAATAACTTAACTAAAATTTGATTTATTTTGCATGATTTATATTGACAGTAGACGTCATTAAAGTTAACAGTTTCTAAAAATGTGTCAAAATCATAGCTCATTTTTGCTAAAAAATTTTGTTATTTCTACACATATACATTTAAAAATTTGAAATTCTATACAATAACGTAGAAATGTGCATACTTTAGTATAAAGTTTTATTTAAATTTTTTGGATTATTTTTAAACAAGTTATTCAACTTTACATCCGAGTGACTATACTTATTACTCCGATAGTAGTTGCTTGACAGTTGTACAAATTCATTCTATCACTTACTGTCACTGAATAGTATTTTTGAAATTTAATCATTTGTGCGTTATATAGTGATATTATAGAAATATATGTAAAATATAAAGAACACGTCTAGGAAAACTGAGTAAAAATCGACGTTTTATAAAATGAATAATGAAGATGAATAGATGCACTACGAGACTGTTCATATATTGTGAAGTTATTTATTTATAACGACGATCTCCATCCCTAGAAAATAGAAGATTTTCAAACACGTTATGTCATAATATTTTCGATTTATTGGTAAATTATGGAACATAGCTGCTTAGATATATCTAAATTACAATTTTAGATACCTACTATAAAGTGTATTTTAACATTTAAATCAGTGTCTATATAGTATAACCTCATACAGCCAGAGAAACCTAGATCTATTATACATTCTGGTAGCTAGAAAAGATGTTGGCAAACCTAATTATTCTTTAACCGCGTATACAGAGTTAACATTTGTTAGAGTTTTCTTTAAAACTATTTTTCAACAATAGTAGGTCATAATAAATATTATATTTATATAGAACTTATATTGTGGTCAATTATTAATTACTTAGTGATAACGTGATTTTCAGGTTCACGAATCTGGCTTATACTATCGCTGGCGAAAAACAAATTTTGGTTGGACTGAAAAATATTCCAATATTTCAACTGAGGATGGCCCAACCGACAAGGAAGCTACTAAATATACACCGCTTACCATATTTCATTTAGAATCTGCCTTCTTTTTATTGTTCATGGGAACAGGCCTGGCGTCTGTTGCATTTATAATGGAACATATTTGGAGGAAATGCAAGCAAAACCCAACTAGGAACAAACAATAAATCTGACAGTAAATAATAAAAAAGTGGCACATTGTGAAAATATAAATTTTCGATTTGGGAGAAAAACACGACACAAAGTTTTAATTAAGAAGCACCACAAGCATTTTACTTCTCGCCACTCAGTTCTATAAGAGAGGTATTGTAAATCTTGCTAAAATTTCGATAGTGAATTTCCAATGGATAAGCACGTTGTGATTTCCCGAGAACATGATTTTGATAGTTTCGCGATGTTGATTGTGTTAAATTGTCACTGGATACACAATTTATTGATTTAGTTGCATAGTTAAATAAAAAATGAATTTATTATTTATTGTCTTTTCGCACTGAGTGTCGTGTTATCGTGATCGTACAAAAAAAGAGCAACAAGATGCTGTTTGTAATGACGATAAAGTAAATGAATGTTTAACTTTATGTTTTTATTCCGATATATATTTTCGAAAATTAAATATTTTTTGTAAGTTCTCGAATATAATAAGTATTATGAATTATTTTATCTATATTCTGTCTATCGTCATTCTCATAGGTTCACTATAATATTTATTTTTTAATTTTAAATATTATTTTAAATTATTTGACAAGTAAATCTTATAAAAAATGTATCCTAAATTTGTTATTATCAGAGTTATATTCATATCATTCATTCACGAATTACTGATTTCACTTCGTAATCTGTCATGTTTTTAATACAAAAATTTCCATATAAATTACAAGACCAAATATTAAAATTAAATCATACATATTACTTATATATTTTTAAATTAAAACCTTACATAATATGATTGACATTATGAGCTAGAAAAATAGATCATAAAATAAAATATATAAAGTCTGTAATGTTACTTACATGTGTTTGTGCGAACTTTTTTTTGTGGGAGGGTATTGTAATAAGTATGTTATTATTCAAAATAAATATTTTAAAATAGTCACATTTGAAATAAAGAAGAAAAGGTAGTAGACTTGACAACATATCGGTATATAACATTGGTTTCGTTCACATTTTGATTTTGATTAAAAAAATTATAATAAACCTATTAGTTTGTCTTCGATTTTATTTCTACATGACTATATTTTATCTACTATATAACGACTTCGTGAGAAGTATTATTTTTGCAACTAAAAGGGCTCTAATAATTCCTTATGTACCACCCAAATTGGGCTGACAACCGATTCCACCGTTGCCACCAATATGTAACACCCTAATTGGGTTGACAACAGATTGCACCGTTGCCACCAATTATGTACCTCCCAAATTGGGTGTACAAATAATAAGTTGTTGGGTCCTTGTCGAGACTGGGAAACTAGTATCAATTAATACTCAAAGGTTACAAAAGTATAAAAGTATATTTAATGAATAATAATAATAATAATAATATTATAATAACAGTAATAATACCATCTTACGATAACCCTTATCTCTATGCTGTCACATGCTGGAATCGGAACGCAACTGAATTGGAACTACCTATTACACTATCTCTATCTTATTTATACTCATGTACAAGTCCTTAGTCAGCAAAACTAGTATTAGCAATACAAACATATTTATTTATATTTATTTGGTAACTCTGACCTATTAAACTAATGACTGACGTCGCACATACTTAATTGTGATGACTAGGACTTGCTACATACCTCCCAGCTTCAGAAATTTGCTTCCTGAAGGGGGCACAATTTCTTTAAACTACACTTAGTGTCTCCTAGGACCATAACACTTCACACTTTTTCTGTATTGAGGGAGACGTCTTCTTCAATGAATCGTTAAGAGCCGGACTCCTCCTTCCTTGATTTGGTATATACCCATCTGGTTGCTCTGCAGAACTCCATCTCTTTGAGGGTGGTCCCGCATTGGCTCTTGTCTCGCTTCAATATTGAATGCTAGTGTCTGGTCTCGTTCTTAAAACACTAACAAAAATAAATTAACTTTTAACTAAGCTATCTATTAATTCCTTACGCCCGATTCCATTTAACAACTAAACTTTAGAAATATCACAAAATTAATTTAATTTAAATCCAAAAGTAATCAATAAAATACGATCAAAATTGAAAATTAAGTATGAAACGAAATAATAGTAAAATTTATAAAAGCAAACAACGTTTTTTTTAAATTGGGTAGTAATACTCTGTTTTTCGTGCAGCCCTCAAACCATTTACAAACTTTATTGTCACACCTATCTGTGCACAATTTCACAAATTTAAACGTATTATATTGGCCCGCCTGTAACTTGTACATTAGCTTTATACCGCCAAAAATCTATAATACAGTTTTCGTCAATTTAAATTCCTCTATCACATTACGCTTACCTTGCGTTTTTTCAGAATTTAAGAGTAAAATTCTCTTGCAAATTTTACTTCAGCGCTGAGTTCTCCTGACTCATGTGGAATCATTTACCAGACATTGTTGTCACACAACCCCTGTGTACAACTTTAAAAAATACTACCTCGTATTAACTTACGTACTCGCGATTCCTTCGTGTTTCTTCACAAACACCTCGGTTGCTTGGCTGTCACTGTGTCACTTCAATTGTCATCTTAATTATTACCTTCGTTGTTGTTATTCATATTTAGGCTCTATCATTCAATCGTGACCGGGATTGATCAGATCTTGATCACTGATGTGACGTATTACCTTAAATACTTGCATTTTCGCAGTTCTTGACCTATCTCTCTCTACGTCATCGGTCTGTTCTACATTGTCATGTGTGATGACATCATTTTTTGTCGTTGCGATAATATTTTTGCTGTTCTCAGCAAATTAGTCTTATCGTTGTTACGTGTTTCATAGTTTCATAATATAAAATTTTTTTAATGTTATAAATTAAAGATCGCGATTAATTCAAGTTACAACAAATCAATGATTGATAAATTCAAAGCAAAAATTTATTATGGTTTTTTTTAAGCACAACATTTTAATTTTTACTCAATTTTGAAAATAAATTGTGTTTATATGTGACAACATAAATTTTTACACTTACCAAATGAGTCCCAATTCCTTACGTCCCGCCAGTGGTAACAGCATAGACACAATTTAAAAATCAACAATTTCAAAAACAAAATCTGAATTAATCAAAATCACTCAGTCGTGCCAGGTTTTACGGTTTAAAAATAGAATAACAACATATTTCCACATATCTTCATATTTCTCTTTAAATTCACTTACTGCCATAGCCATAATACATGGAAATTTTCTGACTTTACAATTGTTCAATTCCTTACACCCAGCATAATCATTACCTGTATAACTCACATTTAAATTTTGATTGTCACAAGTACCACTAATTTTGAAATTGAATAGGTACTATAAATTCTTACTAAATTTTGAAATAAATACTTCAATTTGAACTGGAATACTATAGTCTCCCGCGAGTGAAACCAAATACAAGTGTATCGGCCATTCTGGTCTGACAAAAATCCGAAACCGCTGCCACCAATATGTACCACCCAAATTGGGCTGACAACCGATTCCACCGTTGCCACCAATATGTAACACCCTAATTGGGTTGACAACAGATTGCACCGTTGCCACCAATTATGTACCTCCCAAATTGGGTGTACAAATAATAAGTTGTTGGGTCCTTGTCGAGACTGGGAAACTAGTATCAATTAATACTCAAAGGTTACAAAAGTATAAAAGTATATTTAATGAATAATAATAATAATAATATAATAATAACAGTAATAATACCATCTTACGATAACCCTTATCTCTATGCTGTCACATGCTGGAATCGGAACGCAACTGAATTGGAACTACCTATTCTACTATCTCTATCTTATTTATACTCATGTACAAGTCCTTAGTCAGCAAAACTAGTATTAGCAATACAAACATATTTATTTATATTTATTTGGTAACTCTGACCTATTAAACTAATGACTGACGTCGCACATACTTAATTGTGATGACTAGGACTTGCTACACTTACAAGTCTTTGACAAAAGGAACTGTATAAAATGAATTGGGTAGAGGTAAATTCAGTTAAGTAGAACCCTGCGCGAAGTACGAATTCTCGTCTTAGGGTACGTTTATGTTGGAGCATAGCAAAGCGAAGAGAGTGACGATAAGCGCGAAGCGTCGAAAACAAATACATTGTTTTATCTACGACCACTATGAAAAGTTTATATTTATGGTTTCAATTGTCAACGTAAAGTTGATTGTTACTGAGGACCAAGCAAAACAACATTTTATTGTGCGTCTTCTATGACAACGCGCAATAAAGTACTTTTTGATTACATAAAATAAAATAAAATGCCTTCGGCTCGCGCTGCAAGTACCGTGCCCGGGTAACAAAGAGTCACTTTACGCTCTTAATACACAAATAACTATTATATTTAACTGTTTATATTGAATCAAGCTATCAATGAGCGAGCAACGATAAGAGCATCGATATGTCATTATTTCATTTTCTTCGCTATTTTCGACGCTTTGGTCGCTTTCATAGCATCATGGATGTTGATCGATTAATTTCAGAAGTTTATCTTAGGCCCTGTATATGGGACCAAAGTAATATAAATCATCACACCAGATACATTTTAGATAAATTGTGGGATTAGATAGCGGATAAATTAAAAATTACACGTAAGTCGAGGACTTAATTGAAGTCGGAACGTTGGTGTATTATTGTATTTTAATAAATTAACTGAATTCTCCAAGAACTTATCGACTTTTATAATTAAAAGTGTTTAATTCCATCCTCATATACCTACCCAAAGAATTTTTCTAGGTGCATTTTTAAATCCTTGAATAAATGGTGGTATTCTCCGAATTGAAATGGTTTTTTGTTTATAGGATGCGCAGTATATCTGCGTATCGCTAGTTTTTTTACTTAATAAGTACTATTTTGTCACATTTAAAGTAAAAGCATCATGTCTTCTGAATCAGTCATATTGACATATCGTTTACATCTGTCTTCAAGATAAACATATGAGAGAGAAAGCGCTGCTCACTGCTTTTATCATCGCTCTTATCGTTGCTATCGTAACTAGTATCGATGCTACAACATAAACGTACCCTTAGAAAGAGAGGTATAGATGATAAACAAGAGAAATCTACGCTACTGCCTGTTCTACAGAACATCAGCACATCAACTTCAATATCTGTTATTCTCATGTTGACGTTCGTAGTGTTTTGGTCTGTGGTTTTGCTTCGTGTAACGTTGTGAATTTTGTAATTGATTGTGATTGAGTTATATTTTAGTTTCCTTGAAGTGAAGTGCAGCGTAGCATATACTCGCTAGCTCCATTTTAGTAAAACCGACAGTATGACAAGCTCCGCCTTCTCGCGCAGCTCAGGGTGCTAGATATCTGAATTTTACTCTATGAAAAAAAATGAAAATATTAAACAGGGAGTAGAAGACAAAACTTTAGGGGCAGAAATAAAAATTATAATAGGGAAAGAAATTTATACAACAACCAAAACAATCAGGGTCACAGAGGGGGCTGGAGAATAGGAGAAGCCACGCTATCACCAGTGCCAACCAATGGCAGAAGACACGAGTGTTCGCGCCAGACTCCTGGAATAGTAGGAGACAGTGTTGGGATTATCTAGATAAAATTATCTTAGATAATCATCTAGATAATTTTTTTAATTATCTTTTATCATATCTTTTTAGTTTTTTCAATTTTATATATTTATCTTATTTGGATAATAATTTATGTTATCTTGAGTGAAAGATAAAAGATAATTTTAAAATTTTATTAAAATGAAATATTAGAAATAGCCAAAATTTTCTTAAAACATGTATTTTAATTTTTTTAAATGTTTTTATACTCATTTACTTATTTTCTAGCCTTACTATTCATCAATTATCAATAGTTAGGTATACCTACTTCTTTAAAGTCATTACTCATATTTGTATTAATTCACTTAATTCTAACAAAACTTTACATATTTGAACAATTTAGATTGATTACCTACTTAATCCTGGGAAAAATGTATCTTATCTTTATCTAGATAATTTATTTTTTATCTTTATCTTGTCTTACATAACCATAAAATAACCTATCTATTATAGTCCAGTCATTCTAGCATTTGAGGTCATAATCGAACGGATAAAGATAAAAATTGGCACATATATATTTGTTGAAGGGTCCTTTTTAATTTGGTAAAGTAAAAGTTGTCAGGACCATGAGGAACCGCCGCCATCTTGAAAAATATGTCACTTTTTGCAGACTTTTACTTATATCTCGTAAACAACAAATGAAATCAAAATTCTGTCTTCAAAATATTGTAGAGCTTGAAATTCCGAGTAAAATGAGTACCCACACTTTACATTTTTATTGAAAATTAGACTTACAACTCTATTTCAAAGTTTTGCATTAATCGTTAATCAAGCGCTTGCAGCCAGAACGGTCCAAGTTTTTTGTGTACTGTTTTTAATCAACTCTAATTTCTGACTGGACAAAGATATCTACATTAGGTTTCCGGCATTAGATTCCCCAGACATTTTTCTATAAAATGCATTATTTAAAAAAAAAATAATGCTCTTAGTTAAGACCGAAATTAAATATTTTGTTTCGGAGGGGAAGCAGTTAAATTGTAATTTTTTCTTTGATTACTGTTTTTTATCAACTCTAATTTCTGACTGGACAAAGATATTGACTTCCGGTTTTCGGCATTAGATTCGTCAAACATTTTTCTATAAGGTGAATTATTTTAAAAAAATTTAAAGGCCTTAGTTATGGCTGAAATTTAATGTTTTATTTCGGATGGGAAGCAGTGAAATGGTAGTTTTTGTTTTGTTTACTGTTTTTAATCAACTCTAATTTCTGACTGGACAAAGATATTGACTTCCGGCATTTGATTCCTCATACATTTTCCTATAAGATGAATTATTTAAAAAAAATTTAAAGGCCTTAGTCATGGCCAGAATTTAATGTTTTATTTCGGATGGGAAGCAGTGAAATTGTAGTTTTTTTTTGTTTACTGTTTTTAATCAACTTTAATTTCTGACTGGACAAAGATATTGACTTCCGGTTTCCGGCATTAGATTCCTCATACATTTTTCTATAAGGTGTGTTATTATTATTTTTTAATTAGGGGCCTTAATCAAGCTGAACTTTGATGTTTTCTTCCTAGGGAAAAAAGGTAAAATTGTAGTTTTTTGTTTGTTTACTGACTGGATAAAGATATCGATTCTGATTTCTATCTTTCTATCCGAAACAAAACTTTAATTCTCAGCTTCATTTAGGCCAATGTTTTTATAAAAATAATATATTTTATAGAAAAATGTCTGGGGAATCTAATGCCAAAAAATCACTCGAGGAAAACTTTAGAACAAAGTATATTATATTAAATATATGATTTAGTTAAATTATTCAATAATAAATACATTAATAGTAATTTTTATTATATGTGCGGTAGGTTCAATTTTACAACGCGAGGTTCTAATATTACCTACCGCACGCATAATGTTTTTTTTTGCCATCATACTAACTTTTTATTAAAAATATGTAATTTGTATAATATTTCAAGTTGTGAACATTGAATTTTAAAATCAAGCCGCGTTGAAGAACAATCTTCAAAACAATGAAATGAAAGCCGTAAACGTCGATTTAGTTCGCGATTGTCACAGAATCATCGATCTTAATTAAACTTTTCAAACTTAAAGATGTATTTTTGAATAGACTTCGATTCATATTGACATCTTAAAAATATACAGAGTTAATCCCAAATATATATATATATATATATATATATATATATATATATATATATATATATATATATATGTATGTAACAGTCAATTTAATAATTATTTTAATTCGTGTGCGAAGTGCCGGGTAACACCTAGTTATCAAATCTCCGTTGTTGTGATTTCATATTATACAATATCAGCGCGAAAAATGCAGTGTTTCATTTGTAATCAAAGTATTTCGATTGGAAATGTTGTGAATTTGAAAACCAGTGGTCTAGATACATTTAAAAAAAACAGAAAAACGGAAATATTCGATTGTTGAGGGCCGTGCACAATATTATTGTACATACGGCGTGCAGAAAAATGTATACCCGTCCAGATACTATAAAAGCAACTTTAAAGCGCAAATTAAGCGCATCAAGCAGTGAGGCATCAACATCTCGGGACAGTTCTCTTGCTGAAAATTTAAGATCACAAGATGTACGCTTCGAATTTAAAAAGAAGTGTCTTTATTGTGCAAAGGATATTACACCAGAGTATTTTGAAATATAAAAGCGTAAACCTATTGCACGGCGTACTGTGGTGTGCCATATTCGTAGCCTAGAGGCAAAATATAATATAATGAAACAAGCTGAAAAAAGGAACGATGCGTGGGGACATGAAATTAGGCAGCGTATTAGAAATGTTATCGACCTGGTAGCCGCTGAGGCTATATATCACCAATCATGTCTTGTAATTTTTTTTAGAGATTTGCCGAGAGGTGGAAAACGTCGAACGGAGCCAATGGACGATGTTACATCAGCTATGGAACAGATATATTCATTCATTGATAGCAGTGATAATTGTCAATTTTCACTTCCGGAATTAATGAAAATATGTACAGAATACGTGCCTACGGCCGTAACAGTGAAGAAAAGATTGGAAGAAAAATATGGAGAGGACATAATCATCTGTACAAGACCTGGGCATCCTACGGTAGTCTGTTTTCGAGGAACGGGATACAAAATAATTTCAGATTCGTGGTACAGTACCGAAAGGAAATGTGATATTCAAGAGGAACGGTTGCGAATAATTCGAACAGCTGGAATGATTATAAGAGAGGATATACGGTCGCAGACATACGATATGAGTTATCCTTCAACTCATGAATTTTTGAAAAATGCGAAGGAAGTCGTGCCACAAACTTTAGAAGTTTTGTTGAATACTGTTGTTCAAACTAAAAGAAAGTGTGATATGGAGCCTTTAGAACAGAAATGCACTTTCATTGCTCATGCAATAATTTCAGCAACTACGATTCAGTTGAGTCTTGGTACATTTCTATATAAAAAATTTGGTTCTAAAAATGTATTGACTGTATGTTCTAAATTGGGCTTTAGTGCATCATACGCCGAGGTACAGGCCCTGAAAACTTCAGCAGTATTGCAGCCGCGTCCACAGGTTGCTAGTGACACTTTATGCCAACTTGTAGCTGACAATGCGGATGTCAACATAAACACTATCGACGGACAAAATACATTCCATAGTATGGGTCTTGTTCTTTGCATTACACCCGCCAGTGCATTATTGTCTCAATTGAAAATTCCCAAGGCACCAACAGATACGACAGTAGCACAAATTGCAAATCTTCCTACAGTTTCGCTAAGGACGTATGAAAATGATACTGGTGCGGCTTTAAGAAGTCTGACGTTTGAAAAAAAACTCTACGAACAATTAAAAAGTGAAAAATTTACATTTTATTTCTGTGACATGCTTTGGATGCTTGCAAAAAAGGAAGACATACCCTCTATTCCTGGCTGGAGGGGTTTCATGGAGAAAGTGAAAGATGATTTGAAATTCGACCGTTCGCAAATCATGTGCTTGCCATTCATCAATTCCCCACCGAGTTCCTATGATACTATATAAAGGGGAGAGGTGGCATGAAAGGGACATGTATTGAAAGGGACACTGATCATATTTTAATTATGGTACGTATTGTAAATCTGCAGATTTTTTCATAAGATGCTACTACTGTAAGAGAAAATATTATAAAAGATAAAGATATTAGCTACTATACTTCTGGAGATAGATGTGCATTTAGTGTTTCATATCAAAAATTATCAAAATCCAAGTGGTCGATTTTGAGTAATTTTTTAATAATGAGTTAGTATATATTAATTATATTTTATTGTTTTAAGTAACTACTCTTAGGCTATAATTAAGCTTGAGTATATCTAAAAAGGAGCGTTCATTTTTGTTTTATAAAATTTTATTGGTGTTTGTGCATATAAGTATTGAAAGGGACAATGCGTCAAGTTATAAAAGGGACATGTTAATCCATACCAAAAAAAATCAAACATGTATAAAGGATGTGTTTAGATGGTAAATACGATCTATAAGCCTTGACTTGATAAAAAGAAAGTATAAATTTAAAAATAAGTACACTATCCCGCAGCGCGTTGTCTTTTCTTTTCACATATTCTGGTCCAACCTTTATACGACATATAAGGTCTATTAAAAACAATACATTATTTTTAAAACTTTATGCGACAGCTAAAATCTTTGATACTGCTTAGGTCCAAGCATTTTTGTCATTGACGTCCATTTGTCGTCAATAATGTAAGCGTCCCTTTTAACACTGGGAGTGTCCCTTTCATACCTGTATAAGTCTTAAAAGGGACATTTGCATGATTTTTTTAATTAAATCAATTTTCAGTTTAAGACAGGTTGGTTTTAATTGTTTATGTGACAAGAAGATAGTTAAATCATATAGCTTTAATAATATGTACTTTTTTTAAAGAAATAATTTGCAATTGCTGAACTATAATGATTAAAAAAAAATTGTCCCTTTCATGCCACCTCTCCCCTACTACTTTGCGAGCAGCTGTCGAAGAAACTAAAAAGGTAGGTCAAATAACGACTTTCGTCACATTCGATCAGCCGCTATACGCAAAAGCTCGGGAAATAGTTGCACATTGCAAAGATCTTGACTTGTCTAATGTAGTAATTAGACTTGGTGGTTTTCATCTTCTAATGTCATTCTTGGGAACCATCGGTTACATCATGGATGGCAGTGGTCTTAAAGATGTATTAAGTGTCGTTTATGCGTCCGCATCTGTCGATAAAATGCTCACAGGCCATGCCTATTCTCGTGCTGTTAGAGGCCATTTATTAGTTCAAACCGCTTTAATAAAAATTATTTTTCAAGACATCGAAATTACTGAGACAGACCGCGCGACTGTGCTCGATATTCTGCATAACTTTAAGGATGATATGAAAAATTTAACACCATCAGTTAGAAATCTGATTTCCGTGACAGAGACAAAATTAAAAGATCAGCTTTCTCAAATGGAACAAAGAAGTGCCACTGCAAAACTATGGGTGCAGTATATATACATGGTGTACTTAATCAAAGACTTCATTCAAGCTGAGAAATCTGGAGACTGGGTTGCACATCTTAGATGTGTGCATAAAATGCTCCCATTTTTTCATGCGTCAGGGCATTTTGCATACGCTAAATCTGTCACATATACAGGGTGTAACAGAAATAAGTGCTTTAAATTTAACCAGTAATGTAACTCGTCGTGAGGAACAATGTTCCGTAAAATTTTTTTTAGAAATCGCATTTTAAAAAAGCATTTTTTCAACCCCGTAAATTGACTTGTCGTTCCACATAAATATTTACTTCAGTAGCATTACCCATGAAATCATTGTTATTGTCAATTGATTGTTGTGTCACTTGTTCCAATTAAGTTTTGACATAAGTAATATTTTGGTAATAAATCAGATATTACAAATAAAAATCTTTCAAAATGCCTGCGTTTACAAATAACGAATATACAGACATTGTGTTGACCTATGGTGAAGCTCTGGGAAACGGTGCTCAAGCCCAACGAATTTACATGGAACGTTTTCCAAATCGTCGTGTGCCTCATGTGCGCACATTTGTAAATGTTGTACAACATCTCCGTGATTATGGATCGTATAATCCTGCAGCTCAAGATCATGGTAGGGAACGTCATCATCACATTGAACATGTTGAAGAGGCTATTTTGGAGGGCATTGAAGCTCAGGATTTTAAAAGAAAAACATCTACATCCATACCATGTACAAAAAGTACAACATTTATTACATATAGATCCACCTCGTAGACGTCAATTTTGCGAATTTTTATCACTTGTATTGTCAACTGATGAGGCGGGATTTTCAACATGCACAACACACACATTTGGACAAACGAAAACCCGCACGCTATCAAGGAAAACAACTACCAGCAGCGATTTTCTGTAAATGTTTGGGCAGGAATCATAGGTGGACGACTCATTGATCCTCATATAATGCCGCAGCGTTTAAATGGACAAGAATACCTGCATTTTTTAGATACTATGCTTTTCGACTTACTTGAGGATTTGCCGCTAGCAATTCTTGGAAATATGTGGTTTATGCATGATGGTGCTCCTTGTCATAATGCACTCATTGTACGAGACTTACTGGATGAGAATTTTCCTGAACGATGGATAGGACGAGGCGGCCCTGTTCCGTGGCCTGCAAGATCGCCAGACTTGAATCCGTGCGACTTTTTTTTGTGGGGATACATGAAGGACTTGGTGTACTCAGCTCCAATTAATTCAATTCAAGTTTTAGAAGAAAGAATAGAAAATGTAGCGACAATCATCCGTGACAACAGACAAGCGCTGGAGAGAGTTGTAGAATAGTTTCATCGACGCCTGCAGTGTTGTATTGACACAAACGGAGGCCACTTTGAACATATATTATAATTATTTATTCTCTTCACTTTAACACAAAATACACTTGAAAACAGTACAACCTTTAACACATTTTTATCTTTCTTCGTCATATTTAATTTCCCAAGTCCCTTCACCTTCAAGTCATACTCATTCCGCAATGCGCACAACAAAAATAACTGCGCAACAAATAACAGGCAGTTCCAGCACTATCACTGCGCAGAATAACAAGAACAGCGCAGCATAAATTAAATTAATAGTGAACATGTGTTTTTGTTTTGACAGTCAGTAATTGTTGTTTTTTAATATGATTGTTGATGTGTTCCATAGGCGGGTAATCAAATTTGTGACAAATCTTTGAAGAATTTTAACTCAAAAACTAGAAGAGTTAGGAAAAAATTGATTACGGTACATTATTTCTCTCGTCGAGGGACATTACAGGTTAAAATTAAAGCACTTATTTCTGTTACACCCTGTATTTGCAAGACATGTGTAACTTGCAATCAAAAATGCTCAATTCTGGAGATGCGAAAACATATGAAAAATTTACAAATAACGGATATTTTACTATCAGAAGAACGGGTAAGTTTTGGGCCGGGACGTGGTCGGATATGATAATAGAGCAGTCGCTAATGAGAACGATGAAGATAGCTGGAGGCCTTACTCGTGGTCGAGGGCTTTCCCAAAGTGTTCAAAACAAATGGATTTTAGGAACACCTGCTCTCCAAAGTATTTGCGAAGCCTTAGAAAATTTTTGTGGCACTGCATTTGTTACTTCAGAACAACATGTCGACTGCCGTGAATCCAGAATTTCCAAAGACAATTCAGATATTTGTAAACTTCAAGAATGGTTTGCTTTACATTCGCCTTTCCCGATCCTCAATGGTCGATAAGTACAGGAGTTATCGGCGATGCACACATAAATTGCCACGACGCTGAACAAGTAGGAACAGAATTAGTACAAGCAATGATCGGGAAAAATATGAAGGATGTAAAAATGGAACGTTCGCGGAGAGTTCTTCCTTTGGCAGCAGTCAATTCTAAAATTAAAATTAATAATTCTGAAGTTCCAGTGGATCCGCTCATGCTTCTTTCAGAAAGGAAAATTAAAGATTTTTGCAACAGTAAATAAAAATCAAGAATTAAAAGCCGCCATACAGATTTTCAATGATCCGAACGCTACATTCGAAGATATCGCTATTGTGGGAGAAAAATGTATCCTGGCTATATATTGCGCACAACTCACTCAAACATCATTGAATATGCTCAGATACATGAAGTTTGCTAAATCTACCACAAAAAAGAAGGTCGACTTGACTTCTTTACCCCCAACAGAAGCAGCAGCACGGCAGCACTCGTTCCGCGTATATCATCAGGTACAAAAGTGGCGTGGAATCGAGAAGAATCCTGAAGATTGGGGTTGGAAAATTACTCCTCATGGTCTGCAACCTTTAACAACAATCGAGGCTCCTGCTCCACAAAGTCTGTTAAAACAAATTTCGTGCAATTGCACTAAGGGTTGCACGACATCGTGCGGATGCAGAAAATTAGGGCTAAAATGCACGATCTTGTGTGGTCATTGCTCGGGAATTTCCTGTTTTAATTCTTTGGGACTTTGTGATGAAGGAAAAGAAGAAGAAATGGATGATGGTGGTACGTGTGAGGGACAGGATGAAGATTAATATGCCTGTACAGAGTTGCCACTTGACAGTGGCGGATCTACACCATTGAGAGCCCTGAAGCTACTTAACATCAGGGGCCCTCAAAATTCTGATATATTTAATTGTAACATATATAATAATAATATACTTTATTATAACAAACAGTTTTGAAAATATCTCTAATTTCTGACTCGACAAATATATCTACTTCCGGTTTCTGGCATCAAAAGTTTCAAAAAAGGGCTCTCTTAATTAAGCCCACAAAATATTTTCATTAATCTAATCTTATGTAATTTAACTCAAGAAATCCAATGGTGCCAAGATCAGCCTTGTATCTTGTACCGTTCAGAAGTTTCAAGAAAGGACTCTCTTAATTAAGCCCACAAAATATTTTCATTAATCTAATCTTTTGTAATTTAACTCAAGGAATCCAATCGTGCCAAGATCAGCCTTGTATCTTGTACCGTTCAGAAGTTTCAAAAAAGGGCTCTCCTAATTAAGCCCACAATATATTTTTATTAATCTAATCTTATGTAATTTAACTCAAGGAATCCAATGGTGCCAAAATCAGCCTTGTATCTTGTACCGTTCAGAAGTTACAAAAAAGGGCTCTCCTAATTAAGCCCACAAAATATTTTAATTAATCTAATCTTATGTAATTTAACTCAAGGAATCCAATGGTGCCAAGATCAGCCTTGTATCTTGTACCGTTCAGAAGTTACAAAAAAGGGCTCTCTTAATTAAGCCTACAAAATATTTTCATTAATCTAATCTTATGTAATTTTAATCAAGGAATCCAATGGAGCCAAGATCAGCCATGTATCTTGTACCGTTCAGAAGTTACAAAAAGGTCTCTCTTAATTAAGCCCACAAAATATTTTCATTAATCTAATCTTATGTAATTTAACTCAAGGAATCCAATGGTGCCAAGATTAGCCCTGTATCATATACCGTTCAGAAGTTACAAAAAAGGGCCCTTTTAATTAAGCCCACAAAATACTTTTATTAATTTAATCTTATGTAATTAAACTCAAGGAATCCAATGGTGTGAAGATCAGGCCTGTATTTCTAAGGGTAGTTTGGGGTCAGCGGGTTCAAATTAGTGAGATAAATACAAATAATCCTAAAATGATGTCCAATTATGCCGCCAAAATGTGTATTTTGAATAATTATTATCTCGGAAACTAAAGGGCACAGGGCCAAAAGTTAAATACAAAAGTTGCGTAACTTTTCATTCTCTATCTGCCTGTATATAAATAAGGCCGTTTTGGGCAATTTTTAATAAAAAAATTGAACTCGAGGAATACTGCCGCGCTGAGGAGGCCCCCCGTTACTGAAGAGGCCCGCAGCGTTGAAGAGGCCCGTCGCACCAAGCAGTCCAAAAGGCAATGTAAGTTATTTATTTTATTATTATTATTAAATAGTGACGTTTTATACTATATAAAGTTAGAGAAGTAGATCCATTAAATTTATTTGTTGCTGTTATTTAGGTCGATTCAGGATCATTTTAATGTTGAGATATTCACATTTATTTAAGACGTTTCGGCCCTCTATGTGGTCATCATCAGTTACATAGTGTTGATATATTATACTATTTGGATCTGTCTCAAAGTGTATGTAAAATAGTTATGTGTTCAGTTTCACGCCAAACATGGCGGAGGTGTGTCACACACCTATAATCCGCTACATAGTAGCGGATTATACTAAATAAATTACGAGGAATCCAATGCTGCAAACCGCGCTTTGATAAATATTTTAGTTTTTGAGAAACGGCAAATAAAATAAAATATTTAATTGAAATTAGTTACTTGGTCCTCGATATTATTTGGGTTTTAAACTAAAAACTGGAAGTAGTGATGCCGCCGAGACGAGAAATTTCTCGTCTCATTCTCGTCTCGTCTCGAAATTACGAGACGAGAATCAGTAAATTTCTCGTCTCGGATTTTCGGGGCGAGACGAGAATTCATAATTTTGAGACGAGAAATACTCTCAAGAGCTCGAGAATTCTCGAAATTTTTACTTAAAAATATCTTTTTTTAATCAGGAATGAAGAAAAATTACTGGGATGCACTTGTTGAGTGCATCCCAGTAATTTTTCTCAGTCGACTAGTTTCGACGTCACATACGTCATCATCAGGAGCTACATTATTAAAAGAACAATCAAGAATAGTGAATAGTTATTTACGAACCAAATGCGGGAAGATTTTGATCCCACATGAGCGGTTTTTTTAAACACGTGCGAAGCGATGGTTTCATTTACGCGAATGCTGGGATGGTGTCTTCCCGCAAGAGGTTTGTACAATGTTTTTTGTAACGAATAAAACTATAATCAAATACATTCAAATTGTAGTTGTAGTCTGATCATTAAATTTGAGGTTACGATGTTTTTTCTACTCACTACTACCGACAGATGGAGCGCTGCACACAAGTTTTATTTTTAAATATTGGCGGTTTTCGGTGGTCATCACTAATTATAATTCCAAAACAGTGGCTATTGTAACTTATTTAATTATTCATTTAGAAAATATTGTTGAGTTTAATAAAATTACTAAAATAAAAAATCTTTATTATCCTAAGTCGCACACCCATGAACTTGCAAATCAAACTTTTCTTCCTAGAAGTCTAGTTTTAATAGCATTTAAGAAAATTGCGGGTCACGTGACTGTCAGTTTGTTTTGATCACTCCGATCACTCTGTACAAGTATTACATGAATGTGTGACATGGGCATGACGCGAAATCTAATAGTTCTTGCAAAAATCGTTAGGTGGCTCTAATTTTTTGTCGAGAAATTTGAGACGAGACGAGAATCGAGTACCTTGAGACGAGAAATGAACAGCTGAAAAATGACCGAGACGAGAATACTAAAAATTCTCGTCTAGAAAATTTGTGATGAGACGAGAATTGACTATTTCTCGTCTCGTCTCGTCTCACGGCATCACTTACTGGAAGTATAACTTACAATTTATTTAAAGTTCTAGATTCTTCTTAATAGTAGGTCCAAGTCTTCAGGAATCTGAAGAACTGCTGAAGCTTCTGCAGGAGTTGCTGTTAGTTCCAACATCTCCAAAAGACCTCCAAGAATGCAGTAGAGATAGCAGATGAACCAACTAACTTATAAGTCTGTAACAATAAGAAAACATTAAAATAGAAAAATATAACAATTATATTTTTTAATTTCTTGCTTAAACTAAATAATATAATAATATAGTTGTTTAGTTAAAGGTAGGTATTGATTATTTTTATGATATTTTAACAAAAATTGCCATATTTCATGTGGAACAGCAAGTTTCCTACATAACTTTTATGTTTTACGGCTCTCGGTAATTCAAAATTTGCTTATTATTATAAATAACGCTTAGAAACTATGAAATATTAATGAGAATATAATTAATATATCATGTGGCCTGTTTACCGCCAATCATCATCGAGATCCTATCGAGATCTGCTTAGTTACATGTCTATCACAGCGATGATAAAAAACAAAGAAATTATCACCTTGTTTTGGTCCGTTGCTAAGGGCATTTTTTCTGTATTGACAGTTAATTTCGTATTTCTTGACTATTAAAAGGTGTGATAATCGTTGGAGTGATGCTAATAATGGTTAAATTAATCAAACAATTAAAAAATTGAGGTAACACATCTTGCAAAATGCAAATATACTTGAACAGCAACTAATAAAGATCACCTGTTATTCCAATAGGTACTAATTCAATTCAGTCTTATTTAAATATCCAATCAAATTATCATCAAAATATTATAAATTCCTTAAGAGGAAATAATATAGAAACACCTGAAAATCATATTACAATATTCTAATTCAACAATTTATTCGTATTAATATACCTATACGAGATACAAACCCAAACTGCAAATAAATTGACTTTTGTTTTATACTTCAAATTGTAATTATTGTGTGTGTAATTATAATTACAAATCAAATGTCCATTTTAATATTTTAATATAATATCTAAAATTATTTTAGGTTAGGTAAAACACACCCGATGTGATGTGTTGCGTTCAGTAAACTCCCACCCAACTTTAAGTTGCGTTCTCGTTCTCATTGCGCGCGCCTTGTGCATCACTACAAATTCATTATATTCTCTCATTAAATATAAGCTCGTGATATGATTAATAATCAAAAATATTGCTCGTGAAACCGAAGCAGCACATTTCACTCGTCCTACGGACTCGTGAAATCTGCAGCTCGGTTCCACTCGAGAAAATCACCGATAATAATCATATCACTTGTTATATTACGTATGACAATTCCACTCATAGTTTTTCATCCAATTAAAACACAGTATTTTGCTGAATTGTACCAATCACAGACGAACTACAGTGACAATTTTCACTAGTGAAAATTACACTGACAATTTTCACTAGTGAAAATTGCCGCGAAGCGTTGCTTAGATATTATGTCAGTTGATGATTGTTTTAAAAATACATTACTTTTTTTGGAATAAATAAAATAATTCGAGAAATTGTCAAGTCGAATACCATACGTGACTATGATTTTTTGGTAATTTTTGCCGTCTGGTCACTCCTGCTTGTTGCTTTAGACAATTATTACATTCAAGATGGCTGATAAAACACATGTGCTTAATGTGGCTGGTGAAAAAAAAAGTGATAATCCATGCAAAAGGTGTCATAAAACTGCCCAGTCTGGGCCAAGATGTATCAAATGTGACACAGTTTCTCATACGAGTTGTGCCGTTAAATTAAAACTGAAAAATGTGGGTGATGGCTTAATAAACTGTTGTGCGGATGAGGAAGAGTTAAATGATATATGCTTTTCTAGTGCAAACAGTGTAAATAGTGATTCTGACTTTGATCCAAATCGGGTCTTAAAATGCCAAATATATTATTTAAAGCAAATAATTAAAAATAAAGATACATTAATACAGACACAATTACAAACAATTAATGTATTAAATGATCATGTGTTGTTACTCTTAAAAAAAGATGAACTCAGTATGCCATCTGTTAAATTACCAGTGAATCTACCAGTTAATAATTATTGTGTTGATGCTAAATTGACCGATAAACAAAAATCTGTCATACCGACACAGACTCAGCCTAGCTCGTCTACTCAACAAAATGAACGCAGACAAAATGGCGATGCCAATGTTAATAAAAAACGTAGTAAAATTATTTCTACAAAAAAACCCGAATGTAAATAAAACAATCGAAAATGGTTTACATGATAAAGATAAAACTTTAACCAAAGCTACTAATGCTAGTACACTACATAGGAATAATGATGCAACAACCAGAAGGAAAAATTATGCTGTTTTTGGCAATCTCGACTCTAATGCCTCTACAACATTGAAAGCGATCCCTAAATCTTGTGCACTAGATATTTTTAGATTAGCACCAAGTACTACAGAGGATGACGTTAAAAGCCATCTACTAAATTGTTGCCCAGAAGTTAGTGTGGTTAAATTGAATTCAAAACATCCAGATTTGCACGCTTCCTTCAAGATAATTATCTATCAAGAGAATAAAGTGAAAGTCTTGGATCCTTCTATCTGGCCTTCTGGTGTTGGTATTAAGCCTTATTTTCAAAAGAGACAACAGCAGGAAACCAACAAATAACATTGGAGAATGCAAATGCATCCATGAATGTAACAAATTTCATTCAAAGCTCGTTGAATATTTTAAACTGTCAAAATTCTAAGTAAGTTTATTTCATATCAACATTCAATCATTAACCCATTTGTTCCCACGACATTTTTTTTTTAAATTATTTGAAAATAGTTATATGTTTGCATTACTTTAGGACTAAGAATTGTTTTTTAAAAAGTTTTTTTTTTTAAATATTACCAGAAGAGAAAAATAGGTGTACTTAAATGAGTACAATGGTATCATATAGGGTCAAGTAAAATAAATAGAAGAATAGGCAGTATATCTTAAATATATTTTGAAAGATAAACAATAACACAAAATAAACTGAATTATATTGTTTTAAATATATAAAATAACACAAACGATATTATTAAGTACAAAAAATTGTAAAAATATTTTTTATTTCATATGAAAATTTTTGAAACATGGACGTTCCAAACAAAGTGGAACATCGCATTTTGTACATTTCCAACGTACTCGCATGTGACATACGCGACATCGTAACTGATTTTCTAATTTCTCTGGAAAATGCCCGCCTTCACTTTGTTGGATGCTTCGCGGTACTGATCCAGATGGTCTACTTTTTTGGAAAGTAGATTTCGGGTAAGATTTTAGGTAATGCCTTACTATATTTCGCTGAAAATTCAATAAATCCAATTTTTCATTAGAGAACATGACATGCAGTTTCCAAGCATTTACAATACACATATTGAGCATATGTGTCCATAGAGGCCACCACCATTTCTTGCCCTGTATTGATACACGATAATTATTTACACACTGGTCAAATAAATCTACCCCTCCCATGCCAGCATTATAACTTGCAAATAATTTGGGTTGTGGTACATCAATTTTTGATTTGGAATCCTTGGACCAACGTTTGACTGAAGTCAAAGGCTCAACAGAATCATAATTCGTTTCCATTGTAACAATACTATTGTCCTTTCATTTTACAAAAGCAATTCATTTTTGGTATCATATTTATATTCATAGTAACCGCGATCTTTTTTTTTCATTTTATCTGAAGGCAACATTGGACATCTTTTTGTTCGATTTTCTCTCACGGTTCCAGTGGCTTTTATATTTTGCTTTCTAAGAGTACTCATTAGGTTATGGCTAGTAAAATAATTATCGAAGAATACTTCATGATCCGCCTGACTGTCAATAATATTTAAAAGTTGTAGCACTACCCTAGATCCAAGTGGAATACCTTCATATTGTTCAGGATGTTTTTCTGCACCACAATATATACTAAATTTGTAGCAGTAACCAGTTGAACTACACAACATCCATTCTTTATATCCAAACCGTACCGGTTTTCCCCTAATAAACTGTTTAGCACTATGGTGTCCGAAATATCGAATCATAGCCTCATCAATAGAAAGTTTCTTGTGAAATACACCCCATTGCTGAAATTTTTTATTTAGACCTATAATCAAGGGTTGCAACTTGTACATTTTATCACTTTTGTCTATTTTAGAATTATCCGCAAAATGTAAATATTGTTTGATTTGATAAAATCTGTTTCGAGACATACTATTGCTAACTACAGGAACACTGATATCGTCATCCAAACTCCAATAGAACTTCTCTCTGGGTAACTGATGATAACCGGACAATAGCAAAATAGATATAAAAACTTGTAATTCCTCCTTGGTTAGTTTGTATAAATTGTTGTTTTTTTGTGCGGCGTAAATTTCACTTTGTTGAATTATTTGTTCCACAATTTCAAAAAACAGTTCAAAAATATCGACCGGATCCATTGAAGATATCTGCGCTTTCAAAATATTTTTTTTCTGTAAATAAATATTACTTTCATCCATACTTATATCTAGAACTCCTGAAGTCCATTCTGGTTCTTGAGCTTCAAAATGACGTTTTCATGCAGAAATCTTAGCAGCTAAGTTCTTTTTTAGGGTTGCTAACGGTACTTCATCTTCAGAATCTGATTCATCTTGAAAGTAAATTTCGACTGGACCAGGCACATCATTTGGAATTATTGAATTCTGGATATCGTCCTCGACAATGTCGTCTTCATCTGTTTCACTGTCTACGTCTGGCGGTATTATAATAATATCCGGTGTACGAGATTCATGCTGTAAGTCTTCAATAGCAGTTTCTAACCTAAGATATCTTCTACCATAGAAGTTGGAACAGGAAATTCCTTCAGAATCAATGTTTTTATATGAATGTCTGAAAAAAATAATTTCTACTTTTATCCTAGGCTTGTTTCCATTGTACTGATACGAGTACAGTATTTTTTATCAACTTGTAACAAGTAACTAAATTATTAAATTATTTATTTTTGTAACAAAATCAATAGAGTACTTACCAATGTACCGAAATACACGGAGAAACTACGAACACTGCAAATTGAAGTTAAACTACGGCTTCATATATACGAACAAGTTCAAACAAGATAAATCAATGAACTAAAAGTCAAAATCAAATGTAACCAAATAATTATTTTATGTAAATACTCATCAAAATAACTTTGTGACATGTAGGTAAGATGATTTAAAAGAAAAAAAAATTCTAAAGATTGTGTACTCATATGAGTACAATGGGGCAAAATTGGTTAAGCAATAAAATTGATCAATTATCATTATTTCTAAAAGATTTCTCGTTTGATATTATCTGTATTACAGAGCATTGGCTTGATGTTGATTCATTAAAAACTGTTAACTTATCTTCCTGTTTTAACTAGTTTTTTTTGCAGAGAGTCAAACCAACATGGTGGAGTTGCAGTCTTTGCCAAAAACTATGTCAATTTTAAACCCATTGATTTTATGGAATTCAATAAAGTATTTCATGTGGAGATGTGTGGAATTGAATTGACCAAGTATAATATTATTCTGATTGCTGTATACAGAAGCTGTTTGGGTAATTTTAGTCTATTTATGTTAAAATTTGAGGAAATGCTCAATAAACTTAGTTATTCTTATACAAAGATTATTGTTGTTGGAGATTTCAACACAGAATTCGCCGGTGATGCTCTGAAGAGGGAATCATTAGATTTTATTAATTTATTAAACTCTTTTGGGCTGAGAGTCACTATTGCGGAGCCGACCAGAGTCACTGAAAAATCCAGTAGTTGCATTGACAACATTATTACTAATCTCGATGCTCTAAATTTTACTGTTGGTGTTATAGATCCCTGCCTTTCCGACCATTATGGCCAGTATTTTGTTTTTTTAAATAGTCATTGTGATGTGGGACATAAGTTTACAAGTGTTAGACGTTTTTCTCCCCAAAATTTGGCTATGTTTAAGTACGCTTTACATTTTACTGACTTTCATAATGTTTTTATTAACTGCAGTTTACCACCTGAAGAGTATTCTAATTACTTAATGTCTTGGCTAACTTATTTAATTGAGATCTACTTTCCAATGGAAAAACGCCCAATAAGACCATCTCGTCCTTCTGTTAACTGGTTTAACTCCAGTTAGTATTTGCTTCAATAGTACAAAAAGTGAACACTTTAAAAAACTATATAAAACAAAACTAAAGAGTTACAGAACTGAAATTAAAAATGCTAAAGTTACTGCCTTTAGCAACTTTTTACAAAATTCTGAAAACAAATGTAAAGATAGTTGGCGACTAATAAATTTTGAACGTAACAAGGTTGCAAGTAATAAAATTCACCCAGATCTCTCATCTGATGACTTTAATGACTATTTCAGTACTGTTGCAGTTAATATCATAAAAAACATTTCTGAAGGTCATCTTAAGGCTGATGATATTTTGCGAAGTGAATTTGTTCTTCATCCTACTGACATAGTTGAAGTTCTTCAAGCTTTTGAGTCCCTTAATAATTCACACTGTTTAGTGTTTAGAAAATATTTTTTTAAAATATTGTTGAATTCATTGCTGAACCTTTAACCATTTTAATTAACAAGTGTCTTGCTGATGGTATTTATCCCAGTACTTTTAAAAAAAACTAAAGTCATCCCACTTTTCAAAAAGGGTCATTTAGAGAATGTAGAGAACTACAGACCAATTTCTATTATTGCGAGTATTTCTAAAATCTTTGAGATTATCATTAAAAATAGGTTGGTAGCTTATTTTGACACGAATAAACTGTTTAATTCTCAGCAATTTGGTTTTCGTAGTGGTTGCTCTACGACTCAGGCTGTGTTAAATATTATTTACAATGTAATTGAAGGTCTTGAAGGGGGCCATCATATGGCAATCACCCTTTGTGACCTTTCCAAGGCCTTTGATTGCGTTTCGCATAGTATACTGTTATCCAAACTTGAACACTATGGTATCAAAGGTTTATCTTTAAATCTTATAAAATCTTATTTACAAGATCGTGAGCAGTGCGTTATTATTGATGGTGTGGCTTCAGAAAATAAAGCTATAGAACATGGAGTTCCTCAGGGCTCTATATTAGGACCTTTATTTTTTATTATATACATTAACGACTTCAGTGACTTTGTCCGGCCTTGCAGTAGTGTTCTTTTTGCCGATGATACTACACTTATTAGTAAGAGCAGTGATTATGTTTCTCTTCAGAGTATTATTAAGATGAACTTAAAGAGAGCTGAAGAATGGTTTTCTGCAAATAAATTGCTATTAAACGAACTCAACAGTTAATTGTTTCTAATACAAAAAATGTAAATAAAGAAAAACCAGTGGTAGTTCTTGGTTTACATTTGGAACCTTCACTAAATGGTTCGTCTCATATAACTTTTATTAGTAATAAACTTTCAGGAACACTATTTTTGCTACGTAGATTAAAGCAATTTATCGATATGCAAACCTTAAAAATAGTCTATTTCTCTCTCTTTCATTCGGTTTTATCTTACGGTACTCTTCTGTGGGGAAATTCTTCGCACACAATGAAAATCTTTCGTATGCAGAAGTCAGCAGTTAGGGTTATGTTGGGTCTTAAGTATAGAAAGCATTGTAAACAAGCTTTCATTGAATTAGAAATTCTAACTTTACCTTCTATTTTCGTTCTACATTCTTTACTTGAAATACATAAATCTAAATCTAATATCATGAAAAATGGAGACTGCCATTCTTACCATACTAGGTCTGCTAATTTTTTACGTAAGCCTGCATATAGACTCCAAAAGTCTAAAAATCTGGCGTTAAATTTTGATTTCTACAACATTTTACCAGAACATGTTAAATCATTAGAATTTAAGAAGTTTAAATGTACAATAAATTTTTTTTTAATAAGAAATGCTTTTTATAGTATCGAGGAATATTTAAATTGTAAGCAAATAATTGATATGTAATATACTTACTTTGAATTTGTATTTGTAAAATATTCTTTTTAAATGTTTTGTATTTTCCTGACTTGCTTCAAACAATTTATAATAATTGTAATGTAGTGAAATATAAATAAATAAATAAACTTCGACGCAGCAAGCAGTCGTGACCAGACGGCAAAAATTGCCGGCAAAATCATAGTCACTAATGGTATTATATATGAAAAGTAGTGTAAATCGTTAGGTTTTTATTCTAACGTTTGTGATAAAAAAATTTACGTGATTCGCAAATTATTTGTAAATAAATGTGTAAATTTTCTCTGACATATTGGTGACCATCTTCAGAAAAGGTAGTAAACAAGAATTTGTGTTTAAATCAATGTTATTATTAGTAGGTGAGAAATATATGTTATGGCAAGAAATACAGACAATTTTTATTATTGTTCAATATAATTCAACTCAAAATAATAAACTATGGTATAATTTTTATATCAAGAATGGATTGGGACCCTTTTTGATATTTAATTAATGCTGTAGAATTATTGGCATTATTGTTCTATAAAAACCCAGCCAGGCGGACAATTAATGTCGATTTAACAAATCGAATTAATTTTTAATAAAATATTTGGTTATTCAGAGATTTTAAGTAAAAATTGTTTGTAATTTAAAATAAAGAAGAATTTAAGAAAGGTACCTAGGTTCAAAAACATTGTATTTATCTTCTTATGAAAATTTTCTTTTTTTAGGAGTAGAATATGGATCTATACTGATTTATTTGTAAAACTATATCTGTTATTGTATATTTATAACATTTTATGTTGTATATTGAATAAAAAATACAACTGTGGGCTGGGTTATAATAATAATGTGTTAAATATATGTGAAAAGTGATTATTATGTGATGAAATTGATTGAGGTAAAGTATAGTAAGACATAAATTAATAGTCTGCGCAGAACTTCCCTTCAAAAGGTACGTGGCAGGGCCGCCGCGTACGATTGTTCATATTGTGCTCCGCACAAGGGCGCCGAGTGAAAAAGGCGCCACCTCACTAAATAAAAAAAATTAAAATTAAATATAAAAAAATTAAATGATAAAAAAGAAAAAGTGACAAATATGGATTTATTAGAGAGATACTGGAAACGCGGGCGCAACGTATACCTTATTCTACCACGCTATGAAAGCGCGCTCAACTTCGTTCACATTTACGTCTAGTCAAGTTTACGCAAATTTACGTCTAGTCAAGACCACCACTGCATTTGTCTTCTGTGTAAATCAAATATTTATTGATTTTCATCAGGCATTCATTATAAAATTTCAACGTAAGTATAATTTACAATATTAAATAACTAATTATATATTAAATAACAATATTAAATAATTACAATTTATAATAAATTTTAACTTAAAATCCTTAGATGTCTGGAATCGGAAAAAAATCAAAATTATCAGGCGCGCAAAATAAGAAAAATAGACTTCAGCGAGAAGACGCTCGACAAAAGCTATCAGGTTCTTTAGATAAATTCACCATTAAAACTATTAATCCTACTACGACTGCAACGGAAGAAAATCAAGACCTGAATCTCGAAACACAAAGTTCTTCTGGTGTATCCACAAACTCTACAATAAAAAACGAATCGAAAGAAAGTAATAAAATCGATTCCGATTCCGAAAAAATTTTTGAGTGATGAATAATTATAAAGTAATCTAATTCTTAATAAATGTTTGAGACAAGCAAATTTTATTGATTGCTTAGATTTAGTATTATATATTGTATGTATATAACCCATGCCTGTATATTATCGTATTATATAACCTGTAATTATTTTATAAAATAAAAGTATTCATTGGAAATATTCTAATGATAAAATTCATAACAAGTCATAGTTTTTGACATGGGGGTTCAGTTCAGGGAAGGGCGCTGAAAATAATCTGGCACGCGGCGGCCCTGGTACGTGGCATCTTAATTTTCATGAAATAAATCAAAACTCGTTCTCAAAATCCATAAGGTACAATTCATTCGGCTAAATAACGGGCTGCCAGGCGATTCTCGCCCTTATTGAAATTTTTAAAGTGTTCTCCCTAAGGAACTCCCACGCAGATATTTTTTCGATCCTGTCAAATTCGTGCTCACGGTTATGAATTATTTTCTCGAAAATTACCAATCCAAAGTGCACCAAATTATAGATGAACGTTCTTCAAACATTAAAGAAGGTGTCTACAAAGTTTTAGTTCAATCATATCAGTAAAACATCGGTAATTAATTATTTTCTAAAAAATGAAGTTAACCAAAAATTTTCTAAGTGTTTGGAAATGTGAATTGAAAGTATTGCGACATTTTCTGCATCTTAGTTTATATCTGTGGTTTACATGGAACTATTTAATTAAAAAGGAAAGTAATTATTAATTAGATTAGTAGACAGAGCAGAATTAGGAGAGAAATCGAGAGCTGTAATGTATCATCTTGAGAAAAATGCAATTGAAACTTAAAGGAACCTAAAAAATATACACCTTTATATTGTATTTTTAAGATATGAATCAATAAATAGTATATTATTTAATAGGAGCTAAAGTGGAACTTTTTGTGGCGAATCTGTAGGCGCTCATCCGGCAACTACAGATGAGCCATAAAAAAAATAAATATGCTATTTTTCTTCAGACGTCGAAACCTTACAATAAAATTGATATTCGTGGAAGAAAATTTATTAAAATAATTCGGATTGAAATAATATAGTCGTCTTTGATTTATTTTGTTTAATAAAAATTTGAATTAAATTTTATTGACAGCTGCAATTTGATTGGTTCACCAGCGGCAGATAATATTATCTGACGCTCACAGCGGCAGGTAATATTATCTGACGCTCACAGCGGCAGGTAATATTATTGTCTGCCGCTCTCAGAAAAGTAAAACTTTAGCTGTTTCTATGGAGATACGAAATATTATGTTTTTCTGACGTTTGAATAAAAAGTTATTTTTTTAAATCTAACGTAAACCACTTGTGTAAATTGTCCATTTGTTCATTTACCTGATGCCGTGTCATAATCACAACATTATAAGCCTCAATTTGAGGATAATAAAAGGCCAAGGACTATAATGAATCCAATATGGCACTCATTACCATAATGAAATAAACAACTCGTTACTAAGAGATAATGTTTAAATCGCAATCATTTATCCTCGTCTGCGGATTGGTATCATTTACTTTTATCGTATTAGTAAATAAAAATAATTAATTTAACAAGAAATAATATACAAATTTGTATACTCTTGTTTATGTAAATGTAAGAACTAAAATAAAAATCTTGATCTCCAGTTTTCTTATGTTTTGAATTTTAAATGAATATGATTTATCGTTATTTAAACAGCCACGATTATTATCACATATTTAGATGACTATAATGCAGACTTACTTTGCTAACTCAAGCAAGTGAATCTAGTTAGTTTCAATTTGATTCCATCTAGCGAAGGTTGAATTTGACATCTATATTAAATGATAAGTAAAATATAATCGTTCTACATTTTATTAAAAAGGTATGTATTTATTGTATTATTATCTTTATAGATTTATCAATACTGTAGCTAGTAAAGTTTGTACGAATATTTAAATTCCCAATCTATAAAACTATTTTAATCAATTGGAGCTAATTTAATATTAATATAATCTACAGCTTAAGGGTCTCGTCTCCGTAACAAAATATTGCGTGTTTAGAGGTGTAGCAGTTTCTGCTTTACTCATTGCATATTAAAAATTTGATGGAAAAACAGGTACTAGATGTTTGCGAAAGAATTAATCTAGGATTATGCTGAGTTAGAATTCTGTAAAAATATTTGGAATCCATATAAAAAATTAATGAAAAAGTGTGTTTTCAGCAATTTCTTACACGCTTTATTTTATTATTAAGAGATTTATTAAAAAATGTAACTCGGCATAATCCTAGTTGCACTCTTCGTCTGTAAATGAATTTATAAAATTTATATTTATTTATAAAACTTCGTGAGTATTTTAGAAATTGCTAGACTGCTTTTACGTATTTTTAGCGAGCGTTTCTATGCATTTAGGACAAACGCGGTGTTCTTTTTCTTTCTTTTTTTTCTTGTGCACTTCGGCTTCTCAACAGGAATTAATTCCCAATAATAGAGAAGCACTTAATACAGTTTATGAAATACATTGTGTACATACAAATTAAATAGAATCTTAAATCATAATAAAAATTGAAAGTTATTGTATTGTTCGATAAATGTTAAATAGATACTCAGGTACATTTAATTAAATTTAATCATATTTTTAAATCTGACTAAAGTTGTTGAAAATAAATCAGGCAGATTCATATTACAATCCATTTCATTATAAAGATGAGACAATCTAATTACAGGTGAGTTTAATATAGAATTTGTTTTGAAACGTGTTGTAACAAACATACACATTGATCGAGTTCCATAGCTTGGTACACGAAAATTGAAAGACGATAACAATACAGGCGATTGAATGGCATTGTTAAATAATTTGTGTAGAAATGACAAATCTAACAATTTTCTACGGTGTTCAAGACTTAGAAGATTCGGCTTGTATGTTGGAAATTTTTTACTCAAGAATCTCAAAAATCTCTTTTGGATACCCTCAATACGGTCTACGTAAATTCTATAATGAGGATTCCAACATACACAGGCAAATTCTAATTGACTTCTAACAAGAGTAATATAAAGGGTAACCAACGTACATGGGTGCTTAAAATTAGAACTTGCACGAATCAAGAAGCCCAACATTCTATACGCTTTTTTAACAATGCCATCAATGTGAATGTCATACAAAAGTTTATTATCAAGTATAACTCCTAAATCTTTTACAAAATTTAATTTATTTATAACAGAGCCATTTATACAATAATCAAAGCTGAAAACATTTCTATTCCTAGTGAACTTTATTTGAGCACATTTGTCTACATTAAGTGACAGTTTAAGCTTTTTAACATAATCAACAAACCTGTTAATATCATTTTGTAGTGCTACACAGTCACTGTGACACGTAATAGTATGATAAATTTTTAAATCATCTGCATAAAGAATAAAATTTGCAAAATCAAAACATGTAGATATGTTATTGATGAAAATAATGAAAAGTAAAGGTCCAAGGTGAGAGCCTTGTGGTACTCCTGACGTTGCTGTAAAATCCTCTGAGGAAAAACCATTTACAATAACCCGCTGTTTTCTATCACACAAGTATGAGATGAACCATTGAAGCAGATTACCACTGACACCAACCTCTGCCAGTCTAGAAATTAATAAGCTATGAGAAATCTTATCAAACGCTTTACTGAAGTCGGTGTAAATAGCATCTACCTCAATTTGGTCATCCATAGCTTTTAAGATATAATCAGTATATTCTAGGAGATTAGTTTCGACTGATCGACCAGGAACAAAGCCATGTTGTTGGGGAATGATAATATTTTTAACCGCAGAGTAGAGCGATCTATATATAATAGTTTCAAAAATACAAAGCTTTGAAATTGGTCTGTAGTTTTCTACCAAGCTCTTATTACCACCCTTAAAAATAGGTATTACATACGCTATTTTCCAAATATCTGGACAGTGAGCTTCCGCTATAGATTTCTTATACAACAACGTTAATGGTTTGCAAAGAGAACTAGCACAATTTTTTACAAAAATAGAAGGAATCTCATCAGAACCAGCACCCTTTCTTACATCAAGTGTACTTAAAATATCGAAAACAATATCTTCATCAATTTCTACATCACTCAGATGATTCAAATTAACTTGGTACAGTTCACTAGAAACAGAAATGGTATCGCTTGGACTATACACAGATTGAAAATACTTAGAAAAGAGATTACAAGCATCTGTTCCATTACTGCTTATTTGATTGTTATATGTTAAAGTTTGTGGAATACTACTTGATTTAGTTTGAGAAATATAAGACCAGAACTTTTTGCTGTTATCTTTAATTTGTTGTTCAATATTTTCAATGTAGTTACAGAAACATTGTGTTTTTAAAATTTTACATCTTCTTCGCAAATGCGAAAATTCTACATATGCAGCCGTACTTTTGTAGGATTTAAATTTCCTGTGGGCTTTATCTTTATCTTTAATTAAATTTATAAGCTCACAAGAAAACCACACAGGATAATTTCTGTGATTCAACGCTTTTGTGGGGACATAAGAATGTATAGTGTTACGCAAGATGTTGTAAAATTTAGAAACCATTTGTTCTGTATTAAGAGCATTGAAAATCGTACTCCAATTAAATTTATTCAAGTGTTCATTTATTTCAATGTAATTTGCTGATTTAAATTTAAACATTCTACGGTTATTTACTTGTAAAGGAGCAATCTCGTTCCCATAGTAAATAATATCAAGTGCCGGATGATGTTGTTCATCTAATTTACTAAGAGGACTACTGCACTCCATGACTTTAACAAATTCACTATTACCCAAAATTAAATCAAGTATCCTATTATTAAAATTTGTAATACCATTAAATTGAAATAAGTTACAGTACGACATAGAATCAACAAATTCAGTGGCCGATTTATTGTATGAGTTTAAAGGTTTAAAATAATTTGAATTATTGAAGTTGATCCAATTCAGATAAGGCAAATTGAAGTCACCGCAAATTAAGAAATTGCTTGTAGATTCTTGTTCGATAAATATTGATAACTTTAATAGAAATACATGTAGAGCATTATAATCCTCAGGTGGTATATAGACACAACAAATAAACAATGAATGTCTTTCATTTAAATTTAACTTAATCCAAATATCTTCGGATTCGGAACACCATTCACTCAATTGAGTGTATGAAAGATTGTTGTTGACACCAATTAGGACTCCACCGCCATCCCGTTTTATAGAATTTGTTGTCGATCTGTCTCTCCTCACAACACTAAAATTGCTACTTAATATTTCTTGATCAAAGACACTGGAGTTCAAAAATGTTTCAGTTAAACATATAACATCATAAGCACAACTGTAAGAATTTAAACGAATATCATTTGTTTTTGTTCTTAACCCACGAACGTTCTGATAATAAACTGAAACCACCATAGTTTTTTAAATAATAGTTAATGATTAACTTCTTAAAATTTATTTAAATCACCTCTGTTACTAATAACGATAGTACGCGAGTTGTCGTCTTTGCGGGCAAAAATCTTGCAGTTCTTCGTCCAAACATATTTAAATCCTTTATTGTCTCTTAAAAGATCGCGAGTTTCTTTGAATAAAGCGTTATTGTCCGGCGATAAATGATCACTTACAAAAACATTGAGTTCAGAATCGTCTGGGAAGATCAAGTTAGATTTTAGGGTACGTTTCATTTTAGCTGCTGCCATAAAATTATCTTTTTTATGCGAGATGTAAATTTTGCTATGATTAGCGATGGAAATTTAGAATTACGTTCACGCTTTTGTAATCTATGGGCAGCATCCAAGTCGCTGACACTTACAGGTACCCCGACAAGATCACCCATTTTGCTAATAATTTGAGCTACTTGGAGACGAGACCCTTAAGGCTCTACACTTGTTGAAAGCAATATTGCTTCAACAGAATCAGAATTCAAGATTCTGGCTACATTACTCAAAATAAAAATCTGAAATTTACCATAAGTAATTACGAAGCATTATTTTATTGAAAAATTCATACAATACATTGTTGCGACAACAATTAGAGAAAATAAGAATTAATTTATGTATTTTAATATTACAAATGATGGCTTTATTATTGCATATTTATTAATTTTGTTTTAAATAGTCGATTCCTTGCATTGTTCGTGTAGTCCAGTCAATCTGTAAAATTTGATGGAAAAAAATCGCAAAGTCAATTTTTTTTCATAAATCGTTAGAGGGGCATGCAAAGATCTTAAAACTGAGTTGTCACCCCCCTGGCCCCCTGCAATTTTTGGGAAATCCAAAAACATTTTGGATTTGATTTTTCGCGAAAACGGTAGGTTGTAGAGAGAAATTTTGTTAACAAATATTGTTAAGGACAGTATTATCTACAATTTATGTCATTGGGTCACTACTCTACGACGAAAAGTGCAAAAGGTAGAGGACGCCAAAGTTGCCAAAAATAACTTTTTTCACTTTTTCACCGCGAAAAATTGTTTTTTGATCTTTAGTGTAAATGGAAAAGTTGTAGAGCACAAAAAAACCTTCTAAAATGAGTATTCAACGTTTTCCCTACGATGAACGGTGACTGAGATATAACGCGGGAAAGGACGTATCGAAGGCCGCGCTGTGGCGCTTGCCCTTAACAATAATTTTGTACGTCAAGAAATATTGTGCATTTGATGGAAAAAAATCGCAAAGTCAATTTTTTTTCATAAATCGTTAGAGGGGCATGCAAAGAGCTTAAAACTGAGTTGTCACCCCCCTGGCCCCCTGCAATTTTTGGGAAATCCAGAAACATTTTGGATTTGATTTTTCGCGAAAACGGTAGGTTGTAGAGAGAATTTTTTTTTAAATATTGTTAAGGACAGTATTATCTACAATTTATGTCATTGGGTCACTGCTCTACGACGAAAATTGCAAAAAGTAGAGGGCGCCAAAGTTGCCAAAAATAACTTTTTTCACTTTTTCGCCGCGAAAAATTGTTTTTTGATCTTTAGTGTAAATGGAAAAGTTGTAGAGCACAAAAAAATTTTCTAAAATAAGTATTCAACGTTTTCCCTACGATAAACGGTGACTGAGATATAACGCGGGAAAGAACGCATCGAAGGTCGCGCAATTAATGAAAAAAAATTTACTTTGCGATTTTTTTCCACAAACGTCGAATTTTTGTTACAGATTGACTGGACTAGTGAGAGTGCTAAGAAAATATTTTTTTCAAAAAAATTACACATCTGACGAAAAAAAATAGTAAAAAATCGGCCAAATTGACTATTTTTACTAATTTATTACTAAAACACTATTAAGTATTTCAAAAATATAATTTCTTCGCACTCTAGAGTCATGTCTTAACTATCTATATATAAAATATGAACAGTGTAGGTGTACTAACAAGAGCTCAGTTTGTAATATAGCAAGCTACCTTTTTCACTATATTTTTGGCACAAGTGTAGCGCCTTAAATCAGTAAAAGTAAAAACTAGCAATAGATTCGATTCATTTTCATTTCGTAAATTTTTAAACACATAACTCAACTAATTCATTAAAAACTTGCAGTTTATGAAGCACTGCTTAATAATTTAAGTTTTAAATACAAGAAAAGATTAATTAAAACATTTATTGGTTTAAATATGGGGCCTATAGCCGAGTGCGTTACGTGACCGATTGTGAGTGGTTCTTTCCAAAATACTAGACAGAGATGCGGTCTATTTTACTAATATTCTTAGCTAAAGATACCTGTTACTTCCGGAAATTTGGGTTTCAAATAGTTTTCTAATTCTTCTTCTGTTGTATCTGCGTGTAATCGGTACACATGTAAAAATGCTAATTTTTGGTGAAGTCTTTAATGATGAGTTAGAATTAATTTCTAGTTCACCGATAATTGGTTTATTTACAGACCGATTTACAGTCTGATGGATAGATTTATTGCCTTTGTCAGCATTTATCACACTGTCACTAATTTTTTCATTTTTATTTTGCAGGTTATGTTTACTTTGTTTATGTTTATTCGAAGAAATTTGTTTTATCGGCGGATTGTCAATATTATTAATATTAGATGTCGTTGGTTGTACTTGAAAAGCCGTGTTTGTAAGTTTTGCGGAGTAGCTTTGACCTTGAGATTTTGTTTTCTCTGAGGTTAGATTTACTTTATTTATTAAACGAATTATAGATTCTTGATCTTCTAGTCGTTTTTCTAGATGGAAATTTAATTTATTTATTATATTGAGTTTCTCGTCGGCACCGTCACACTTGATTTTTAGAATGCGACACTGCACACAGTCTTGCTTTGAAATATCTTCTGCGTCAACGAATTGTTCAATTTCTTTGTTTTTTAATATATCACGTAAAATGACATTGTCTTTATACTGCTCTGGAAGAGCGTTGGTTAAAATAATTTCAATTAAGTCACTCTTTTTTAGTTTATTTAACTCACTCACAAGCAACGTATCTAATTTGTCCGCCATTTTTTAAGGTATCATTTAGAACGGGCACTTTTTTGCTCGTTCTAAATTGCCTATTTTCAAAGTTATTGTATTCCGTTCCCAAACGCGAGTTGATTAAAATCAACCAATAAAAACTTACAAAAATGTCTTTGTTTTCCTTTGGTAAAAGTGCTCAAAATTCCGCTTAACTAAGGACCTCAAATTTTTTTAAAATAATGCTCCTTATAAAAGAATGTTTGATAAATCTAATGCCGAAAACCGGAAGTCAATATCTAAATTTGTTAAGAATTGACAGCTAATTAAAAAAAAAATTTTTCAAAATATTGAAATATTTACATTATCTCTTGAAGAAAACGTTTAAGCCTAGACTAAACCAAGAGTGAATTTCGAAAAAAATATAAAGCATGTAATAGAAGAATGTTCGAAAAATTTAATACAGAAAACCGGAAGTTAATATCTGAATCCATGCAGAAATAACAGCTGAATAAACATAAAAATTACTAAATTTTATCAAATTTTACTTTAAGAAAATTTCCAATTTGTGACTAATTGAGAGCCTCAAAAATTATAAAAATAAAGGGTATTATAGAAAATTGTTATAGAAATCATATGCTGAAAACCGGATGGCGATATTATTGTGTCAAGAGAAAATTTTACTATTTGATTTAAATTACTGAAAATTTCCTAAACGCATTTTTATAATTTTTTCGAAAACAGGTTAACTGACATAAAAATCCCATGCATTATTTTTATAGAGAATTTTGTGCTCTATAACTTCATATAAATGTTTTTCTAGTAATGATAAGCTAAAGGTGAGTTAAACTTAAAAAACCAGAAATAGCGGTCATTTTTTCAAAATTTCAATAGCTTCCGGTGTGGTGATACTTATGTTAAAAAGCACATTTTTCTGTATTGGATTCCGTCGAGAAAGCTTTTGTTGCAGTTTGTCCGAAGTTTGAGGCATTTTTATAGTAAATTCCCTGGACTATATGCAAATTATTGATTATTATTTTTTAATTTTAGTGGGCATGATATTATGTACACAGATTGTATAAAAATAGTTGAAAGATAATACCACACACTATAACAAAGGAATTTTCTATAGAAATATTATTTCTTTAAACTGTTCCTCTCCCACAAACACATTTACAAGTTTCGTATTCCGATACACTCATACTAAAATATGGAGTTAGAAGAATAACTTTGACAACGTCGCAGTTAGGTAAGGACATAGATATTTTTAAATTTTGTTATGGTTTGTTTGACAATTATTGTCATTTTGAGTTTTCTATGGTAGTTTTTGTAAAACGTGAAAATGCCAGATCGGTCAGATCGTTTACGATATAAAGGGAAATTCATGCAGTCAAAGATAAGTCAAAACATCATTCAGGCTTAAGCTGTTCTCGGTGCACGGTTGCCAAATATAATTCTACCTTCTCATCGTATCCTCAGTTCATGTTTTTGAGGCAATAAAATTAAAACTAGGTGGTCAATAATTTTCAAATTTTAAAATTAAATCCGCAAATTAGTATTCTATAACATACTAGTTACCAAATTTAATTGCAAATACTTCAAATACCAGATGGTTAATTCTTTTCAAATTGTGATAGGAAGTTATACCTAAATTGATATATAGTTTGAATTTCAATTAATTCTGGGTAAAATGATTCCATGGAATAACTACCTTAAGTGTATGTACTTCAGCTCTACAAATGATTGAAAGATTAGAAACTTTATATGGTAGTAAGGCTCAATTGTCAAAGGATGGATTACGCATGAAGTTCTTTGGATTTGAGTATGATTTAAAAAAGACTGCAGTAGAAAATTGTCTTGAGATAGATGGGCTAGTGCAGAACTGCATGCTACAGGTGAAGAAATAAAAGATGAATGAGTAATGGCCAGAATTCTTAGTTGTCTGCCAGAGAAGTTTGATCATTTTCACTCAACATGAGAAGCAGACAAAACCATTCCAAAATTAATGGAATGACTACAGCAAGAGGAATTATGCATGATAAAGTCAGAACCACATATTAACGAAAATGCTCTAATGTAAAAGGCAAGAACAGAAACAAATTAAATGTGGACAAGTAGATCACAAAAAAAATGAATGTCATGGAAAACCCTGTCAAGAATATACAGGGAGGCGCACTTAAGACGATCCACCCTTAATAACTTGGAAACGGATTGTGATAGACATACCCGGTTTGCGCTATATGATTTTACATCTAGGGGGTCACATTTTACTGATATTTTTTTTTTAAATCACCTATCTCACCCCCACCACTCTCAACTTTTAAATCTTAAATGGCAATATATCGTAAAGAATATTAATTATATCAAAACGATTTATTGACAGAATTATGTTTACAATTAATAACAATATATATTTATATAGCAACGACATGGCACGCTTAACGAGGCGTCGTATATTCACTACAGCTCGGCCATTCTGCGACTCTATTTCAAAAACATATTGTTTATTATAATGCTTACAATCCACAACTGTCTGTTTCAAAACACCTAGACCAACTGAATTCGAAATTTCTAATAGTACATAGTAGTAAATAAATGTCTGGTTATCTAATTTGTTTGTTATTTTGTTCAATTAAGTGACAAATCACTGTACATTTTCGTCGTAAGAAGAAACTATTTTGAATTTTTCGATTTTTCAGCTATTCTTTTGGGTTTTCTCATTTTTTTTTCTTTTTAAATGCATCCTTGTATTAGAGCGAACAAAACAAAAAGAGGAATTTTCAAATCGGTCAAGTCGTTCTCAAGTTATGGCGTGACCAGAAAAACAGGCATTCATTTTTATATATAAGTATACAGATAATAAAGAATTACTTGTGGAACCTATTTCGGAAAACATACCAAAACTAGAAAAATTAATAACGATAAATTGTAAATTAGAATCAAACAAAATTATTTACTTTAAAGAAGTCCCAATAAATTACGAAACTAACTTAAATTTAATCCACCTTGTTCCTATCCCAACAAAATACGGAAAAGATTTTTAAAAGCAGAGAATGGTCATATCAAGTAGTCTCTGAATGGTTTATGTACAAAAGGAAATAAATATCAATGTCCAAATAATGTCAACGAAGTTCAAAACAACTCCTGCGAAGAAAACATCATCTCTAAGAACGACAACAAAAATTGCCACTACACTAAACTCAATATTAAGAAAAATCATATCGAAATATTGAAAGAAGTCAACCAATACCTCGCAGTATTCCCAAAACCAGATATCATCAAATCTTCTTGTAAACAAGTGGATGAAATCAATAAATTAGAAGGAATATTTTACATTTAAAAAATAAGTGCAAAATTGAATTTCAAAATAAAAAATCGGATGTGGCCAGTACACAACCTGTCGCCATATCTAGACTTGTAAACATAAATGTATACTTACAATCCGGTGCCCATTTAAAATATACAAATAAAAACCTGCATTTGCATCACCTGGATCAAAAGATTAATTCACAGAAAAACTCTTCTGTGTTGAAGCCATCCTCCGTTCAATTAGGCGAGAGGGGGGCACATTGGTACAAGGGGCACATTGGTACTTTTTAAATTTTCGCGGTACTATGGTCGAAAAAAATTTGAAAAAATTTCTAATAAATGTCAGCAATGTATTTAATCATCAGTTCATGTGACAACTGCGTCAAACCCAAACTCAGTGATTTGTGAACAAAAACCTGTTTTCATCGATCAAAAGTAAATTTCATTCATAATTTTTGTAAGCTTCTATCTTTTTTTGCAATGGAATTTTCTACTTAGTTATAATATACCGTCATTACTATATGGATTAGTTATGATTTTGTAGTTTGTAATGTTTTAATTTTTTATCCTAAAAATCTTGAAGATTTTTTTTCTTTGAAATGAGGTTATGGGGCACATTAGTACACCACTGGGTGAGGTACATTGGTACACCGTCAAATCAAACGAAACTTTCACATTTCCCGATGTTCCCGATATAAGCGATATTGACTTAGGTGACATTGTCCTTAGATTACCAAAACCAATAATTATAGAAGGTACAGCGCGTCAAATGTCGTCTTTTAAGTTTCCAATCAAACTTAACTATAATCAGTGAGCATAAAGGTTATAGAGAAATAATGTATATGGGATTTCTGTAATAGAATATAGCGGAATTTTATACGAAATTATGCATCAGGACATGCTGCCACCTATTCGTGTAAGTTATAACTGAACGGGTGGTTTTGGTCTGCGCTAATGTCTGCAGCGTGGGATGTGCAGTGTTGTCAAATAATAACGTAACTCTACACAGCGGACGAGCAACAGAAGATTGCTATTGCTACTACTTGCTACTCACACACAATCTTTCCGTTCAGTTCGCGATTTTGAACAGTATTCGAGCATTGGGTCAGGCGTAAAATTATTAGAATTCAAATTGTACATTCATGAAATACTTACGTTTAACGTTATAATATTATAAAACAGAGATAAATTAAATACCTATTGTAAATTAAAACACCCGAAAATATTAATTTATGCACAATGTATTTTATTATTTAATAAATACAGGCTGTTTGAAATTTTAATTTCCGTTCGGGTCAATTTTAAAATTTAAATGAATATAGTTTTAGCTTGCATAAAAACAGCCTTTTGTACTATTTTTTAGTGTAATATTTGAGATTCTAAACAGTTCTAAGCGTTTGAAATTGGTATTAAAATATTAATCATAATTTGCAGAAAGTAAAATTGGTTTATAAATCATGTCATTATTACTAAAAATCACTTGGGAATAAACAGTAAAATTTAAGAGACCAAACCAACTGAATTCATTAAACATAATGATATGATAATAATAGTGGAATCCCGGACATTATCTTAAATTTCTATAAAATTATAGATAATTCGATCTATAAGTTATAGAAAATCCCAAACTGATACTTCTGGGTGAATTCTGTTCAAATCTGTAAGTGCTACAGATATGTAAAATTATAAATATGAAACAAAATCGCAATGAAATCTATAATCATATGAACATTTTTATACTTGTCAACAAACATTGATGTGATTTTGTTCATTATTTAAAGATTTACAAATCTGTAGCATTTACATATTTGAACAGAATCCACCCATTAGTCTTATAGATTTCGATAAAATAATATTCTGACTGTATGGTGTATGTCATGTCATAACATTTGACATAATGTAAATTTTTCTTATAGAATTTAAGTACAGTACTGTTAATAATTCCATATTAACAGATTCATAATTATTTTTTTAACATGTACAAATTATGAATTAAATTATTGTTGTACCTTGCATTTCTCGCTTTAGACGGTTTTAGGGCGAGATCGACATGCAATACAAATACAATCGAATTCAACTGACTTTCATCTGTCATCTGTCAAAAGTAGACCAATCAAAATGTAGGACCCTTAATTACAATTCAAAAATAAATCGCAGTTACGTTTAAATTAAATGTAATATTTCATGAATAAAAAAAAAATTAAAATTACTTTAAAAAAAATTAATATATAAATGCTTTTTTTAAAGTGGCGTTTCCGCTGCTCCAAATTTTGGCCGCCCACGTACGGGGGCACGCTCTGCATCGGCTCTGCACCTATGCCAGAATCGACCCTGCTATGCGTGTTTGTTGAACGATTGCTATGCGTTTGTTGAGCGATTGCTTAAAATTAGTTAAATTAATATTAATTAATAACAATCGCCGAAAAAATAATGTGTTTAACATGGAAAAAAATACAGATTTGATGCCTAAAGCCCTGTTCGCACGGCGATCTTTGGAGATTCTACGGAGAGTCAAACTCCCGGCAAAGTCATGGCAAAAAAGAAGTTTTTTTCTTTCTTGTGATAATTGCGTGGTTTTGAAGCAATCAATAAATTATAAATTCTTCTTTTCCAAGACTCATTGATAATTTAACAAATAATTCTCACTAGAAAGAAAAAAACTTCTTTTTTGTCGTGACTTTGACTCTCCGTAGAATCTCCAAAGATCGCCGTGCGAACAGGGCTTAAGCTAGATTCATAGCCTCGGCTGCGCACTAGTCTATGAAACTCTAGCCGCGGCAGCAGATCTAATATTTTTTTGCCTAGTTAAACAAATAACTATTTTGCTTGGTCCAGGACTAAAGTACCGTCAACTGGGGTGACTTCGGACACTTTTTTGATATTTTTTGCAATAACTTTGTTAATTTGTAAAATAAATTTGATTTTTTTGATAAGATGTTGCAACTGATGTCTTAGCATGATTTTCCAATATAGACCATATTTTTAATGTTTTAATTATAGTACTTTTTTATATTTTTCTGCTGTCCGAATTCACCTCTCGATGTGGGGTGAATTCGGACAGCTATTAAAAACCCATAGTAAACCGAACAGGTACCTATAAAAAAGTAACTTCGGACACAAAATTGTCAAAAAAATATGTATTTATGTATTATAATTTTTTAAATAATTTTAAACGCATTTATAGCTTGTAAATAAATGTATTTCTCAATTTATCGCTTAGCGTACTCTTTGATATAGAATATCGCTCCGAGGCTTGCCGTAGTGACTTTTTTTAAGCTGTACTGCTTTTATAGCAGCATCTAAATATGTTTGGGTATAATTTGAGTAAGATTTACAGCCCAACCGTTTTTTATATTTTCGGGGTATGTTAAAAACCCTAGTTAACATCTACACAATAAGAAGTTTAACGTGTTATCAAAATGGCCACATTAATACACATATTTGAAATATTTTTTTATAATTAGAATACTTAGAATTTTATGTTAACATGTGTCAGAAGATAACAGTCATTGTATTAGCTACATGTAGAAACAAAGATAAATAAATAAATAAATAAATAATAAATAAATCATAAAATATCCTTAGATCAAAATACGCGGAAAGAACAAAACTCGCCCCAGTTGACGGTATCTTTAATCCATCAGGTGATTATTTCCCTCACCTTCAGCTCGTGAAATAAACTTCACCTTCAGGATTAAATCTTGCACTTTAGTCCTATAATACACTGGCGGAAAAAAATGAAACACTTTGAAATTCGTGAAATTTCGAACATTTTCAAACCGCCATAACTCGGCGTATTTTCAATCGATTTCGATGAATCTTTGTGGGCGAAAAACTTTGAAGTGTCTACTTTAAAGTCATGCCTGCGAATTTTAGCGCAACCCCTTTCGCCCGCCGCCAGCACCCCGGTGAAAAATAATAAATTCTAATTTTAAATATGTCCAACTTTGACGATGTGTATGGAGTTTAAAATTTATTTTGACTTGATTTTATGGTTTTTTGACTCATAAGTCGGAAGTTTTTTAACGAAATTGTTTTTTTCTCACGAATGAATTATTTTTTCAAATTTATATTAGTTTGGGCAATTATTTATTTATTTATTCACACGAAATATCCAATTTCATTTTTAAAGAAGTAAGCAAATCTCACGAGTTTAAAGTTTACAGACCTGTAAGCAGATCTTCAATATCGAGAAAATTTAAATTCCGCCAGTATATATAATATACTATTATTGCCTAATCACTAAAACTGACATGTAACTGGCTGCCAGCTGTCAATAAAATAGCACTTATAATGTCAGTCGGCGAAAAATTTTTTTTCGATAAATTAAAATTACTAGTCAAAAACAGGGTTATGCACCATTATCTTTTTTTTTCTTAAAATACAGAATAAACTAGGTACATTATCCTGTGAAAACACGACTAAAAATTTTTGTTAAAGAAGGTATGAACTTTCAAAATTTTAATATTCACGTCTACCTATAGGTTTTTGATTGACTGTGGCGTAACTCCCAAAGAATGAACCATACAAGGTTAGAAATTTTAAATAAATAATTAATTTATATATTTATTTCATGGTAGATCTAAAATAAATCATAAAAGTAACTCAATGCGTAAGTGAAATGCCATTATTCATAATAATAAATAAAAATTTTGTCCAGTAACAAAACAGTTTGATGTTATACTAGCATTGATTGTTGTGTTGGCAGATGGAAACTAAATAATAGGCTGCAAAGTTATTTCCAATGAGTAAGAAACAAGAAAATTAAAATGAATTAACATTTTATAGCTATAAAACAGCGTTAACATCAACTTTAAATTGATACTTTGACATTTTGTGACAGTTTCTTTCTGAGTATAGTACCGAAACCATGCCGCGCACCACCCCTTATTTTCTATTCTCTTTGTACCACACCACGTGCTCTTCCACCAATGAATAGTTTACAACTTTTAAAACCATATTGACAACACTGTTCACAGAATAGGTTTCCGAAATAGTTCAATATTTTCTCGTTAGATGGCTATTGATGCCATCTTTAGGTGAAAGTTCGTAACTACTCAAAGTTCTGTGCTGCCATCTTCGAACAAAAGTGATCAAACACATAACAAAAAATACAATTACATTATTTCTCTATAACCTTTATACTCACTGCTATAATACAATACTGTAAAATGTCGTTTAACATTATTTACTACCTTTTTATTGTTACCAGTACTTGTAAGAATCTGTTTTTCATTTAATAAAAGTATTTTTCTTTATTTCTGTATATAGAATGTTCTTATTTATAATGTACTTTACGTCATGTACTATTGTACCCGTATGTACCAATGTGGCACAGGCATGTACCATTGTACCTCCCCCTAGGAGGCAAATTGGTACGATTCTGAACTTTTTTAAAAATGAATATATCTTAATAAATAATGATTCTTAAAATGTTACATTTTTACATAATTAAACCAAAGGTCTAAAGAATTGATTACATATAAAGATATTAAGAAAAATAAATACACCGCCGAAAAAAAAAATAAAGTGTCCGAATTGTACCAATGTGCCCCCCTCCCCCCTACTACATTTTTTATCTTATCACCCGTCTCACCTGTCAATATTTTTTACGTAAAAACAAAAATCAACCGATAATGGAGCACAGGATCTCAACGTTTTATTTGATAAATTTATTTTTTTAAATTTTACTACAGTTCTTTAATGTTACCAGATAAAGACAACCTGTCAAAAATGAGTTGTAAGGACCCTAATTCGTGCTCATCCACTAAAAACTCACTATCCGATTTTAGCATGATTCCAATACTTTCTTTTACAGGTATGGCGGAAGGTAAAAATTATCATTCAAAGCAAAGGCACATCTGGTAAACCAAGCATCAGAAAACTTCAACTTTAAATTAAAAGCCAAGTATCCAAAATGCCCATCAATTTAAAAACAATTGAATATATTTAATAACGAGAACCATTGTTTTAGATTCACTTGTATATTTTGACATTATTGCAATTTTTTATTTGAGGTTATTAGTATTTAGTAGTTTACAGTAGTGTTATGCTTTCTGCTGTGAGTATAGTTTTATTATTCTTTTTTGTAGTTTCTGTTTATTGTACAAATTTCCTACAAAACATAACCTGAAATGATAATTTCTCTTGACGTAAAGGTATCGTTCTCTTTTTAACTATACTAGTGGAAAAGAGATAAACATATTAGACAGACGTAACATTAACGAACGAATGAACAATGACAAAGAGAGATATACATAATGCCTGTTTATTATCAGTTCAGAAACTAATGACGTACCGGTCACCACATCGCGGACAGACGTAGTTTCCATTTAATAAATAAATTGATACCTTAAAACAATATCACAATAATATTATGTTTCTGTTAAAACTTCCAATTATTATTCAGGTCTAAAAATTTGCTCAACTTTTTAAGACACCACAATTAGTTGCTTACTTGAAGACACCTTGAATGACACTATGTTTGTGTGTTTCTCAATAATCTAAATTTGCTTAATTTAAAACGTTATTTTCAAAACTTTCGTGTACTATACGTTCTCGTTTCTCGCATTTAAAATCTGTTATTATTTTGCTTTTCCAACAGCAAACATTCACGAGCAATAGACATTTGTACGCAAATTTGTACAATTTACTACAGGTCACATATTTTATTCGTTCAGTATTTATTTCTTTTGCTATACTAAAATTATTCTCGGTATTTGTATTCGTTTAGAACCGAAAGCCTCTGAGGACAATAACTCACTTCTAACACAAATTTTCACTTTGACACTTCATAAACAAAGAAGTTGTTTATTTGTGATTTGTTTTCCTAGCAACTACATGTAACTGCGATGTCACGGAGTATCGGCGTATGTTTTCATTGTTGTCATTATGACGTGCAACATGTTAGAAAGAGAGGAACGAGAGAGAGAGAGAGAGACAAAATGAGTGCTTTGTCAAATCTGCTGATTTTTAATAGTCCAGGCGAACTAGCATCTATCGGCGACAAAATTAAAAGAAAATTATTTTTTTCATAGGAATGTTGTAATTGACTTCCTACCTAACATACTAAAAGTCCCCATCGATCCGCCTTGTGCTAAGTCCACCATCTTGAAAAAATGGTGGAACAGGACGACCTTTCTCCTGCTTTTTGCAATTATCTTTAATAAAATAAATAAATATTATTTTCTGAACAATTACTGGTTAATAAAAGTTCAAATATGATTTCTAATATTGAAGACAATGTTTTTGGCAAATTTATTTCATTTGTATAATGACATGCATTGAACATAAAATGATATATAAGTATCGATTTTCCACAGATATGATTTAATCTTACTTGTTTAGGAATATGTAAGTACCGTGCTTAACATAAATCTATTGAAATTTATTGATCCTAGAAACCAATTATTGTTAACACTTAGATTTTATGCAATGTGTGCATATCAAATAATTGTACTAGTATTTTCCGTATTATGAGATGTAGTTAACGCATCAAATTTGCAATCGTTGTTCTTCAAAATACCAATGCACCAAGAAATTAATTAGAATAAAATTTTAAGATAATATTTTTCTGAATAGCAGCCTTTTAGGAAGTATTAGCTTCGTTGAACTTGTGGCGGTCGCTCCTACTCGTACCACGTACGCACCACTAACTCAACAGCTACAGTGGTCTAACGGTCAGCACTTTTGACTACCACCGTACGGTCCCGGGTTTGATTCCCGCCGCCGCAACTCTCCATCGCGTCTAAGGCAGGGCATGGCTTACAGCCTTACTGACGAGTCCAAGTAAGCATGTCCGGGACGAAACGCAAAAACACCTCAGGCTCATTGGCGTGCCGACCCACAAACGCCAAAAACTTATTTGTAATGTACTAGCACGTTGGCCAAGCTCTGTACTCGATAGCACGATATTTCAGGTCCATAAAGTTGGCACTCCCACTTTGCGAAAATTTAAAAATTTAGGACTAATTTGTACCCAAAAAATTAAAATTTGTACCCCCACCAGTTAGCCGGAATACCTTGACCTGATAAAGTTGGCACCCCCACTTTGCGCAAAATAAAAAAATTATATTCGACTGACAACAACTAATTTAGGACTAATTTGTACCAATTATCATTTTTTTATAAATCATTTTGTTTATTGCAAAAATTAATTTTTTAAATTAACATATGAATAAACTTGGAAATCTTCATATTTGAATTTAGGACTAATTTGTACCCAAGTCCGTTTTCCATTAAAACAACAATTTTTTATTTGAAAATTAATATTTTTTGCAAATCAGTCACTTTATCACATGGGCATCACTTAAGTCATACGGAACAAATCAATAGACTTGGGAATCTTCATATTACTTTGCGCAAATTAAAAAAAAAATTACGTCATAATTTGGGACGAATTAAGGACTAATTTGTACCCAAGAAATTAGAATTTGTACCCCCACCGGTTAGCAGGAATACCTCACACTGTCACCAATCACTTTGAATCATGGTCGAATGACAACAACTAATTAAAGACTAATTTGTACCAATTATCATTTTTTATAAATAATTTTATTTATTGCAAAGAATAATTTTTTTAATTAAAACATATGAATATAAACTTGGGAAACTTCATATTTGAATGCAGGACAAATTTGTACCCAACTCCGAATGGCAAAAAAATTAATTTTTTATTTGCAAATTGATATTTTTTGCAAATCAGACACTTTATCACATGGGCATCACTTAAGTCAAACGGAACATATCAATATCAAAAAAATCAATTTTTTATTTGCAAATTGATATTTTTTGCAAATCAGACACTTTATCACATGGGCATCACTTAAGTCAAACGGAACATATCAATATCTTCATATTACTTTGCGCAAATTTTTTAAAAAATTACGTCATAATTTGGGACTAGTTAAGGACTAATTGTACCCAAGAAATTAGAATTTGTACCCCCACCGGTTAGCGGGAATACCTCACACTAGTAAAGAAAACACACCCACTGTCACCAATCACTTTGAATCATGGTCGCCTGACAAAAACTAATTAAAGACTAATTTGTACCAATTATAATTTTTTATAAATAATTTTTTTATTGCAAAAATTAATTTTTTAAATTAAAACATATGAATATAAACTTGGGAAACTTCATATTTGAATGTAGGACAAATTTGTACCCAACTCCGATTTGCAAAAAAATCCATTTTTTATTTGCAAATTGATACTTTTTTGCAAATCACATGGACATCACTTAAGTCAAACGGAACATATCAATAGACTTGGGAATCTTCAAGGTATGTTAATCTGGAATAACCCCATTAGCAGAACCGGCCAAAACCAATAGGAATAATTAGTACTCGATTATTACTAATTAATTACCCTAATTCCTAATTTATTACTGTGGTTAAAAAAAAACTAACAAAACCGTACTAGAGCCCCACAAACTCGGTTTTTGTTTTTACTACACTAACAAAGCTAACAAAACCGTACTAGAGCCCCACAAACTCGGTTTTGTTTTTACTACACTAACAAAGCTAACAAAACCGTACTAGAGCCTACAAACTCGGGTTCGTAAAACCCTCGTTAATTTAAAAAAAAAACCATAGTAATAAATTAGGGATTGGGGTAATTAATTAGTAATAATCGAGTACTAATTATTCCTATTGGTTTTGGCCGGTTCTGCAATGAGATCACCGAGTGCAGCTCACATCTGCAAAAAACATTGCGCCGGTAGAAACCCATTCCCAGCTATGCGAAATCTATGGAGACAAGTGTATGACCCTACAACACGTGCGAAAATGGTGCAGAGAGTTCAAGAACGGGCGTACTGACTTACATGATGAGGAGCGTTCCGCACGTATCTGCGTGGCTTGGCGGCAAATCTTTTGACTCGGGCATTCAAAAGCTCGTACACCGCATGCAAAAATGCATTGACCTCAGTGGCGACTATGTAGAAAAATAGGTAAAAGTCTGATCTTTCCAAAAATGTACGCATTCATGGAATTAAACATGTTTTACACTGTGAAAAATTACTGGGAACTTTACTTTACGGACAACCCTCGTATTTTATATACACTAGTGTTGTCTTGTTCCCCGCGAAAAAACGAGAGTAACTAAAGATGGACTGCGTGGTAAAGAAGAATATCGAAACGATTCTGAGTAACAGTAACGACGCGATGAAACGTGAGTTCGAGTGTCGACGAAAAATCGAACTTTTACACAGAAAAATTTGTTGGTCGAACGCGAAAGACATTGAGTGAAAAACAGAACGTGTTCGTAAGTTTACGCGATGCTGAAGATAGTTTACCAAACGGTGACAAAAATCATTCCGTGTCAGAATAGATTTAGGACATTGAAGAAAATAGCAACATGTTCAATTGGGTTGAATTTAAGATTTTATGGGCTACAAACAAAATGTTGCGTGGAACAGCACAATTTATTGTAGTTAGACTCGTTACCAGTTATAAAAACTTGGAAATTGTTCAAGGCATCAATTGTTGAAGAATTTGGACAATGTACAAATAGAAAGAAGAAAACTGATGATATCTTTTAGGAATACATACTACAAATGACTGACTGCAATTGCCAAACGCGGATTCATAGGAACTGAAGCTATTATTCGATATATAATTGATGGTATACAAGATCAAGAGTCAAACAAAGTCGTCTTGTATGGAGCAAAAACACTAAAAACTAATGAAGAGCAAGTCACGTCCACATGATTCAAAAGTACAATCTAATTCCTAAGGTAGTAAGAAAAATTAAGATGAGAAAAAAAGGAAAACCGAAACTTGTTACAATTGTAGTCGTACAGGACACAAGAAAAAAAGATTGTAGATTGTTAGAAAAAGGCCCGAAATGTTACAAGTGTCAGCAGTATGGACAAATAGCTGATTAGAAATAGAAGATTATACCAGCACTGCAATCAATCCGAAGTCTGAAACTGCAAGTGTAGTAGCATGCAGATTACCGAAACAAGATCCGAATTATAAAGACATCGAAATAGAAGGAGAAAGGGTAAACGCATTAATCGATACAAGAAGTTGTGTAAATCTAATTCGAGTTGATGAAAATTTCCGTGTAGGAGCACCAAAAATGAAAAACGATGTCGAAAACCTAACAAGACTTGGGCAAGTTGAAGTAAAAACTGTAGGTTATTTTAAACCAAACATCCGCATTGATAATCACAACGTTAAAATGAAGATGAGCATTGTCAACCAAACTGAAATGATAATGAAGTGTATATTTGGTTCAAATTTGTTGAATGAAGCTGCTTAACTATTGGGCCAACGAATTTAATCGTTCAAAGAATAAAAGATGACCATTCATTAATTCAAATTACGTTGGACAATGAAGAAAATAAGCCAAATATAATTGACAATGTCATGAGTACACCAAAGATTTAGAAGAATTGTTGGAAAATATAATCCGAAAGCGACCAAATTTATTTCAGTCAAAACAAGAATATTATTGAAAGATTAAACACCGATTTTTCAGACACCACGACGGTTGGATGAGAGCGAGAAAATAGAAATAAATCAACAGATTGCGAATGGTTGAAGATGGGAATTATTAGACCTAGTGCAGAATTTATATAGATTATAGAAAACTAAATCAGCAAGTGATATAGGATCGAGGAGGACACAATTTGGAACGGGATTAAAGCTCTATCCGAAATTTTTATTCCCGTATAAAGTAAGGAAATGTAATTCCAACGATCGTTACTGAGTATAAAAGGAAGGTAATGGCGAACGTCCACTGAAGACTACCACCAGCGCTGATTACATAAAGCCATGGTCCCATTATCCAGAGCTCGAAGAGGTGTACGACACTAAAGCACAACTGTCCGAGGCGGAAACTGAAGCATGACGGCCGAGTTGTGGGTTTGTTAATATGCCGCCAAAGAGAGATAGAGAGAGTGTCACTTGGAAGCCGCCATTGAAGTTGCGAAGGATAGACGTCGAAGAAGATAATCGTTTTGATGATAATAACAATCTTTTAATGTAATAATAGTGTAAATGTAGTGTTCGTTTAAAATATATCTGCCATTTATTCTAATATCTCACATACAACGTCTTTTAAAAAAATAGAGCCACCCTCGGAGGCCGTGCACGGGCTGTATATTGCGTGTTGCATATCCATTTTTTAGGTTTAATGCATCTATCTTTTAAATGGAAATGTCTGGTATCGAATGCTCAAAACCGAAAGTCTTTATTTTCTATCTGTTAGAAAAGTACAGTCGTTTTAGTGGTAGTTCAAAAATTATGCAAATTGCAAAAAAGAGCTCTGCTTTCCTTTATTATAAGTTGATCTGAGAAAAAATTAACAAATACAAAAGCTGTAGGAAATTTTATTCTCTACAACTTTGTATAAGGTACTTTTACTTTACGTCGCAACGGAAACGAGAAATTATACAAGAAAAGAAAAACAGATTTTGATCCTCATTTTTGGTCCCCTCGCCACCCACGAGACAGGACTTTTGATAATGTTCATTACTAGACCCTCGCGAAAAATCTCACTTGACAGAATAAATTTCCCAGAACATTTCAAGAATGTAAACATCCCGTATTGTTACTAGCGATATTTGCCTTTTAACATCCTATTAACACGTTAGCTGCCGCATGACCGCTGGCGAGTCATGTGGCGCATCGACTAGTACGCCGGTAGATGGCGCATAACATTTGCTTCTACGCCGAACTTCGCTAATTTGCGTTTGACAAAAATTAAAAGCAAAATTTGGGTTACAAAACAAACTAGCAGAAATCGAATAGGAGTGTTTATTGAGAATGACAGCCGGCGACCAGGCGGCGTGACTGTAATAAATGTATCATTATTTTGCCAAATGTTCGCCGGCTGACAATTCACTCCAACATTATAACATTATATATAGGGTTGTGAGCGCCTATGAAGGTGTTGACAACACCTGCGAAGATCGCCCATTTATTTGTGTGGATTGTTTCCCCAGCCATTTTTTATTTTTTATCTCTATGGACAAATTATTTTATTTTATATTTGTGAAGAATGTATTATAATTATTTTTGAATAAAACATTATTCTAAATTATTTAGTTTTTATCTGCACAAATTCATCCGTCAAACAAATTTGTATAAACATTTTATAACAAAGGGGCTGTTTTTGCCGATATTATTACTGCTGCGCCGAACCACTGCAACCAAGGTTTACTTGTACGCCGAACTAATTCATGCCCATATATTTTACATTAGACTTGAACCGCTGGCTGTCTAGGAAAGTATAAAGTGAACAATGTAAATGGGAGCTGGCGGTCATGCGGCTTTTCGGAAAAATACCGAAATGGTCGCCGGCGGTACAAATACTAATATAGTGATGCAACAGCAATATTATTCTGCAGCTAACGTGTTTATCCCAGCGATTGCTAATGTCTGCCCGTAGTAACATTACCTATGGAACATCCCAATGTTAGTAATTTTGTAATAATATCCCAATTGTGTGTCCCATGTAATTCTCTAAGATGTTTGTATTTATTGAGTATGTAATTTTTGATCGTACTCAGAATGTGGCTAGAATAGACTTACGTAATATCACTTAAAGTACAAGAATAGGATATTTTTAAAGCCATAGCAACACGAATAATTCGACGCGATGCATGCTGAATTGCTCGTCGTAACAATCCAAGATCTTGCAACTTTCTAAAAACAGCCCGACAATAATGAAACCAGCATCCGCGTAGTGTCTCTCCTTGGAAAACTGAAACGGCTTCAGTTCTCATTGCCATTTCATAGTCCGCCATAATATTTCTTACTACAGTCTAGTTTTTCTTTCCATTACTACGTACAGAACGGGCAATGTCTTAAACAATTTTAAATGTATAGATAATACCGGATATTGTGCAAAATATAATGTTTTACTATGTCATCATGTAATACATGCAATGTAAATAATTGCAGAATTCCTTTAGCTTAGCGACCAATTTTAAAAGTTGCGTCCATGTGTATATTAATTTCTCTAGACTGACATATTCCATAATACGAGTATAATAAGAAATAAATATTGCACCATCAGCCGAAGCAATATGTCTTCTAAATAAAGCATTTTCGTTTGGGCTGATCTGTTCCGTAGCGTTGAAACCATCTAAAATTTATTGTTACATTTTTTTTCTAAATTACTATAAAAAGTACTGACTGGCGCTGTGTTATAATATAACTCCAGAGAATTCTTCTATACTTTGGTATACGAAGAGTTCCATCGTTGACCTTATTCTTGCCAATCCTGCAATTAATCTTGCGCCTTCCGGAAAACGACGTTCTTCTTCACGAAAAATTATTTCTATCGCAGTATTTTCTTGTCTGGCGCAACTTTGAAGAGCAGTCTTAAGACGAGGCAATGTTCTTGCGTAATGTTTATAGTACCATCTTGAAGTATTACTTTTGCAGTACATTCAAGATTACGGTATCTTAATATATGTATAAAGCTTAATGTTTTGTTTCTACATCTAGACCGGTTCGGATCTTCAAAAATTTTGCATGCAGGCCTCTTTTGACCAGGGTCAGATTTTAAGTTATGTTTAGTTTCGATCGGACCATTAAGGGTGGGGGCAAAAATTAAAAAATGCTCTGACAGACGCAATTTTTGTTTATTTTGTAACGAAACTCGGTATATGGGCGTTTTTCCATATAGTGTCATTTTTCGTTTAAAAAAAGTGATTTTGTTCAAAGTTCCGACGTAGCTACGTCGTACAATATTAGGAGCACATCATTTTTATTTTGATGATTTTATGCTGCATTAAAGCACTACAAAAACTGCAAAAAGAATGCACGCGAGTGAAGCGGGCTCCCGCGACAGCCCCGAACGATACCGAGACAAAAACTGGTGACACACGATTTTTTTCAAAGTTTCGACGTAGCTACGTCGTACAATATTAGGAGCACATCATTTTCATTTTGATGATTTTATTCCTGCATTAAAGCACTACAAAAACTGCAAAAATAATTGCCCGTGAGTGAAGCGGGGTCCCGCGACAGCTCAGAACGTTACCGTGACAAAATAACTTTTTTAACGAAAAATTACACTAAATGGAAAAACGCCCATATACCAAAATCATGTCATAAATTATGTTTAAATTCGTTTGGACTATAAGGAATGGGGGTTAAACATAAAATTCTAGACCGTTTGTCCGATCTTCATGAAATTTTGCAGACATCCAAATTTTAAAGTAAGTTTTATTAATTCGATGGGACAATTAGGAGTGGGGGTTAAAATGTATAATTAAGACCATTTTTTGTCTAATCTTTAGCAATTTTTGCATAAAGGTCTTTAAATATTTGCAACCCTAAATACAAAGCACTAATAAAGCATGTTCTTTTCATTCATTAATTACTTAGTTTCCAAATTTACATTATCTAGATAAAAAAATATATACATTTTCCAGAACATTATTTAACATTTCAAAATTTCGTTCAAACCTTGGCCATGACTTCCTCTTAAGTCACTATACTCCTTCTCATTATTTAAAACATTTAAATATAAATCGAAACTGGTGTCATCTTTATGAAGAATGTGCAAAACAGAAACCACTAAGAACATCAGTGATATAACAATCAACGCGTGGTGATTTCGTAGTGCTTCAATTACCAAAATCTGTATTTATTTCGCGATATACATTTACCAAACTATGTGTAGTGTGTCTTAGGACCTCATTGAATCCTGGAAGACATTTCAAGGCCCTGCGATGAATAATACAAGATAAAAATCGATTTATGATTGTTCTAAGTAATGACAGACTGAAATAAATGTAATATCGAAAATTTGATTGCACCATTGGATTCTTAGTAAGTAATTAACCGTAGTTTCATATTTGTAGCTGTTTTGGCAGAATTTCTACGAATTTTTAAATAGTTTATTGAAGAATTGTTCACCACTGCATAGACACTCAGCTCGTGTACGTGTACGTTCAAGAATTTTGCTTCGGCTCGTATAGGCAATATTTCTAATACTCAAAGCTGATACTTTAAATATATATTTTGAGAGGTATGCACATTATAAATATTGCTCAGTGTGTAACGTGATCGACTGGGTTCGTACAACTCAGGTTCAAATTTTGAACTGCGCATAGTAAAATATGAATTTATATGATTACTCCAGTATGTAAGGTTGACACACCCAAATTGGGCAAAATCGTAGTTTTTTTAGTAAATAACCGTAGTTTCATATTTGTAGTTCTATTGACAGAATTTCCACGAATTTTTATAGTTTATTGAAGACTAAAGTATCCCCCACATGTACCGTTGGCACCGTAAAAACGTTTACCGTTGACGCCGTTCTGTGATTTGATTCGTTGACAAGTAATGACGCAGTTTGACAGCTGCCATTTAGTTGGTTGTCAACGAATCAAATCACAGAACGGCGTCAACGGCAAACGTTTTTACGGTGTCAACGGTACATGTAAACTTAGCTTTACTTGTTCACCTTATTAATTTTGCAAAGAAAATATTTCTTTGTTTAAACTATTTGTTACTTTTATGTTTAACAAAACAATAAACGCTATAGAATAGCGTGCGGAATCAAAGTTGACTGTTTTCTGCCATGGGTCACCTTAAGGCGGAACATCAAATTTTTCCGCATTCGAAACCTATACCATATGTTCTACGCAGCGACGTGCAGTTCACTACAAAATTTCTAAAATTTAAAATATGACAAGAAAGTATCATCCATTTCTTTCTGATACAAATACAATAACCGTCTTTCTCACTTTTAGAGTTGCCCATGCAAAATAGTGAATATCTGTTTTCTGAACATTCTATAAGCGATAAAATGAGAAAATCATTGGTTGTTTGTATTTTTGTCCCAACCCTTAGTTACAGTCAGTCACCTTCTTATTTATGCTAAACTTATTTAATGTATTCCAATACTGTAATGAGCCACAGTATAGTTTCTCAAACAAGAAATTTGCTTACCTAGGTACTCGATTCCTGGATGCAGCGAATTATGTTATTTTGTATTGAAATATAGAAATGTATATACTTATTGAAATATAGAAATGTATATACTTATTGAAATATAGAAATGTATATACTTATATTTGCCATTATTTTTTAAATGAAATAGGTTTTGGGTGTTTAATAAAATAGGTATTGGTAATTATTGAAACATTTTATTTCCTATATTACTCTAAACTTGTATACTTTGATAAATAAACATAGTCGAGGAACTTTAGAGGAAAAAACGCCAAAAGCTCGGACGCCGGAAAAGATTTTCATGATTTTTTTTAAATCGCTTCGTAATCGAATTTGAAACAAAGTTTACCACCTGAGAACACTTGCTTTTGTTTTTAAAAAAAAAAATCAGAATTTTTTTTTCGAAATTTTTTAAATTGTATTATTATTTTATTTTTTAAAGTAAATTCACGTAATTTCTATTACTAAATTCTCTGAACAATTCTCTATAAGATAGATTAATTTATTTTTATCGTAAATGCCTTAGTGAAGCCAAAATTTTCAGATTTTTGTCGCGGGAAAATTGAGAAATTTTAGTTTGTAATTTGTTTTGTGTTTAATGACCTGTAGTTTCTGAACGAATAAAAATTTTGATATCCGGTTTCTTTTATTAAATTCTCTGAACAATTCTCTATAAGTTAGATTAATTTAAAATTTTTTGAAGGCCTTAGGTAAGTCAAAATTTTAAGATTTTTGTCGCGGGAAAATTGAGAAATTTTAGTTTATAAAATTTATTTTGTGTTTAATGACCTGTAGTTTCTGAACGAATAAAAATTTTCATATCCGGTTTCTTTTACTAAATTCTCTGAACAATTCTCTATAAGATAGATTAATTTATTTTTATCTTAAAGTCCTTAGTTCAGAAACTACAGGTCATTAAACACAAAATAAATTTTAAAAACTAAAATTTCTCAATTTTCCCGCGACAAAAATCTGAAAATTTTGGCTTCACTAAGGCCTTTACGATAAAAATAAATTAATCTATCTTATAGAGAATTGTTCAGAGAATTTAATAACAGAAACCGGATATCAAAATTTTTATTCGTTCAGAAACTACAGATCATTAAACACAAAATAAATTTTATAAACTAAAATTTCTCAATTTTCCCGCGACAAAAATCTTAAAATGTTGACTTACCTAAGGCCTGCAAAAAAATTTAAATTAATCTATCTTATAGAGAATTGTTCAGAGAATTTAATAAAAGAAACCGGATATCAAAATTTTTATTCGTTCAGAAATTGCAGGTCATTAAACACAAAAAAAAATTTACAAACTAAAATTTCTCAATTTTCCCGCGACAAAAATCTTAAAATTTTGGCTTCACTAAGGCCTTTACGATAAAAATAAATTAATCTATCTTATAGAGAATTGCTCAGAGAATTTAATAAAAGAAACCGGATATCAAAATTTTGATTCGTTCAGAAACTGCAGGTCATTAAACACAAAAAAAATTACGAACTAAAATTTCTCAATTTTCCCGCTACAAAAATCAGAAAATTTTGGCTTCACTAAGGCATTTACGATAAAAATAAATTAATCTATCTTATAGAGAATTGTTCAGAGAATTTAGTAATAGAAATTACGTGAATTTACTTTAAAAAATAAAATAATAATACAATAAAAAAATTTCGAAAATAGGCCATTTTCAACAAACTGTACATATATATAAACAATTGATATTTTTATTAAAACTTTAAGACGGGTTTAGAACCATCCTTTATCTTTACAGTACTTCAAAAAATTTTAAAATATCTTTAAAAATAAGCCCAGAATTCCGAATAAATGATACCACTATTTCTAGACCCTTGAAGTTCCGCCAACTCTGTTGAACCGGAATGGCGCGGTTTCTTTCTATTGTTTATGTTATCTCTTCTCTTGTAACCCAATGTCCAGGTGTGACAAATGAAGTTGAAATATACTAGACCCATCTTATTTCTTGTGCAATATTACCAGCACAAGGGACAAGGATCATTCATCATACAAAAAAATTATATTCGACATAACTATGACTTGTCAAATAGTTATAAGACTGCGATTTATTTTCAATAAATATTTGTAATCTTTTACTTAATCAGCCTAAGTATAGTAGTAATACAACATAATTTTCTTACCGTGAAATACCAGAATACGAATGTTTGGATCCAGTGTTTGTGGTATATTTTTTAAATTCAAACCTGCTTCACAATTTGCTTTCGTAACATTTTTCAACGTCCCTTCAGTAACTTCTGAACAGCTGCACGGGCTGCAGCTACATGCATAAGGCACTATGTAAAACAAAAAACACAACACTAGATGTAGATGTAGACTGTGAATATTTGTGCAATAGTATGGTACTTTTATCGTCACCACAAAACATATATGTTTTATATAAATAAAATATTTTTATTACGTCAATGCGGTTATTTGCTGCTAAATCATTGTCATTGTCACAATATCCTATGTATACAGGATACTTAAAGAAAAAATGATAAAAAGTATTTAAAACAGTATAATGATTTTTTTTAAATCATGTTTTATATTTTGCATTTCGTTTAATTATAGATCGAAGGAACAAAGACGGAAAAATTAACTTGTTTTATGAAGCCTCTACAGGAAACCCAAATGTTTGTTACCCTAGCATTGACTAATGCTATTTCAACTTATAGGGTACTTTACCATAGTAGCAAATTAGCAATCCAGTCAATTATATTGAAAGGAGGCCTCAAAAATGAGTTATTGTTATTGCTATGAAAATAGTTTTCAAAAAATTAATAGTTTTTTAAATACTTGAGATTTTACGTATCGATACATATACGTCACAGTAATGCGTTTTCACGTGTATTCTTATTTACAGTAATAAAGAAACTACCAAATTATATTTTATATTTTGTAACATATAGAAACAGTTGATTTTACATAGAGTACATTTTAATCCAGCCCCATTGTTTGAGAAGATTTTCAGCTATACATCTACGTCACACAAACTTTAAAAATTAATTACAGTTTTATTAAGAACAATTATGTCATATCAGTACTCTCAATCGCTTTCAAATAACATGAAGTTTCAATAAAAAACTTTTTAAAAAAATGCTAAATATTACCATTACCTAAACATTACCGAAGATGATAGAAGAGACCGCCAATCACCATTTAATAAACATAATTCCAGCTTATGAATCGCATTATTTGGTTCCTAATATAATTTTGTGTACAAGCTATATATAGAAAAAATAGTGCCCAGAAAAATATATCAAAGAGAATTGCACAAAATGAAATTAGCGTTTAAACAATCAAAAGTAGACACATGTCATAAATGTCTGACGTTCTGCATTTGAAATTAAAAGTGTGTAACAATGAAGACGAAAAGAAAATAATACAAGAGAAAAATATCACCAAGAGCAACGAAAGACCCCTCCATAAAATGTTATGCATTTGCTTGCCAAGTCCCTTTGTAAATTTATGTTTTCTTCTACAAAGGGCAAGTCTGGACTTAAAATTTAACAATACAAGATCTATGCACAGGTATAGAGCATGTCAAGATAATTGCAAACGTGTACCTGGGCTCCTAATGGTCGGACAGACCACAAACAGCGGGACGCTTTGCTACTTGTGCCCCAGGGTGGGATTACCGAAATTTTAAGTAAAACTAAAACTATTAGTAACGGTAATTTACAAATTATGTCTAATTCAATTTTAAGAAAACAAATGTTTTTGTACAATGTTACAGTTGCAGGCGGTTGCAGGTTTTCTGTGTATTGGATTAAAATGCCGTCAAGTATTGAAAGTACCTATATACATTTTTGTTATGTATTTTGAATTTCAAATAAATATATTCTGCTATTACCAAATACTTATACCTGTATGTATGTATCTTTCTATAATTATTACAAGTATCGATTATATCAGTATTTAACTGTAAAAATTAAATATTTTAAGTACGGCCCAAGCTTTCAACCCTTGTAATCCGCTTAAGAAACCGTAGTCGTGGACGGTCCACAGGTAAAATTTTGCAATTATCTTGACACACTCTATAAAATAACTGGTTTTTGTGGCACGAAGTCGAAGGTGGTCATGGTGCAAACCAAATTGCCACATGCTTGTATTTACCTCCTGACATTAAAAGCATTGTTTTGTATTCTTACACTTGTGGGGGACATAAACTCACATGTTGCAACAATGTTATGCGTCAAATAAAGAGCATTTAATACATTAACCACAAAAAAATGGTAAGTGGCCATTGAAAGTTAAAAACATCCCCATGACTGGTATCAGTTAGTTCGTGCTGTTGGCAAAAACGGAAAATTGTGCTGAGGTATAACACATGATATGTTTCTTGATTTGCTTTTCTTTATAAAAGTCCGCTACTTTTGCGCAAAAAAGATGCAAATGGTTCTCCATTTAAGTGGCATGATAATGATGAACAAAGAAGGCTGCTACTTTATATTTGAAAACAAATTTGGAAGACGTACATCCTTTTAAAAGCTTGAGTCTTCATAGACATGAAAACCCGCACGTAATTTTTCAACCTAGAAAATGTTACACCAGTTACACCTATAGTAGACGAGCGGAGTATCACCGAAATAATTCACAAACCCCTAACTATGCAAATTTGGTACTAATCGATGTATTTTGACAAGACGAACAAGATTCTATATAATTATCAGAAGAACGAGTAATCAATCATTGCAATACCGATTCTTAATCAATCTCAATATAGTTTATACTAGTTTTATTTTACACGTCGATTCTCGACGTCGGCTCTCGGTAATACCCAACTCTAAGATGCATAATCTATAATATAAATAAAAGAAATGAGTTTAATTGCATTTTGCATTTTAATACAAAAAAATATATAAGCATACTATGCAGTTTTTGTAGCTGAAACTTTATTTTTGTAAGTATATCATTACACAAGCATACCTCACTAGTGAAGTAATATGATATGCATTTGTCATATTACGTTTCGCATTCACTCTACTTCACTCGTTCGTAGCCATGGATAATACTAATAAATATATAGTATATTACATACCGAGCGGGGAAATGGTTCATTACAGCCGAGCACCGAAGTCATCTATGAACGCGAGGCTGGAATGAGCCTTCCCGCGAGGTATGTATACTATTTTATTCACAATCCAATTGGTTATTGATATGCCCGTTTTAAATATTCATTTTATTCATATTTTATGACAGTTTTATTATAATTTGTTTTGATACTTCAACATAGAGATCTATGAAAAAGTTGCTAGGGTTGCCAGGTAACTTGAAAAAATGTTTATTGATTCCGTCAATAATTAGTTTCTTGCTGCTTTTTATCGAGATCGAGCATATTAATTATCATGTTGTCTGATTGTGAAGATGGTGAAGACGAAAATATTCCTTTAGAACTGCGAGAAGCTGCAAAAAAGCTTATTTTATTGGTTGAAAAGTGACGTTTACCTAGCTGGAAAACGCTCACTTCCCAGCTAGCCGGAAAAAACTTCCCGTAAAGTAAACAATGACTCGCTTCCCAACTGTTTAGAAGGTTGGAAACGCACATATTACCAACCGATTGTGAATAAATATTTTTGTCAATATCTGACAGCAATGTTAAGATTATAATATACTGGTCTACCTATATATTCCTTAATATTCTTGAAATAGATCAATTTTGAAATACTGTCCCATAATAAATAATTTGTAAACGAATAATAAATAAATATTACATAATAAACTTACTAATTAAAAATTCGTTTGTAAATAAAACTGACAGGATGTCCAGCTTTCGAATAAATTGTATGTACCTACCCTGTTGCTTTGATTTTAAATCAAAATTATAGAAACTGATATTTATCAATAATTGTCAAAATCTGACGTTTATACAAAAATATAAATTTTTAATAAATTTGAGCAGCCGTGGATAAAATTTTGTATATTTTGGAAAAGAGTGGAATGGAAGAAAACGTAATATCGAGAGTATTCTAGGAATTCGGAAACCTGTTTTTTTGTGTTATCTGCGATCAGTGTGTCTGAGTTTCTTATACCTGTATACCTGGCATTAGCTATGCCTTTTCCACAACGGAGTGTCATGGAAGTAGCATGTTATTTTCCACAAACTTTTTGGGGGCAACAAATAATAAAACATTATCAATTGTCAAAATATATAATTTTCAAAATTTCAAATCTGTCGTTTAAATAAAAATATTCAATTTTATTAATTTTGAGTAGTCGTGGATAAAATTTTGTATATCACATGTAGACTAAAGCATATTACAAATTACAGCACTCATGTGATTGCACGACTCGGTCTATGACCTCGTCACAGAATTCTTCACATTCGACTGCTGTTATCCCACTTGTAATATAAACTATTATACAATTTTGACGTTTTAAACTGTTATTAACTCCATAGCAATGTAGTACCAATTATAAGTCAATTAGATTTAATAATAAGAATTTTATCTATAGGAATTATAAATTAGCATTTTTTCATTTGTTAACTCATGCTTTATTTAAAGCATTATTATTTATATGCGCAGGGGTTATTATTCATAATTTAAAAGATATACAAGATATTCGTTTTAAAGGAAATTTAGTAAGACCAGAGCTTGAAAGTTGACGTTTAAATCATTTTATGGATGTGGTTTCTTTTCAAAATTTGGCCTATAACTTAAATTTGAAAGAAATCTGACCTTTATGTATTGTGATCTAGAGGAGCAAAATTGTGAGAAACATTAAGATACGAAGGGTTTGTGCAGGTACCCATTCAATAGTGGATTTAGAAATACCAGTAAAGCATTAATATATTTTTTTCAAATTAGATGGGTCACTTTAGTACCTGCAAAATAGTTATAGGCCAAATTTTGAAAAGAGCTCTGGTCAGACTGTACCAACACTGGATATACCCCGCGGTCAAAAGTTGCTCGCGACAACAGGACAGGATACTGGCGACGAGTTATCTTTAAAATTCAAAAAGCAACGGGGTTTTATGACACGCCAAGTTTTTTTTTAGTTTTGATTTTTTAATTTGAGAACTTTTAGTTGACTTTTCAGTTACTTCAGTACCCTTTTTTATGACAGTTAAAAACAAAATAGTTGAAGGCAGTACAAGGTAGAAAGTTGAGCTCAGTTTTTTTAAAACAAACAGATATTATGTATTGTAATAATATCCGTTATAAAATTTATTTGTCTTGGCTAATTTGATATCACACTTTTTAGGTTTCCACAATGAGTTTTGAATAGAGATGAATTCTGCGTAATCTTGGCGTAATCTTTACAATGTCATTGTTATTTGGGTGAGATATCCCTTTTTTTGGAATGAACAGTTTTTTCACTCTTGAACAATTCAAAGTGCTATGTTCTGTAGTATAAAGAAAAACTTAGTTTCATTAACACGTATGTCGGAATTAAAAGGTTCAGGCTCTGTATAGTCCGCACATCTTCATAAGAATACTTGACTTTGTATATTGACAAGTTGCCCTTCTCTACCCGCTCCGTTTTGTTGAACGTCAGTATATGAAGTATATTTTTATTGTTACGAAAATATGAATGACATGGCTTTGCTTATTGCCATCATGCCCTCCTCTGCACTCCCAGTAATTTTTACTTCCCCGACCTATGTAATAGAGGGAAGTATTGTAATCGTGATTTTTTGACAGTTCGAGATTTTGGTGAATCTTCACGTTTTAGACCCTACTGAACCCAAAAAACATAATTTAAAAAAAAGTCGGTCTGTGGGTCTGGATGTAACTTAAAAACGCGTTGGAATTTTGGACTGAAATTTTGTATTTAAAATCTTGACCCAAATTCTGACTTCAAGTTCGTTAATGAGCTTTATTCAACCAGTGGTACCAACTTTATAAACATACCTTTTTTTATTTTTATCAAAATACTATCGTGTGTGGTATCAAATTAAAGCTCTCGAGAAAAGAATTCTAGTAGAAAAACAAAAATAACATATAAACGATCGTCAATTTTTTAAAAAAATAAATTATTCAAATTATACCGAGTTTGGTGTCAATTTAAAGCGCTCGGTATGGCAAGCCGTTTTAGTATTTAATATACACTGGCTTCATACTACTTTTAATAATATATTTGGCGTAACAAAAAATAAATGTGTTAAAAATCTTAGCATCTTATAAAAATTGATGTATTTACAATTTGAATGAATTAAAATTTACACGTATAAAATTCTGAACGATTTAAAATTTGAATGAATTAAATTTTATACGTATTAAATTCTGTATGATTTAAAATTTGTAAGTATTTAAAATGTGAACGAATTAAAATTTACTCGTATAAAATTATGTACGATTTAAAATGTGAACGTATTTAAAATTAACATGTCCGACCTGCTGCTCTGCGTATCTCATAGAAAATAGAAAGAGATGAAAACATATTGCCCTATACTGGCAGTGGAATAACACTATCTGTCTCTTTCTATTTTCTGTGAGATACGCAGAGCAGCAGGTCGGACATGTTAATTTTAAATACGTTCACATTTTAAATCGCACATAATTTTATACGTGTAAATTTTAATTCGTTCACATTTTAAATACTTACAAATTTTAAATCGTACATAATTTTATACGTGTAAATTTTAATTCGTTCACATTTTAAATACTTACAAATTTTAAATCGTACACAATTTTGTACGTATAAAATTTTATTCATTCAAATTTTAAATCGTTCAGAATTTTATACGTGTAAGTTTTAATTCATTCAAATTGTAAATACATCAATTTTTATAAGATGCGAATATTTTTAACTCATTTATTTTTTGTTACGGGTGTTACAAAATTTAAATTAAATACATTGTAAATTAATGTTTCGTAACAAAAATTAGTAAGACGTAAATTTAATACTCTACCATGCATAACAAAAAATAAATGTGTTAAAAATATTCGTATCTTATAAAAATTGATGTATTTACAATTTGAATGAATTAAAATTTAAACGTATAAAATTCTGAACGATTTAAAATGCGAATGAATTAAATTTTATACGTATAAAATTCTGTACGATTTAAAATTTGTAAGTATTTAAAATGTGAACGAATTGAAATTTACACGTATAAAATTCTGTACGATTTAAAATTTGTAAGTATTTAAAATGTGAACGAATTAAAATTTACACGTATAAAATTATGTACGATTTAAAATGTGAACGTATTTAAAATTAACATGTCCGACCTGCTGCTCTGCGTATCTCACAGAAAATAGAAAGAGACAGATAGTGTTATTCCACTGCCAGTATAGGGCAATATGTATTCATCTCTTTCTATTTTCTATAAGATACGCAGAGCAGCAGGTCGGACATGTTAATTTTAAATACGTTCACATTTTAAATCGTATATAATTTTATACGAGTAAATTTTAATTCGATCACATTTTAAATACTTACAAATTTTAAATCGTACATAATTTTATACGTGTAAATTTTAATTCGTTCACATTTTAAATACTTACAAATTTTAAATCGTACAGAATTTAATACGTATAAAATTTAATTCATTCAAATTTTAAATCGTTCAGAATTTTATACGGGTAAATTTTAATTCATTCAAATTGTAAATACATCAATTTTTATAAGATACGAATATTTTTAACACATTTATTTTTTGTTACGCCAAGTATATTATTAAAATTAGTATGAAGCCAGTGTAACATTAAATACTAAAACGGCTTGCCATAGCTCGGGGAGATAAGTTTAGTAAAAATGTAAAAAATGATATTTATGTGATTTTCAATTGTTTCTCAAAAAATTATTCAATTTTTTTTATTTAACCAGTGGTACCTACCAACTTTATAAATATAACTTTTTTAATTTTTATCAAAATACTATCGTGTGTGGTATCAAATTAAAGCTATCGGGAAAATAATTCTAGTAGAAAAATGAAAATAACATTTAACCGATCATCAATTGTTTTTTTTTATAAATTATTCAAATTATACCGGGTTTGGTGTCAATTTAAAGCGCTCGGGGAGATAAGTTTAGTAAAAATGACATTTATGTGATTTTCAATTGTTTCTCAAAAAATTATTCAATTTTTTTTATTCGACCAGTGGTACCAACTTTATAAACATAACTTATTTTATTTTTATTAAAATACTATCGTGTGTGATATCAAATTAAAGCTTTCGGGAAAATAATTCTAGTACAAAAATAAAAATAACATTTAACCGATCGTCAATTTTTACTTCCCCGATCTATGTAATAGAGGGAAGTATTGTAATCGTGATTTTTTGACAGTTCGAGATTTTGGTGAATCTTCACGTTTCAGACCCTACTGAACCCAAAAAACATAATTTTAAAAAAAGTCGGTCTGTTAGTCTGTCTGGATGTTGGATAACTTAAAAACGCGTTGGAATTTTGGACTGAAATTTTATATTTAAGATCTTGAGCCAAAATCTGACTTCAAGTTCGTTAATGAGCTTTATTCAACCAGTGGTACCAACTTTATAAACAAAACTTTTTTATTTTTATCAAAATACTATCGTGTGTGGTATCAAATTAAAGGTCTTGGGAAAATAATTCTAGTAGAAAAACAAAAATAACATTTAAATGATCGTCTATTGTTTTTTTTTATAAATTATTCAAATTATACCGAGTTTGGTGTCAATTTGAATCGCTCAGGGAGATAAGTTTTTAAAAAATGTAAAAAATGACATTAATACGATTTTCAATTGTTTCTCAAAAAATTACTCAAATTTTTTATTCAACCAGTGGTACCAACTTTATAAACATATCTTATTTTATTTTTATTAAAATACTATCGTGTGTGGTATCAAATTAAAGCTTTAACTGATCGTCAATTTTTTTATCATACATTATTCAAATTATACCGAGTTTGGTGTCAATTTAAAGCTCTCGGGGAGATAAGTTTAATAAAAATGTAAAAAATGACATTTATGCGATAATCAATTATTGTTTCTCAAAAAATTAATCAAAATTGTTCAAGTGTATTATCAAATTAAAGTTTTCTGGAAAAAAATATTAGTCGAAGAATCAATAACAACATTTAAACAATGGTCAGTTGTTTTTACTTTCCGCATTATATTCTATAAGGCTATAAGATATTATGACGGGTTAAAATTTTCGAGTGTGAGTTTTTAGTGAATAAGTATCAGATTTTTTATGGTATTTAAATTATGCCGAAGTTGGTATCAACTTAAATAGTTTGGGGAAAAATGATAAATTTATTTAAATTTTGCAGAATAAAGCATAAAATTAACGGCGTTACGAAAGTAAGTTATTAAAACTTATAATCGGGGAAGTACTGTGGCGGACACAGCAGATTTTTATATTATACATCATTCAATTTATACCGAGTTTGGTGTCAATTTAAAGCTCTATGTAGGGGAGATAAGTTTAGTAAAAATGTAAAAAATGACATTTATGCGATATTCAATTTTTTCTCAAACAATTATTCAAATTTCTTCAAGTGTATTATCAAAAGTTCTCTGAAGAAAAAATTTAGTCTGAGAATTAATAACAACATTTAAACTGTGGTCAGTTGTTTTTACCTCCCGCATTATATTTTATATAAGGTAAAGTTTAGTGAGGAGTTTTTCGAGTGTGAGTTTTACAATCCATAGAATACGAATAAAGTATTTTCGAGGTTGTGTACGTGTTACAATATTTTGTGGACGATAACTCAAATAATATCAAACATTTAACAACCAAATTTTAATACAAATCTTAAGAATCCAGTTATTTTTGTAGCAACCCCCAAACCGGACGTAGTACTTTGCGTAAATATTTCGATAAATAATTAATTTATCACAATATTTTCTATTTCAAATGATGGATTATATTTTTGTCATCTACAAATCGTATTTAAATTTTTTATCTGTACATGATACTATTTAGAAAATAAATTATTGTTAATAATTCAGAGTATGAAACATAAAATTAAAGGCGTTACGAAAGTAAGTTATTAAAAGTTATAGTCGGGGAAGTACTGTGCTGGCCACAGCAGATTTTTTAAATACTCAATAAGATAGTATAATTGACATTTTTTTTTCTAAAAATACAAGTTTTTGTATATTACCGAATTTCCCTGGCGCTCTGCCCTCCCAATTGTTGTTAACAATAATCAAATGGTGTTTTGTCTTCTTATCATAACGGAAGAGAGTGTTATTTGTTATGGTTTAAGTTGATTGTTCTAAAACAAATACATAAATGCTCTTAGATTTTCGCGGCCAATTTTGTTTCGACACGTGAGAGTCATCGGCTAGCATCCATGACTTTCCTTTCATATACTTATTTCATATATTTTTAACTACAAATACATAGAATGTTTGTAGCAAGTCAAATGAAATAGTGTAACAAAGATGATACATGTTTACACATATATAGGCATTAATTATTATTAATTAACTTTTATATGAATACATTATTGCTATTTTTTGTATGTTGATAGTATTCATCCACAGAATAACAACAGTTTATTAAAATAAAATTTTTAATTTTAGATTTAAAAATACTATATGCTAAATTCTTAATAGAGACAGGTAAAACGTTGTATAAGTTCAGACTTAAAGAATTATTTCGTGATTTACTTAATCTATATTTATAGTCCATTTGAGAATGACTGACAGCAATAAATCATTATTTGCAAGAGTAGTATTGGATTTTTGCCAGCAATGCGGCAAATAAAACTACCAGAAAAATCAGTTGTAACTACACTAGGATGGTCAAAATAAGCCGCACGCTTTGTACCTGGAACGAAACTTACTTCTCGAACAATAGATAACGCTCTGATAATCCCCGTCGGACTGTGTCATAGACGTAGATAGGAGTGATCTGTTTATACATTTACCAAAAATAAAAGTTTTTAATATTTAAATATAACTTTCTTACTCATTATTATTAAAATAAATCTTTTCCCTGAAAAACAATTTAGACCTAAAACGATAGTTCTCTACCGAATTTAGTCATTTTGACTATCCCTGTGCAAACAATTATTGACGCGCCACTGGAATGTCTTTGACAGAATGATTTATTACTGCCAGTCATTCTCAAATATAGTATAGGGATATTTAATAGATTCGAGTTTCTTGTATTATAACTATAATGCTCTGATACATACATTCTTAATCATACATGTATAGTGGTCTTCATTCATTGACGACATTGCACTAATGACTTTATAATTTTTTCCATCTAATAAATAAGATCCAGTTGAAATGCTTTTAATATTACACGAATCAGTTAATTTACGAATACTATCATTTTCGTGTTCAAATAATTCAATTTGTAATATGAGAACCTTACCGAAAGAAATCACTTCTCTTTTATGCAATTGCTGCGTGTGCAAACATTCCGAACATTGTGCTTCTATTTTGTTTTTTACAAGGAAATATTTGTTTATACCATTTTGGAGTGAAAGACTTTTATTGCCAAAATTTCGTATTGGAATAACGATGACAATCTTATATACTAAAAGGCTTGAGATCATTTTCAGCAGCTTAGCAACCGTTTTTAGACTCGCCTACTGCCTAAACGGGTGAACCGATTTTTATGAACTTTTTTTTATTTCATAGAGGTTCATGTGAAGTAGTGCCTTTTGGGTATATGAATATTGTAGATGGCGTGGTAGTCGCAGGGGAGTTGAAAAACAGTGATTTTTTTCACTCCTTGGATACGGGCATTATACGTTATTCGATTGTTTTTTTCATTTGACATATAGGTAGAGGATGAATTTGACTATATTTCTATGCATGTTTCAACCCAATATTGGGTATATTAAGAAAGTTATTAAGAAAAAACTGAAAAATGAACGGAACGCAAATGGGAGCATGCCATGGATGTTTTGTTTTCTTTTTGACAAAAATGATTTTTTTGTCTACTGTCAGATTTGACGTTTCCAATTTGAAATTTTATTTGGATTTATCTTTTATATTTGATAAGATAGAAGTATTTTGAAAATTTTATTGAGTATTTAAAGATGGAGCACGTATTATGTTTACATGCTTTTGTAGAAATTTGTAATATATTTTTTGAAAATTTTTATTTAATTTTACAATGCACTGTGAAGTTGAATCATATTGTTATTTATTACTGTAGAATTTATAGTAATATATTTTGACCCAAGTGTAAATGTTCAATTAAAATTAGGTATCTATATCTATATCCAATATCCGTGGATAATACTATTTCTCAGTAATTTGCTATAAGTTATAAATGTCAAATTAATATACAAATTTAACAAACGTGCTAAAAATGGCGTCCGATAATCGGGATTTTTATCTATTGTACTTGAGTTTGGGTTGAATTTGAGTTTGTCCTGCCCAAGTCGCCCCACTGGGATCTTTATCCTAGATACGCACACTAACTAACAACTGGACAAGCACGGGACACGACGCGGACTAGAGATGATCTAGATTGTTATTGCACTTGTATCAAGTATCAAATCTATTTTTACAAAAGTATGTATGGTATTATAATTAGCACCAAGGGGTACAAAATATGCCTTCTATGATCGGCATTTGTTTTTCAATAAAAATTTAATATAATCATGATTGGTATCAAACATATCGTCTAATGTTGCCCAAAATTATGGCTGTTTAGTAAGTATAAATTATTGCACTCGGTGAGCGGCATTTGTTTTTTCTGAATATGTTTTAAATTATATCGCGATTGATATCAAATTAAAGGTAAAAAATGCATTAAAATGACTTTCAACAACTTGGCTTTTGTTTTTAGTCGGACAAAAAGCATTTTTTTAGTTTTCACAAAATTTTGTTATTTTCTTTTTAAAACACTAATGACTAGGTACCTACTTGGTATATTCCAATAATCACATCAAAAGACGTCAGAAAATTTAGTACTTATATTACAGTGAAAATTATAAACATTTTATATTAGAATTTTCCGGTTTTATAGTTTCCTCGGAATTTATCACAAATCCGTCGAGTTTTATATATTTTTTTAAACTAAAGTGCTAGATGATAACTATTTTATAAAATTGTTAAAAATGGGGATCGAACATCAACATTTTTTTCAAAAAAATTATAGTGTCATATCGAATTTCATACCTCAAATTAAATTTCTAAATAAGGGCTAATTAATAAAATAATTTATTACCGCGCGCAGCGGTAGAGTCTAAATGTTAAAATCGTTATAATTGAGGCACGAAGTGCCAAATTGTCCCACATTCAGGGTCCGCGGAGCTTAAGCCCGCGAAGCGGGCGAATCCCCCTTGTCGAGCGCAGCGGTAGAGTCTGAATGTTAAAATCTTTATAATTGAGGCACGAAGTGCCAAATTGTCCCATATTCAGGGTCCGCGGAGCTTAAACCCGCGAAGCGGGCGAATCCTCCTTGTCGCGCGCAGCGGTAGAGTCTGAATGTTAAAATCGTTATAATTGAGGCACGAAGTGCCAAATTGTCCCACATTCAGGGTCCGCGGAGCTTAAGCCCGCGGAGCGGGCGAATCCCCCTTGTCGCGCGCAGTGGTAGAGTCTGAATGTTAAAATCGTTATAATTGAGGCACGCAAATTGTCCCACATTCAGGGTCCGCGGAGCTTAAGCCCGCGAAGCGGGCGAGTCCTCCTGGTCGCGCGCAGCGGTAGAGTCTGAATGTTAAAATTGTTATAATTGAGGCACGAAGTGCCAAATTGTCCCACATTCAGGATCCGCGGAGCTTAAGCCCGCGAAGCGGGCGAATTTCCTTTGTCGCGCGCAGCGGTAGAGTCTGAATGTTAAAATCGTTATAATTGAGGCACGAAGTGCCAAATTGTCCCACATTCAGGGTTCGCGGAGCTTAAGCCCGCGAAGCGGGCGAATTTCCTTTGTCGCGCCCAGCGGTAGAGTCTGAATGTTAAAATCGTTATAATTGAGGCACGAAGTGCCGAATTTGTCTCACATTCAGGGTGCGTGAAACTTGAGCCCGCGGAGCGGGCGAATCACCCTTGTCGCGCGGCAGCGCGACCTAGCCGAAGGCCCGCGTAGCGGGGCCTGACGCTAGTATTATCTATTTCACGAATATTTGTATATGAACAATGATGGTTTCAGCAACTGTTTGTATATTTCAATTTATGTTTTACCACATTTTTTATATTACCATAAATATAATATCCCAAGTGCATGTCAAATTGTCGATAATTTCCTCAAGTGCGCAAAGCGTACGAGAGAAAATTATCGACAATTACATGCACGAGGGATATTCGAAGGACTATTTCCCGATTAAAATTTAGCCAAACGCTGTTTCTCTCATGAAAAATAAAGCAAAATTTAAAAACTTGTTTTGACAGCAAGTCAGAATCATTTTGCAACGCCGTATCCAAATACGATAATTTTGCACTAGTGCAAATTATCGATAATTTGCACTAGTGCAAAATTATCGTGTAATTCTACGTTGATTGGACGACATTCAGAAATGTCAGACTTCTGATTGGCTTCAATTTTATGAGGGAAATAGTCAACAGAATTGCACAGATGCACTAGAAATTCCGCTGCATCTTGTTGGTCTGGTTTATTATAAGTTTCTTCGCTCAAAAACTGATCAGCAAACAACTTGATATTACGAATATCAAGATACTGATTAGAGTCAGTATAATTTTTTATAAATACGTACAACATATGTTCTTTTGGTAACTTTAAAATTGTATTTCTAATAATGCTGCAATGAACTGAAATTGCGTAACATGAGATTCCGTCAACGTTTTCAATTCCACGTATTCGTAACGAATCATCTTTAGTTTTATTTGACTATTTGTCTATTGCCGGAACTTGACAGTTTAATATTTGTCTTGAGACAACCCATTGGTCGTCATACGTTTTGTTATTATGTTTTTTTAATGTTTACAAGAACTGGTAGCGAGGGTTTAAACTGTTTTTTAAATCTGTTATATTCAACAATTGCATCTTCGTTTGCTTTTAATGAAGATGGATCAAAATTGATTAAATGCGCTCTTTCCAAGGATGTAACTCTAGATAATGATACATACGTTTGACCATAATCGAACATACTATTTCCAGCATCTATGACTGCCAATTGCAAATTTAAACCCTGAGATTTATGAACTGTGATCGCATAACTTAGACAAATGGGAAATAGTCTTCTTATTATAAAAGCTCTTTCCATTAATTGAAACTTGACGCTTATTTGTTCTTTATGGTGTTTATTTTTATTATTAACATTTCTGCTGATCTTGGCGTCAACAACTAACGTCTGTCTTGATATTAGATATTTATACACAAAGTGAAATAACATGAATGTTTATTCAGGAGAAGAAAGTTTAGCCCCCGACAGTGTTGGGCAAAGTACCACAAAAAAGTACTTGAAGTACAAGTACCAAGTAGGTACCTTATGGCCAAGGAAAGTACTTGAAGTAAAAGTACTTTTCTTCATAGTTTCATAGTACTTTACACAGTACTTAAAAAGCTGCAAGTAAAAATTAATATCATGAAGTACCAAGTAATGTACTTGTAACATTACTTCCAAATATTATATACTGCAACATACATGTAACTTACAACTCCGTAAACACTATACAGGAAGACAGGAACCAAGAGCCAAATTATTCACGAATCACGATCACAAATTGTGTAACAAGTCTTCACAGGTTTTGGTTGGAAATAAAGCAAGAAAAGAAGTAAGCTTACGAATTACGAAAGCACAAGCAACCAACGAATGATTGACCAAGTTAATTCAAATACTTTAAATAGGTACTTCAAGTACCTACTACAAAAGTACTTTAAGTATTAAATATATTTAAGCAAGTACCAAGTAAATTGTTCAAGTAAGTACTTTAATTCAAGTACTTTAAATACTTGAAGTATTAAAATTAATTGAAATAAATATTTTTTTACTTGAAGTACTTATAAAGTACTACTTGAAGTACGAATATATTTAAATAAGTATCAAGTAAATTGTTGAAGATGAGCAAGTACTTAATGTAATTTTTTTTAACGTGGGCAGGGGGGAAATTTTCAAAAGAGACCTAACAGGGTGTGCACTGTCAGGTACTGCCGGATTCTTACCGGCTAAAACCCCCCTCCCTTACTACCGTATTACCCTGATACTGTTTTCACATTTCTTCGGGGTAAACGGGATTTCTATTGTCCTTCTTGTCTATATGATTATTTCTCGGTTTTCCATTCTTTCTATCTCTTCCTTTGTATTCATTATGATTGTTATGTAGTCCTCTACATTTTCCAATTTTCTTCATTTTCTAGCATTTTGCTAACTATGTTAAGTGAGGACATTTGTCCAATTTTACTTTCTAGCTGCTGTCTTTCATTTTGCCATCTGTTGCATTTGAAGAGGGTGTGCCTATGTTGCAGTACTTGCATAGACCATTTTCGGCCTTCTTTATTTTATGAAGCTATGCCCCAAAGCAGCCGTGCCCGGTCATAGCTTGTGTCAGATGGTATGTGACATTTCCATGTCTCCTATTGATCCAGGGCTCCAGTTCAGGTATTAATTTCCTGGTCCATTGCCCTGCAGTTCCTTTGTTCCATGTATCTTGCCACTGCTCTAGTAGCTCCTTTTTCTTCTCGTCTTTGGTTTTGGTGCTTATTCTTGCATAGCTGGGCATTCTTGAAGTAATGCCCAGCTATGGCCCCCGAGCCCGAAGGGCGAATGGGATAATTTCTTCGAGTGAATAAACATTCGTATCTCACGTGGTTTATACAATATTTTATTCAATTTTGACGAAATTATTTCAAATATATGAATTATAAATTTATGATTTAATTTTTTTTAAATTTAAGTTGTTTAGTTGTTGTTATGGATTTAATAATAGCAGTTTAAAACGTCAAAATTGAATAAAATTATTTACATAATTTATTTTAAAATTAAATATTGACAATATTGACCCAATTAAAATTATTATTGTATCTATTTTAGTCACATTAATAATTATTTAAGTAATATTTTTCATATGAAAAAATCTGACGTGGACACCACATGACTTCCTGTACGCCTATTAAACTGTTCATACTTTTCTTAATAACTAAAATGTAGAATAATATAAAAAAATCTGACGTGGCCACCACAAGACCTACCACCATATACCTACTTTATTCTTTTAACTTATTATACAAATATATTAATATATAAGTACTACTACTACTGCCACTATACTCACAAATATATTTTAGTCATTTTATTTAAACTGCAGAAGAAGATATAAAGCAAATTTTACTATTGTCACTGTCATGTCATAATCATTTAAATTTTACGTAGTAACAAATGTTAATCGATCATGGACTACAAGATACCGAAATACTAAATTATAAATATATAATTTAATTATTCTTAAATGATAGCAGATACAAAAATATTTATAAAATACCGATTGTAGGTAATAATCACATAATCTTTCATTTAACATAAAAAAATTTGTCTTAAATTAAATATTTAAAAAAAGTACTACTTCCGGTTTGTAGATTGAAACCAAAAATTGGAGGTGCACAACTAGATGCTATAACAGTCCTAAATACAAAATTTCAACTTTCTACGTCTAACCGTATTTGAGTTATGCGACACACATACATCCGTCCGTACGTACAGACGTCACGACGAAACTAGTCATAATGGATTCAGAAAAGGTCAAACCGGATATTTCCATCAAAATTTGAAAACCGAAATTTTTCGCGATTACAATACTTCCTTATTACTCCGTACAAGGAAGTAAAAAGTGGATTTTACAAAATATACCGTTTATAATTTTTAGTACCACCATTTCTGAGAATACCTACCATCGCTAGGTTAATTTCTAAAATGTGTTTTTACTGTAAATTAATTTCGTTTAATTACATAATACATAAGATAAAAAAATTTTGCATTGCAGTTTTTATATTTACTTAAAGTTTTGTAAAAACTGAGAACAAAAATATCAAATAAAATTGTTATAAAAACTTCAAAACGCTAAAAAATTCCTATATTAGTAAAAATCATATCTCCATTCCTTTCGAATATGTAAAATAATAATAGTATTATCCACAACTGTTTTAGTGGTCGTCCACCAGATGTAGCGGCAACTGTATTTTTACTTTCTATTTTTCTCATCAGGGTGCAGGCCAGGCGTTCAGGGTAAGTTGAAGAATATTAAAATTCAAAGACCACTATCAGTTGTGCAGTTGTGCTCTTGCTGTTTGGTCTGTGCTCATTTTTCGTAGTCTCGAAACTTTTTTGATAGTTTCTGCTTCATAATCATAAGTGTTATTTTATAAAACTGTAAGTACCTTATATTTATCATTTGTTGATTGTTTACATTACTTTGTTAAAAATAAAATGTTCTTATAGATTGAAAGAAATTCTTAATTATAATAGTATATTATGCAATGAGTTTATAATGTATTAATACGCAAGTATGAAATTATGATACGAGCCATGGAGAGTGTCGTAATTCATACGAGTGTATTAATAGTCATTATACACGAGTTGCATACATTATTAAATTAAAATTAAAATAAATTATTATTTTTTATGAAATTTATTTGGTTGATTCATAATGATAGTCTGTATCGAAATGAATGTCATTTAAGTACAGACAATGCATATTTATGGGGCTTTTATCACAGTAAAAAAGTATTTAACAAATTACTCCCAACCGCCAACCTATTAATCCTATAAATCTAAAAAAAAATACCGAATCAAGACAAAGGCAATAAAAATCTAGCTACGTTGTCGAATTTTTTAAATTGTTATTATTATTATTAATATTATTATGTATAAACAATTGAGTAATAATAATTCTGAGAAAAACTCTTCGTAAGTATGATTGCATTGTAAATTTAAATGTTTGTTTCACATTATTATATAAAATTTTCAAATAGTAGTCGAGTAATTTGTTAAATAAATTTAAAAATTGCATCCGCGCTAGACAATCAAATTGAGTATTTTCTAAACAAGAATGGAGCGAAATATAGCAATTAGATACATAGAGACAACATGTGCTCATAAAACATAGGCTGTCAGCGCGGGTACCTGATTTGATCTATCAGCTACCAGCTCTGAGCGATAAAACTCCCTTAATAAGTAAATTAAACCATGGGTGTAGAAAAAATATTTTCTCCACGCCAGTGATATAATAGTCATATTATTTTCATCATTTGAGTGAGATAATTACTTACATTACCTCACTAGTGAAGTAATATAATGTGCTTTTGTCTATTACCTCGTTGCCATGGGTACAACTAATAAAAATATTATTTTTCTCAATATATGGCAGCAGTGTTCAGGTTATAATAAAGTTATTTATTGCTTAAATATTCTTGGAATTACTGTCCCATAATAAATTAATAATTTATAAACTAATAATAAATATCACGTAGAAACTTACAAATTGAAAATTTGTTTGCAAATAAAACTGACAGGATGTCCTACTTTCAAACAAATTGTATGTACCCTGTTGCTTTAATTATGAATCAAAATTACTGATATCTATCAATAATTGTCAAAATTAAACAAAATCAATTTTTAATAATTTTGGATAAAAATTTGTATATCACATAAGGGCTAAAGCATATTACAGCACTCATGTGATAACATGACTCGGTCTACAACCTCATCGTGCAATCTTCACATTCAACTGCTGTAATAATATGTATTTCTTTATTAAATGTTTATAAAAACACCTTGAAGTCAATAATAAGTTTACTCGCATCAAAAACACTTTTACAGTATTTTTCAACTTTAAAATGACATTGCATTGCTAGGATGCGGTAAAATACGAGTTTCGGGTTGGTTTTAGGGAGTCGTAATAGTGGGCAAAAGAGTGGAATAAAAGAAAAAGTAATATCGGGAGTATTCTAGGATTTCGGAAAACACGTAGGCAGGCCGCTTACCTGGGGGTTTTGGTATTATCTGCGATCATTGTGCCTGAGTTTCTTATACCTGGCATTAGCTATGCCTTTTCCACAACGGAGTATCATGGAAGTAGCATGTTATTTTTCACAAACTTTTTGGGGGCAACAAATAATAAAACATTATCAATTCTCAAAATATATAATTATTAAAATTTCAAATTTGACGTTTAAACAAAAATATTCAATTTTATTAATTTTGAGCAGTCGTGGATAAAATTTTGTATATCACATATAGACTAAAGCATATTACAGCACGTGTGAAAACTATTGCCATTTCTATATCTTAGTTTTAGTTTCATAACTAAACACATAATAGTTATTTATGTAACAAGAACAATTTGTATATGCTTATGCTCCTATAAAGTGTAAATAATAGCTCATGTTTAGGTTACGATCTTTTAAAATATTATTTTGCGGACTCAAAACAGTTCGCAAAGTAACGATTTTAGAGAGCATATGTACTAAAATTTATATTTTTTAACATTATCGTTTCTTTGCTGTAGGTACATTTATTGAATATTATTAAATAAAATAATTGCAATTTTTATAACAAATTTTAACAATAAACAAAAAAAACAAATTGTAATATTTGTAATTTATTTGCTGCTGATTTCAAAATCAGTACAAGTTATAATTTCCAATAAAAATATTTTATTTTACAAAACATAATAATAATTTTATGTTATAATATTCTGTATGTACGAATAGATGCTATTATTTATTGTAATTAGAGCAAAGAAACGGTACAATTAAAAAATAATAGAATATATGTGTTTTAGGTTAGTTATGAAACTATAATCATAAGTATAGTATAGATGACAATTTTATTGCTTATAACTAGAGCACGGATTTTAGGACATTAAAACGGAGTAAAAAGGCATCATATTTAGGCCTTTAAAATGAAAAATTAGGCAAATTTTTTGAAATTTAATTTTTTATAGGTTTTAAATAAAATTTTGTCTTTTTATTGAATATCGTTAATCGATTGATATATTGCACAAAAATACACCTTTTCTTGTAAATCATATTTTCTTATAATAATAAATGGCACGAAATGAAAAATTTGGAATTTATATAACATACAAGATGTTTTTCCAAATTATCAGTTTGTTAAGAAAATCAGCAAGCAGTCTGTGTCTTTGGGACTTAGCCACGTTTGCCTTATGCCCAGTTGCAGCAGCATGTTGTTCTTTATGGTTTTTCATTTTACAGGTTCATTTTATTTGTCACCTACAAGCTAAAAATTAGTGGATAAATGTAAAGAGATATTTACTATATTTCCACAAGCATTGCAGAATATTTCGAATTCCTTTAACCTTCGCCGTCCTAAAATAATTTACAATCTTTGATTCCTAATACTGGGTCACTGGTGACCCAAATTAAATTATGTATTTTACCTTATTTCGTCTGTTGTTGTTGAAAAATGTTATCGTTTCGTAATTCTCTTAACCACCATTTTACCTTTTCCCTGGAAAATTCTTTACACTTTGGCATTGTTAAATAAAACAATGAAGAACAAAGAACACAGTGTCAAAACTTGCAGGCTGCAGCACGTATATAATTGTAAAATTGAGGTTAAAATCTTAGAGTTTCTATTATGTGTGACAGAGCGCAAATCTGGCGCAAATATTGAATTCTAGTAACTGCAGAGAGCTTAGTAACGATTTATTAATTTTAGGCAGAATTATTTCGATTTTAGGCTTTAAAGATTGAAAATAGGCGTTTAGGCAAAAACAAATGGGGCTCAAAATCTTCAGATTTTCTTAAATCACATATTAGCAAAATAAAATTGTGTTGCCTAAATACAGAACAAAAAGGAAATTTTCCTAGAATCCGCGCTCTACTTATTACAGATCCTTCTAACTCTAACATTTATTATTTGTTACGCTCTGAAAGTTTGTGAAAATTAACATGCTACTTCTATGACCCCCCTCCCCCAGCGTTGTGGAAAAAGCATAGCTAATACCTAGAAATAACTGCACAGAACAGGTATTGTCGTTTCAAAGCTAACTCGAAGTAGGGGCTGTCGGTACCTGCTACTAAGAGATATATTTAGGAAAATTTTGCAATTATTAGTGTGAATGTATACCGTTACAATAAGTACAAATTCCCAAAAGTTGTGAAGAAATTGTGCGTGCAAACCTCGTACAGAAACAATATATCTGTGATAATGTAGCACAAGATTTTGGACACCATGTGCTCCGTTTACCACCCTACCATTGTATTTTTAACCCAATTTAGTTGATATGGGGTCAACTAAAAATCGGTATAAGAAAAAATCTGACGTGGCCACCACAAGACCTCCCGCCATACCTACTTTATTCTTTTTTTTTGTTTTTTTTTTGCTGGTGACCATCCTACAGGATTAACTCCCAATTTTAACTTATTATACAAATATATTAATATATAAGTACTACTACTACTGCTAGTATACTCACAAATATATTTTAGTCTTTTTATTTAAACTGCAGAAGAAGCATATTTTACTATTGTCACTGTCATGCCAAAATCATTTAAATTTTACGTAGTAACAAATGTTAATCGATCATGGACTACAAGATACCAAAATACTAAATTATAAATATATACTTTAATTATTCTTAAATGATATCAGATACAAAAAAAAATATAAAATACCGATTGTAGGTAATAATCACATAATCTTTCATTTAAAATAAAAAATCTGACGTGGACACCACATGACTTCCTTGTACGCTTTGTGTGTTCATACTTTTCTTAACTAAAATGTGGAATAATATAAAAAATTATTTTAACTTATTATACTAGTACTACTACTACTGCTACTATACTCACAAATATATTTTAGTCATTTTATTTAAACTGCAGAAGAAGATATAAAGCATATTTTACTATTGTCACTGTCATTTCATAATCATAATCATTTAAATTTTACGTAGTAACAAAAAAATGTTAATCGATCATGGACTTACAAGATACAGAAATACTAAATTATAAATATATAAACCAAAAATAGGAGGAGCACATCTAGATGCTATAACAGTCCTAAATACAAAATTTCAACTTTCTACGTCTAACCGTATTTGAGTTATGCGACACACATACGTCCGTACGTACGTACAGACGTCACGACGAAACTAGTCATGATGGATTCAGAAAAGGTCAAAACGGATATTTCCGTCAAAATCTGAGAACCGAAATTTTTCGCGATTACAATACTTCCTTTCTACTCCGTACAAGGAAGTAAAAAATGGTCTTAAATTAAATATTTATCGAAATATTTGAAAAAGTACTACTTTCGGTTTGTAGATTGAAACCGAAAATATATTGGACTTTTAAGAATCGTATTGAAACCTTAAATACAAAATTTGAAATTTTAATGTTTGATATTTTTTGATTTATCGTGAACGAAAAAATTGTAACATAGGAACGAACGCACACACACAGACATCATCTCAAAAATGTGTAATTCGTATTCTAGAGACCCTATAACATGCTTATCTGCCAAAAATTCACACTCGAAAATTTTGACCCATCACAATACCTCTCTTATAGAATATGAGGCGAGAGGTAAAAACTGTTCATCAACAAATTCAGGACGTGTGATCGAGTTGATTAGAGAACAAGTTGATATCAGTGGAAAATTGAAAATATAGTGTACGGCATGTTTTGAATGTAGAAAACCGATACCTATAGAAATTTATTTGATATTGTTGAATATGACTTTGTCAATTTTATATTAATTATTGTTACGTACTTGACTTTATCTTGAAATTAAAATATGAATTTTGTGAAAAAAAACTAAGAAAATAATAATTTTCCAATACAACTCTGGTTCTTTTGGCCATTTTATACCCGCAAAATTTTGTGGTATTTGCTCGGTAACTGCCGACTGTGATGACCGTCCCACAGTCCTTCGAGCATTGTTTGAAAGATCTATACTACAAATATCTAAGGACCAGTAGAGAGTCAAATAAATCTACATTTTTATCTGAACACCTTTGTAATCACCTCACGAAATGTAATTGTTTATAAAGTATTTAGTACCTACATTTTGTACTTTGCACTCAGATAGACAGGTTTTTGAATATTCAAGAAAACGTGCTTACCTAGTTATCGAAAACTCATTACCGAATTTCTATAGAAAGTAATTTGCTACAGAATATTAAGCAATATCTGAATTTGTACCTGAACACCTTTATAATGGTGGCGTCTTAACTGGTCGGTCGCAACTCGTCTGACAGAGATTTTTGTAGTAATTCGTCCGCGGCACTATTTCCAGGTATTAGCTATACCTTTTTCACAGCGAGGGATTATAGAAGTAGCATGTGTTTTTTTCCAAATATTTTATTGGGCTAAGGGCTACAAACAAAAAATATTAGAGTGTAGAATGCTCTGCAATAAACATTAAACCATTGCTATCTCTATATTTATGCTAAAACAGTTTCATAATATCCATACGTGCGACTCATTCAATCAAACTATAATATATTTTTGAATAAGTATTCATAATATTTAAAAAATTTAGTTCAAAATACCCATTTAAAAAAATCTGATTTAAATAAAGAATATAGATTCCTTTATTTTTTTTATTTTAAAATCATGATTTTCATTCACCTTGGTATAAAAATATTACATTTTAAAACTCTTTTCTACAAGTTCAAACTATTGTTCTTCCATCAAATTTATATTTAAAGTTTTATTAAAGTTACTAGTACAACACAACACTACATTACAATTTTTGTTTAGTTTACTGTTACAATATTTCTTATAAACATATTTTGTTAAAACAAAAATTACAATATACCTACTTAATAATCTATGTGTACCAACAAGATGTTATTATAATAATTCAGTATAGAGGTAGCAATGGTTTAATGTTTATTGCAGAGCCTTCTACACTCTAATATTTTTTATTTGTAGCCCTTAGCCCTCTAAAATATTTGGAAAATATAACATGCTACTTCTATGACCTCCGCTGTGAAAAAGGTATAGCTAATACCTGGAAATAATGCCGCGGACGAATTACTACAAAAATCTTTGGCAGACGAGTTGCGACAGACGAATTACTACTGCACCTTTATAATCACCACGAATTTCTGGAAAATTCTATATATACATGTTATTAGTCATAGGGTATTTAGTACCTCTACTTTTTTGTACTCTAAACTCATTACATTTCATAATTGTTGCTATACCTATAAAATTGAATTTACCTGAAAGGACAAAAATATCCGAAATATACCATTCCGTTATACATAAATTATTTTTTTATAAGGGAACTTCGAAATTTTTGCCAAAACTTCTGTTAGATTAATGTTAAAATTCGTAACAATCAAAGTAAACATATACAAATGTGACAAATTGCCATTTACTAAATGTCTGTCAATTGAATTAGTATTATTATATTGAACTATAGATGGGTAGTAAGGTTTACATTTCTAGCATTTTACATTGTAAGTTTCATGACAGGTAGATATTGAATAGTTTAAATTTAACAGGGGACAAAAGCAAAATATCAATATAGGTATCAACAAATTCGTAATTGAATTCCATTATGGATGGATATTACTTGGTAAAAGTAATTTTTATTAACAATGGGCTACTTGCATGATTTATTTTTATTAAATATTTTTGAAAAGAAAAAAACTTGAGACCCATCTTTTTTATTTTCACAAAATTCTAATCAACAAACCCTAAAATAATTAATGAAAATTGAATAACATGTGATGTGTGACGGGAGGTAAAAACATGTGGTTTTATTTACACTAATTATTCTGTAATATTCACATTTTGGAATTTGATATTATATTCATGTCCTAATATAAATATTAATTAACATTTTTGTCAAATATCACATTATTTGGTGAAGCCACTTTTCAGAAAACTGCTACTAAAATTGTTTTATTTTTGGAGTGTTTTGGAGCTATTTTCAAGCTATTCGTACGCCACCAAGCCGCATTCACATCTCAAAATTTGGTGAAAGTCTTTCATGTGGCAATTTTCTCCAAATTTCAGTGACGTGAACGCAAGTACACATTGCCATATGACAGACTTCAAATTTTGGTCAGCGAATGCGGCTTCAGATATTAAGCCTGTTCGATGTATTTTACTTTACAAAGTTTTCTTTGAATTGTTACCTTTGTGTCGTTTCCAAGAATATCTTTTATCGTACCTACGTCTATGTCCAAAGGTCGAAGGTCCACCCTAATAAACTTTCTAAATGTCTTCTCCCTACCCATTTTCATTTTCTCTTTAAATTGGTATAACCAAAAACCTACCCCAAATAACACACAATGTATGGAACACAGTTTTACTTTTTATTTACACTTTTATTTCAAAACGATATAATTCAACAATCACCTTAATTTATGGTAATACTACGTTATATGAATTTATTTGTACCATTTAAAACGTTTGTTACATTTTTTTCCCGATATAAAACATTTGTTGATTTTTATTGTTCGTTGAAAGGCAACATTTGTACTAAATGCAACTATCAAATTATTAATACAGCATTTGAATGAGAAAATAAAATTATCAACAAACGATTGAATTTAAGTAACATTTCAATTTGAATTGTTTGTTGTATTTTAACAATAATTACATTAAAAAGTTTGTTGCATTAATACGATACTTAAATTCAAACGTTTGTTTTATTATTTAAACTATACTTGCATTCAAACGTTTGTTTTATTATGTCGATATGTACATTAAAACGTTTGTTCTATTTCAACGATACTTGATTCAAACGTTTGTTTTCCAAAAACGATATCTACATTAAAACGTTTATTCTATGAAAACGATAGTTTCATTCAAACGTTTTTACCTCTCGCCTAGAGAGGTATAGGGATCGTGAAAAAATTCGATGTCGAGATTTTTGTCAATAAGCACGTTTTAGCACCTTTAGAACCTATTTTGACTATTTTCACGATGATGTCTGTGTGTGTGTCTGTCTGTGTGTGTGTGTATGTGCGCCTACTATGTTCTTTCGTTCTGATTCATTATCTCAAATTCTACTGAACAGAAAATTATAATATTTTGCATTATACATTTATACATGTTAAAGAAGAGCTGAAAAGATTTTGGTAAAAATCTGTCAACCGAAAATGGTACTTTTCTTGAAGCACAATAACATTTTTGCAAAAATCGTATAAAATAATGCGATTGTTACCATTTGGCATACAACACATGAAAGACGAAATTACATTGTACAATATTTCACTTTACTTTGTGCTATATATTTTACCAATAAAGAAATATAAATTTTTTAAATATATAATTTTACCTACCACGATTTGTGAATCACAAAATAGAAAAAAAAATTGAAAACAAAAATAAAATTGTCAATGTGACAGATAAACAGATGTCTATAGCAAGAAGGTTTCTCTGTGGTGTAGGGCATGTGTGGAATGTGGTGTACAGTTTTTGAAATGTTAGATATAGTATAGGTAATATGAATTGGACATAATGTTATGTAAATACGGTATTTATAAAATAATATTATCTATTAAACAAAGAGCTGATTAGATTTGTGAAATATATAATTTATAACCTTTATAATTCCATTAGGAAGTTGAGAGTAATTCTCCAGAGTTACTATCGACAGTTACTCTCAGTTGCGAGATTTTACTTTTAGATGGTAATCTCAAGAACCGTATCCACTGTTGAATTGTATCTGTGCTCTCGAGAGTGAGTTTAAAAACCTAGCAAACAACTAACAAATAACTATAATTTTTCATTATTTTATATTATTATATCAAATGTTATACGGTGTTGTTGTATTTTATTTAAATTAAAGCTTAATATTTGGTTAAATCCGAGGTTAAATAATAATACTTCAATGTCAAGGCGAGAGGTATTGTAACGGCCACGTCAGATTTGTTGTATTGAAACCATATCTGCATTCAAACGTTTGTTCTATTTAAACGACACTTACATTGAAACATTTGTTGTATTGAAACAATATCTACATTAAAACATTCATTCTATTTGTACAATACTTTCATTCAAACTGTTAAAAATCTTTCGTTATTTCAAACAAGGTATAGCGTTTTTTGTACAAATTAAACCTTTCCATCACTAGTACATAACACAAGTATGATGTAAGTAAATGTTGTAATTTATGTCTTAATGCATTTGGATTAACTCCGCCATAGCCGGTCCCCAGCCCGGTTGCGAAAGGAGGAGGGATCCCAGCTTTCTTGCAGAAATCTTCAGAACTGCTAACTTCTTAAAGTACAGTTTTTTTTCACTATTCTTAAATATGCTTGCTGATGAAATAACACGGTAATACGTTTCATTGTCAAATGTTAAGATTTATACTTTCTCGAAATTTTATCGACATAAGTAATATTGTTATTATTCTGCATAGATTGTTAGCAAACAAAATAAAAGATTATGTAGATATAATCTTATGAGGTTTTGCATTTATAAATTTGAAGGTGGACAAGAATCGGGAATGTTTGGGTGTTTTTTTAAAATTTATGTTATGATAAGGTAGGTATAAGTGAAAACTGAAGGAATCATCTGATGAGTCGATGGTTGCTTGAGAATGTTAAATTCTAGGATTTATTGTGAATATAAAATATTGTTCATGGTGTTATGTGCTGGAAAAGTTTATTAGTAGCAAGATAAACTTTTACTATCCAGTTCCTTGGATGTGGAAAATGTCATCAATACATAACAGACGTGTTCGCTCGGTTCAAATTCAATTTCCTTCCTGTAAGATTTCTCAGTATTTTGGAAAAAACAAATGAAAACTGCAAATTTTAGAAGGATAAGGAGTGTGTCTTATATGAACCAAGAAATCAGGTAAAATATTTATTTTCGTACGTTTCTTCAGCATAATAATTATGATCATCGGAAATAACTACGTGATTTTGTAGTTGTTATTCGGCCGATGCTGTGTAAATATTACATTTTTCAGTTGTTGGTACCTACTCAGTGAAACATTACAAAATTGAAATCTAACACTTATTGTTTCACTAGCTTAACAATATACTTTCGAGAAGATGTTTTTTTTTGTGTATCCATTTATGATTTTATATGAGCATGTGAGACAGTTAATGTACCCTTTGGCATATTCACTTTCTCTGCAGGTTTTCAGTAATCTTGTTTTAAGTTTGGTTGCTATATTCAATCTTGCATATATACCGACTTTTCTTTGTCAAATATCTAAAAGTAGGAATTCGATGTAATAAGCACACCTAATCAATTTCCAAAAATACCCACGAAAATATGGACGACTGTTGTTCTGATAGCTATCTGCGAGCTATTCCGCATTTATTCTCATCGATTTTAAAAATCTTGAATGTCCATCGAATCACAATCACAATCAGTATGTTGATTACGGAATTACGTAACGGAAATGATGGGTATAAACTTAATGTTGACTTTATTTAATTAATAAAATAGAAGAAGTTTATTGGCAAAAACAGATACGAAATAATGAATGTGAAATATGAAATATGGATCCGACTGATCAGTTTAAATTCTAAAAACAGACTAACTTACAAACTAAAACAAAACTTAGCACTCGGCTGTGGAGGGGTTTTCGGGGGTGGGTTTAGGACGTTGCACACGCATCTTCAAAACTTGGTTCTCAGGCTGGACCGTATATCTAGCCACATGTGGAAGATATAGAAACCGCACCCTCCACCAGCCACCAGCGTTTCACACAGATATGTCATCGAAGTATGGTAAACTAATCGTATCGACAACGTTTCTCAAAAATCTGATACTTCGAGACTATCTGTGTGAGAACGCGCAGATAACATAAAGTTTATGTTTTCCGTATGTTCCAAGTCGCATGTGCACCGTCTACTCCCCCATAAATTTAAGTGATCCTGTCACAAAGAGATTGAATACGGTAATGAGTCCGGATACGAGAGTGAACCATTTGAATGGAATGAAGCGGGTGCCGAGCCATTAAAAGGGAACGAAAGGGTTAATGATGATTCTGACTGCGACTGGGAAGCGGAACCAGTTTTACCTAATTACCTGGAGGTACTGAAGAACAGGTATCGTGATTGGAGACCGTATTAAAGGTAAATAATAATAAGGTACTTGTTGGACACTTCTTCTTTCGCTTTTAATAGCGTTTAGTGAATTATCGTTGATTCTGTCCGTAATGAAAAATCCATTATTCTGAGATAAAGGTAATACAAAACCAATCATTTTATTCCGTATTCGTATCATAGAGCACTTTTTGCACAATGGTCGTTAAGTTAAGTTGAAATAGAAGGCAAAGCATTTTTAAATTATTAGTATAAGGTCGTTGTTCATATAAGTCTTCCACCCATAATAAATATGTACAGACTGTAGACTGATAATTACAATGTTCATCAAACTAATGGACATGTTTGTTAAGTTTATTATTTTGTAGTGCTATTTTAGACAATATTTTGAGTAAGCCTGTGATCTTGTTTGTATCAGAGTTATCGATTCGCCTGGTCCCAGAGAACACGATGATGTTCTCCTACGTGGTCGGTAATGGATAAAATGTTTAAGCGACTGAAGTAAATAATATAAGTAAATTTTAAAGGAATGCAATCAAACGTTATATTCACAAGAATGAACGCCCGTTATATACAATACCATACAAATATACGAACTATTCCTTAAATCTATATTACATCTAAGACTATCAATACATACATTTTTTTATAAGCATTGAACAAATTACCATATTTATTAACATATTTTCAATAATATGGTCCTCGAATTTTATTAGATTGCCGATTTGTTCTTTATTTAAAACTATATATTGGATACTTGTTCTAAATTTGAGGTTTTCGTTGTGCAGCAGACTAAGCTGCACATCTTGTACTTGATGCACGCTTTTTAAATCCATTTCAGTGCATTTCACTTTTAAGATCCTTTGTTTTTAAATATTTTATCGTATCCTTAAAATCGCAAAAGTCGATATTTTGTTTTGTTTATTACGGATCCCACAAGCCGCACTGTTGCTCTCGGCACTGGTACGGGGTTAATTCCTATGGTGATAAAGACTCATTTCTTCATCCAATGAATTATAAATTGTTAAAATATATTTATATACATATTTTTAGCATTATTTAAAAGCTCAAATCTGCTCCTTTCTCCAATATAAAAAAACTTGTTTGTCGTTCTTGGACATTTTATACCCTATTGGAGCAATTAAAACCCGCTTATCTTTCATGCTGCCCAGCGGCCGATAAGCGGGTCCATTACAGCTGTTCCAATTTTCTGTGCACTCCACGACGTACTGTTGAGCGGGATGCAGTGTGTTATTATTCTGTTGTTGCTTCTGGCCGTCGTCGTCCCAATTTTCATTTGTTGCCACAATATAGTTTTGTACAGGGTATAATTTAAAGGCAAATTTATATGCCTTTTCTGCTTTCATGGGCTGTTTGGGCGTTGTCATCAGGGGGTGCTTCCAAAAGCTGCTGCTCAAGCTCTCGGAGGAAGTCAATTCGAGGTCTCTTTGCCTCTAGAATTCTTGATGACCTGTTCCATTACCATTTATTTTAACACGCGATTTAATTAACAGATCCTGTGTTTTTATATGTTGAATTCCATAATTGTCGTTTTCTACAAACGATTGTCGATATTGCTGATTTCAACAATATGACAACTCAGCATAAGTCAAATCATGGACTTTCAACATTTTGCCTGCTCCCCTTGGCATTGATACGTGGGACAACTTAAAGCTGGCGGGTGGATTTTAGTGGAATTATCAATTTTGTTTGTATTACATTTGACTCTTTTTTTACTAATTAATTATCATCATAAAATTTTTTTATTACCATTGGTGGAATCTGATTTTTAACTGTTCCGCTGGCACGATTTTACGCTGGCGGAACCATTGTCAAAAAAATAATTAATATAATTAATTCACCTTCAGTATGGATTCATCAGTGGTAGGTAGTCTAAATAACTCGGATCGTGAAAATTACCCCAGTTTTCTTCTTCATCTTCAAACAGCCATTCTACGTTGCTATCGGAATTAAATCCTGAATCTGTATCGGTCACGTATTCCATAATGACGGCAATGTTAAACATACAGAGTTGACAGTCAAATTAAATCTAAATAACTCGGGGCGTCTAACTGATCCCAATTTTCGCCATCTGTGTCTTCGAACAGCCTCACAAATTCTATTTCTATTTTGTACTCGCTCCTTTTACATCAAGGGAAAATTAACCTGCAATCATACATGATATTACATGCTTGATAGTTTTAATGGCTGTACTTTCTTCTTCATCTTTTTTAACTTGTTCAACCATTCCATATGTAATTAGTACTTCATACTTTCATATATTTTTCTTCTGCAGCTGGTTATACTTGATCTGTACATAAACCTTTTGCAGACTTGAAATGAGATGTAAGATCTATTACTAAAAAGGGAGTTATTTGTTTATCCTCCATAAATACTAGATACTGATATAAAGATATAAAATACAATAAAGAAATAATTGTTTTTTTTTGGAAAAATATTAGAGTTACAAATGTAAATAGATTGTTAATAGTTATACTTACAAGGAATTGCTAGTCGGGTTAAATTAGTTTTCCAAATACTGGTTTTAAACTATTTTATTTTATAAGGCCGATAAGCGAGTTCATTATAGCTGTCCCAATTTTCTGTGCACTCGACGACGTATATAACTCGGAGCGTCTAACTGATCCCAATTTTCGCAATCTGTGTCTTTGAACAGCGTCACAAATATATCTGTTTTGAAATCAAGACGCTTCCGGAGGTTTGGTTTTTTAGGCCTCTCGAATCACCACGTCTTCCAGAATTTCAATCTTGCACATAGAGCCCAAAAGATGCAAATCCACGTCTAAATTTGCAAATGCCATGATTTACGATGCATAGTAATTTAAGTAAGAAGGTACTTTTACTTTGGTCATTTTTATACAGAATTGACCGTCATAAAAGACTTCTTTGTTGCTCTGTAGAATTTTTGTAGCGCTTCTCAGACAACATCAATATGTAGCTGATCAGCTCTTCGAAACCCAACCATGCGGATCCGTTTTCTAAACGTGAATTGTAGAATACAAATCCAACATAAACTGCAGGATCCATCGATTCTAACACATATTTTACAATCTCGTTGGGGGTTTCTGTATCTTCAGATGATGGATCATCGATGGTGAATGTTATTCTCCTTCCAGACAAATTAAATAGGTTCAACCACGTCAGATGAAATTCTATGAGTACGCTTCTGCCTCTGTAACTCGCTTGGAGGACTTTCTACGGACTCTCCATAAATCTCACGAATCACATCATCAGAGAAATCAGGTGGTGTTGAGGAACGACCGTCCACAATAACTTCATCATCCATATTCAATGATTCTATTTCTTCCATCAACCCTTGAGTATTTGATATGACCAATGAAGATGCTTCTGTAGGTTTGGTTTCCCAAGCCTCCCGAGCCACTGCGGCTTCAAGAATTTGAATCTTGCAACCCGAAGGATGCGAATTCACCTCTAAATTTGCAGATTCCTGAGTTAGCACATCTGATTAACATTCAAAGTGGCAGAAATCGTTACTCCCATATACAGGCCCAGTTGCACATTTATACTCTGTCCTCATATATTTTTTTAATGCAAGTGGAAATTTGTTATGTTTAAAGTTAGCTAAATTTAATTAGTATAAATGTGTTCTTTAAGCTCTGCCCTGTCCGGGGACCCTGTGCCAGTGGGGCCCTGAGCCAGGGATCTTAAATATCTAATAGCAAACCACTGCACTGAGATAATATTTTTGGTGTGGTAAGTAGAGAATGTGCGGACATTTGCGCCAGCCGTCTTAATTAGGGGTGGTGGGTGGTGGCGATAATTTAATGAGGCTTAATTAATTTTGTACCACCTAAAGGGGGTGTGTCACAATAGACCACCTGATTTTTTAATTTAATCCCATTGAATGGTGTCTAACAATAGACTACCTGATTTCATGGATTTTCGAAGGGGCATGTCATTTATCATTATTTTGTTTTTATTTTATATATAATTACAAAAAAATTTATTTACGATTACATGTTTACATTATCAAATCCCTGATTTGACTGGTTCTGCGGTTGACCAACCTAGAAAAACACAAATTGTCTGTATTATTTATTTCAATTATACCGTGTTTTCTACGACATAATTCTGCATAACTTAGTCCATGTCCTTTTAAATCTCTTTTACCAGTGCCACTTGGTAACGACACTTTGGTAACTTCAATGGTAAATTGTCCGTCTGAAAACACTTCGGCATTACTTTGTAGAATTTTATGCAATGCTTCCCACACAACGTCTATATGCAATTGATCTGCCCGTCGAAAACTTAACCAGGCTGGTTAAGTTTTCAATCTTGGTGTATGAAATGTTAAACCAACATAATCGCTAGGATTCAGCCTGTCTTGAATATGTAGGATAACACTGTTTATACTGTCTTGAAACCATGTTATAGGATTAATTCCATTCGGTGGGTCGATAATAGTAAACTTAAGACGTCTTCCAACCAAACGAAATCTTTTGACTTGTTTTTCAACATCTTCAATTATATGAAATCGAGGCACTTGTTCAATATTTTCTCTATCATCTTCTGTTTGAGGAATTACCGCAGATTCGATCATTTCATTTTCGACTTGTTTTTCAACATCTTCAATATTTTCTCCATAATCTTGTTGTTGCTGTTGAGGGTTTACTACAGATTCGATAATTTCATTGCATATGCGAAAAAAATTAATCATATTTTCGTTGCTATCGTTATCTTCACTTATATGATTTAAATTTATTTCATCGGGTTCTTCGGATTCCCTAAGAGATTCTATAATAATATCTTCACAGGTTTTAAAAAAAGCGTCGAAATTATCTTGATTCATGATTGATCAAAATTGTAACAGACAAAAATATTACACTACGTATATGTGATACTATAAGTCTGATAATTCTCGGACTTATAAACATCATACTAACCTTCTGAACTAGATATAACTAGATTTACTTCTGCGTCTGCGCATTGTTACCAAACCTAAAATGTTTTCACCCTCACTAATTTAACAGGTGCATACCCTTGGGATTTAGATAATATTCTATTTATTATTCATTCCTAAATTCTTTGAAACATCTGAAAAGCTATTGTAAAGATAAATACGCTAATTTCACAGATGCATACCCATGGAATTTTGTATCTTATCTGTAACAAAAGGTACAGGAAGGATTTAGATGTACTTTGTACCTGTTGTTGTAAGAAAGGTATTGAAACATCTGAAAAGCTATTGTAAAGATAAATACGCTAATTTCACAGATGCATACCCATGGAATTTTGTATCTTATCTGTAACAAAAGGTACAGGAAGGATTTAGATGTACTTTGTACCTGTTGTTGTAAGAAAGGTATAGGGAGGATTTAGATGTAAGAGATTATAAGGGTAAATAGAAAATAATGATACATGTATTTTTGTAAATTTAAATTATATATTTTCCTTCACGAATTAAAAATGTAGAAACACATTCTAAATCTTTCATAAACTTATAATTATAATAAACAAACATTTCCTTAAAAGTACGAACAAATTCCTTATTTTCTAAATAAATAAAATCGTATAAACTAGAACTTAAATCTACTTCATATCTAAGACTATTTATGGCTACATTTTGTAATATTTGTTTATAACATCTAAATAAATTTTCATATTTTTTCATATATTTTTCCGTTTGTTTTAAGATAGTTTTTTCAAGTTTTATTAAATTATTTATTTGTAATTTTTTTAGAACAATGCATTTCCTACCTGTTCTACATCTAATCATCTCGTTATGCATCAGACTAAATTCAACATTATTAATTTTACGTGTACACTCCAATTCCATCATACTACATTTATTTTTTAATTGTTTAGTTTTAAAATAAGCTACCACTTCCTTGAAGTCTTTAATGTCAATATATATGTACCTGCCAACCGATCCCACTAGCCGAACAGTCACTCGCGGCGTTGGAAGAGGATTAACCCCTATGGTGATGAATGCCAAATTTTCACTATCCAACGGAATAGGGTCGACATCCAAGAGTCTGTCGTTATTATCCTTTAAGCTCATGTTATGAGGAAATGCGAAACTTGTTATTTCCGCAGATCCTGAAATCAGATCTAATTTATTTAACTCGTCCTGGGAAATAACAAGTTCCGGTTCCTCCTCTTCATAACAGTCCTCAAGACGCTGACCATAAGGCTCGTCTTCTTTGACACTGAAACTTACATCATCTTCGGGGTTCGCATCTTCATCGAAGGTCTCAGACAACATAGAAGCAGTGCCGGTTACCGCTTCATCCGGTACATCATACAACGCAGAAACTGCCATTTCCATTATATCTTGTATGTTTGTACTGGATACCTCACCATCGTCGGGTGCAAACAGCTCAGAAACTGGCATCTTCATCAGATCTTGTGTGCTTGTTTTGGCTAACTGTACATCTCCAGAGGTTGCAAACAACTCAGAAAATACCATCTCCACTAGATCTTCTTGAGTGCTGTCCGAAGAAGTTCTCGGTTTCTTTTCTGGAATTACTTCTTCTATAAGATTGTCCAGTGAAGTATAGCTTGACGTTGACAAGCTTCGTTTTCGCGAATTTTCTGATGTATTTAACGATTCAATCTCATTAAATAATATTGACTGCGATAGCGTTTGATTTCCCGGAGGTGTCACCATCACGTTTGAAATTATTTCTAATTTTGACGATGTGATGAGTCCTGGTGGAGGTAGTAGCACTAAGTCTTTGGCGAACATGTTGATAAAAAGTTATTTTTAGTTCGTACAAACAAAATATACTAGTTTCACAGATAGCTGTAAACTGATTTCCTGTAAAAATTTTAACTTTATATATAGCCAGAATCATAGTTTTCTATTGATATAGCCAAATTGTAAGGGTGGGGATAGATGCATCAGATGAAAATCATTTAAGGGATGCACTTTCAACAGGTAGAATGAACAGGTGTTCGTAACAGGGCGGTATATGTTATACTTAAAGAGTAAGATCTAAGTACGTTGAACGAGATGAATTCTATACGAAATGAGCCTCTTTTGTAAAGAAGATAATCTCTTTCTTTTCTTGAAACAGATTTTGTCTCGTGGAAAAATATTTTCACTGTAGATACTATACTAAATTTTCGTTATTCGTTCCCTGAAAAAATCAGTTCGAGTTTGAAGATTGCAACGACAACACCAAAAAAAAAAAATCGTGATTATGGCAGACGCTAACAGAGATGATTCAAGCACCGAGTCTGGTTATGAATCTGATGGTGGTGACATTGCGTGGGTGTTTGAAGAAGTTGTGGTTCAAGTTGAACCCCGCGAGGAAGAGAACGGAGATAACCGCGAGGAAGAGAACTGGGATAATGTCAATGTTGCAAGCTATTTGGAGCATTTGAAAAGGATATATCCAAACTGGGGGCCCAAATGAAGGTAAATTATTATTATTATTATTATTTAATTTGAAATAAAATCCGAGTTAAGTGCTAAATTTCAAAAATATATTTTTCTAAATTGCAAGCTAAACGCATCCGCCAATAACTTATAAAGTGCTCTATGTGCTAGGCGTAGATTTACTAATCATCTCGTTATGCATCAGACTAAATTCAACATTATTAATTTTACGTGTACACTCCAATTCCATCATACTACATTTATTTTTTAATTGTTTAGTTTTAAAATAAGCTACCACTTCCTTGAAGTCTTTAATGTCAATATATATGTACCTGCCAACCGATCCCACTAGCCGAACAGTCACTCGCGGCGTTGGAAGAGGATTAACCCCTATGGTGATGAATGCCAAATTTTCACTATCCAACGGAATAGGGTCGACATCCAAGAGTCTGTCGTTATTATCCTTTAAGCTCATGTTATGAGGAAATGCGAAACTTGTTATTTCCGCAGATCCTGAAATCAGATCTAATTTATTTAACTCGTCCTGGGAAATAACAAGTTCCGGTTCCTCCTCTTCATAACAGTCCTCAAGACGCTGACCATAAGGCTCGTCTTCTTTGACACTGAAACTTACATCATCTTCGGGGTTCGCATCTTCATCGAAGGCCTCAGACAACATAGAAGCAGTGCCGATTACCGCTTCATCCGGTACATCATACAACGCAGAAACTGCCATTTCCATTATATCTTGTATGTTTGTACTGGATACCTCACCATCGTCGGGTGCAAACAGCTCAGAAACTGGCATCTTCATCAGATCTTGTGTGCTTGTTTCGGCTAACTGTACATCTCCAGAGGTTGCAAACAACTCAGAAAATACCATCTCCACTAGATCTTCTTGAGTGCTGTCCGAAGAAGTTCTCGGTTTCTTTTCTGGAATTAAATCGTGATTATGGCAGACGCTAACAGAGATGATTCAAGCACCGAGTCTGGTTATGAATCTGATGGTGGTGACATTGCGTGGGTGTTTGAAGAAGTTGTGGTTCAAGTTGAACCCCGCGAGGAAGAGAACGGAGATAACCGCGAGGAAGAGAACTGGGATAATGTCAATGTTCCAAGCTATTTGGAGCATTTGAAAAGGATATATCCAAACTGGGGGCCCAAATGAAGGTAAATTATTATTATTATTATTATTTAATTTGAAATAAAATCCGAGTTAAGTGCTAAATTTCAAAAATATATTTTTCTAAATTGCAAGCTAAACGCATCCGCCAATAACTTATAAAGTGCTCTATGTGCTAGGCGTAGATTTACTAGTTCAAAATTAATTTAATGTTTTGACATTTATATTTGAAATAATTAATAGATCATACACAAAACATTGATTATCTAAAATACAAACTTTTTGACACTTAGCACGGTTTTATTTCAAATCTTAAATTTAATTCATATGCTTATGGTATTTGTTTTATTTTCTAGGTTGGTCAACTGCTGGACCAGTTTGGATAATGCAATAATAATTAAATTTTGTAATATTATATATAAAATAAAAAACAATTCAATAGATACGGTATATAATATTTATTTTTCAGTAGCCCTTATACATAACATTATAATAGAGAAATAAAACTACATTTGTTTAATTATTTAAGACATTGTAAGATAAATATGCTAGAGTATTGGGGTTGTAACCTTTAAAACTAACAACTCTTGAACAATATTTTGCCAATCTGAAAGATCCGATTGCCTCATCTCTTTCGTAACCTGTACGGTCTGTCATCCTTGGTACATTATTACGAATTAAATATATTAAGTAGTAGTCGCTCGAATACAGTGCACATTTACAGATATTCATATCAAAAGATTTTATTATTTTACTTGCAAACCATTCTTTTGTATAGAATGACTCACCAAATGGTTTAACAAGCATAAATTGGAGATTTAAGCCCTTGAGTTTGTACTTCTTATTTTCTATAATAAATTCAAATATATTTTGAATTTTTATATCCTTCACTTCAGAATAATATTCGTCTAATATCTCGGGATTTTTTGTTCTCACATAGTCCAACTTCCAATCGGATTCATATAATATAGACTGTACAATACAGTAATTTAAATAATCAATATCCGCTTCATCATCATGTTCAACGTAAACGTCAATATCACCGTAATTGTTTGTGTATTTTGCAATACAACTCGCATATCCACCCGCGACACAAACTCTAAACTGAAAACTTGTCAATCCTTTTAACAGTCTACACACAAGTTCGTACACACTTAAATCAAAATCGGTTGAAAAATCAACTGTAGATATTTTTTCGGATATGAAATGTACATGTTTCATCTGTTCTAAATCAGTCATGTTTATTTCACAAGCTTATCTCTCTCTTTCTCTCTCTCTCTAAACAGAATACATATATGAGAACAAAATTTCCTATTTCAAATGTCCGCACATAACTCTGAAAATCCCCCTCCACCTTTCCACAACTGTCCAGACCTTATCTAAAAAAATCAGGCGGGGGTAACCCCCCTCCACCTTTCTACAAATGTTAAAACCCCGCCCTTTTGTGACACTATCATGAGTTACGCCGTAAAATAGGCAAAATTTGTTCAAAAGTGATCATTTTCTGGAACAAAATACAGCCGCAAAAACAAACTTACAAGCTTGAAATTTCGTATACTTCTAAATAAAGGTTGTGTACAGTCCGCTATCTCAGTAATATATCAATATTTACGTTTTTTATATACTTAATTTATTGTCAAAAATTGGTGTATTTTTTAATGCAATTAAACATTTTGTCAACATTGAAAAATGAATAATTTGGAGTTAGCGGACTATTTTCATCTCTTATGCATATAATAGTAAAAAAAATGAATACTATATGTTGTACCATGCAGTCAGGATTTTTTCCAGAAAAATAGTCTATTTTTAGAGTGGAATTATGTCCTCTTAAAATAATTATATTTCTATTACGTACTAATTTTACGCGTTCTAAAGGTATTTTTACTATATTTATATTATTCACTAGTACCACTTCTTTATTTAAATCCGAAATAGTGATTTACTGCTCTGCTTGTAAGTCTGTTAATGTATTTTAAATTTGTAATATAAATTTTTGACGATTCATATCAAGGTGAACTAAGCTGCCTGATAATAATCGTTTATTCTGGTCTGTATTGTTATGATTTATAGGCATTGTGAAGTATTGATCGGGTTCAGATATTTGATTTTCGTTTGAATACAAGATATCAGCACCATCCCATGTTTGATCATGTTGATTTAGCCATGATTCTGATTCTATCTCCAATCTCTCCAATTATCCAATCTCTTTTAATTTTCTCGCCATTGGAAAGATGTCTGGTAAAATAATTATTTGAAATTTTGTTCCCATTGCTGATATGATAGTTGTAAATTTCTTTTTGAACTGGACTTCGTTCTACTAAAATTCTGGCCATATCACTTGTAATTTTCTGATTTGATACAATAATGGCAATGGACGAAGTCGATGTATCGTCAAGTACGCATGCCGAATCGGAAGATTTAATTGCCTCGCAAATAATTGTTGATGTCTTATTAGATGTACCTTCACCCTCACACACTTCCATAGAGTCTCCAATAGGTAATGAAGTAGATACCGCTGTCGATTTGTGATCATTTGTAAAAATTAATTTAGTTTTTCTTTTTCCCTTTCTTTTTGTTTCTTTTACTGGCAAAATGTTGCACCAGAGGGTTTGTTTCTTTTATGAGACTCTAAAAAATAATAAAACAAGATAAAAATATTGAATTTAACATATAGTATGTTTCTGTAACAAACTTACGATTTAAGATTGAAATATATTAAAGCTGTCCACAAAAAGTTAGTCTTTGGTTCAACAATATAAAAGAATACAGTTATTATTTCAAAGCCAATTCCAGAGTTCTCGGCACCCTCACGCTTATATATGCTGCTTTCTTCCAATTTTCCGGTACAACATATGTACTTCAATTTTCCCAGTCGTGGATTGACTCCTTGTTGGCTCGGAACCACGCCAAAGCGCCTTCCGTTAACAGATCCGAAGCTCTAACAACGCGGTTTTTCCATTAAATACGATGTTCCATTTATATACCGGAACACCCTTAGCGGTTGCTGATTCAGTAGTCATTGTAGTTGACAAACTCACGTCCACCGGCCTGTCATTAGTTAATTTTTGTGTTAACAACTCATTCAACTCATGAAGTTTTGTTATCAAAGCTGTTTGCCTGTCCTTCCTTAGTAGCATCATACACCTAAGTTATGCGACTAGTGGCGATGCAACATGTTAACCGAAATGGATCACCGGGGATGATCGATTGACGGACGGACTGATGAACATTTTCGACCAGCCGGACACGTGGTGGCGTCTCACTGCTTCCACCAACACATGGAACGACTGAATACCCCGACCACCGTAGTAACCGAGTTCCTGGAAATGGCACCGGCCGTAGAAGGCACCGCCTCCTCGAACTCGTTCAGAGGTAGGTAGTCGTCTCAAGAAAACCTAGGGACAGTTGCCGCCGCATCAGAAAATCCACCGCCATCAGCTTCATCGCCACCCCGGAGCACGACTCCGGCATCCAGCAACTGGTCCACGTCTACAGTGCTCCTGAAGACCAACCCGGCAGCAGCTGCCCCCATCCACCCAGAAAACAGTAGGGGTGCTCCAGCCTCGTAGCGATGCGAATGCATCAGCATCACCTAGGTCGACTAGCGCACCTCGCCGGATCGAACCCGAACTATTCGTGGCTCCGTCACCGAGTGACGGGGACGAGGACAATCTATCGATAGAGAGATCCGTAGAGTCAGCTCCCATCTCCGAGTTCGAAGAGGATGACCCCATGCCAGGCACTTCCTCTGAGGCGAGCGCGACATCAATATCTAGTTCGAACACCAAGGCCGAGGTGACTAGCTCGGTTAGGTCATCCAGCACCGAGGAGATCGATTTGGAGACAGAGGAAGCCTCACCTATCGAAGCACCCAGGAAGATCAGAAAAATCGCTACGGTGAAACAACGCACACAGAAAACCCCTAAGAAAGTGGATGTGGCTTATGCCATCATAAATGGCGTGGCCATGGGGAATGTTTATTATCCCCGTGAGGTAAACATAAACACTCCAGTAGAGTCCTATGCGTAAGTTATGTTACGGTTAGTAGTGACGCCCATGTTGACGGACATGGAGTATCACCTCAACCAAATAATAAAGGACAGTCAGATGTCGGAGGAAGACAAAACTACGGCGGTAATGTCTGCGGGTCTCTGGGCGCGGATTAGCATAGCGGATGAGCTAATGAATATCTTTCATCGGCCCAGACATGTAGATCCATTTTTTGTGGTGGTGGCATCTCACTGCTTCCAGCAACACATGCAGCGGTTAACCGCCCCTATCACCGTAGTGGCTGATTTTCTGGGGATAGTGCCACACGCAGAAGGCACCGTACCCTCAAACTCATCCAGGAGGCCATCGTCCCAGGACCTCCAAGAGACAGTTGCCGCTGCCTCGAGGAATCCACCGCCAACCGCTCCATCGCCGCTGCCTCGAGGAATCCACCGCCAACCGCTCCATCGCCGCCTCGAGGAATCCACCGCCATCCGCTCCATCGCCGCCTTGGAACACTCCGGCGTCCAGTGACTATTCCACCTCGACGGTGCTGCTGCAAACCAACCCAGCAGAAACGGCCCCATCCGCCCAGGAATCGGTTGCTCCGTCCTCGTGTGGAGGCGAGGCATCAGTAGCACCAAGATCAGCAAGTGTGCCTGCCCAGATTAAGCCCAAACTCGTTGTAGTCCCACCACCGAGTGAGAGGAATGAGGATAACAATTCCGTTTAACTTCATCACATGCACATCCATCTCTAGGCTCAATAAAAAGGACCGGTGGAGTAACACCGACAGCCTGCCCACCAGTCAATTTTGTTCCTTGACCCCCTGCCAGGAACTTCCTCAGAGACTATCGTGACCATAGTCTCTAGCCCGGACACCCAGACCAGCAACACCATTATCTCGGTGATGAGTTCGGCATCCAGCATCGAGGTGATCGATCTGGAGACGGAGGAAACCTCACCTGGCGAAGCGCCCAGCAAGATAAGGAGAATCGCTACAGTGAGGCCCTGCCCGCAGAAGAACCCGACGACGGTGGATGTGGCTTATGCTATAGTGAACGGCGTATCCGTGGGGGACGAATATCATCCCCGCGAAGTAGCCGTCGTTGGCCTGAATAACCGGCAGACGATGCTGTTGACGGGCGTAAACCGGCTACCCCTAAACGTCGGGAGAGTCACCAAAGAGCAAGTGATGCCCGAACTACGGGACGCACTTGCCGGTGTCAAAGAAGTGAGGACCATTATGGCCGGCGCAGCATTGAAATTTCTCCGGGAAGTGTATGACGGGAGGGGGTGTTAAGAATCGTGAGACTCTCCGTAGACGTTCCTGTGGAGAGGGGTCGCCTATGTGAATACCACCAGCAGATAGGCAGTGCCCCTGCGCATATCAAGGCGCCAAGGCATATTATGTAGAGGCGTTATGGAGAGGGTAGGTGAACCCCTACCTACCACCAATACCTGGGTTATCTGACTGCCCAGTACTCTCCTGGTGAAGAGCAGCAATAAAAAAATACAATAAAATATACGCACATTCATTAATTTAATTTATATTGAAAATATTTATAATAAATATTTTCTTTAAAATAGTGAATGTTATTTTTTTTTGTTAACCTCACTGACTGTCATCTGTCACATTTGTTAGACAGAAAAAGGGGATTTCTCGGTTCATATTGTTTTTAACAATTGCCTGTTTAATTGACCGTCTTTTTTTCGACTTTTAATGAGCAAGGATACTATACACAAGTTTATGCCGATGATCTAGCTATCCTTGTTGTAGGTAAGTTCTCAAACACTGTATACGAACTCGCTGAGCGGGTTCTTATAATGTTGTAGAGATCTGGTGTCGTCAGAACGGGTTCTCCATAAATCCACAAAAACGGGACTAGTTATGTTCACTAACAGGAGGAATATTGGAAATCCACATGTTACCCTCTTCGACCGACTGCTACAACTCTCTCAGTCAGTGATGTCATTCTAAATTCTAAACTGGCATGGACAGAGCATTTTTTGTACGCAATCATAAGGAAGTCTTGCGCTATTTGGTGTGTCTGGTATATCGACGGATCTGGAACGGATACAGGAGCAGGATCAGGAGTCTATGGAGAATCGCCAAGAGTAAGGATGACCTTTTCATTGAGGTCTTATTCTTCTATCTTCTGTTGTTCAGGCTGTTATTTGCAATCCTAGCCTGTTGCAAAGAAAACTTCAGAAGGGCCTACAGTAACAGGCACATGTATATTTGTTCAAATAGTCAAGCGGTTCTAAGAGCCCTTGATAAGATCAGAGTAAACTTAAAGCTAGTCTTTGAGTGCAGAGAAAACCTGGAAGTACTTGCCAGGTCGAACTTTGTGAAACTTCTACGTGGGTACCAAGTCATCAGGATATTACGGAGAAGCACTCGGTCTCCTCAAAAGCACCGTTAAGCGAGCGACCAGGGATTGGTGGCAACAGAACACCGAGTGTACTGGTCAACTCTACAGGAATTGAGACAATCAAAGTTCTTTATCCCAGGACCCTCTCCTGAGACAGCTAAGTATATTTTATATCTTAAGTAGGAAGAAACTGAGTACATGCGTTGGTTTGTTCACAGGACATCTCCTCCGGAAACATCTAAAACAATCGTCGTAGTGGACGACGACTTGTGCAGAAGATGCAAGTCGACGGAACACATTCTCCGTGACTGTGTGGTTTTAACAAGAACCAGAAGCAGGCATCTACAAGTTCTATTTCTAGAGCCACGTAACATTCAGAGCGTCTCTTGCAGCATGCTAGCTAGTTTCATCGAAGCACGGGTAGCACAATGGGCCTTAAGACCTCAGTGCGCGTGGATTCATCTGCAACCCCCCCCCCCCCCCCCCGTTGAAACAAAAAGAACAACATTGTCTAATTGTTATTATGTTTTTTTATATACCGTATTACATAATAAAACCAAAACGAAAGGTAAAAGGTGTTTCATTTGTATATAGGTACATACCTAATAAATATTTTTTTTTAAATACGGTTAAAGCAATAAAAATAAGTTTTAATATTGTATTATTGATGCTCATTATTATTTATTTTTACATAATATATTATTTTGTTCATTTTGAACTCTATATTAAATTGCGTACTCTTGTATAATGGGTATTTTCTGCACGTGGTATTATACTATTGGAATAACATTTTACAATTGACACTTCGTGAATTTCAACTGAAATATGATTAATAATTGACGCATTCTGAAGTACAATAAGTGATTATTTCTGAATTTCAATTGGAAAGGTGAAAAACAAGGTTTAAGTTAATAATATTTAATATAAGAATATTTACAATATTTACAACTTATCACTAAGGAACACGTTTTAAGAGATCTAGCCCATTTTTATTATTCAAATGGACTAGATCTCTTTTTGGTGCTAGATGCCGCTGGTTTCTTGGCCGGATATAGAATCTAGAAAATGACTATTATTAATAAGAGACCCGTGTTCAAATGTTTATAATAAACCCATACTTTTCAAAGTATTGGAATGGGTCTGTGCCGAAGTCTTGGAACCAGTCCAGAACCTTAACTCCTGAAATCAAATGGTAAATTTACAAATGAAAAAATAAAAAATTGTTCAATTTTACCTTTTAAGGTCCTAATGGCCTTGTTAACTTTGCCCCACAATAACCCACGACTGGACTCTCTATGGTAGAGAGGTATTGGGGGCAAAGTTAACACCACAATATTTTTGTTTTTTAGTAAATTCGTTATTTGCTTCATCACTATTTTATATGTTCGGATATTTATTTTCTAAAACAAAAAATGTAAATATCATAAATGGTATTCTATAGCAACTATTAAAATGGGTTGTGCCTAATTTGCTGACCAGCTATAAAAAGTTAAGCGATTTGTTCGAAACTTTATATCCTAGCTAAGGGGCACCTGTTACGTCATGCACCAGCATATGAACCACGTAGCCATCTTCAGAAGGCTTAACTCTAAATAGCCAATCAGCAAGATTTTGTGATATTTCACTAGAGTAAAGTACCCTTCTGAAAAAGACTACTTAGCTAGGATATAAAGTTTCAAGCGAATCGGTTAACTCTTTGTATCCGGTCAGCAGCTTTTTTTTCTGGTCAGCAAATTGGATTTACCCATTAAAATATTCTTATATTTTGTATTATGTCATTAGTACCTATCATAATTAATAGGGTTTTGTGAGTGGGCAGGGTATTTTTAATCGCTTAAGAAGTTTTCGGCTACCCTGCCCACTCACAGAGTACCCAAAGTAGTTGGCTCCTTTAGCTAAAATTAGAAAATATAGATGATTACAAAATTGTTTCAAGTAAAAAATATTAAAGATTACCAAAGATTACCACATTATTTGTGCGGCTTAAAAGTTGCTATCCCCTAATAATTGAAAGTTCTGGTACATCTAAACAAAAGAATTGCATTGAAAATAAATTCAGATATTTACAAAGAAATAATGCTGAATAGATACTTACATCAGCCATTTTCAACTTCAACTAAGTAGGAAGAAGGAAGTAAATTTGAAAAGCTACAAAACCGTTTATTTTTAGGTCTGCCAACATGTGATATATAAAAGTAACGAGTTCCTAATTTTAATGATTGGATTATAAAAATGAGTATAAAACTAGAATTATATTTTTTAAATAATAATGTACAATTAAATTAACAATAAAGACGTTGCAACTTTATTGTTATTGAGTGAATGTATTTACTCATAAAAAGCGCGAGTTTCAAGTATTGGGAATTATTCACTTTTGTGTTGTGGTAGGTACTTGGTTTTCCGATTGCATGTTCGTATTTTAAACGACTTTCGCTTTTACCGACCGTTGTTTATAATAACTTTCTGTTCTATACTGTTCATGGTAATATTTTCATTAATAGTTTGTGAATTTGAATTGCTGTTAAACTGATCAATATTCATTAAACATGAAGATATCAAAACAGGAAAGTACCGTAGAGTTACTTTTATCGTTTATTAGGTCCCATAATGATATTGGTAATGTTGTTAGCAAGCTAAGTACGGAATCGTATTGGGCTGCTAACGGTGTATACTACCAACTATGTAAGTATAGCAAAATGAAAGATAATACTACTTGCAGACGTAAGTTTCAGATGTGCTGAGCAAGATATAAATCTACCCTTATTAAAGATCTACATCTAGAGACCACACCACCACGTGCTTCATCCATCGAAGAAGTTGATGTGAAAGTAGTATTATCACCACAAGCTGCAGAATTATTACTGGAAGAAGAGGAGCCTACATCGCCACAATCGTCGCCTGATTTGCCAAATATTAGCGTTGTAACTAATTATGTTTCAGATAATATAGAAAATTAATCCATTATGTGTTTTATCAGTAAAAACTCATAAATTGAATAAAGGGAAAGGTAACGTTACATTTAAATGTTATGCTTCATGTAAGCATACGGAGTGTGCCAAATACGTATTCCACGCAAGAGATCCAATTTTTGGTGAAAACTATGTCCACATCTTTTTTAAAGGTCATAAGCGCGCAGCACTTGGCAAAGAACTTCTGCAAAAATCGCCTAGCATTGTTATGCTTGAGAAAATGGGTGAAGATGGTGCAATACAAGCTATACAAAAAGGTAATATGAATGAATTGCCCCCGGGAACAATATTACGAAAACTATCAAGCGAAAATATTAAATGTCAAGATTTAGATGTTGATTTATTTAAACTTTTAATTAAATTGAAAATTTTATATGAAAGTACATGGCCTGGAAAGAAACTAAATGGTTATATTCGAAGTATTAAATATGATCCATTTAGCGTAATATTGTATACCGAGGAGCAAATTAAACTTTTATTTAACCAGGATGAAGCTGTCTTCTTATATTTCGACGCCATTGGGCTATACTTGCGTCTCTTTAGTAAAAAATTATATTATTATGTTATTGTGTTATCCTCATCCGATAATAAAAAGTCACCAGTTGTTGTTGCAGAATACATCACGGAGCAACATAATGTACCCAGTATCACTGATTTTTAGGCATGTTTCGTACATGATATTAAAATTTTACGAAGAACTGCAACACCAATTATTAAAAAAATTAATTGCTTTTAATGAAATGTCTTTGTTGCAGTATTTAATACAGATAAAATCGCCTAGCATTGTTATGCTTGAGAAAATGGGTGAAGATGGTGCAATACAAGCTATACAAAAAGGTAATATGAATGAATTGCCCCCGGGAACAATATTACGAAAACTATCAAGCGAAAATATTAAATGTCAAGATTTAGATGTTGATTTATTTAAACTTTTAATTAAATTGAAAATTTTATATGAAAGTACATGGCCTGGAAAGAAACTAAATGGTTATATTCGAAGTATTAAATATGATCCATTTAGCGTAATATTGTATACCGAGGAGCAAATTAAACTTTTATTTAACCAGGATGAAGCTGGTCGATCCTGAGGGTAACACAATTGACCATCTTGTAATTATCCACGTATGGGCATCACATTGTATTAAAATTTTTATTAACAATGTTGGAAGATAAACCACAAAAAAGGATTTAATTTCTCTTGCAAAATTTGTTGTAGCTAGAATAATAAATAGTTACAATCTAGCTCAATTACGTCATATTGGAAGAATGTGGTAACAGTATTTGGCTCTCAACATATTTGCACAAATTATGAAGAAGCGCTTAAAAATCTGAATTTTGGTCCAGTATTAAGTTCTGAACCTGTTACTCCATTTTTATATATATATATATATATATATATAAAACCGCCCCCTTGAATTCGTCCAGGGGTGGGCCGTCATCTCAAAACACACAAGAGACGGCTGCCGCTGCATCAAGGAATCCACCGCCATCAGCTTCATCGCCACCTCGAAATACGACTCCGGCATCCAGCGACTGGTCCACTTATACGGTGCTTCTGCAGACCAACCCACCCAGCAGCAGCGGCCCTATCCACCCAGAAAACGGTAGGGGTGTTCCTGTCTCGTGCGGATGCGGAGGCATCAGCGCCATCTAGATCGACCAGTGCGCCTCCCCGGATTGAGCCCAAACTCGTCGTGAGTGAGAGGGATGAGGATAATCATTCGGTCATCTCTATTACACCCACATTCATCTCCTGGCTCGATGAAAAGGACCAGTGGAGCAACGCCGATAGCCAGCCCACTAGTCTATTTTGTTCACTTGGCCCCATGCCAGGCACTTCCTACGATGCAAGCATTACCATAATCTCTAGCCCGAACACCGAGACCAGCGACACTACTATCATGGTGGCGAGTTCAGTCAGGTTATCCAGCATAGAGGTGATCGATCTGGAGACGGAGGTAGCCTCACCTAGCGAGGCACCCAGCAAAATAAGTAGAATCGCTACGGTGAGACCCTGCCCGCAGAGGAACCCGATGAAGGGGTGCCATCGTGAACGGCGCATCCTTGGGAGCGTCACGAGTACCATGCGATCGTGCGCTATCCACCAGGGGGTGGCCTGAACAACTGGAGGAAATTGCTGTTGACGGGCGTAAACCGGCTACCCCTGAACGTCGGGAGGGTCACCAAAGACCAGATGATGGTAGAGTTACAGGACGCTTTGGCCGGGGTCAAGTTGGTCAGAACCATAATGGATGGCGCCGTCTTAAGATTTCTCCGGGAGGTATACGACGGGAGAGGAGTTAGGCGAAGGCCCCTGTGCGTATTACGTGGTGGCACTGTGGAGAGGGCAGGAAATGAGGGTCGGTGAACCCTTACCACCAATCCCCGGATTCACCGATTTTTCAGTACCTCCCGGGAACGACGATGATGAAGAAGAGGATGAGACAAGTTACTCTCCCGTCCCCGATGAGAATGAGGGAGGAAGGGAGTGGTTATCAAACTCCCCTGAAACTTAGCCACAGCACTCTCGATACCCAGAGTGACCAACCACAGGAAGACTGGGGAGCAGGCTCTCCATTGCCTCTTTCACCCTGGGGTACGACCCCATATTTGAACAGAAAAAAAATATTTTAAAGTATATTTTGAAAAAAATACTGGTGCGTTTTCGCACCATTGGTAAAATCCAGTAGTAAAACACAACTTTTATTTTTGTGATATTGTTCGAAACAATTGTTTGTTGTTAAGAATTTTGTTTTATTAAAATTGCTTGTGATATTTTATATAATTATGTTTATAATTATTTATAAAAACTAGGATAAACTGTGAAATTACTCTTCCCTAATAAAAATTAACTTTAAATATAAAGGTATTTAAACTTGAACCAAAAAAATATTTGACCTGCGGAGCATTTTTATTTAAATGGCAGCCCTTACCTTTAAAAAGTCACCGGCCGCCACTGTATAGGTATTTACTGAACAATTTTATTACATAATTATAAGTTATTAAACAAATTATTTAAGTACATTGTCTGTAAACATAGAGGTTTAAATAAAATGAACAAATACAGAACATAATATTTATTTCATATCTTATTTACTATTAAATGATCTTCTATTCATATAAAAATTACATTAAATTAAACTTATTACATTGTCTTAAAATAATAATGAAACAATCTTTTAATATGTGTGTGAGGCTCAATTGCCGAATTCGACCATTGGGCGAAAAAAACGGCCACAACGCGATCTGGCAAACGCGTTGTGACCGTTTTATAACAGCCAAAACGCGTTGTGGCCGTTTAACAAAATCCTTCTTTAGTCCAACAGTACTCCGTTTTTTGACATAAACTAATCTATGCTAACAAAACCCTTCTTGAGTCCAACAGAACTCCGTTTTTTGACATAAACTAATCTATGCTAACAAAACCCTTCTTGAGTCCATCAGAAATCCGTTTTTTTAACATAAACTAATAGTTATTAAAATACACAACGCGTTGTGGCTGTTTAGCGTTTGCCATATCGCGTTGTGGCCGTTTTTTGCCCAATGGCCGAATTCGAGCAATTGAGCCTAGCATATGCATCATTTTGCAATTGATTTCGTTTATTAGGCAACTTTTGAAAATTCTTAAAAGAGTAACCGTTATTTCTAAAATAAAGATAAATTAAACAATAATAATCTTGCTTATTACATCTATTGTAGCTCCAAGTTAAGTAGGGACATACAATATGAGCTCTGCGTAGCTATTAAAATATTTCCCATGTCCCTTTCTATCTCTTCTTTTTATAACCGAAACCGCTCATCAATGTATCAATTTTCGATTCAGCTTTTCGTTTTAAGTTTTATTATTATTCATTAATTAATTATTTTAAAAAAATACAGTTTGGCTCTTTTTTCACATTATATATAAAAAATAGTATTTTATTTCTATTCCTGAATCGACCTACTTTCAAGTTTTATTTAATGTAACAAACGAACCAACTTCTCAAAAATTGCAAATACAATATGTTTTTCGTATTTTATACAATAATATAGTATTTTATGACCTCAAAATCGTAAACGGTAACTTTACAAAATATATTAACCATTACTGCATAGCAACAGTATATATATATATATATATATATATATATATATATATATATATATATATATATATATATATATATATATATATATATATATATATATATATATATATATATATATATATATATATATATATATATATATAACACAGTTATTGAAATAAGAAGTTTCAGATTTTTCTACATCAATTTGTTTTCTGAAATCATGGATAACTGCATTTCTTGTTATTTTCATTTAAAACTGTCCCTTATGCTTGAATATGATTATTCGCAATACTACCAGAAAAATAATCGACGTTACTGCAACGACGTTAAGTGATTATTTTTTAACTAGCAATTTACCGTTTACCTGTGCAAGCTAAAATAATTGGTTGTGTTTAATTGTGTGTATGTACTGCTGTTTATTGCACGAGTGATTTCTATTGTAAAACTCAACACATTTATATCATTTTCTCCTCAGATAAATTATTTTCCAGTTTCAAAATTAACCATAAACGTTAAAAGAGAAAACATGAATCTTGATGTCTAAAAAGTATGTTGCAAAAGTAAAACAAGAAAATTTATTATTTTTAATAAAACACAAAGCCGGTCTTATGCTCTGTTCACACATGGACACATAGAAGACATACACAGTAAAAAATACTGTGTGTGTTTTATTTATTTTTTATTTTTGATGATAACCAACCAAATTTGTGAAACAGAGGTGCCGGTGCCGCTATTTTGTGGCTTCTATACAAGTAAAGAAAACTCAATTTTGAGACCACAAACGTTCCACACGTTCTTAATTTAGCTTTTGTTGCCTGTGTGTCGCATGTGTATGTCTTCTGTGTATCCATGTGTGAACAGGATTTTACACTACTGGCCCAGTATTTACAAGTATCGACAATGGCCAGTACTCTGGCTATGCTGCTGATCGATGGAAGTTGCTGATTGCGAATAAAATTATGACTTAATTTGGAATTTGAAAAAAGAAAAATAATGGGTCACTCTGTATTATTATGTACTATTATGCGTATTTATTCATAACGTCGACATTTCGGTCTGAAATTGTGAGACCTTCTTCAGGACAACTATATTACTATATAGAAATAAGAAATGCGCAACAATATATTAAATACAGAGGCAACAATAGACAACAAAATTTTCTACAAATATGAGACGTTTGATGAAGTTACAAAATATATAAAGGATGATTTTCTTGGCTGGACGGATAATTGAAGAAGAAAAAACTAAAGGATGTCAGCCAAACTATTTTGACGCCATGCGTCTTCTTCAGGAGGTGTAAATAAAGATGATTACAGAATACTGTCTGTAATCATGTTCATCAACACCTATGGCTTTACTTTTGATGGAATTGATGCAATTATTGACCTCTGAGTCATTACGTAAATCAAAAGTGAAATCAGGAGCATCTATATTCAGTTTTGTGTTAAGTTAAAAATGTCAGAGCTCAAGTCGGGTATTGTCACTAGTGTGTTGTGCAGCAAGCAAATTATTAATTTGGTCAACATCACTCAAGTGATCAGGTATGATTGACTCCAATTTTAATGCAATAATAGTCACACGAATTTCGTCCGCTGAGTTCGTGATGCTGATAATAAGCGATTTGAATTTTATGGAAAGCAAATTACAAGTATACGCCAGTAATAAAAGAGATCACAATCGGCAATCTTAAACTTAATACTTGTTGATACTTCGATACTTGTACAAGTTCACCAGCCAGGTAGTGTATAGGATCGGCTAAATGAAATACATGTAAAAAGCTATTTACTTAGCAAGTATAGAATTTAGGGCTTAATTGAACAAGCCCCAGTATATAAAATCCACTTATGTAAATATAAAAATTGAAGAAGATATATTGAAAATATTTGAATAATTTACATCTCACAGTATGCTTTTGTTTATCAGTAATTGTATAACTTAATTTGTAACATGTTATGCTTTATTTGTCACAATTTCGAGATAGGTATGCAATAAATGAAAATCACTAAGAAATATAGGGGTTTTCAATAAGGGCGGGTCGATGTTGAAATGGAACGAGTTGTGTGTGAGGTATTATCAAAATTCTTTTTTTTTATTTAAAAGACTCATGTATGTTATTACGTGTGGAATATAACATCGTCCAAATGTCCGCCGCGGCTTCTCACGGTGGCACGGATAAGAGTGGTCTAATTTTCAATGACTCTGCCGCATAGATCCAGCAGAATTTGAGCGATGGCTTGGGTTATCGGTCTATTGCGGCTTATTGGCATAGACCTGCGACTTCAGAAACCCCCACAAGAAAAAGTCTAGCGGGGTCAAATCGCACGATCTTGGTGGCTAATTCACGTAGCCTCTGCGAGAGATAACCATACCCTCAAATCGTTCATGGAAAATGTTCACCGTGGCGTCCGCTGTGTGGCACATAGCGCGTCCTGCTGGAACCAAATGCCGTCCACGTCTATATCGTTCAATTTGGGCCAAAAGAAACGGGTTATCATCGTTTTGTAGCGCAAAATTCGCCCATGTTGAAGTCTGCGAAAGGCCAAGTTCTTGTGAACGTCGAGGAATTGACTGCCGCGGGTTCTGCTCCATACTTTCACGGACAGCGGCGATGTTGTCGGCCGATCTTGCGTTCCTTTGACGTACGGGTGTTGGCTGATTGTTCACCGAACCGGTCGTCTCGAATTTGGCCACCAAACGTTGTAGAGTCGACTTTGAAGGGCTACCGCGTCTGCCGTAAAATGGGCGCAACGTTTGTACTAACGAACACTTATTTTGATAATAAAATTTATGTGCTGTTAATTCGTGTAACTCTTCATAGTGATTTGGCATCAGTGACTGAATAATAAACAACAAGTTAGACAGACGCTGCCAAAACAACATTGCCGCCACAGGCGGCCAACATCGACCCGTCCCAATTGAAAAACCCTATAGTAAAAAATTAATTGAATCAAATGAAATTGCTTGAATTAAAACACCTTGACTTTTGTAATAAAAAGAAGTTTCAGTAATTTATAGTACTAGTTCACCAAAGTGTTATTAAGTGAATATTTATCACTCCTAAGCCTATTCTACAATCAGTCATCGGACTCCGGATGTCCTGCGCTTGCGCACAGTCAACTAAGACTATTTTTACACCAGTGCGCAAGCGTACGACATCCGTACTTCATCCGTAATCCGACAACGGCTGATTGTAGAATGGGCTTTAGTACCGCAAATCAAGACTACGATGCAGTCGAACATTAAAAAAAAAAACTAACATATATAAAAAAAATTATTTCACTTACATTGCTGTAAGTTTGAAAATTCAGGTCATAAAGTCCACCAATGGTAATAGAAAAGTGTTTTTGAGATCGTAATATTATTAGTAAATAACCAAGTCGAATGTGTTTATCCGAAGTGTCCACCCAATTATTGCAGAAGTACACTGCATCTGCTACTGACTTCGTCTGAAATAAAACCAAAAATATGAAATACATGTATTTACAAAAATATATACCTGTAATATTTAATTTAAATACGTTTCCAATCCATATAGGAGACGTCATATCAGATAAATTCTGCCCACCACGTTCACAAAATTAGCTATCTCTTTCTTACATATTTTACTGGTATACAAAATCTATACCCTTATCGTATGTCATAAGGGGCGGGGCTTATCAATTTTTGTCTTAACGGCAATAGCAGAACAATTATTCATATAATACAATATTCATTATATGAAATATATTTTCTTACATACCGTGAGTTTATTTTAACGTGAAACATGGGATTTTTCATATCCATGGTTACGAATTTGACAGCAATGTATTAGAGCGTTCTTTTTAAAATAGAACATAGGGAATCAATTTAACTGTATTATTCTTGACCAATATAACATATTTGGCAGCTGTAATAGTTACAAGAAAGAGACGCTTTCAACATAAACTTTTAATTGTTTAAACTATACCTACATCGTATTTCCAGGTAGCATCAGTTTAACTCCAATTCAGAAATTCAAATTTTGCTACCTGGAAATGCGATGTAGGTATAGTTTAAACAATTTAAAGTTTATGTTGAAATACAGCTGTCCAAATATGTTATTTCCTATGTTCTATTTTAAAAAGAACAATCTAATACATTGCTGTCAAATTCGTAACCATGGATATGAAAAATCCCATGTTTCTCGTTAAAATAAACTGTAGCAAGTACAGACGTCCTTGCTATTTGTTAAGCTTTTAAAATGGAAGTCTTTTATTGGCAGATATATAATGGTGTGTAACGAGTCAAAGATGTGTCAGATAAACTTTAGAAAATGGTAAAATGCTTAGAAAATGTTAAAAGGAGTTTTTATTGAGGGTGCAGTCTGAGACCCTTTTAGTGCAATTTAGAAAGTGAAGTATTTGGAATTTATTAGTTAGTTTTCAAAAGATTGTATAACTTCAGATACTTGGAAGCCTTGTATTTCTTCTAAGATTCGTTACAGATCTATTTTATGACTACAGCTGCTCGTCTAAAAAGTTAACTATTGTATTTTTGAAGACAAAGCAACCTATATTGGAGTCGACAATAAATTGGGCTTGAGTTAGGCCTGACGTAAATTCCAAGAACTTACCCCTAAAAAGACAGAAAATTGGAGCTAAGCTTAAGCCAATAGAATATGTAGTTAAAATCACGTGTTACCGAGTGGGAGGTTAAAATCAGGAACTAAAGTTATAAATTCAGTAATTTTTCAATTATTCAAGGAGTCAAATTAAAGAGATTTCTAAAAGTCAATTTAAAGACGTCAGAGTTCACTTGAGAGTCTTTACTTAGACGCTAGAACAACAGTTTGGTTTTAGTGCGTTTTATATAAAGCTTCAACGATTGATACAAAAATACATTATTTTTGTATTAAAGTTGAATTTAATAAAACAGGAAGCAACAGTGTACAGTAGTGTTTTACCGCATGATAAGCAGAACTAGCCAACAAGACGTAAGTGTTTTATTTGTATTTTGATAACGGAATTGTAGGTAGTATTTGTTGAAGAAACGCAGAAAAGCGTATTATATAATATTTTGTACGAAGGGTTTAAGTGTGTTTGTTGGCTGAGTTAAAATCGAGATAGACACGTTGAATATCGTGTATAGTACTTATTGCAATTTTAAATTATCTAGTAGTTTGTCTTTGCAATTGTTGTTAAAACTAGTAACTCTTGTTCGTGTGTCGACTCCATTAGATTTAAACACTTCCAGTTTATAAGTTCCCATTTTAATTATTATTCAGTATTGTATTGTTTATTGTAATTGTTCATTTATTTGTGTCATTCGTATATGTGTATTAGTTTTAGAAATTAATAATTATATTTTTATATTTTGTTTTTTCCAAAGTTCACTAACACCTTTGTTCGGGTTTTTGCCAATAATTAATTATACAATTATTGGTTTTCCCTTGAACGCTTAAGGCGAATGTCGAAGGTGTCGTTTTCTTAAATTCATTTATTTCAACAAATTCACTTTATAGTTAATTCTGTAATTTATATATTTCTCTAAAAGGTGTCTGTAATCCATTCACCCTTGGGTAAATATAAATTAGGCTGGTATGTAGAATAGGTGTTTAAGAGAAAATGCGTTTTTTATTTTAGGAGATCGTTTATTATGCTTAAATATGACCTAAACAAGCAAAATTAGACCGCGTTTTTAACATGATGTTTTGAAGAAAATGAAATTTTTTTGGTTAACCTCAATGTGTCAAAATGGCTAAAAATAAAGCCCCACAAACTCGGTTTTGGTATTTACTACACTAACAAAGCTAACAAAACCGTACTAGAGCCCCACAAACTCGGTTTTGGTATTTGCTACACTAACAAAGCTAACAAAACCGTACTAGAGCCCCACAAACTCGCTTTTTTTTTGTATCCATGTTTTTAACATGGCAAACACTATTGAAATTTATATTAATCTAAAACAAATGTAATATTGTATTTATGTCAAATAATTTCGAAAACTAAGAAAAGCAAGTAATAAAAATCCTTATATCTGTGAAAAATATATTTATTTATTGATATCTCTATTACATAAATGTATAAAAACGTTAAATCACATGTTTAATCTGTTAATTTTTCAGCATAACCAGTGTTGACAGTTGTCAAAATTTTACCCTAAAAACTAACAAAATCGGCCCTAATTATTCTAGGACAGAGAGTAGGAATGAACCGATTGACACCAAAAAAAACGAAATTCCTTTTAAACACCTATTCTACACTTTAGCCATAAATTATTAGTGACCCGCTATAAGTGTGTTATGAAAACCGTTCGACAACGATACAAGTGGCAGTCGTTCGCTAATGAAGTAATATTAATTTAGCATTACAATTTAGTTGAACACGAGTCTAATTCACCCTTAGTAGATCCAACTACCACATTTGGTGGTAGCGAAAAGAGTTAATTGGATTCAACTACCACAAAACCATTGAATAAATATAGAATAATAATAATAGTCAGAATGACAGCGCCATCACCCCCTCACAGTTTGAACTATATTGAGTTTAGTTCCAAAAAGTCACACTAGATACTTGCTGCACAATGTTGCCACTAAATCTACTTATGCAATTCGCACGGGATCCAAGCGCTTCTACTTGTAAAAAATTGTTGAACCAAGAAACATTATGGTAAATGTATAAATTATAAAACCTATATTATCCGAGACAAAATTTTCTGCTCTTTCGATTTTCAGAGAGTGGATAAAAATCAGGATCCGGAGCAACCCCCAATATTCAATATTTTTGATAAATTAAAAATTGTATATTTTCTAATCTTTATATTATATCTTACAAACTATTTAAAGTATTGCGATGAAATTTTAAACATAAGTAGGCATAAGTATCTACTCTGACACTATTGTATTTAAACTATTAAATTGTTTATAACAGCTGTGAAAATAAATTATTTACGCCGTAACGCACATTTTATGTAGTGTAAAATGTCTTCTGCTGCAAAATCGCGTATGGTTGCAAATTTTGGAATACATTGAGTGAATGAAATGTTGAGAAAGGTTCAAGATTATTTCTAATGAAGAAATCTTATCTATATGATGATCAGTACAAGTTATTAATTTTGAAATATAAAACTACTTCGGTCACCGCGCGCATCTACGAGTACTTTTAGTGTACCCGTACGACGTAGTTACCGCGGTTTAGAATAGATTACAATGCAGAAAATAATTATTACAGCATATTGTAAATTTAAAATAGTTTTTTTTTGTTTAACTAGACGTTTTAATAAACGTGCACAATTAGCAACAAAATAAATTAATTTATATTTAATACGTACCTACCGTATATCCCCGCGTTGAGTTTACAAGAAGAAAGAAAATTCTTATTTTTTATTTTACGAAAAATTAGGAGAAATTATTTGGTCAATTTGAAAACACCAAAACAAATTATTATAGGTATTTTAAATAAAGGTACTTACAGGATGGTTCTGAATTATCTTTAGCTTTCTGATAAAATACAGTTATTTGTAAAAATATTTATCGAGCATCGACTAGAAGTTTGGAAAATACATTATATTTATAAACATTATATTTAAGCTGAAAGGTCAGATGTTTATTGTTGCATTATGAGTTATGATATTAATTATAAAATTTGCGTACCTAAATTCAAATTTCAAAAATTAATTTAAAAAAAAGTCATTCTAACCTAGATGAGGTAAAGTAAATAAAATAACAATACATATGAAATAAAGAAACTATATATTGACTGTAAATATACAATAACAAGTTAAATAAACAAAACATTCACTGAGATTTCAATGTATTTAAGTATACATTGAAATCTCAGTGAATGTTTTGTAAGTAAAGTAACTACAAACATTGCACTTAAAAATGTTTTAAGACAGATTTTTATAAAATATTAATTAATGATTATTATACATTTTGTAAAATGTTTAATTTTCTCTTCACTTTTTTTCCGTACGGGCATACTTAATTGAACTAGATTCTAATTGTAACATTTTGTATATTTTAGATTTTATTAAAAGATCTATGATATACATTTTATTAATTACACATTCATTAGGCATTAGCCAAGTGGAATATTTTGTTTTTATTAAGTTTAAAACGTCTGACTGCAGATTGGATTTAAAACTTTTAATATGTTTATTTTTCTTATAAAATTTATAAATAATTTTTAGCGCGTCAGTTATTATAATTACAAAATCAGTTTTAGGTCTTCTTAAATATTTAGTATTTTTGGAGTTTCCGTAGTCGCGCAATAAACTTAATATTTCAGATTCAGAAATTGATATAGTATCATCTTGAATACATAAATTATTATTGCATATATCACACTGATATTTTTGTGCACATTTGAATGCTAAATATCCGACATAATAAACAATACTGTTCATTTCAAAAGACGAAATATTTTCTTCAAGTTTGTCGTCAGATTCTCCTGCATCTGAGATAACGTGACTTTCATTTTTATTATCATCATCATCAACCTCATCAACACTACCACAAGAAAGTAAAATTGGTGACAAATTGGTATCAATCTCAAAATTTGATATATCTAAATCGTATTGTTCATCGGTGTCTAACTCACAATTTCCAGTACATGGCGCATCTAATAGCTGAACGTGCATATTTTGTTGCAAAGCTTGACGTAAAGTTCTTGTTGTTGGATTATTATACCCGCCTCTATTTCTTAGAACTGAAAATAAATTTTACAGTGTATCTTGCTGTAACCGTGAAGTAAGTAAAAAATTGTAATTTACATTTTTCAAATCTTCAAACAATTTTAATATGGCGTTAATTGTTTGAATCAACTCATTGAAACAATATATATATTAGATCTTTCCGTGTTATTTTTATTATAAATTTTACATGAGATAAACTTTCATGTAAATTACTTTGTAAATGTCCTGTTTTTGCGGCCGTTTCAATAGCTGTAGATACTTTTTTACTAAATATTTGTGTTGCTAACTTGACTGACATTTTATCAAATTCTTTGGGATACATATGTCTTTTTGTGATTTTGGTAAGAGACTTAGCCAGATTTCCTTTCTTATCCAAATTAAAAGTAACAACAATGTCCTGCCATGAAATTTTATGCCCTTCAACCATGACATCTGATCGTACAAGATTATTTCTCACAGATTTGAATAAATGAGGAGATCGTACATTCCATAAATTAAATTGTTATTATAATGGAAAAATGGCTTTTCTGTTGTAATATCAAATCATTTATAAGCTTTTCTGTTATTAGAACCCTGATCACAAACAATGCAACGTACTTTGAATCCAATTTCGAAACAGTTTTATATTTTCTAAAATTAATTTATGTAATATATCTTCTTTAACATGACCTTCAGTTACATAATAACTAAGTGGTTGTTTCCATTTATGTAACAAACCACGAGCCATAAATATAATTGCATGATCTGCAATTTTTGGACTTCTTCCAATTTCATCACCTAAATCTTGGAATCCCTCGATGAGATCTTGGGCTTCATTATATTCTAATGTTTTTTAAATTGATATCTCATCAAATAACAATACACATTCCTTACCAGCTGGTTCGAAAGTTTGTATTTTTTGATGGAATTTTGTAGATAAATTTGTTTTTATCCCTGTATTTAATTGATAAATTTTTAACCACATTCTAGTAGTTCGGGGCGCAGGTAATTGTAATTTAGATTTGAAATACATATGTCGATAAAGAGAAGAAGATTTGTAATAATATTTATGATAGTGCTAAATTTTTTTCATCTTGTGTCCACGGCTGGCGCTTCTTATGTTTTGTAATCATTTGAACCAGAGTTGTTGAATCGAGAGACATATTTGAAATTGTGTTCTGAAATTTAATATTTTTTGAATTTTTTTTACACTTCTCTTTCAAGTTTTTATTACGCAATTTTAAATTTTTTATAATTTTTGATTGTTGCATAATTTTATTTCGCATTTTGTTTTTCAAAGGGCTAATATCTTTTGCAGGTGAATTAAATAACAAACTTTTCGGTTTCAATTTTTTTGGAGTTTCATTTTCAAACGAGTTGTTTTGTTTTTGTGGAGTTAATAATTGGACTTCTTCTTGTTCGCATAGTATAGTCTCTTGTTTTTTTCTTATATTAGAATAATCCCTTTTCACTGGTTTTAAATCTAGAACTTCAGGTGATGACACCTCCGGCAAAAAATATTTTGCAGGAACTGCATGTTTTATTAACATTTTGCGTCTATTGGATGCAGAGCTCATTATGAATTCTGGTGCAAAATGGTACTCATATATACACCGCATCTTTAATTTATTGTGGTCTAGATCGAGAAGATGTAGATTTACACTGTTTACAATCCAAGTTTTCCAAATTTTCTTAGAACTATGGCTTTCTTTGAACTAGGTATTATTCGTAATCCCTTAAAATTTACCTTTTGACACTCGACCTAAGACCATGTACTTAACTTACCGTTAACTTCTTAGTATAGGATAGGATAAACAGATTAACATAACTGTAACTGCTTATGAACATATTGAGGCTCTTTAGTAATTAAATGACAATACCTATATAGTGGTGCCTGGTAAAAGACGGTTTGTTCATTACTAATACTTTTCTTAGAAATTGGTCCTTCCTAAATTTCCAATGCTTCATACGAGGTCAAGTTTTATGTGTACAATTTCCAAAATGTCTATTGTGATTTTATTATTATTGTTAATAAGTTGTTTGTCGGGTTTGTTTAATCTCTAGTAAGTGATTAGATTTTAAAAGAATACAAATAAACTGAAACGTAAATAATATACTATTAAATAAGTATTTTTTTACGGAGAAAAAAAAGCAATTTAATGAAAAATATGAGTTTTGTAAATAAAGTGACATTTGAAATTTTTAAAAATTTATATCTCTTTTAATATAATAGAATCTTTTAATCGCAGTTGCACTGACACTTTTATATTTTCATGAACTCAAAAAATACAAACATTTGATAATTAATGTAGGCCTATTACCAAGAGTCTTGTCGAGACTCAAGACCAAGACGAGACTTACATTAAGTCTTGTCTTGTCAAGACCAAGACGAGACTTACATTAAGTCTTGTCTTGTCAAGACCAAGACGAGACCCAAGTTGTCGAGACTAACTCAATACCAAGACAAGAGCAATGTCAGTCTCGGCTCGTCTCGTCTTGTGGCAACACTATTAATGAATGAAAGGATGAAAGCTTTAGTAAGAATATAGGTAATGATTCTTACTAAACTCAGAAACGTAGGTAAACTTGCAGCAAAATTATGTAGGTAACTATGTAGTAAATAATATTTAATTAAAAATAATTAAATTATACCAGATACAAAAAATAGTATATTATGCAATGAGTTTATAATGATCCGACAGAGACTATTTTTCAATAAAAGTAAGCTAAGTATATTAGTAATTATATTTAAATTATAATTTTAGAAAAATATTTTTAGGTTCTGCCAATAACGCGTTATTCCGGCGTGTGCAGAAGGGATGAATTCACTAATATAATGTTAATAGATGAAATTGAGTACAAAATTAATTCAATTTTTGTAACAATATCAAAAACTCAAACGCATGGTCTAAGATGATTTGCAAACGAATGAAGTATGGATTAATTTGATCAAAAATTATAAAAATTTTAAGACCGGCTGTTGTAAAAACAAGATTAATATTATATTTATATTATTTAGTTTATCTTTGTATGAAATATAATAATAAATATTAATTCAGTTTGTATGTTTCATTTGATTCAAATTAATAAAATAAACGTCAAAAGTGAATCCCGTTTTGTCAAAATTGTTCGTTGCCCGTTGCCTAGATATTTTGTTTATGCAGTGCTACCAGGCGCTGATAACAAAATTTCACCAAAAATCGTAGGTAATGAAGCTCATACCAGCATCAAAATTAGAACTGGTATGAACTCATTCTAGTTCCGAAACAGAGAAAGTTATTTCCGAGGTTGGTTCCATATCACTGTCACTATTACACATTGTTGTTGTTATTATAATAATATGATCTGTTTGAGATCTGAACAAGAATTGTCAAATAACTCTGATCAAAACACATGAACACAGGAACGCACGCAATGCGCAGTGATGTCAACTGCTTACTAAACAAAATGCTGTGCTGCTATTGGTTAATTTGGTCATGTCATAATGATAATCTGTATCGAAATGAAAATCTGAATCGAAATGAACGTCATTCAAGTACAGACAATGCATATTTAATAAGTAAATTAAAGCATGGGAGTAGAAAAAATAATTTGATACATCAAAAAAATTCTACTCCTCTTAGAATAGAAACTCCCGGATTTCTAAAAGTCAAAACGGTTTAACACAAGACCTTTTAAAATTATTTTACTTATTTAATGTTTTTTTATAATAATTTTTATTAAACGATAAAATTATTTTTGCATAGGTTGGTACTAATTTTCTGGTGCCGGCTCATCCGCTTATAACTTTCTTATTTTCAAACGGCCGAGCGAGCGGCAGCGAAGAGTGTGGTTCGCTGTGGCACAGGCGAGGGGCGAGGGAACGTGTTGCATTATTTGACAACGCTGTTAACATGATTCATCGTAGTTCTTCAACTTCTCGGTGAGCGTCACTAGTTATCGTGCATCATTTTGCTAATAGAAAGAGATAGGAACAGGATTTTGCTATGTCGGTTACGTTGCCATTCTTATTTTATATTTATTCAGTGAATAAACTCACGGTATTATTGTTTTCTGTTAGATTCACAAAAGTTCGTTATACAGAGAGTTTTTTTTATAAGTAAACAGGGTAGTTTCATTACCATAGTTAACAGTGTTACAGAATGACAGAAATGTATTAAAGCGTTTTTTAAATCAGTAAACATAAAGGACAATTAACATAGTAAAATTAATATGAAATATAAATTAAAGAAATTGTTCGAGACAATCGCCCTCTACAACTGTCAACTGTACTTTTTGTGGCAGTTGGTAGCGCTGTGCCCTGTCTGCATAGCAGGACTGAATTTGTAAAGTTCAGCCAGTTCCGTTTTAGATATCGTGCTGTGCAGTTCAGCACTATGTCCCGTTTCGCTCCATGTGCTTGAACTGTGTTTTTGATCCAAAGCCTTTGAGCTTTATTTTCCGAGTTTAAGTACATTATTATTATTGTATTGTTACAGTATTACTATTTGGATTGTTACATCCGTATTATTTGTGTGTGTGTGAATAAAGTGTTGTACGTGGTGAATCTTGTGCTAGTGAGATTTACAACCTCGCTCTCTGTTACCATCTTCCATACACGGAATCCCGGTCATCCACTCCTATTATCTCTCACATTTTTTGGTCCTTCGAGCCGGATCATCCGGATTTTCCGTGTATTTTTTCACCGCAACACCACGTGCTCTGCCTATCAAATTATTCATCCAGCGTCATCCGTCCATGTTCTGTGTTCCTGGGTTCGCCACGCTTGTCAAACGTTCCGTCTAACCGCAAACCAACGCCGGTGAAGTTACGTTTCCGTGTCGGGAGTTCTCACCAGGTCCAACGATGGCCGATTTCTTGCTCCACAAGGAGGAGCTAATGGAGAAAATCCAGAAGCTACCGCTGGCACTCAAAGCACGGTTGTCGGAGAAGACGATTGCACCGACCTGCAAACTGATCGACACCGCGCTCGCTCACCTCCAGAGTCATTGGGAGACATTGAAGGACAACCACACAACTCTAAGGTTGGAGAAGGGCTACAAGGCCACGGCGTACTATACCGAGGATCACTACACCAACACAGAACTGGCGTGCTTGGAGAGTGTCGCCCTCCTGGAGGCCCTCCGCCCAACGCCAGCTCCACCAGCCCCGCCAGAACCAGTAACCACTCCAGTGCAGCCGCCAAGGGCTGCCGTTCCGCCTCTGCCTAAGATAACGCTGCCAGAGTTCTCGCCAGCACCGCAGCGAACTTCCAGGGCGCCTGGGACGCCGTCTGCACTAGGTACCGGAACGATCGGCTCCTGGTGAGTGCACATCTGTCGGCGCTGTTCGACCTGCCCCAGGTCCCTGAGGAGTCCGCACGCGACCTGCGTGCACTGATCGATCGAGCAACGGAAGAGCTGCGATCTCTCAAGCACCTAGGGCTCCCCGTGGACAAGTGGGACGCCGTCGTGGTGTTCATGCTCCTCCGTCGCCTAGACTCCACGTCCCGCAGAGCGTGGGAGTTGCATCTCTCCTCCATAGATGCGACTCAAACCTTAGTCAACCCCGCCTACAAGATGGAACAGCCGACACTCAAGCAGCTGGAAGCCTTGTTCGAGATGCGTATACGCGCATTAGAAATGTCGGCGCCGCTGAGCCCACCTGTCCGATCCACGACGGCCTTCAACGCGAAGGCCGCGCCATTCCGCTCGCACCAGGTGAGCATCAAGAACACGGCCTGCGTGTTCTGTGGGGACTCTCACTCCAACTTCTCGTGCTCATCCTTCCGAGGGAAGTCTCCACAAGATCGCCTGTCCGAGGTCAAGAGGTTACGGCTCTGTTACAATTGCCTGGGCTCTCACCAGCGCAATGCGTGCAGGTCCACCAAGACGTGCTCTAAGTGCAGCCAGACTCACAACACGCTGGTGCACGACTCGTTCCCAACGAGCTCTGTTACAGCTACGACTAGCCCCTCCGAGAGCGCTGCTGTCTTCCACGCCTCCACGGTCGCCACCCATTCCGCATCACATGGCACATCCCGTGCCATGGCCCTCCTGACCACGGCCCTGATCACCATCTGCTCACCTGATGGACAGCGCGTACAAACACGCGCACTCCTCGACACCGGATCCGAGGTGTCCTTCATCGCCGAGGACATCGTCCAATGTCTTGGACTACCCAGGCGGCGCTCCCAGGTCAAGGTCGTCGGCGTCGGGGCCTCGCACTCCAAGGTGGTAGCCATGAACACGGCACTCGGCTGGGTTCTGTCCGGAACCGTCGGCAAGGATGGTTCCTCTCCAGCGTCCTCTCTGCACTGCTGTGTGAAGGATGACCTAGACCACAACCTCCGTCGTTTCTGGGAACTCGAGGAGATTCCCGGCGCACCCTCCGCGCTCTCCGCCGAAGAGAGTGCGTGTGAAGAATTCTTCGCTTCTACCTACCAAAGAGATGCCAGTGGTCGCTTTGTAGTGCGACTCCCACGCCGTTCCGCTGTCCCTACGGGCGGCAATCGTGAGCAAGCAGTCCGATCGCTTGTTTCCATCGAGCGGCGTCTGGCACGAGATCCATCCGTACACCACAGCTATTGTAAGTTTATGCATGAATACGAGTCACTTGGCCATATGCATAGGGCTGAAGAGACTCCCACTGGACTCCAGCACCATACCTTGCGATCCGTGTCCTCCATGAATTGGCCCGACTCGAGCAGAAAAACTTCCCGAAGGGCTCCGAATGCCTTTTGCACGACTCCTATGTCGACGACGTACTTTCCGGAGCCGATTCCCTCGAAGACGCAGTCGGACGTCGTGATGAGCTGATCCAGCTGCTCGCAAGCGGCAAATTCGAACTTAGCAAATGGTCTTCCAACTGCTCAGAACTCCTGGGGCTTGCTGAAGAATGTCCCAAGGCGTCAGCTCCAGCCGCCAACGTGGAGCTGTCCGAATCTACGAAGATGTTAGGGCTCATGTGGAATCCAGAGAAGGATGAGTTCTTCTTCCAAGAGCGTACCTCGTCAGCGCTCTCAGCCCCCACCACCAAGCGCACAGTCCTCTCCAGGGTCTCGCAGCTGTTTGACCCTCTCGGCTGGATTTCTCCAGTCGTCATATCTGCTAAGATTATGTTACAGGACCTGTGGCTCGCAAAGTCCGACTGGGATCAGCCTCTCACGACACACTTCGAGGAGAGGTGGTCCACGTTCCTAGAAGGCCTCAGCCGCCTTCAAGACATCCAAATACCACGGTGGACTCAGTGGAGTCCAGATGACAGCGACGTAGAACTCCACGGGTTCGCGGACGCCTCCACCAGGGCGTACGCCGCTGTTGTGTACATCCGCACCGTCCAGTCCGACGGGACGTTCCATACGTCCCTCCTCGCCTCCAAAACGAAGACCGTGCCCGTGAAGACGGTCTCCATCCCACGTCTCGAGCTGTGCGCGGCTCAGCTTCTGGTCCGCCTGCTGCTGTACGTCACGGACCAGGCGGATTTCCAATCTTCCGATGTTCGGGTGGTCCGACAGTACTGTCACACTCGCCTGGATACGTGGACACCCAAGTAGATGGAAGACATTTGTCGCTAATCGAGTGTTCTACATACAGACCACTTTGCCAGGGCTGGCCTGGCGCCACGTCTCCGGTGAAGAGAATCCAGCCGACGTCGCTTCCCGCGGCGCCACTCCGCAAACACTTTCCACCACAAGCCTATGGTGGAACGGCGCTCCATGGCTCTCCGAAGCGCCGCAGAAGTGGCCAGCTCCCTGACTCACCTGGCGAAGAAGCAGCCCAGAAAGTCCGTTCCATGCCAGCCCAGATCGAAGCAGAGTTCGCCCTGTTGACACGGTACTCCTCACTGGCGCGCACGCTCCGAATAACAGCCCAGTGCATGCGATTCGCCCGAAGCTGTGACAAGAGAGGAAGAATTTCCAGACTAGCAGGTCTGGAAGATCGGGAGCAGGAGACGAACACCGGTTTCCTGACCGTATCTGAGCTGTCCGCCGCGAGAGTACGTCTGATCCGCAGCGTCCAGGGAGAGCAGTTCGCCACCGAAATAGCGCAGCTGAAGGGCGCCCGACCGATCTCCAGGACTTCGCTTCTTGTAAGTCTCAATCCATTCCTCAACGCACACGGCATGTTGTGCGTGGGCGGCAGACTCGAGAATTCCAAACTTCCGACGTCAGAAAAACATCCGCCAATCCTTCCAAAGTCGTCTCTGCTAAGCCAGCTACACGTCCTACACTGGCACGCGCTGGCTCTCCACGCTGGTTTAGCACTCACACACTCACTACTCCAGAAGCACGTCTGGATCCTCAGAGGGATGGCCCTCACGAAGAAGCTTCTCCGAGCCTGCATCCCCTGCAGCGACCTGCCAGCTGCTCGTGTGACTCCCAGCCGCCCATTCCTGCGTACAGGGGTAGACTACGCAGGACCCATCAAGTGCCGCCCATCTCCTGGTCGGGGGCGGCAGTCCACCAAGGCCTACATCGCCCTTTTCGTCTGCCTTGCCACCAAGGCGCTTCATCTGGAGGTCGTGAGCGTCCTCACGACCAAGGCCTTCCTGGCGACCTTTCGTCGGTTCATTGCACGACGTGGTGTGTGCAGCGAGCTGCTGTCCGACAACGGCACGACGTTTGTCGGTGCCAGCGCAGAGCTGCGCTCCATGTTCCACCAGGCATCACTATTCTACAAGGAGGCAGCCACCACACTGGCCGACTCCGGCACCCGCTGGAGCTTCATCCCACCGTCGTCACCGCACTTCGGCGGCCTCTGGGAGGCAGGGGTGTTCCAGAAAATTATGTTTGTGCATTTTCTGTCAATGGTATTGTGTTCGAGTTTTTTGAAGAAGAGGAGTTAGTGCGCAGCCTTGTTTGTATGTGGCGGTCTAGAGGCCCTGACTTTGGTGTATTTTTATTCGATTGCCCTGCAGTATTATTTTTCCTAGTTGTTTCCGCCTTAGTCTGTTCTTGGGTTTTAAAGGTTTTATTAGCTATGTTATTTGAGTTAGTATTTTTAGTATTAGTTGTACGTGTTTGATGTCCTTTGTTTGTGTATATAGTTGAGTTTATTGCAGTTGAAGAATCTTGTGCTTGGTCCAACTCTACGTCAGGCTTTGCGTAGGTAGGTAGAGATTGCATGGATATGGATAGTCTTCTAGTATATGCTTGATCGAGTTCGTGCGAGTTTTCTTCATCACTGACCGCAAAGTCTGAAACTGTATATTTTGATCCATTCACGTAGAGTATGTTTTGGTATAAATTAGCTTTGTAGCCTTCTCTTCTGGCTTGAGATAGGTGTTGTTTCAGGATTTTTCTTTCTGCTAGCATAGAGGTGGGAAAATCATCCTCCACGTAAATTTTTTTAACTCTGAGAATTTTTGCTTGTTTCGATACTTCAATTTTAATTTTTTTTTTAGCTAAATTCAACTAGTACAGGTCTTATTTTGTTATTTATTTTTCTCCCGATTCTTCGTACTACTTCAATGTTATCCGCGGTTAATTTATTCGTGTTTAGGACGTTTATCAGTAAGTTAAGAATTATTTGTTCCAAATCCTCTTCTAATGATTCTTTTATTCCGAAAAATATTAAGTTTTTTTCTCGGGTTTTTAGTTCTAGTTGCTCTATTTGTTTGTTTTTAATTTTTAATTCCTGCTCAAGGTGTTCATATTTGTGCTTATTTTCTTTAGATACTTTATCAATTGCACTATGCAGGTTGTTAAGCGAGTCTTTTATACATTCGATGTTAGAGTTCATTGGGTCAAGAAATTTTTTAATATCATCGATTGATGCCATTTTAATAATTTGTAAATATTTAATTATTGCTACTGTTGGCAACACTGAGCGCTGGTTCTGTTGCGGGCACGCGCGATAGCTATAAGTAATTACTTGAGTCGTTTAGCTTCGTTGGGAGTGTGGCCTTGGGTTAAGTATATTTTTATTAACTCACCAAATCTGCTCTAAAACTGATAGCTACGTTACGGTTTTTATGTTGTCCTGTAGAGGAGAGTTTATACTGTCTTTCTGCTCAGTTTTGGGAGTAACAATCACAGAAGTTGTTCACTTTTGGAGTTTTTTTCTCAATCACAAACAAATAGTCAACCAGTTACTTTAAGTGCAATGTTGCCACCCCTAATATTTTTAGTATGTTATTTATTTTAGTATGTTAATTATTCCTATGTTTACTGATAAAAAAATCTGATGTGGACACCACATGACTTCCTTGTACGCTTATTAAACTGTTCATACTTTTCTTAATAACTAAAATGTAGAATAATATAAAAATATAATAACTGTATTTTAGTCTAGCCACGAGAGTCAAAATTTGATTGAAACCCAAGACTAATACATAACCAAGTGAAATTTGGCATGTGAGTAGTTAAGAACATACAGAAACAATAAAATCGCTCCACCTCGGTATGCTTCGCTTCCCACAAAAATTTTCTGTTCACATGCAACTATTTGGAGGGTTGTGTGTTGTACGTTCGAAAAGGAAACTGTTTTTCGCTACCTTCTTTATTTATAGGTTATGATCTTTTATTAGGAAAACATCTGTTACATGTACGTAGTAGTACAATTGATGAAACAAATTACAGAATCTTGTTGATTAGGATTTGTACTTAACGATAAGCTCATTAAAAATCAATTTAAGGGGCCAAAAAGTGGTATATTTTTAAAAATGCTCGTGCCCGCGATAATTAAAGAAATCTATGAGATAGCGAAAACCAGTTTTTTTTCGGACGTAAAACACACAACCCTCCAAATAGTTGCATGTGATTGGGGATGATTTGGTGAAGATAATCCTCTACGGGTTTACAATTTCATTAATTGATATTGAAATTATTGAGAATTCTTTGAACGTCTTCTAATACTGAGTAATGATTCTTTAAAAAGCAATTTTCTCGGTATAAACGGGGTCGGAAATTCAAATGTTATTAGTGCAATTGAAAGTGGAAGCCTCGACGAATAAAATGCAATTTATATTTTTACAAAATGATGTTCTTTAACGAAGTTATACCACATTCATTCTGTAGCGGCGAATTTAATGACATTCGCAATGTAGCGCCTACTATACAGAAAATTCTCAAGTCATGTGATTATTAAACGGCTGGTACCTACACGGTGCTATTTATGAAAAATTTTCAAAGACCATTTTGATAGCAAATTTCCTCAGCTTTCATCCTGTCAAAACCGTTTGACTATCTTTGATAGTTTTCGAGGAAAATGCGTTACAAGAAAATTTTGAGTTTCAACTGAAAATTTTTGTGGGAAGCGGAGCATTCCCAGGTGGAGCGATTTTTTTTGTTTCTGTATGTTTTTAACTACTCGCATGCCAAATTTCACTTATGTACTAGTCTTCAGTCAAAACCTCTCCTGACTGGACTATTTGATTTATGCAGAAAATACCAAAAAAATACCTAGAGTAAAGTGCCCTTTTGGCACGGACGATCGCAACCAAAAATATGAGGTGATCAACTAGATGCAACATGAATCTCAAATACAAAATTTCAACTTTCTACGACATAGGACCGTTTTTGAATAATGCGAAAAAAACTAATAGAGCCCCTTTGGCACGGACGATCGCAACCAAAAATAGGAGATGCACAACTAGATGCTATACAGTCCTAAATACAAAATTTTAACTTTCTACATCTAACCGTACTTGAGTTATGCGACATACATACGTCCGTCCGTACGTACAGACGTCACGACGAAACTAGTCATAATGGATTCAGAAAAGGTCAAAACGGATATTTCCGTCAAAATCCGAGAACCGAAATTTTTCGCGATTACAATACTTCCTTTTTACTCCGTACAAGGAAGTAAAAAACGCTCTATTACATTTTTGTCATTGTGTAATACTGTAACTATGATAATGACATGCCCGATGTTTACTATACCGCCTGTACTGCCAAAACTTGTGAAAAATAGTATAATGTAGTCGAAAATGTAAAATATTCCCGCGCATTAGTCGATAACTTAGTTTGTATGAATAGTCGGTAAGTTAGTGTAAGTTTGTAGAGAACGAAATGTAACTAAAAGAAAAGAGAGAGATAAACTAGTATATTTTGTTTTGACAGTGTATTGTTTGTTATGAAATAAAATAGAAGTGAATTCCGATGTATGTCTAAATAAAAATGTGTTATTATTAAAAGAACCTTCTGGCCATCCTTTCGAAGTTATCTTATACAGAGAGTTTTTTTTATAAGTAAACATAGGGCATGTCATTACCATAGTTACAGTGTTACAGAATGACAGCAATGCATTAGAGCGTTTTTTTTATCAGTAAACATAGGGATAATTAACATACGAAAATAAATATGAAATATAAATTAAAGAAATGATAAATTATTTATTTATGTTTTCTACACTTAAGAACTAGGTAGATACATATTAAACTAATGAGAATTTAAGAACTAGGAACTAGGTAGACACTTAAAAATAATGTATACAATGGTGACAGAATGAATGTTGAACAATTAAAAAATCGAATTAGTGCTGCTTCCCAAAATATTACTCCCCAGCAAATGCTGTAAATTATTTTTTAATCGTTTAGGATATTGTTTAGAAGTTCCAATTAGTTCCAATTTTGAGCACTTAATTCGTTTAAAAAAATTCTCATTAGTTTAATGTAGGTATCTACCTAGTTCTTAAGTGTAGAAAATATAAATAAATAATTTATCATTTCTTTAATTTATATTTCATATTTATTTTAGTATGTAATTATCCCTATGTTTACTGATAAAAAAGACGCTTCAATACATTGCTGTCATTCTGTAACATTGTAACTATGGTAATGACATGCCCTATGTTTACTAATAAAAAAAACTCCCGGTATACTAAAAGGCTAGGTATCACTATATTTTCAGCAGCTTAGCAACCGTTTTTCGAATCGCCTACAGCCTAAACGGTTCAACCGATTTTTATGAACTTTTTTTTATTTGATAGAGGTTCATGTGAAGTAGTGCCTTTTGGGTATATGAATATTGTAGATGGCGTGGTAGTCGCAGGGAAGTTGAAAAACCGTGATTTTTTTGAGTCCTTGGATACGGCCATTATACGTTATTCGATTGTTTTTTTCATTTGACATATAGATAGAGAATGAATTTGACTATATTTCTATATATGTTTCAACCCAATATTGGGTATATTAAGAAAGTTATTAAGAAAAAACTGAAAAATGCACGCAAATGGGAGCATGCCATGGAATTTTTGTTCTCTTTTTGATAAAAATGATTTTTTTGTCTAGTGTCAGATTTGACGTTTCCAATTTGAAATTTTATTTGGATTTATCTTTTATATTTGATAAGGTAGAAATATTTTGAAAATTTTATTGAGTATTTAAAGATGGAGCACGCATTATGTTTACATGGTTTTGTATAAATTTGTAATATATTTTTTTAAATTTTTTATTCAATTTAACAATGCACTGTGAAGTTGAATCATATTTTTATTTATTACTGTAATATTTATAGTAATATATTTTGACCCAAGTGTAAATATTCAATTAAAATTAGGTATCTAAGGTATATCCAATATCCGTGCGGATAATACTATTTCTCAGTATTTTATGAAAAGTTTTCAATGTCAAATTAATATACAAATTTAACAAACGTGTTAAAAATGGTGTCCGATAATCGGGATTTTATCCTACTTGAGTTTGGGTTGAGTTTGTTTGTCCTGCCCAAGCCGCCCTACTGGGATCTTTATCCTGGATACGCCCACTAACTAACAACTGGACAAGCACGAGACACGACGCGGACTAGAGATGATCTACATTGTTATTGCACTTGTATCAAGTATCAAATCTGTTTTTACAAAAGTATGTATGGTATTAATTAGCACCAAGGGGTCAAAATATGGCTTCAATGATCAGCATTTGTATTTCAATATAAATTTAATATAATTATGATTGGTATCAAACTTATCGTCCAATGTTTTCCAAAATTATGGCTGTTTACTAAGAAAAAATTTAAATTGCACTCGGTGAGCGGAATTTGTTTTTTCTGAATATTTTTAAAATTATATCGCGATTGATTTCAAATTAAAGGTCTTAATAAGGACAAAAAATCTACAGTATGCATTAAAATGACTTTCGACAATTTGGCTTTTGTTTTTAGTCGGACAAAAAGTATTTTTTTAGTTTTCACAAAATTTTGTTATTTTCTTTTTAAAACACTAATGACTACCTACTTGGTATATTCCGATAATCACATCAAAAGACGTCAGAAAAAACTTATTCAAATGGTAAGTCTAAATGCAAAAGTGGATTTATGTGAGGCACGAAGTTCCGAATTCTCCTACATTCAGGATCCACGTAGCTTGAGCCCCGCGAAGCGGGGCGATCCTCTTTGTCCCGCGGTAGCGGGACCTAGTATTACAATTGAGGCACGAAGTGCCAAATTGTCCCACATTCAGGGTCCGCCGAGCGTGAGCCCGCGAAGCGGGCGAATCCTCTTTGTCGCGCGGCAGCGGTAGAGTTTAAATGTTAAAATCGTTATAATTGAGGCACGAAGTGCCGAATCGTCCCACATTCAGGGTCCGGGGAGCTTGAGCCCGCGAAGCGGGCGAATCCCCCTTGTCGCGCGGTAGCGCGACCTAGCCGAAGGCCCGCGTAGCGGGGCCTGACGCTAGTATATACTAATTAGCTTAATTCACTATGTTTTCATCATGTTAGCAACCAAACTTTTTTTTCTTCTACACGTTTTATTGTTGGATCGATTTTCATAAAACTTTTTTTATATTAATAAGGATTATTTTCACTAGTGCCTTTTGTATATTTCATTGTTGTAGGGGTCATAGTTTCAGTGAGAAATGAAAAAAACTCCTTAGCAACGGGTATTATACTTTGATCGATTGTTTTTTTCATTTGATATATAGTTAAGGATGTTTTTGACTATATTTTTAATACATGTTTTGTACCAATATTGTCTATATTAAGAAAGTTATTAAGAAAAAACCGAAAAATGCACGGAACACAGCTGGGAGTATTCCATGGAATTTTTGTGTTTTCTTTTTTATAAAACAAGATTTTTTTGTCAATTCGTTTCAGATTTGATTTGACGTTTCCAATTCGAAATTTTATTTCGATATATTTTTCATAATTGATAAGGTAAGAGTGTTTTGAAAATTTTATTAAATATTTAAAGATGGAACATATGCGTTATGTTTACATATAGGTATGTTAAATTTGAAATATAATTTTTGAAATTATTTTATTTAATTTAACAATGCACTACTGTGAAGTTGCATCATGTTACTATTTATTACTATATTTATGTCATATTTTGACACAAGTTTAAATTTTAATTACAATTAGTTACCTATATATGAGGGGCTCAAAGCTGAAGTGGACCAAGTCCATAAATATCGATTTTTGAGCTGTACCAGCCGAATTATTGCTTAAAGCCACGGTACAAGACACTGAAGGTAACCCAACTTGGCTTGCAAAAGTGACTGCTGAACTGGTCCAGTTTCGTGGTACTGAGGGGTAAAGGGAGTACTCAATATGGCAGCCAACATAGGCCATCAAAAACCCGCGAGAATCGCTGATTAACGTGTAAAGTATAATTTCTATATATCGATGGTATAGCGCACACTTGTGGTAAGTGCTGATATCATAGTTTTGCAGTAGATCAATTTAAAGATTTAGGATACATTATTAAGGAATACCGAAAGTCAACTATGGATATTATTGTTGCTATTTGTTGCTAGACTACTCTAGAATAGGATATTATTATTTTGACTTTGTTTCAATTATTAGTTTTCATGTACAAAATTATTATGTAATAAAAGTATTGCATAATTTGCACTTATCCCTTTTGGTAACAAATATTATTGCACTTAACACTTGTGTACACTACTTTTTAACTTAGAAGTCATGTTTCGAAAGTGCTATGTTTTGAATAAATTATAACATTATACTTCTTTAATTAGTATTTTTAATATGTAATTACTAATTTTTTTGCTGCCAACATTGAAGACACAAATGTGTTAAGTGTATATCTAATACATATTTATGCACAGAATTCAGCACCTATTCAAATGCACAAATGTGTTAAGTACATATTTACCACAAATGTGCACGGAATTCAGAACCTCTTTTAATGCACATTTGTTGTAAGTGCACTTACCACATATTGCTGCACAAAATATTTGGATTTGTGTAGTTACAACCAATTTAGGGCTGTGTATCTTTGGCAGTATCAAACCGTCACTTACCACATGTGTGCTATATCATCCTTGTACCTAAACACATCATATTGTGCACTTAACTCATTTTTTGCCAAAACTGCACTTAACACAATTGTGCGCTATACCATCAATAATATATTCTGTAATTTATTATAATATATACAATATTCTATAAGTTATTGAAGATTTTAAGTGAAATTGCTAATAAAATGTGGTCTATGCGATATGACACCGCCTATTAATAATTGTAACGGTAGGACTATAATATTTTGGTTTCTAGTATTAAGTTATGTTTGTTTATAATTATTGTAATGGTACGACTATAATATAAAAATGTAACTAACTTAAGATTGGTATTAACAACTTTACAAAAATAAAACACATGGTGTACAGTACGTTATGGAAAATGTGTTCGATCCAATAAAAGTACGTTATAGGAATTGTTGTCTTTGATTTGATAAAAGTACCTACCTACGTCGAGGATAACAAATAGTATTAATCTCTCCTGAAATACACAACATAATTTTGGCGACGAGAAATCGGCGTGTCCACGTGTCCACATGAGGCCATAGTTAAGTCAAACAGTCAGTCTTGGTCAAAAAAAAAAATGGCTCTCATCGGTTCAATTGAAAATTTCAATCCAAAAAATGATGATATCACATCGTATTTCGAAAGGTTAGAACAATTATTTCAATGTAATGAAGTTGAAGAATCAAAAAAAGTTTGTCTGTTCATCACATTAATTGGAGGAGAAGCCTACAGTGTAGTAAAAGATCTGATGGCTCCAGATTTACCAAGTACAAAAACTTATGGAGACTTAAAGAAGAGTTTGTTGTCTCATTATGCTCCAAAAAGGCTAGTGATAGCTGAACGATACAAATTTTATACGTGTCATCAATCAGTGGATGAAGATATTAAGCTATTTGTTACTAAACTTAAAAATCTTTCCGCTACATGTGAATTTGGTGCGTTCCTAAAAGAAGCACTAAGAGATAGATTTGTATGTGGTCTACGGTCAGAAAGCATCAAACGTAAACTATTATCAGAAGATCAACTAGAATTCGAGAAAGCTTACCAGATAGCATGCAGTATGGAATTAGCTGAAGGACAGTTACGAGCGATGGGTTCAGAAAAACAGTCGATAAATAAAGTCAGTCAATTCAAGAAGCCAATGCCTCAGAAGCAGAATGACCAATTTAAGTCAAGAAACAGCGAGCAGCAATAAATATAAAACTGCAAAGTATGCAGATGTTTCTAATTCTTGTTTTAGATGCGGTAGGAAGCATAATCCGGAAACATGTCCAGCCAAACAGTGGGAATGTTTCACATGCAAGAAAAAAGGTCATACCAGCAGAACATGTCGGAAGAAGAAAGTCAACCTCTTGGAAAATGTCGGAGAAGACAGTCGTGCAAGCGAGCAAGATGAAGAAGAAGACTCGTATTTGGGCTTCATTTCGGCACTTCAATCAAAAAATGAAGAACCTGTAAGTGTTGTACTAAAAATAGAAAATAAACCAATAGTATTTGAAATAGATTCAGGTGCATGTAAGTCAGTAATACATGAATCTTTGTATAGAAAGTTATTTTCTGTAATCAGGTTGAAGCCAGTGGAGTATAAGCTAAAAGTAGTTACTGGTAATCATGTTAAAATATTAGGAGAAATTAATGTTAATGTTTATGTTAAAGATAATATTTATAAGTTGCCCTTAGTAGTAATAACAAGCGGTAATAAATTTGTACCACTATTGGGTAGAAATTGGCTAAACATTATGAATCCAGAGTGGAGCAAATTTATTACATCAGATTTAGTTCGTAAAGTCAAAGATGTAAATCAGATTGTCGAAAATACTCCCAGTAAATGCCTTAATTCGGGCAATGGTTACGTTCCAATAAAGTCAAGTCCGCCTAGTCATGAGCTTATGTTGTCAAAGGAATCTGCGAAAAGTAAAATGAAATCAGAATTAAAACAGAATTTTGCTACTGTTTTTAAGGCCGAACCGAATTCTAGCATTAAACATTTTCAAGTGGAATTAAATTTAAAGGAAGGAGCTAAGCCTATGTTTCATCGGGCTTATGATGTGCCCTATGCTATTAAAGATAAAGTAGAAAAAGAATTGTTGAATATGGTTGATGCGGGAATTCTAAAAAAAAATTAAATTCAGTAACTGGGCCAGTCCAATTGTCGTAGTACCCAAAAAGAACTCTGATGAAATTAGAATCTGTGTGGATTTTAAAAAAACATTAAATCGTGTTCTTGAAACTGATCATTGCGTTTTGCCATTACCAGAAGATATATTCGCATGTCTGCATAATAAGAAATATTTCACAGTAATTGATTTAAAAGGAGCTTACCAACAACTACAAATTGGTGAGAAATCAAGAGAGTTGCTAACAATTAATACTCATTTAGGACTATTCCGTTATAATAGGCTAACTTTTGGTGTAAGTTCAGCTCCGGGTATTTTTCAAAATTTCATGGATACTATCCTCAAGGATTTAGAAGGTGTGAAATGTTACTTAGATGACATATTAGTCGCGGATGAAACCTTAGAAGGTTGTTTCAATAAAGTTACCGAACTTTTTAAATGTCTAGAAAAATTTAATGTCAAAGTGAATGAAAAAAAATGCAAATATTTTGAAAATAAAGTAGAATTCTTAGGACACATTTTGGATTCTGAAGGAATTCGTCCCTCTCAAGATAAAGTTAAATGTTTACAAGATACTCCAAGCCCTAGTAACTTAACTTAATTGCGATCATTTTTAGGATTACTTAACTACTATGGCAAGTTTATTCCTATGATGTCCGCTAAACTAAAGCCTTTGTATGATTTATGTAAGTCCAACGTAGATTTTAAATCAGCTTGGTCCCAAAAATGCGAGGAAATATTCCAAGAAAGTAAAACTTGGTTAACTTCTGATTTAGTACTAACTTGTTATAATCCGAAATTACCTATATTTATAACTTGTGATTCCAGTGGTTATGGAGTAGGTGCAGTCCTTAGTCATGTTATAGATGGTGTTGAGAAACCTGTTTTATTTGCTTCAAGTACATTGTCAGAAGCAGAGCGTAATTATTCAAATATAGAGCGTGAAGCGTTAGCGATTGTTTTCGGAATAAAAAAATTTCACAAATATATTTTCGGTCGCAAATTTACATTATTAACCGATCACAAGCCACTTGAATTTATATTTGGAAGAAATAAAGGTATACCGACAACAGCGTCAGCAAAAATTACTCGTTGGTCTATATTTCTGTCGGGTTATGATTATATTATCAAATACAAAAAAGGTAGTCAAATTTCAAATGCAGATGGCTTATCACGCCTACCATGTAATAATAATTCTACTATTGCAAATTTTGTACACTCTTTTACACAGTTTTCATGTGTGCCAATCCATTGTGGAGACATAGCTGTAGCATCAAAAGCAGATATTACTATATCTAAGTCTATAGATTACACTTTATCAGGGTGGCCAAACATGGTTCAAGATGAAAATTTAAAGAAAATATTTAAGAGACGTCATGAACTATCAGTAGAAAAAAATTGTTTGTTACTTGGAAATAAAGTTGTAATTCCCCATAAATTAAGAGAAGAAATTCTTAAGCTCTTTCATGAACAACATTTAGGAATAGTAAGAACTAAAATGCTTATGAGATCTTATTGTTGGTGGCCAGAAATGAATGAGGATATTGAAAAATTTATTAATTTGTGTCAAATTTGTCAGCAAGTACAAAATTTTAAAAATCACAATCCCTTGGTAACATGGCCTAAAGCACATAGTAATTTCTATAGAGTCCATATAGATTTCTTTCATAAACACGGATTTACATTTTTAATATTAATAGATAGTAAAACAAAGTGGATAGAAGTTAAGTTTATGGAAAACGGTACTACTGCAAAAGAAACAATTGAAAGGCTCAAGGAGATTTTTTCGACCTTTGGGTTACCTTTTGAAGTAGTATCCGATAATGGTCCGCCTTTCGGATCAAATGAATTTGTAATGTTTTGCCAAAGTAATGGTATAACACCGATAAAATCACCCCCATATCACCCCGAAAGCAATGGTGCAGCAGAAAGAGCTGTTCAAACAGTGAAAAAAGGTTTAGAAAAATCATGTTTTGAAAACACTGATTGTAAAATTACTAGTAGCATTGTAAAATCTAAATTATTAAACTTTCTTTTTACATATAGAAATACTCCATCTACGAGTACTGGAGTATCACCAGCAGAAATGTTATTAAAAATGAAACCTAGAATGAGATTTGATCTTTTAAAGCCTTCAAATAATAAAAATTACACATTATTAACTAATTCTAATTATAAAAATTATAAATTGTTCAAAATAAATGACCTGGTATTTATTAAAAATCCGTCATCTCATTTATGGGAACATGGAAAAATAATGAAAGTTTTAAGTTTTTGTACCTATTTAGTAAAGGTTAATGACCAAATAAAATTTGTACATGCTAGTAGTATACGTTCAAATGATAATTACATTATAAATGAACAAGTTGTGAAAAATACGTGTGAAAAAAATTATGAATTTAATAATAAACCTAATTTTATACTTGAAAACACTGCTCCCAGTGTACCCAGTAGTACAAATCCTGTTGTTATACCGGAGGAAGTAGTAGCAGCACAAGAAAGTGCTACAGAAGCACAAAATTGTAAGCAAGAGGACGAAACAACCTTACCAGTACAAAATCAGACTGCAAATAAAAGTAACATTATAATTACTCGTTCTGGTAGAGTTGTCCGCCCTCCTGAGCGCTTTAATCAATAAACTTTAATTTGACAGGGGAGAAATGTTATGTTATGTTTATTAATAATTGTTGTAACGGTAGGACTATAATATTTTGGTTTCTAGTATTAAGTTATGTTTGTTTATAATTATTGTAATGGTACGACTATAATATAAAAATGTAACTAACTTAAGATTGGTATTAACAACTTTACAAAAATAAAACACATGGTGTACAGTACGTTATGGAAAATGTGTTCGATCCAATAAAAGTACGTTATAGGAATTGTTGTCTTTGATTTGATAAAAGTACCTACCTACGTCGAGGATAACAAATAGTATTAATCTATCCTGAAATACACAACACTCTTGAGCAGTCATAAAACTAGTGGAAGGGGTATGCAAGTTACCGGGGCCTGCTTAAAGCCCATACTTTTCAATGCTGTAATGAACCAAGTCCATATTTATAATTTTGCCACCAAATAGGCATACGTGTATTTTTTCTGTGAATTATTATTTAGATTTTTCAGCAGAAAAGTGAAACAAGTCCAAGTATTTTTATAATACACTGTTTCTTGTGGTGTTACATGGTTGTTACAGACATTTATAGCATTAATAGGGTACTTTACCGTAGTAGCAAATTAGCAATCCAATAGTTAACAAACAACTTCTTATTGCTTTATCTCAAATTTAACATGCATGGACTAGGTCCACTTCAGCTTTGAACCCCTCATATATATATATATATATATATATATATATATATATATATATATATATATATATATAATATATGTGGCTAATACTATGTATAATTCGGAGTATTTTACTGACTATTTCCCACATATTAATTAAACCATTCATTTGCTTCAAATTTTAAAATTCTAACCAATGACGTACAAAATATATCGGCAAAAAATGTAAAAATTCCCTAGGGATTGTTCAAGTGACAATTTACCCGTCATACATAGATATGACAATTTGATTGATTTTGTATTGTTTTTAATTGAAATTAAAAGTGTCAAATGAACCTTTTTGTGACAACTTCTTACGATGAAATAAAAAATATATCAAATAGAACACCAAAAAATACAGTTACGTCAAAAACCTTAGTTTGGAACCAATTATTAATGAACTTGTGAAACGAAAGAAACTAAAATAAAATTTTGACACTCAAAGGTTAGTATAAAAATTTAATGTCAAACTAAACAACCGTTTCGGCTCAATAAATTAGTCTTGATTTAAAAACACGAAAACCCACGACTAATAATTATTCTAATCGGTCTGCACCAGTGTCAAATTTTGCTTACTCCGGCATTAGAAAACATTTAATAATAAAAATATTAGGACACTACAACGTAAATTTATTAGTTCATATTTTATGTCTGTTTATTTAGAAATAGTCTAACAAAATATATCTCGTGTCTCATTATTTTGCAGGTAAAATTATTTCTTAAGATTGTTGCTTATAGGTAACAATCCTCGACAAATTTAATGATAAAATCCCTCGCCAGCCTTTGGTAACTTAGATTGCAGGCACTTGGCCTTTATTTATAGTACTCAATTACAGTCAATAGATGTCGCTATTGACAGTTAGCAGCCATGAATGATAACAAAATTATCTATTTTATCAACTTTACCAACAGTTGGCAGCTATGAAACTAGTTGACATTAGAACATTTAAACAGTTCCATTGTTACTATTATTATGATCCACCACATCTCCTCAAATGCATGAGGAATAATTAATCAAATACGATTTAAAATTTACAATTGACGGGGCAGAAATGACAGCAAAGTGGCAACACATTGTCGATGTTTACGAAGAGGACACCGAGGAAGAATATTTTTTGCTGATGTAATGTATTTCGAAATTTAAATTTATATTACACACATTTATTGTAAATATAAATAATTTTCAACATACGAGTATTTTATGTGAAATACAATTTCAAGAAAATAATTGTGGTACAATAAATGTATGTAATAAAAATTTTAATATCGAAATACATTAAATCAGCAAACACTTTGAAATATTTTTGTTGTTAAACGGGTTGCATTTTTTACTCTTTAGTTCCAAATTACAACCGCTAGGAGTAGCGTTCAACCTAGTATCATAGGATATTCCTGTCTAAATATATCTCTTGTCTATGTCCCTCGCCTTCAGCTAGGGATTTTGATCATGTCTCATGTCATTTGTCTCGAAATGTTACCAAGCAACAATCTTTTGAAATAAAATTTTCCAGCAAAATAATGGTCCTCCCTTGATATATTACTATTGAAAACTTTAAATGTCAAATTAATTAACAAATTTAACTAACGTGTTAAAAATGTCGTCCGACCTACTGGGATCTCAGGGACGTAATTAGGATTTTTTTAGGTGGGCTAAGGGTGTGCCAGTAAAACATTAAAGTGGGCCGTACTTTTTATAGTAAAATTGTTGTTTTTGAAAAATATAGATGTAGGCCGAGCGAGGCGGTTTTAAATTTTTCGTTTATTGCTGAGTTAAGTAAGTGTAATTCTACAATTATTAATTAGTTAAGTTTTAGAAACTAATGTTATTTTTGTTTAATTAGTGTAAATGTTTTTATCTTCACTCTATAGTTTAGTTTTATTAGTGTTATACCACGTTATACCCGTAAATATTTACCTATAATAGATTTTATGAACTTACCGGAATCTACCTATATATCAATAAAATTGTTTAAGGATAAATAATTGCTTTAGCGAACATTTTTATTGCAATTGATGAAGAAGTATTGGAGGAAAGACCACCTAACATACGTCTTATACGTAGGCAGCTAAGGGACGTTCAAAATCCTTTCGAAATTGAAAATTCGGAATTTGTAAAAAATTTAGATTGAGCAAAGAAGCACGCCAATTTTTATTAGACCAAATGCAACCGCATTTAGAAGTCGGGCTTCGGAATACAAAAAATCAACATTATCTTCCATGAAATTGATTATTATTTGTTTTTGTTCTTCCGTAGCGTTCATTTAAAATCTCTGAATTACAATGACCATAGAAAAGAGAGAGTGAGAGAATGACAGTAGACAGTTACCACAAGGTTACCACCATTACCAAAACAGTGTGAAAACCTAACGAACTAGTTTCCCCATGAAAGTCACCAGATAAGGAACAGTGACGTCATACTAAAGCTGGATTCACATGAGACGTTACCGCCGTACAGTTCCAACCGTTCCGTAGCCTGATTGGTTTGACACTTGAACGTTCTCAACGGTCTGAGCGTTGAAGGCGAGAATGAAATATTTCAACTTTTGACGGCTTTGACGGTTCGTTGTGACCGTTATTTCCATTTGCGCATGCTCCGAGACGGAAAATGCGGAGATTTGTAGTAATACCAACCTAGTAATATTCTTATAATCCTTATTTCCGGTATTATAGAGACAGGGATGCTTCAGTAATTAAAATTTTAGGAAAATTATCATTTTTTTTACTTTTCGTTACTTACACAACAAACAACACAAGTGACATTAAAATATAACATAACCAAACAATTTTGGTTATATTTTATTTTTCATTTCTAGTAGTGCGCAGCTCTGAAAACGTTAACGTCTCATGTGAAATACCAACGTGTTTTGCGGCCGCTACGTCCGCAAAACGAACGGTGTAAACGGTTCATGTGAATTCAGCTTAACTCTAACGCAAATGTAGTCATGCAAATACTCACGCAAGTTACAGAATCAACCTCCAGATAAGGGCTTATGAATAAAATTATTTTAAATGATGGGCTGCGATAGGAATTTGTTATTATAAAATATCTTTAATACCGACAAAAACAATACGCCGCTTTTTGCCCATTAATATTTATTACTGTACGATTCTACTCCATGACAGATCTGTCGTGAAATAAAAAATCTGATGTGGCCAACACATAATCTCCTGAGGTCTCAATGTTCCAGATAGAATAGTTTTTACCTCTCGCCACTATTCTATAAGAGAGGTATTGTGATGGGTCAAAAATTTCGAGTATGAGTTTTTGACAGATAAGCACGTTTTAGGGTCTTTAGAATACGAATTACACATTTTTGAGATGATGTCTGTGTGTGTGTGCGTGTGTGTGGTCGTTCGTGCGTTCGTTTGTATGTTACAATTTTTTCGGAAACGATAACTCCAAAAATATCAAACATTTAAATACCAAATTTTATATCTAAGGTTTAAATACGATTTTCAATAGACCAATTGTATTTTAGTACCAATTCATTAACCGGAAGTAAGACTTTTCATATAGAGTACTAATATGATTTTTCTCAAATTATCTAGTGTAGATACATAAAGCATTTATGATATAACACATATTTTTTATAGAATTTTTTTAGGTGGCTATTTCATAAATAGTTGTTTTACGTATCCTTTGACAGCCGTAAAGTGTCACATTTTTTGACACCTGTCAAAATGACTACTTTACGGCCGCATTTACTTCACGCCGGCTTTTACTTCACGGCCGCATTTACTTTACGGCCGTTAAATAACAAATTTATTTCATTTTAATTGGTAAATATATTTAGAAGTAATTACCTACAACTTAGTTAGCCTAAATTATATAAATAAAATTATTGATGATACTAAGAAACTTTTTTGACATAAAATTACATATTTTTGATAGCCACCTAAAAAATGTTGTGTGCACCTCGGCTTAAAAGTGTTTTTAGCCTCACCTGAATTGCTGGCCTCGGCCTACGCCTCGGCTGCAAACTTCAGATTCGGCCAAAAAAGATCACTTTTACAGCCTTGATACACAAATAACTATTCTGTACCATTTATAAACTATAGGACAATTTAAATCTACTTTTTTGAAATTTTAGTATCTTGTTGTCGATGATATGACATTATTTGTTTCTATACAAAACTGGAATTATTATAACAGTGACAGTACAAATGACATCTTTTGCTTACATCTTGCTTTACATTATTGTTTACATATTACATGAACATGAAACTATTAAAATGCAAGTAAAACTATTTATTAGATTAGTTGAATAAGCAGAATTAGGCAAAAGATTTTTTAGTTATTAATTAAAAACTGAAATTTCATCAGTGCATCAGAGCTTTGAATGCTCAAATGTTTTACAACTGACTGTTGAATAAAAAACAATGCTACATTGTGTCAAACTGACGTTTACAATTCGAGATTTAAAATGCATTTATCTTAAGTAATAGTATTAATAGAAGAAATTTGTTAATTTTTTGAGTTATAATATAGAGAGCGTAAATATTTTCAATATTTTCATCAATTTTAATAATATTTTAGACAAATTATTTTATTTTGACAGTCATTACAAAGTACAGTCGCAGAAAAAGACGTCAGAAGTTTTAGTACATTCAGGGTAAAAATTGTTAACACATTTGAAAAAAAACAATGCCATGTTCTGTCAAACTGACGTTTACAGTTTACAATAATTCGATATTCAGATGCATGTATCTTAAGTTATATTAGTAATAGAAGCAATTTGTAAATTATATTAAGTAATAATCGAAAGAACCATTTTTTGTATGTTTATCAATATTAGTATTTTATGTTTACAGTCATTTCAAGTACAGTCCCAACAAAAAATGTCAGAAGTTTAGGTACCTACATGCAAAGAAAAAATTATTTGAAAATAAAAAAGCAAAAAAGGAACATTTTCACCGGAAAGTATCATAAATTCATGGCATTTGATGCTAAAGTAAAGGATTAGAGGAACATTAGGTACTTTATAAAACTGTTAAAATTGAAGGTCGACAATATGCATTTTGTGTTTAACAAAAAAAAAATTATATAGAACAATATCGAGTTTGATATTAAATTAAACTACCAAGTAAGCACCAATTTTATAAAATTATTGAAAATGGCGACCAACAATTATTGTTATTTGTTTTTATTAAAAAATCATATCGAGTTTCATATCAAATTCAAGCTCTTTTAATATATGGATAGCGCCAGGCCCCGCTACGCGGGCCTGCGGCTAGGTCGCGCTGCCGAGCGACATGGAGGATTCGCCCGCTTGGCGGGCTCAAGCTCCGCGGACCCTGAATGTGGGACAATTTGGCACTTCGTGTATCAATTATAACGATTTTAACATTCAGACTTTACCGCTGCGCGCAACAAGGGGGATTCGCCCGCTCCGCCTGTCAATGTTTTGTTTATGTGTCCTTGTTAAGTCGCAATCAAAATTCAGTAAAACATTTCGTAACAAATGAATTTGTCAGATGACAAATCCACTTTCGGATTTTGCAACAATTTTAAATGTATAATTATTTAATTGAAAATATTGCGTATGTCAAAGTGACAGCAATCAATATCAAAGTGACAGCAATCAATGTCAAAGTGACAGCTGTCAATGTCAAAGTGACATTTAAAATTCAATTTTAATCTAAATGTAAAATTGGATTCATTTGAGACCTGAAATTAATTCGTTATGTTACTCGCGAGCGAAGCGAGTGTGAGACCATATAAACACAGTCCGTGCGGCAGCACGGACCTAGCTGAAAGACCCGCGTAGCGGGGCCGATGCTAGTCTTATATACTAAAAGGCTTAAAGTTGTTGATTTTTAGCCAATATAGCAACGCATTTACAACTGCACAACGTTATGAACGAATTATCCGAATTTCATGATTTTTTTACGAGGTGATAGAGGGTGTCGAGAAGCAAAAACCTTTGTATAGTTCAACTGTTTTTGATTTTCTTTTGTTTGAGAAAAATGCGAAAAACTGACTTTTTGATTTTCGTTAATAACAAATGAATGGTTTAATCTATCGATTTAAAAATAGGTATACATAGTAAGGGATTAATAGGGAGTCCATGCGACCAGGTCTCAATGTTCCAGATACAATAGTTTTTTAGTTATTAATGAAAAACTGAGATTTCATCAGTGAATCAGAGCTTTGAATGCTCAGATGTTCAACAACTGACCGTTGAATAAAAAACAATGCTACATTGTGTCAAACTGACGTTTACAATTCGAGATTTAAAATGCATTTATCTTAAGTAATATAAATAATAGGAGCAATTTGTTAATTATATTGAGTTATAATAGAAGGAGCGTAAATATATTTAATATTTTCATCAATTTTAGTACTACTTTTAAAAAATTTATTTTATTTTGACAGTCATTACAAAGTACAGTCACAGAAAAAGACGTCAGAAGTTTTAGTACAGTCACAGAAAAAGACGTCAGAAGTTTTAGTACATTCAGGGTAAAAATTGTTAACATATTTGGGGAAAAACAATGCCATGTTCTGTGAAAGTCAAACTGACGTTTACAGTTTACAATTCGATATTTCAGATGCATGTATCTTAAGTTATATTAGTAATAGAAGCAATTTGTAAATTATAGTAAGTAATAATCGAAAGAATCATTTTTTGTATTTTTATCAATATTAGTATTTTTTAAAATTTTATTTTATTTTGACAGCCATTTCAAGTACAATCCTACCAAGTAAGCACTAACTTTATAAAATTGTTGAAAATGGCGACCAACAATTTGTTTTTATAAAAAAATCATATCGAGTTTGATATCAAATTCTGGGGCTGGATAAGGGCTACCTAATTAATAAAATTATTTAAAATGGTGGCCGACGATTGTCATTTATATTTTTAAAAACAATATAGAATTATATCAAGTTAGATATCAAATAAAGGGCTGAAAATGGGCTACCTAATTAATAAAATAATTTAAATCGGCCAGGTGAGCATTACTTTATAAAATTGTTGAAAATGGCGACCAAGGATTGTCATTTGTTTTTATCAAAAAATCATATCGAGTTTGATATCAAATTCAAGGGCTGGATAAGGGCTACCTAATTAATAAAATTATTTAAAATGGTGGCCGACGATTGTCATTTATTTTTATCAAAAACAATATAGAATTATATAAGTTTGATATCAAATTAAAGGGTTGGACATGGGCTACCTAATTAATAAAATAATTTAAAACGGTCAGGTGAGCACAACTTTATAAAATTGTTGAAAATGGCGACCGATTGTCATTTGTTTTAATCAAAAAATTATTAAATCAAATCGAATTTGATTAAAAATTAAAGGGTTAAAAAATAAAGGCTACCTTATTAATAAAATTATTTAAAAAGGTGGCAGACGATTGACTTTTGTTTTTATTTAAAAAAAAAACAATATTAAGTTTGATGTTAAATTAAAGAGCTAGATGAGGGCTAATTAATAAAATTATTTAAAATGGTGGCCGACGTTTGTCATTTTTTTTTAACATTATCGAATTATAAGTTTGATATCAAATTAAAGGGTTGAAAATGGGCTACCTAATTAATAAAATAATATAAATCGATCAGGTGAGCACTACTTTATAAAATTGTTGAAAATGGCGACCAACGATTGTCATTTGTTTCTATCAAAATATCATATCGAGTTTAATATCAAATTCAAGGACTGGATAAAGGCTACCTAATTAATAAAAATTTTTAAAATGGTGGCCGACGATTGTCATTTATTTTTATCAAAAACAATGTAGAATTATATAAGTCTGATATCAAATTAAAGGTCTGGACATGGGCTACCTAATTAATAAAATAATTTAAAACGGTCAGGTGAGCACTACTTTATAAAATTGTTGAAAATGGCGACCGATTGTCATTTGTTTTAATCAAAAAATTATTAAATCAAATCGAATTTGATTAAAAATTAAAAGGTTTAAATAAAGGGTTAAAAAATAAAGGCTACCTTATTAATAATATTATTTAAAAAGGTGGCAGACGATTGACTTTTGTTTTTATTTAAAAAAAACAATATCAAGTTTGATGTCAAATTAAAGAGCTAGATGAGGGCTAATTAATAAAATTATTTAAAATGGTGGCCGACGATTGTCTTTTGTTTAAAAAAAAATATGTTAGTATCATACCTATTGAATATGGTATCAAATTAAATATCTTGATAAAAGAGCTGATACAAGATTGTTCAAAATGGAGACCGACGATCGTCATTTGTTTATATCTTAAAATTGTTAAAATCATATTGATTTTAATATCAAAGTAAAGGTCTTGATCTTGATGATGAGGAGTGATATACACAATAAGTGATATATATGATAGTGGGGGTGATTAGCTTCGGTTTTTTTCCTTTCAAAATAATAAAATCATTTCAAGTTTGATATATCAAGTTAAAGGTTTTGATAAGGTACCTACAATATTGTTCAAGATGACGTTAGATACAATTATTTTCGGTAGAGTCTAAATGTTAAAATGTTATAATTGAGGCACGAAGTGCCGAATCCTTCCATATTCAGAGTTCGCGGAGCTTGAGCTCGCGAAGCTTGAGCTCGCGAAGCGGGCGAATCCTCCTTGTTGCGCGGCAGCGCGACCTAGCTGAAGGCCTACGTAGTTCTATACTAAAATTTTTATGGCTTAACAAAAATTTATATTGAAGAAGGAAGAAGAATAATTTTAAATAATTATAATTTCATCATACAATTTTTTTCGGTAGAGTCTAAATGTCAAAATTGTTATAATTGAGGCACGAAGTGCCGAATCGTCCCACATTCAGGGTCCGCGGAGCTTGAGCCCGCGAAGCGTGCGAATCCCCCTTGTCGCGCGTTAGCGCGACCTAGCCGAAGGCCCGCGTAGCGGGGCCTGACGCTAGTACCATACTAATAAAAAAACTCCCGGTATACCATTTATTGTTTGCTGCTGACAACTTGTTAATTTTCTTATACTTGTTGTGACTAGTGTCAACATAAAATGTTGAGGTTAACGTGTTTTGTTATTTAGTTTTGTTCTATTTTATTAATTGATGAAAGAATCGTATCCAGATGTTGATATTTAGTAAAAGGATCGTCGGATGATGGATGATGAAAAGTGATCAATAAATTACTTCTAGATGCAGACGTTTCGGTTATTATTTAACCATCTTCAGTGCTCAAAAGTTACAGTTAAATACCAAAATAGAACATCTTGTGGGAAGTTATTACAAATTTTTTTAACAAAATTACAGAACATGTTCTTCCTTCTACAGTGTAACGACAACTGACATCAGTAATTTAATTGTAATTTAAACAACTTCTGAGCACTGTAGATGGTAAAATAATAACCGAAACGTCTGCATCATCATCATCATCCAATGATCCTTTTACTAAATATTTAATTAATATTTGATTATTTACTACAGAATCATACGATATATTAAAATAGTAAAATAATGATTAATTTTAATAATAGAAATAAAAACTATTGCTTTTAAATTTCACGTGTAGAGAAAGACTGCCAGCACCATCTACCAAACTCATGTACTAAAAAGTAAACTCTTTATTCATACGAATAATTTGCTTGTTTTTTATGACGTCACTCCTACATGGATTGGAATTGTCTTTACCTCATCTTCAATTAATTGTCCCAGGAAACAATATATTAATAATTGACTTTGAACCGTCGCAAATACAGTAATATTTAACACTCGTTGATTTCTAAAAACACTTGGGTATAGTTATAGGTAAATAAATAGTAAACATGTGAAAATTAAAAGTATATCATTCAATAACACGAGATTTTTATGCTCACTAATATTTGTTAAAAAGGCTATACCTCATTTCACGTAAGAAAAATGCATTGGGTAAGACAGAGCGATGGTATACTAAATCTGATTGGATGAGATAAGAGGTGTATTTACACCAACAAACATTTTCATTTCAGTCAACATTACTTATATCTATCTTATTTTGAATTACATAGTTACATTAATTTAAGTACATTACATACATACATTATTATTAAGTAGGTACATTATTCTATAGAATCTTTATTCACAAAGAATACCTTCATAAGTTACGCCAAATTTTCAACTAATACAATATGTGAGTTGAACCATCTTATTTTTTCTTAACTGAAATGAGGTAATAGTGTGCAATACTCGTTGAGCACCGGTGGAATGATTATTCTGGCAAAAATAGTATATTATGATACAAGTGCGTAGGTAAACTTTAATTAATAATTATAATCTTGATTCACTTTAATAAAGTACACGGAGAAAAAGGTTTCTTTGGAATTAACAAATATATTTCTTTAACATTTTTTTCTTTGAATCAAATAAGCATTATTTAAATTGAATAAACACTATTTCATTTCAAAAAAATCGTCTATTTGTATGAAAAAATTAAATTCTTTAAATATTTTCTTTGGTTGGAACAAATATTTTTTTCAATTTACGAAATATTTTTCTGTTCTGTTAAACTCAAAGAAGTAGTTGTTCCAATTTAAAAAACATTTATTTCTTTAAGTTGAATAAACCATTTTGTTGCTATTAATATATTAATTCTTTAAAGTTTTTAAATAATATTATGATTTCTTTGGATAAAAGAAACCAAATTTTAAACCAAAGTCCAATTTCTTTGAATCAAATAACATAAGTTTCGCCTTTCGCGGCACTAGAAATCATTGTTTACTCACAAGAAAGACACCATACCGAGCACCATACATTTAAGTGGCTGTGGTAAAGATTTAAACAAGTGCATCAATTATTGTTATATTGAAGTTATAATAAATGGATTTTAGAGAATTTCAAACATACATTAATATACATTCAAAGGTAGGTAAATATAATGTTGATTGCAAATTTATAATAAAGTATTTCTTTTGACCCTTTAACCTACAATGCTAAAATAGATAAAAATTGCGTAATACAATGTAAAGAACTCACATAATGAAAATTGAAATACTTTATTTTTATTTGCTAGGTACCTTTGTATACAAGTACTATTATTTACATTTTATTTTATTTTCAGAACGGTGTTTTGTTTTGTTTTTATCGCCCTGATTATGATTAAATTAAAATTGGAATATTGGCCGTATTTTTAAAGGAATTTGAAGATTTTAAACTATGGCACTGGTATCGAGACTAATGCAGAAAATATTGTAAGTTAATTAATATTTCTCAAATCTCAAATAAGTATTAAAACATAATTTTCTAGGTATATTATGATGATAGCGCTGATAGGGCTTCGTCTAGTAGGTAGAGCAACATCCAAGAAGTGATAAATTTCAATTTCTATTGAGGAGCATACTCCACCTGCTGTTCCAATTTTCCCTAGAATTTTCCACACACCTCAAACTAAAATTTTTTATGGCAAAGATGGACAATGTAAACTATTTAATTCCAAAAAATATTATTTGTATTATATAAATTGTAAATTTACGTCAAGGTAATGTATTATACAGAGTGTATCATTACTTCGAGTAGGTACCTTACCTACATATGTTACGTTAAAAGGCTATGTATAGTTTAGTATACTGATTACAATGACTCAAAAAGAATTTTTCAGAAATTCGAAAAATTTACGGCATAGTTTACTTACACGATTCATTTCTATAGTAGCACTGGATTTGCATAATTTATATTCAATATAAATTCAATGAAACCAAGTTGATTTGAAAATTGAAATTAATTTCTTGAAGAATTCTTTTTCATTCGTAATCAACACTTCAAACTGTACACATCCTTAACGTACTATGTACCTACTCGAAGTTATGATACAACCTGTATTTATTTACATTAAAGAAATGCGTTATTTATTTTAAAGAAATGTATTATTTATTTTAAAGAAATGTATTATTTGATACAAATAAATAAATGATTTCGTGCAAATAAATGAAGTTTTTATAACAAAAAAATAATTTCTTCCATTTAAAGAAAGTTGTGTTTTGCTTTAAAGAAATGTGTTTTTTTCATTTAAAGAAGAAGATTCTTTTACTGCAAAGAAAATATAGTAAAGAAATAATTTATTATTACCAAACAAATATTTATTTGCCACTATTGAAAGAAATAATTTGTTCGGGTCAAAGTAATTTACTTAAATCCAAAGAAACCTTTTTCTCCGTGTAGTCTGTATGATAAAAAAATTATAATGGCCATTTGTGAATCTCAAAACTACATCAAAATAATAATTTGGGATAGAACTCCCGAAAAAAAATCAATGTATAAAACTACAAGTTTCAAACTTCCGCTGGCGCCACGCGACCACTTGAAAGATAAGTAATAAAAAGTTACTTACATGTCGATTCCACTAATACAATCATACATAGCCATCACTGAAATGAAGATTATTGTACCAATAACATGAAGAAGCACAGCCGAGAATATGTCTTCTATGCAGCTTAAGTATCTGTCAATGAACATTTTTGCTGGTAAATTAAATTAATTATAATAATATACATATAGTTACTCAAAAATTAGGTTATGATGTGCAATGAAAGCAGAAATTTCGTTTACAGGTTTATTTGTATTAAGAGTTGAAAATAAACTTTTCAATATTTTTAGTTGTCCTATTCCCAACGCTATAAAAATTATGAAAAGTCCATCTATACTAAATACAACAGTAAACACATTTATACTTAGAAGTATTGCCTGCATCCCATAAATAATATGATGTCCCAATGGAGACCTATATTAAAAAACAAAAATTGGCATATAGGTACAGAGTGTTTTTATACTTCGGAAAAAAAGGAAGCGTAGTCATTAGAAATTCATATAAATTTTACTGTGCATGTATTAGGCCATACTTAACCATGGCCGTCTCTATTTATCAGGCCGGAGTGTGCACATTATGGCAACAAGACTAGCGGTCCTATTTTCACAAAACGAACGAAAATGAATACATTACTTTTTCAACTTATTTTTAAATTACTCAGAAACTACTGCAGATATCGTAATGAAATTTTTACCAGTTATTTTCATAACAATGTTCTTAACAAATATAAGTTTTTAATTGGAAATTGTTTATAATAAAATTGTAATATTTATTTAAAAGATGCTATGTTCATAAATAATGTAAAAAAAGTAGTATGCTGCTAACTTTTGTATTTGTTAAAATAGACATATAGTATAAGCGTACGAAGTGTTGAGAAATGTTCAAATTTTATTCTGTTAAAAGAATTATAACGATATCTTAATTGTATCGTGAGATATTTAACTTGGAAACTAAAATTTAATGCGTTCACGCTCCATACTAAGCAAAAAGATTTGGGCGTTATTTTTAATAATAAATTCCATTTCGCCAATCATTATGACCACTTAATAAATGATGGAAATAGGAAACTATATTTCATATTACGCAATTCAAAAGAATTTAGTCACGAAATAACTGTCCGATTATTTAATTCTTTAGTAAGGTCGAAACTGGAATATGCGTCAGCAATCTGGGATCCTGTTACAGAATACGCATCAGAGAACTTAGAGAAAGTGCAGAAAAAACTTCTGCGAGCAATATTCTGCAAGAAACATAATGAATACCCATTCAGAAAATCGTATACAGATCAATTACAAGAATTCCAAGTTGATAGTTTAAAGAAAAGACGGGAACTGCACAATATTAATCTGATACGTTCTATATTAAATAATGAAGTTTATCTACCAGAAGTTCTGCAAGATATAAACATTAACGTACCTGATCTAAGGTTGAGAATTCGAAACAGTATTTTCAAAATCAAACATTCCTGTTCTCCAATCCATCACTGCCTTAGTCAGACTAATGATTTTGTAAAAAATATCAATGCTGCCGATATTTTTAATATGACTAGAGCGGAATTAAGAAAATTGTTTAAAGATTTATAATTTATGTGGTTTCTCACTGTTTATGCCTAGTTGCTAAGTCTTTATTTGATTATTATTTTTTTATTTACTGTACATTTGTAAATGGATTTGATCTGTATTTTGTTCAGTATAAATAAACTTATTATTATTATTATTATAAGCGCGCAAGACCGCTGTTACTGTTCCCGGTAGCCGTGTTTAGGTTCAGCTACATTCAGCGTTCGTCGTCACTTCTTGTTTATAATTTAGTAAAATACTAAATCATATTTAAAATTGAAGGTAAGAAATATTAATAAAAACTTATTATTAGTCCTATTATCGTAATTATTTTTCATTTTTGTGAACACAAAGAAAACAAAACTAAATTTTAAAGTAAGTTGATTGTTGTCATTATACCGTTTAAAATAAATGTTTCTATCAAAATTAAAATAATGTTATGTGTAATAGAAGAAGAAAAAACTGTTAATGAATATTGTACTATTTAATTTGTAATTTTTGTATATATCAGATGCCACGTCGTTGCTCTGCGCCAGGGTGCAAAAGTAATTACGATTCCAAAATTAAGGATGGTTACGTAACAAGTTTCAAATTTCCAAAAGATGAAAAGTTATTATGTTGTGCAAACTTATTTATTTTATACATTGTTTAATTGTACACTTGAAAATTCTATAATTAAACATGTTTTAACTGCATATTTTTGTAATTTCCCATACAACGTATAGCGCGCGTAGGACCACTACCGGTACTCGGTGCGCTGTTGCCAGTGTGAAGACTCCGGCCTGATAAATAGAGACGGCCATGACTTAACACAATAAGGGGCCAGTATACTTGGAGTATAGTAGTAGTGGTGTAGTTACTTTAGTGTAGTGCTTTATTAACTAAATTTTAGTTAGTGTAGTAGCTATACATATACAAGTGTATATATATATATATATATATATATATATATATATATATATATATATATATATATATAGGTTGGTGGAGGTGAAATACGAACATAGGCAACATACATGACAATCGAACTTTCATGCCAGGTATCTTGATATATTTTGTAGTAGTGTCACAAAACGAAGTCATGTGAATTTGTCTGACAAAAAGAGTAATAAAGAAGAGAAATAATAATAAAATCTAAAAGTGCATGTAAACTTTCTCGTTCTGCTCGCGGACACATACGAGTATATTATTATGCAAAGCAAATATTTTAATGAAAATAATAATTTCAAAAATATGACAGCTACTTTGACATGGACAGTGCTTATTCCACGTATATCAAGATGCCTAGCATGATAACTCCATTGTCATATATTTCCCTATGTTCGCATTTCACCTCCACCAACCTGTATATATAGGGTGTAACAGCGAAACCAACCAACGCCTATATTTTCTTTATTATTATAGTTTAAAAAAATGTTAAATAGCAAAGTTGTAGGAGACCAAGGGGGACATCTGATTAAAGAATAAAATAATTTTTTAAACCAGTGGTTCTCAAGTTAAAACACAAAGTTATATTTTTTCAAATATACATATTTTTTAGGCCTATCCGATAGAGTATTTTTTTCTGAATTCAATCATGTATTCTTTTTATATCCTTACATACCTAATAAAAATATTGAGAAAAATACAGTTTAAATTTTAAAAAACCAATAACTGTTTTGTCGATTGGAATATCTTTTTTAAATAATAAAATAATCAAATTTTGAATTTTCTTTTTTTCAAAATTTTTAAATATCAGCAGTTACATGTTAAGAATGGAATTATAGAATTTTTTTGTAAATATTATTAATTTATCACAATATTTTCTATTTCAAATGAAATAAATTTTTGTCATCTACAATTCGTATTTTAAATATTTTTCTGTTCATGATACTGATACTACTCGTATTTAGGAAATAAATTATTGTTAATAATTCAGAGTATGAAACTTCAGTATTCAGTATCTTGTAGTTCATGATCGTTTAACATTTGTTACTACGTAAATTTAAATTTATTATGCCAGTGACAGTGTCAAAATAATGACACATCGTTTATATCTTCTTCTACAGTTTACATAAAATGAAAAAAAATATATTCGTGAGTAGGTACTTATAGTTTATAATATAGTAAAAACTAAAAAGAGTGAGTAGAGTATGGCAGGAGGTCTTGTGCTGGCCACATCAGATTTTTTCACATGTTATTTAAATTATGCCGAAGTTGGTATTAACTTAAAGAGTTTGGGAAAAAATATAAATTTATTTAAATTTTGCTGAATAAAGCAGAACATTAAAGGCGTTACCTATGTTATTAAAACTTATAGTCGGGGAAGTACTGTGGTGGACACAGCAGATTTTTTGTATTAGTCCGAGAAATGATTTACTGTTTGTACAATTGCTATAGTCATGATGAACAATCCCTAAATGGCCTCATTTCTGTACAAAAAATAATGACATAATAGCATCAAATGTGGACGGCTGGCGAAATTTATAGAAACTCGATTTACCTATCAGTGAACTACCTTAAATATTATTGTACCTGTTCCATATATTAAACACTTCAGGCATCCATATGTTGTTTACAAGATTTTCTTCTCCTATAAAATATGAAGCGATTAAATGTGCGGTTTGTGCTGCAAAACAACATCCACCGAAAAGATTCACAGCAAGTTTGGCAACATTATAAACATATTGTATTTCTGGACGTTTTGAGGCTGGTAATATATCTAACGACCAGAATTTTTCTATATAATCGAACACCTTCAGAAAAGATTGCCATTTCATGAGTATAGTCGTAAGTTTAACTACGACCTTAAATTAAAAAAAATTATTAATAATGAAATTGGCGAATGCAGAGATTAGAGGTGCGAGGTGCGACTCTCTCTTTTAAAAACAATATACAGGTTGGTGGAGGTGAAATGAGAACATAGGGAAATATATGACAATGGAGTTATTATGCTAGACATCTTGATATACGTGGAATAAGTACTGCCAATGTCAAAGTAGCTGTCATATTATTGAAATTTTTATTTTCATTAAAATATTTTCTTTGCATAATAATGTATGTGTTCGAGCAAAACGAGAAAGTTTACATGCACTTTTAGATTATATTATTATTTCTGTTATTGATTACTCTTTTTGCCACACAAATTCACATTACTTCATTTTGTGATACTACTACAAAATATATCAAGATACCTGGCATGAAAGTTCCCTATGTTCGCATTTCACCTCCACCAACCTGTATTTGGATTCAAAACTACTCAGACACCTGCTGCGAAAAAATTCGCTCGCTCGCTCCACAAGGTACTATAGTAGAGGCACCGAATAAGACGAGGTGGGAATTCAAAAGAAATGGCCTATAAATGGCTATGACGCTATGACTATGATCTATGTCGACATCAACGAATATTTTTATAAGTAAAATTTTTGTTTATGACGACATAGATCATAGTCATAGCCATTTATAGGACATTTATCGTCTTATTTCGTGCCTCTACTATAACTCCGATCTTATTTATTATTTAATCCAATGACCTTAATCTGATTTTTGATAAGGAAATAGACTCTAAACTTTATGCAGATGACACATTACTAATAATTTCTACCAAAGATAATGTTTTTTTTGTAAATTAAATGTAATGAAAATACGCTTAAATCTAATGAAACAAAAACAAACTACATGTTTTTCCATAGTCATCAAAATTCAAACAACATGAATATTGATGTCTGTATCGGAAATTCCGAAATGGAAATAGTTCCTATCACACAAATTCTGTGGTTAAAGTTCGACAAAAATATAAAATGGAAATATCACTGCGAAACCATTATTTTCAAAATAAACAAAACTTGTTTTCAAATTAGATATTTAAAACAATATTTAACACTTAATCCACTTTTAGTCTTTTATCATGCAAAAACCGAATCAATTCTCAGATATGGTATTTGTTTTCGGGGCGCCTCTCTGTTCTTGCGGCAAGTTTTTTCGTGAGTCAAAAAAGAGTGTTGCTTTGCATAACACGTGTTTTATTTATACATTTTATTATAATTTTACTGTACTTTGTGTTCTTTTTCTTTTTTTGGCGCTGCCTATAAAGTGAATTACATTTTTATGAGAAATAAAATATATAGTATTATTATAATAATTTAGTGCTACAGTACTGAGTTGGCATTTAAAGGTGCAAACTGATTAATGTTTCAATCTGAAAACAGATTAAAAGTAAAATTAATAAAGTTAAGAAATATTGCATGCATTCAGCATAAAAATCAAAATAATAATAATAGTGCTACACTGGCCATGGTCTTGATTTATACTAAATTCCACGAAACTTCATTAAAGGGCGAGAGGTTTATGTCAATTCAAGCGTCGTGATTGGTTTCTCGAGCACGTGATGAAATCGTAAACCAATCGTAGCATTATGCATACGTTTGAGAGCCAATCAGGATGCACGAAACCACATGGCCATGTGTCCCTTTAATGAAAAGTCTTGTGGAATTTATTGTAACTATAAAAATAATGTCCTACAGCATTAACTTTACACATGGCGTCAGTGGTTTCTTCTCTTTGTAATAACTCTTCATAATAATCAAATGAGGGTTGTTCAATAAAATCTCTTTTAGTTCTCAACATCCGTGACATGCCATTCCATATAGGTGTATCTGTGTGTAATTCTTATTTTATGTAAGTGTACATACCTGCCAGTAAGCGAAGAACATTATGACATCAGTCATAACAAATCCATGCTCTTCATAATCATTTAGAAACAAGGATATGCCACCCAAAATTACCATAAGTATATTCAATAGCAGTAAAATAATTCCAGACACGAATTTGAATGGAGACTTTTCCTTTGCATAAAAATCACAAAAATCTACGTGTTTAACGAAATTTTTGATATAGTTAATCGGTGGTACCTATAATTTAAAAATCTTATTTAATCTTAATAAGTAAGTCTTCTTTGTAGAGAATATGCGTAAGTACTACTAGTGCCACGAAACAGTCACCTTTGTAAATAACTATCGGAGACTTCAAATCAGTGCATTTGTACTGTACTGTTTTTACGGAACTCAGGCTCACTTATTCAATGGGTGCCAATGATTTAAGGGCGCTGAAGAACTAAGTTTATTTTTTATTTACTTTGAAACTTAAAAAGATTCGAAATTTATATGAAAATCGTATGACACAAATAACAGCCAATGGATGAATTAATTACAATAATAGTAACCATGGTTACCTATATAAAAATTTTCTCGGAAATTTTTTTACTAGTAGCTTGAGTAACTGAACTGAAATTAATAAGCGGAAAATTTACCGGCATCTGTCACTTTGATATTAAATAAAAAATTGGTTAAATTGTTATTTTGAGTATAAATAAGCAATTAATAAGGTAAATAATACATATTTATTAATGTTAAATACAAATTTAGTAAATATTTCAAGTTTGTATTGTAAAAAGAATTCAAAAATAGAGCGGCGGTGTCATTGCGATTTTCTTACAGAATATGCACTCGTGCATTAATTCATGTCCAGGAAATTTTTATCGTGCATTTCAACAACAATTAGCGCTCGTGTACCACTCGAGCTAATTAAGATGTTGTTGGAAAGTACTCAAAAAATTTCCGGAACGAATGAATGCACATGTGATATTACAAGTGAAAATTTTTTGGTTAAATAAATATCCAATGAAATATTCTTCCATTTCTGATCACGTGTGCGAAGTTGACCAATGAGACCAACATTAAAATAACAGCAACCTATAGGACATTAGGTACCACTTATGTCAAAATTACAGAATGATTGACGGTTAGGTATGTACCTAATTTAATAGTAGGTCCTATTGTGTTCAAATGACTTTCGTATTTTCAATAAATAATTAAACTATAACTGCGAAATTTTTTTTAGCCGAATAACCTTTAACCATTTTGATACCTAATAATTTTGTCAACAGTTTTGGTTAACAGTTTTCCGATTGCGGCGATGGGCGGTTTATCAAGCAACGCGCTTTTGGAATATGACAAAATTATTTCGTAATTATCCATGTTACAGTTAAAAATTATTAAGAATGTATGAAAAAGCGAATGATTTCAAGAATATAAGACACCAGCACTCAGTGCGGCGCGTTATTATTGAATCTAATTATTTTTATTCAAATTACTTAATCACAAAAATTTTCAATTTGTAATATTTTTCTTAAAATTCTTTGTGTATTTCTGCATAAAAAAGATAACTTGTTGCAAAATTTTAGCTTTAGAAAATAATGTTTACTTATCTAAATTGTACAGTGGGCCTTGAAGCCAGCATTTATTTTAGCGTAGTGGAAGGTGAGAGGGAAGACCAAAGTTTATTTTTGGACGACCACATCAGAAAATAATAGATATCGCGACAGTGGCATTAGAAAGTTAAAAATATCGTGCACTGGCATGATAATTTTAATATCGTACGATATGGTTATATCACAATAATGAGACCAAATCGCCATTTCATAATAATAAGGCAACTTTACTCTGCCTGATTGTACGAAATGACAGTAGATATTGTCATTTGAAAATTTTGTATGAATTAATCAGTAAAAAATGACGGAAATTTATGTGTTACGTTTTGTGGTCGTCTAAAAATAGCAATGTCGTCGAAAGTAATTGCTCGTGTGTTGAATTACTCGGTTGACCCTCATTCGTCAAGGTACATTTAAACCAATTTGGACCATGCGTAATTTTGACTTAAAGTGGAAATTGTGCCGACTTAAAATTTATATCATTTACAACCACTTCGCTGGTAAAGTGAAAATACGACATGTCATCTGCTGTAGGTACTGTAACATCATGAAATGTAGTTTTTCCGGTAAGTAAAGTAAATATAATTTGATGTTTGAATAACAAGCTAAATTATTGTACCTAATGCAGTTCTATTCCAGCTTGGGTTTAAACAACTAAAATTAATGCCAAATTTAAAATCAGGGCTTGCAGATGGCAGCGCCTCTGTTGAGAAAAATACCTGAATCGTAATGCGCATGCGAATTCACTCTCGACTTGAAGTGAAAACTAGCAGCTTGCAAACATTGAGTTGAAGTGCAATTCGGGTCCGAAGTACGCAAACTTCAAATTATGGTTGTAAATGCGGTAGTTGATTCACGTAGGTATGCCTAACTTACAATTTTACGCCAGCTTAAAATTGTGATGGGATAAAATTTGGTTGTAAATGTACCTTCACACTTCACACTCTCGCGATATTTCTACCGACAGCTATTATGAAATACCTATACTGCCCTCCTTAGAAAGAAGGTCCTATCTGACAATTTTGAGTTTTGTATTTTTTTGCATATTTGTATAGCTTGTATTGTTATTTAATACTCTCTTAAGTAAGAATGTCCCAACTCTTCTCTAATCATAGCTATACACGTAAATTTGTTGTCTTAACTGCAAAATTTGTTACTACTGCTAAGCATAAATGTCCTATCTAATATTTACATGATATGAAAGTCCTAACTGCGCAGTTAATACTTTATTGCTTGGTTTAATAAAATAATTTATTAAGCGATTTTGTACTATCTGACATTTCCTACATAAAAGTGTCCAATGTACACATTTTTTGCTAGTATTTTGTATACATTTTGAAAATTATGGCGCATATAGGACTTACGCAAGCGCATTTCGTACATTTTATATACATTTTCATAACCTAAAAGTTTTGACGTTTGAAAGTTACTCAAATTAATACTTAAATGTTATCGCGGGGAAAGCAATTAGTGAATATGGCATTAAATATAGATTTAGGACAGAAAATAGCTGCTGTTCGTCAGAATACCAGAAAAGAAATTAGTTTAATAACAAATGAAAACTGTGTTGTTAAAAGTATCTTAGATGATATTGTTGCTAATGCAATATGTTATGCACAAGTTAAAGATGAAAACTCTGAATGTATAGTGAAAAATATTTTAGCCGACGTTGTGGAAAATGCAATTAATTACTCAGAAACAAATTATGTTAAGTTATACACTAAAAAAGGTGAACTTAGAAAAAGAAAAATAATAGATTCTAAACCTGAAGAAAGGAAGAGAGCAAAAATTAATAAAAAAAAATTGAAAAACATGGACTTAAAGAACCATGTAATGATAAGTGTAAATTAAAATGCAAGTCGGTGATATCTGTTGAAAGACAGCAACATGTAAATGAACAATTTTGGCAATTAAATGAAGATGGCAAATGTGCGTATGTGATGAATTTAATTAAAAAATCAAATAAAAAAAGAAATACGGCCGGACCAGATTCTGTAAGAAAATATTCATACACATATTTTCTTAGAGATGAAAATGCACTTGATATTCAAGTCTGCAAACGATTTTTACTAGCTACCTTAGGTTATGAGTTAAGTAATGATAGAATTTTGAAAAATATGCGAAATGATAATTCAGATCTCATAGCTCCTAAATTGGACCAAAGAGGACGTCAGTCTTGTCCAAAAAAATTGATAGGAAAGTAATAATTGAGCACGTTAACTCCTTTAACCCAACAACATCACATTATCGGCGGGAACATGCTCCTAATCGAAAATATCTTCCCTCGGATATAAACATTACGATTATGTATAATGATTTTAAACAGAAGCATAAGGATATTGAATGCTCGTATGAGTTATACAGGGTAACCGTTTCAAATGAACTCAACATAGCGTTTACAAAATTGGGCCAAGAGGAATGTTGGCAGTGTGAAGTGTTTGATTTACATTGCAAAAATAGTGGTCATACAAAAGACGATGACAATGAATGTGGTGATTGCGAAAAGTGGAAGCAGCATCATACAAAATATGTGAGAGCTCGTATGGAATACAAAAAAGGTGCAGAAAATTCCTGTGAAAATAGAGGTTTATATTTTTCTGCTGATTTAGAAAAAGTAAGTAAAACTATGAATAAAAAATTATATAAAACTGGACCCACGTTGAGACACTTATTTACGTGCAGAATTTTTCCGGCAATAAAAACATTTAGTCGACAACGTAAACGTACGTCTCCATGTAAGTTCAGCTTTACATTCGTTTTTCATGAACATGCGTTTTTTGGTGGATGTCCAGCTTTATATGCATCTCTGTGTAAATCCAGTGATTATAAATTACATGACTTTTTTCTAGGTAATAATGATTCCTCGTGTCGATATGTTTAAAGAGGTAATATTTACGAAACGACTGATTGTATTTAATGAAACCTTAACACCTCTAAAGAAACATAAGACAATTAAACCTGTTGCCGTTTTGTGGCATGAAGCACTTGCAGGCAGATCAAAGGAAGACATAATATCCACCTTTTATAGTTTTTTCAATTTTATCGCGACGAAACTGATATTACACTTTGGCTTGACAACTGTTCAGCACAAAACAAAAATTGGACTCTATTTAGTTTTTTTGTGTATATGATCAACTCCTCGGAAGTTTCTCTGGACACTTTAAATATTAAATTCTTTGAAGTTGGCCACACATTCATGAGCGCTGATGCATTCCATCATCAAGTGGAACTATCGATGAAGAAGAAAGGGAAAATCTACGATTTCAATGACTTCGTCACGGCTGTGAATACATCAAATTCGTCCAAGGTGGATGTTATAGAAATGCGCGTCGCGAATTTTTATAATTGGAAAGATTATAGTTCACAATATAAATTACGGAAAATGAAAGACCGTCCGTACTTACATGATATGGTTTGCCTGCTATTTAAAAGAGGCAGCTACGAATAAAAATATAAAAATAGTTATGACAGCGATTTCATAAATTTATGTTTTTTCAATAAATCTTTAAAAAATATTCCTAGACCTGCACCTAGAACTGAATGCAGAGGCATAACAAAAGAGAGGAAACAAGGTCTCTTATCAAAACTGCCACATAACAGAGTTAAATTTTGGGAAAATATTCCTGAAAATAATAATAATTCAGAGAATATTCTTTAATAACGTTCTAAATTGTTTCTGACTTAAATTTAATTTTTTTTATAATTCTAAGCATAACTGTTGTGTTTTTATATATTTATATAAACAAATACATTATAATAATGTATAAATTATGTGCTTTTTAATTTATTCCCCATTCCAAATACGAATAAGATTTTTATACTTTGTACTTCATTTAACAAATTAATACAAATACTAAAATAGAATGTCCGATCTGCCTTAAAAACAGTTAGAATATATTGTTATAATAATTCATAGCAAATCTAACAGTAAAAAGCTGCACTTACATTTCTACAAAAATAATTTACTTATGTATTTAAAATAATAGCTAGAACTAAACAATTCCTAAAACTATTAATATCTCAAAACTACATTTTTGCAGATAGGACCTTTTTCCTAAGGACGGCAGTATACTTATTCATACAGTAGGTATTATTATTTTAATTTAGAAATCAATTCAAGATAATTATTTTTTGTGTTTTATTGCAGACATTCTTTCTTATAAAACTAATCATTATATTCAAATCAATTTAATTTATAGTTTTCTGTTTCAAATTAACATTTTTTCCTAGTTTCAAAATTAAGACCAATGATCCACTCAAAAATTAATGACAAAATTGCATGACACAAATAGCAGCCAATGGATGAATTGATTACAATAATAGTAACTATGGTAATATAAAAATTTACTCGGAAATGTTTTACTACCCAAGTAACATTTATTACTAATTTTCGACGTTAATATCACGTCAATTTATGAAGTATAAATCGACGCCTAGGCGTGGATCGAACTCACGTCAATTAGTGACGTAAAACGGACGTGAATATAATGACGTCTTTATTGCGTGGTTTAAAGAGTCATAATGACGTAAAATTGTATTGTAAATTTTTAAATTAAAAGAGTACAAACTAAATCTATTGTTTCGTTCAATCAGTAGAGTCAGAGGCGTAGAGTAACTTAGTCTATGGAGGGGATACTGGAGACTGAGTACTAAGACACGCGTACCAACCATGATGTATGATAGCTGAAGTCCAAACAGTACAGTGAATCAGTAGAACCATACTGAAAACTTATCACGATAATGTCCTGTGTCGTCAATAGTTATGGATCCAAGAAGGTAAAAGCTACGGAGAAGCATGAGAATACATCCAGAGCCATCTACCGGTTTTCAGAGCCGAGTGGGATTCACACTTAAATAAAGTGAAATAAAACCAAAACAGTAATGAATTTGTTAAAAACATTTCTGTAATGGAATTTATTTAAATGGAATAAAATATAAAGGATAAACTTTGATTATTATACAATCTGTTATCTGAAATAATATTAATAATATATTAAAGAAACTTAAAATAGAATATTGAATTTGTTAAATATTGTTTGATTGAATGTCTGCACGGCACGGTTTATACTATAAATATGAATGAAAGATTCTTACAAATGTATTCTATAAATTAGATATTGTTTAAAAATACCTAAATACTTTATTTTTGTTCAGTTTATTCATTATATTAATTAAATTAGGAAAAATTGATAACTTGGCCTTAATTAATCATTTTGCTGATTAAATTACAGCGAATTTTCAACATTTTTTGATAAAAGTCATTTTATCGTCGGAATTGCAACGGAATTTAAACGTTAAATTCTTGACGTCATTTTTCACATACAAAAATGACGAAGTTTTATACACTTAATAGTTGACGTCGATTAAATGACGTAAAAATGTACTAGCCGTCTTATGAAGCGACGCAAAAGCGACGTCGAAGGTCGATAAATGTTACTTGGGTAGTAGCTTGAGTAACTTAACTGAAATTAATAAGCGGAAATTTCACCGGCATCTGTCACTTTGACGTTAAATTAAAAATTGGTTAAATTGTTATTTTGAGTATAAATAAGCAATTAATAAGGTAAATAATACATATTTATGAATGTTAAATACAAATTTAGTAAATATTTCAAGTTTCTATTCTAAAAAGAATTCAAAAATAGAGCGGCGGTGTCATTACGATTTTCTAACCGAATATGCACTCGTGCATTAATTAATGTCCAAGAAATTTTTTATCGTGCATTCCAACAAACTACTACTCGAGCTAATTAAGACGTTGTTGGATAGCACTCAAAAAATTTCCGGAAAGAATTAATGCACATGTGATATTACAAGTGAAAATTAACAAAGAAAATAAGCGAAAATCTTATAATCAAGGGCGCTTTTAAAGGAAGTTAAACATACATTATGATTGTTTATGTTTTGCTTTAATGTTTATTGAAACTCAATAGGTAATCATTTCCGTTAGCGTTATTTTTATTTAACAGGAATAAATAAGTAACATAGTGCCAGCAAGTTTTGTCATGTGTTGCTCTTATTCTTACCTTGGATAAAAGCACAATATATTTAAAGTTATTTGACATTCGACAGTAATTCGAAGATTGAAAATTTCGAACTTCGTACGGAAAATTTTGAAATCCGTTCATTCGAGCAACATACTAAAGCACTAGACGATATGAGCAACACACCAAAAAAAATATGAGAGATAAAATTGGCTAATAACAAAAAAAAAAGTACCCAAAATGCAAATCTAAAGGTTGATATTAATGTTAATTTTGTCATTTGACGTGTTATTTTGCTTTGCTAATCAGTATTTTGGTCACTATTTGTTATAAACGGATTCCATTCTGTCAAATAATAATAATAATATATATTTATTGCAAAAATAAAATAAAAACAATAATTGACACAAAAAGTAATCTTTCAATCACAGTCGATTGTTATTCTACATTTAAAATTAGGTACATTTTTGTATTTGTGTGTTGCTCAGATCGTCTCTCTAGTTCCAAACTCTAATGCATAGTGCCATTTTGTTGGAGAAGCCCGATTTACATATGTTTTCTAACAATATTTTAAGAATAAATTCAAATTAATAATGAGAAACATGATAAATGAAATAATAAATGAAGGTAGCAAACTTGGATTAAAATGAAGACAAAACGAAAATGATGCGATATGGAAAACAAAAGCAAGACAGAAAAATAAAAATAGGAAACCTCGAACTTGAGAAGGTAGATAAATTCAAATACCTAGGTGTAATGATAACAAACACAGGAGACAGAGAGACAGAAATTAAAGAAAAAGTATTTGCGACAAACAGCGTATCATACTTACAAGGATTTGCTAAAAAATAAAATACTAACCAAAGCAACAAAAATGAAAATGTATAAAACATTGATAAGACCGTTGCTTCTATATGATGCGGAGACGTTAACATTGACAAAAAAAGAAGAGGAACAACTGAGAGTAATAGAACGGAAAATATTAAGAGCGATACTGGGAGAAATTAAGATAAGCGAAGATGAGTATAGAAGAAGAATGAACAGCGAGATATTAGCAGAAATAGACGGTGAAGACATTGTAAGAAAGATTAAGCAGCAGAGAGTAAGATGGCTGGGACACGTATAGAGGGCAGGAGAAGAGGCGACGATACGAAATATTATGACTTGGGATCCCGGGAGAAGAAGAAGAGGAAGACATGGGCAAATGAAGTGAAGGAAGACCTGAAAAACGCTGGAGTTACCAACTGGAAAGAAAAAGCAGGTAACAGAGAGCTGTGGAGGAATATAAGCAGCAAGAAATATTAAGAAGAAAGAAGGGCTGATCCCCCCGTAAATAGGATCTAGAGAGCTTCCCTATAAGCGGCGCTGCCCCCCATGGGGCGTTTTGAGCCACCATATATATAATTCAAATTAAAGTATGTCTTTTTAAATACAGTACAGTAGTACAGTAGGTATATTGTTTATAATGTTATAAAATAAATATTGAAAAAAGTGTTATTTACAAAACAATTACAATTATCAGTATGATCTTACTAATTACCTACTTACGATTAGTTCCTTCATTTTTATTGTGTATTAATTTGAGAATTTACAGAGAACGTATGAAACTTAAGAAAGTGCAATCTCACTTATATTAACTGCATTGCATATTAAATATTCTGAAAACATTAATATTCACGATGGGAAATAACAAATGTTTCCATTTAGTTTTCATTTACAATATCATATTAATTAACAATTAAACAAGTTATTTAAAAGTCTTATTATGAAAATATGGTGTACGATTTATTTTTTTAACTTGGCAGAATTTCGTGCAGTTTAGTTCAGTGTTGCTGAGTGACGTCACGCAGACTTGCAATACGCCATTCAATTAATAAACTTAGATTGAGAAACGTAGCATTAGAACAATCGAAATCGCCAGTTTTATAGTGAAATCGTGGTGTTTTGCAGTGAAAATAGTCGTATTTTACAGTAAAATAGTGCTATTTAAAATTCTGGTTTCTGCTCTTGAATTTACTTCAAATTAAAGGTTGGAAAAATGTGTTTTGTTACAATATTTACGTATTACATGCAAAATAGTTAAATACATGCATAAAACTTACAATAATAATAATTTTTTAATGGAAATAATTGTTTATATTATTGAATAAATTGTTCCTGATGTAACAACAAAATTAAATATTTTTAAAAGTATTATTTTGGAGTTTGAAGTGTAAAATGGTAAATACATAAACAAAACTTAAAATAATAATAAATATTTTAGTGGAAATAATTGTTTATATGATTCGATAAATGTAACAACAAATTTAGATGTTTGTAAATTTTTTTTCGGAGGTCTACAAATAAAATAAATTATAAAAATCTGACGTGACCACCACAACACCTCCCGCCATACCTACTTTGTTCTTTTTACTTATTACCTATACAAATTTATAAATAGGTATATAAGTATTATTACTACTGCTACTACTCACAAATATATTTTAGTCATTTTATTTACACTGCAGAAGAAGATATAATAGTATATTACTTTACTAGTGGGAGAAGTAAAATGCCTCCGTCATGAGTGTCTGATTGGTCACGAGCAAAGCGAGTGGCCAATCAGAACACGAGTTAGAGCAGCATTTTACTTCTCCCACATGTGAAGTATGATATTTTTCCTCACTGTGAGGAAAACGATATTTTACTATTGTCAATTGTCACTGTAACTCTCATGTCATAGTCATTTAAATTTTACGTAGTAACAAATGATACGATCATGGACTACAAGATACCGAAATACTAAATCAGATACAGAAAAAATTATAAAATACCGATTGTAGGTAATAATCACATAATCTTTCATTTAAAATTTAAAAAAATGTCTCAAATTAATTGTTGATTGAAATATTTTTAAAAAGTACTACTTCCGGTTTGTAGATTGAAACCAAAATTATATTGGACTTTTAAAGGCATTGGCAACTTGTCCAAGCATATTAAACTTATTCCAGCAAACGATAGAATATTCAATTCTAAGCATATTAGTTTTTGACCGAGGCGTTTATGCTCTATAGTTCGAAAGTTACAAGCATTTTAAATTTTGATTTGAAGTTTTGCGTGCTGTCATACATGACCGCCGCACACGGCACACTACGCACATTGTTTATTGTTCCTGTCACTGTGTCATTTGTATCACTGACAGATAATTTAATAAGATGTTAGATGGTTCATTGCTGCATTAAAGGTTGTGCTAACCATTCAAGTAAATCCTAATATACATTTTTAAAATATCATACCAGAGAATAAATATCAGAACAGAATTTATATAAAATGTGGCTTATTAAATTCAAGGCGACAAATTTTTAATACTTAAATGGAACTTGACAATGTTGATGCTTTAAATGATAATAGCTAGATATAGAAATATAGTAGAAATGCAGTGTGGAATAGGACAAGATAAATTGCAAAATATTTCAACTAATTATAATAAACTTTTAGACAATACAACTTTGAAAAGCTGTATCTCGGAAACTATTAGGGCTACCGAGCCCATTCTGGTCTCAGATTGTAGACAATTTAATCTAGTTTAAAAATGTATGTAATGGTTTTTGTCGAAATCGTGCTCCTTCATAGTCAAAATGATAAGAAACCGTAAAAAGTGCAAAAATTTAGCAGTTTTTGAGATATTCAAAAGTGTTCCGGGGGGTTACCGAGGTCGAAAACTTGGATTTTGCATCTCAGTCACATCCTATACAAGAAAAATCTGACGTGGCCATCACACAACCTTCCGCCATATCTAGACTTTAAACAGAAATGTATACGTACAATCGGGTGCCCATTTAAAATATAAGTACAAATAAAAATCGAAAATATTCAAACACAGAAATTAGTAGGTATCACTTGAATCAAAAGATTCATTCACACGAAAACTCTTCTGTGTTGAAGCAATTCTCCGTTCAGTTACTACATTTAATAGCTTTCTTATGACTTATATAACGCTAGTATGCCAACTTGTCACCCGTCTCATCTGTCAATATTTTTTATGCAGAAACAAAAATCAACCGAACATGGATTACAAGATTTCAATGTTTTATTTCATAAATTTATTTTTTAAATTTTACTGCAGTTCTTTAATGCTACCAGATAAAGACAATTTTTTTATAACGTAGATTGCAAATAACTTTTCCTCTTATTCTTATTACAAATAAACACTATATTTATCTAAATTTATAGAAATTTTTGACACTTAATCTTTTCAATCTTCAAAAAATATCGCTTCCGGTGAAGATATTTGTACCAAAATCTAATATGCTCTTCCAATTCGTATACAATTGTAAAATACCAAATATCAAAATTTTTGGGTAATTCGTATTTGAGTTATCCGACATCCGGCATCGGCCCGGACCACACACATACACACACACACACACGCACACACATACACACATACATACAGACATCATCGAGAAACTATCAAAAATGAGTTGTAAGGACCCTAATTCGTGCTCATTAACTAAAAACTCACTACCCGATTTTTTGCATGATTCCAATACCTTCCTTTACAGGTAAGCGGAAGGTAAAAATGAATAACATAAAAATAATGAATGTTTACATTCACATGGCTGTGATGCCATTGCAAGGTGAGGAATAATTTATCAGTTTATATTGTGTCGAAAATCTGTTTCGTCACACAATAAAGAATAATGTACAATGTTGCAAAGGGCACAATACAAATTTTTGCGAAGAATAGACCTTTGCATTCACATTGTGGTCACATTGAGCATTTATTGTAATTTTAACAATAAACTTATTTTTTTCTTATTTATTATTGTTTGTTAGACTACTAGATAAAATTGTATTTTTGAGAAATACACGATGCAAGCACACGGATTTGATTTTTTTCTGTTTAAACCGAAAGAGATATTAAAAATTGAACGAAGAAATTAAAGTTTACTTATGAAAGTATTTTTCTAAAAAAAATTTTTTGAAAGTTCTCAGCCTGACCATTAAAAAGCTACAGCCTAATTGAGGGACTATCACTAAAGTTTTACGCACTAGCAGTGCACTAAAAATAACAAATATCATTTCAAAAGATGACTTATAGCCATGTTTCATGTCATACAAAATTTCATCTAAATCGGCCTAAGCAATTTTTAGTTATAAGCAAAATTCGTTATTTTTGCAAGAACTTTGAAGCAGAATTCCGGCTTAACGGTACACTTTTGGATATAGGTTAAGCCATGTACACTCATTTTAGAGACACCCTGTATCTCTTATCAATAAAGAAATCTAATTTTTCAAAAATATATTATTTTACCAACTACGATTTGCAAAGCACCAAATACAAAAATTAAAATGTCAATGAGATAGTACAGTAAAATTAGGTTTTTTAGTGGAAAAAATTAGTAGAAAGCTGGATTTTGGTATACACCTTCCCAATACCTTTATCAACAACATACTAAAAGTCTCAATCGATTGGACTGGAGATTCGTCCGCCATTTTGAAAAAATGACCGCCGTCTATTGTTTTTAATTTTTATCTCGTAAATGATTAATATTACGAAAAAACGGTTAGTAACAAATTGTAGAGCACAAAATTTGCTATAAAATGGTATACATATTTTTTTTAAAGTGGTACAGTTTTCGAGAAAATCGTGAAAATATAATTTGAAAAAAACGATAAATTTTGATCAAGTAGTAGTTTATGTCTCATCATACGAAAACGGCTGTAATTTTTTTATGAATAAAAATATGGATTTCCGGTTTGCAGAATCCAATTTCCTGAATACTCTTCTATGAGTAAAATTATTTTCAAATTTTTTGACGCACGGGTTTAGTCTTAATTTAAGGATATTCTTACAAAAGTTTAACAAAAAATTTGTTTTTTATTTTACATTTTGGTGTTTAATTTACCGTGACTTCTGATTGGATAAAGTTATTGACATCGGGATTTCGGCATACGATTCTCTATAAAATTTGTCAAAAGATGAAATGAGTTTTAAACGTTTGTAGGTTTTAGTTAGGTCGAAATTTTAAGACACACACACACACACACACACACACACACACACACACACACACACACACACACACACACACACACACACACACACACATACACACACATACACACACACACATACACACACACACACACACACACATATACACACACACACACACACACACACACACAGACAGAAGAAAGCTGCTCAGATCACAGGATTTTGTCATATGAGATAAATTCGACAAAACTAAATGAGAAAGGTGCGCAGCATAACAGAACAAAATACATAATAAAGGATGATGATTGGGATAAATTTGATAGAAATTTACTAACTGAATTCAGTTTCATGATAAACCAAGAATCTCAAGAGGATGTAACCAAAGACCTACATTTGGATAATGCATTAACAAATTATATAAAAGACGTTACAGAATTCGAACATTTCATAGAAAGATACAATGCTGCACTACAGACAGCTTGCTCAAAATCATTCAAGACTTCGAAACAAACACGACACGTGAATAAAGGAAAAACAGTTCCATGGTGGTCAAACGAACTGTCAGACATGAGAAAAAGGGTCAACACATGCCGCAGAAGGTACCAGAGAACAAAAGATGATGAGAACCTAAGAGAAGAAAGAAAAGAGGAATATTTGGCAGAAAAACATAAATACGCGCAAAAAATTAATCAAGAAAAAACGAAGTCATGGAAGGAATACTGTAATATTTCAAGCAAAACCAATCCGTGGAACACTGTATACAAGATGGCAGCCAACAAAACAAAACAACCAATGATGCTTACTACAATACAAAAAGAAAACGGTGAGTTCACAACTGACACTAAAAGTACTCTGGAAGCAATGATGGAAGAATTTTCTCCTGGAGATTGTGAAACAGATGATAAAGAACAGCATAGAAGAGTAAGAGAAGACACTACACTTCTGGTAAATACAGAAGATCATTCAGATTTCACTCAAAAAGAAATCGAGGAGGTACTTAAAAATATGAATCCGAAAAAAGCACCGGGAAAGGATGGTATCACAAGCACTATATTACTAAGAATGTTCGGGTTGCTGCCTATGTTTTTTACTGAAGTATACAACCAATGTTTGTCGAGAGCTTACTTCCCAAAACAATGGAAAGTGGCAACAATAATTCCAATAATAAAACCAGGTAAAGAAAACTCAAACGAGGCAGGGAAATTCCGTCCCATAAGTCTAATTAATGTGGGAGGAAAATTACTCGAAAAACTAATGATAAACAGAATAATGAACTATCTACAAACCAACAAATTGCTAAACAAAAATCAGTTCGGTTTTACAGAAAAAAAGGGAACAACAGAAGCAATAATAGAGCTTAAGAAATATGTAGAAGAAAGTTTTGCAGAAAAGAAAGTTGTGGTTCTTGTAAGTCTCGACGTAAAGGGTGCATTCAATGCTGCTTGGTGGCCAGCGATTATCAAAGCGATGCAGGAATTCAAATGTCCTAGAAATTTATTAAACCTTTCAAAAAGCTACTTTAGTGATAGAACAGCCGAACTTGAATCAAATGGCGTAAAAGTAATTAAATTAGTAAGCAGAGGTTGCCCACAGGGTTCTTGCAGCGGTCCAGGTTTCTGGAACATCCAGTATAACTCACTACTGGAGCTTAACTACTCAAAGAACGCTAAAGTGATAGCTTTTGCAGATGATCTTATTCTGATGGTGAGAGGAAACACAGTTTTGGAGGCTGAAAACGAAACAAATATAAATTTAGTAAAGATAATGAATTGGGCCATAAATAATAAAACAAGTTTTAATGAAACCAAATCGCAGGTCATGCTTATGACAAAAAGAAGATCGTTACTCAAAAGCAAGATAAATATATTTCTGAATTATGAAATTTTAAAACAAGTAACAATTATTAAATATCTCGGAATACAAATAGACAACCAGCTCAACTTTAACGAACATGTGGAATACACTACGAACAAATGTATAAAATTAATCAATATTTTAGCCAAGTCAGCGAAAATCAAATGGGGTTTGAGACAACAAGCACTCCATACTATTTATAAAGGGGCAATAATACCGATCTTGTCATATGGTGCGCCAGCATGGATGGGCGCCCTGCAAAAGAAGTACAACCAACGCAAATTAAAAAGAGTGCAAAGACTAATAAACATAAAAATATTAAAAGGCTATAAAACAATATCGTATGAGGCTTCTTGCATCCTGACTGGAAACACACCAATTATAATTAAACTGCAAGAAATTGTACGACTGTACGAAAAACTGAAACCTACTTCAGATGACAAAGAAGACACTACCGAGGAAGAACTTAAATTAAGAAAATTAGTTGTTACACGCCAAGAACGGAAAAGCAGTGAAGAACTGTGGCAAAGTGAGTGGGCAAATACTAGTAAAGGTAACATAACAAAATCGTTTTTTCCGAGTGTTGATTCGCGGATAGATATCAAACTTCCATACTCACCTAAAGTGACAGTAATGTTAAGTGGTCACGGACATATTAAAAGTTACCTATTTAAATATAAAATAAGTGAAAGCGCGGAGTGTGTATGTGGATGCGAAGATCAAACAATTGATCACATAATTTATAATTGTGCGATATTAAACAATGAGCGTCAGAAACTTAAAACTCAAATTAATTACAGTGGAAGGACCTGGCCAGAATCAAAACCAGATTTAGTTAAAAGACATACATCAATATTTATAGACTTTATCAATTCCATAGATTTTGAAAAATTAGATTAAATACTGTTATATGTACAAATATGTGTATCTGTTGTTATATATAAAAAAAAATAAAATAAAATTTATTAACATATTGTTCAGAACTCGAATATAATTATAAGATGTATAAAGCATGAAGCAAATATAAAAAAAGAAACATAAAAAAGGAATATGAATGTACATGTAAAATAATGATATGTAGGGAAAATAATTTGTAAAAAATATTTATTGATATCACACTATTTTATTTAATGTTTAAATTTAAATTTTAAATGTAAAATATTTAGAGCCATTGTTAATTAAATAGTTTAAAATTTAAAAAAAAAAAAATATATAGTTTAAGTATTGTAAATAAATAAATATAATAATATGAAATGTAAATACGAAATTGCAGATGTAAAAATGTTATGATGGGAAAAATATTAGTATGTAGTATTGTAAAATGGAGCATACTAAAATAAATGTATTAAATTAAAAAAAAAAAAAAAACACACACACACACACACACACACACATACATACACACACACACACACACACACACACACACACACACACACACATACACACACACACACACACACACACACACACACATACACACAGACATCATCGTGAAACTATCAAAAATGAGTTGTAAGGACCCTAATTCGTGCTCATCCACTAAAAACTCACTACCCGATTTTTTGCATGATTCCAATACCTTCCTTTACAGGTAAGCGGAAGGTAAAAATATGTACCTACACCATTTTATAGCAAATTTTGTGCTCTACAATTTGTTACTAACTGTTTTTTCGTAATATTAATCATTTACGAGATAAAAATTAAAAACAATAGACGGCGGTCATTTTTTCAAAATGGCGGACAAAGCTCCAGTCCAATCGATTGAGACTTTTAGTATGTTGTTGATAAAGGTATTGGGAAGGTGTATACAAAAATTCAGCTTTCTACTAATTTTTTCCACAAAACGACAAAATATGATCTAATTTGACTGGACTAAGACGAAATTTAGCCATATTTATTGAAAATTATCAAAAGAATTAATTGCTGAAGACCGGATGTCGTTATTTTTACCCATTTAAAAATTATGGCTTATGGAAGTTTGAGTTTGATTTTATTTTAAATTACCGAGATCTACAAGATTAAAATATTATTTTATGATTTAATTTGATAAAAAAAGTATGTTAAAGGTACTAGAATTTTTTTGCAACCAAAATTTGATGTTACCTGTAAGAAAGAATGTATTATGCATAAATTATGTTGATGTAAGATGTTGTTAGAACTATTAACTGGGGTTATAATGTTAAGCAGTCAGTTTTTGATGTTATATACGAGCAGATGCATGAGTTTCTTACATACCTAATAAAAATTAATATTATTTGTAACCTTTATTAACAGGTAGCCAAAATAGCTATTTGTACAACGAGTTTGGAAAAGTGAAAATTTTCCGCATTCTAGACGTGAATGGGGAAACACTTTTCCTGACGAGTTGTACACAAGATTTTGTAAAATCCAATTATAGATTCCTTATTATTTTAATTGAATTGAAGACCACATAGGAAGAACGATCAAAATCACTTTTTTTAGTTTCGAGATAATTGAATTTTAAGATTTGAAGACTCGTATATTGGTAATATGGTATATTAAAAATCTGACGTGGCCATCACACAACCTTCCGCCATATCTAGACTTTAAACAGAAATATATACGTACAATCCGGTGCAAAAAAATATACAAATAAAAATCTAAAATATTGAAACACAGAAATTTGTATCATCTGAATAAAAAGATTAATTCACAGGAAAACTCTTCTGTGCTGAAGCCATCCTCCGTTCAATTACTACATTTAATATCTTACTTATGACATATAGCACTAGTATGTCAACTTGTCACCTGTCTATATTTTTTACATAGAAACAAAATTCAGTCGAACATGGATTACAAGATTTCAACGTTAGATTTGATAAATTTATTTTTTTAATTTTACTGCAGTTCTTTGATGCTACCAGATAAAGACAATTTTTTTATAACGTAAGTTGCAAATAACTTTGCCTCTTATTCTTATTACAAATAAATACTATATTTATCCAAATTTATATAAATTTTTGACAATTAATCTTTTCAATCTTCAAAAAATATCACTTCCGGAGAAGATATTTGTACCAAAATCTAATGGGTTCTTCCAATTTATATACAAATGTTAAATACCAAATATCAAAATTTTTGGGTAATTCGTATTTGAGTTATCCGACTGACAGAAATCCGGCCCTGACCACATACACACACACACATACATACAGACATCATCGTGAAACTATCAGAAATGAATTGAAAGGACCCTAATTCGTGCTCATCCACTAAAAACTCACTACCCGATTTTTAGCATGATTCCAATACCTTCCTTTACAGGTAGCCGCTTAAATAGATGTAATTTCATTTAAATTGACACATCCTCATATTACGCAACAATTAAAATGTAAACATACTAACCATAACAACAACAATATTTGTTTGTATTAGGAAGAATATATTTACTTTTTGTACAATTGCTATGGTGATCATAAACAATCCCCAAATGGCCTCCTTTTTTACAAAAAACAATGACACAATTGCATCAAATACGTCCGGTTGACGAAAAAGTATATTTTTGTGACTTTTGTGCTTCTACTCTAAGCGAAATGTCGAAATTTTACCGAAGCGTTTCACAAGTTACTGAGAGAACCGTCATATTCAGTTACTAAAGAATTACCATAACATAACTCCACGGTAAACATGGTTTAATTTTGGAACACACCCTTAATAACACTTACAAAATTTAAATTAAACAAAATATCCAGATTAGATTACAGAACGACACTTTTATTGGAGTTTTTAAATTATTTTAAACTGTATTAAATATGCGATTAAAAGTCAAAACCATTTTATATTATATATTGAAATATATTTACAAAATGGTCTATATTTTTTAAAAATAAATATATTTTTTGTGTGTACTTTTCATTAAATTTTTATTGAAAAAATTTATAGAGTCGATTTGCTATGGACCGCAAAAATATTACCAAAATTAAAAGAACTTTATATGGAGAGCATATTTTTATTACTTCAGCAGATAAATAATATATCTGAAATTTCCAAATGTAAACTCTAGTTTGACCGAGTTTTAAACAATTGATTTTGGTTTTAAACATTATGCTACCCTATTCTATTATTTATCGTAAGCCAAATTGAGATAAAAAATTATCGTAAATATCCAAAATTATCATAAATTAGGTATTTATTTTAAAAATGTAAAACTAGTTCTAATATTTAGAGTGGGGCACCTGAGTTTTGTAGGATAAAAGTTAAACCAGAATATAAAAGAAAAATTAAATGCGCCGCAGGTGAAATTTCTTTTTCCCTCAAGGTCAAAAAATGCTTTATAATGAAAAGGTATTTAGTCAAACGATGTAAAGTTGCATTTGTTTTTCACCCATTTTATGTGCAAGAATAAATTGTTAGATCACAAAAGTACAATTAATATAAAATTTATTAATTTTGGTTCACCAGTCCGATTTTATTAGAGTGGGCAACTTTTTCTTCCAGAGTGGACAATGCCCACTCTGCCTACAGCACTGATTTAAAATACAGAATTATTTAAAAAATGAGGTAGTTTTACATCTTCGTGCTGCAACTACTTTAATCGTTTCTTTTAACTATTGTTCATTTATGTTATTATATAAATCTTGCTCCGAAAGATTTGAATATAAATAAATATAAAATAAAATTCCAGATACACGAAAGCCTTCACAGAATGCTTTGCTATAAGTTTCGCTTGAAATAAAAGCACAAGAATCTAATATTTACACGAGTTTACACGACCCAACACGAACCTACAAAGTACAGTCACTGCAAATATTACAGAAAGCCTTCAATCACAATCGTAATGCTGAAACGGGTGTTGCCATCTCTCGGTTCTAAACTAAAATTAAAATAACATTGCTGCTTATGGAAGTTATAACATATGTCGTATTATTCGATTGTTACCCATCAGATTATTAAAAACTGTACGAATATATCATTACTGGAATATATATTAGCAAATAAAAGAGTTTGGTTGAGATAAACATAAAAACACAGGCAAAAAGTAGGTTTAAAGTCAGACCATTTTTTAAATTTATTTATAATGAATGTTCATATTTATATTAACTTATAAGAAAATTGTATTTTTAACATAACATGATTTACTTCTTGTGTACAAAATTTCAACAAAAAAAAGTAATAATTATATGAGATAGTTGCCATTTGTTGTAGAAAACATACAAATACAAATACAAATTTAAAAATTTAAACTTTTTCTAATGGTATGACATAAAAGTAAAGGCTTCGAATAATTGTTATAAAAAATAACTTTTACTAATATTCATCCGTAATGGAGTTATTCTCTTATGAATTTATTGATATATTGACATTTTGCTTTTGTCCACTCTTAATGTCATGTTTGAAATTTGAAATGGAAGTTAGTTTAGAAATATTTAATAAATTCACTCACAGTGTTCGTGATGAATATTTTAAAATGAAAGGGCGCACAGAATCTTGTTGTTTTATTACAAGATTCCATAGTTTAAATTTCAACCTTAACTGCTCATCTCGCGAAATGACAAGTGGAAGTGACAGATAAATGCAATGTTGCCAGAAATAAATCGCGACCATTCGATTATTATTTGGAATAAAAATGTAACCCATAATTATTTTATTTGCAGCTGTAAGTATGTACCAATCCAATTTATTCATTTTTGCATTGATAATGATGATTTTAAAAATATATATATATATATATATATATATATATATATATATATATATATATATATATATATATATATATATATATATATATATATATATATATATATATATATATTATATTTATTTCAATCTACGTCTAGTATCTGGCAACATGGTAAGCACCTCGAGGATAGTTTTCGAGCATTTTGTTAGAGGCCGTACCGAAAATGACGTCACATAGCAATTAACAGAGAAAAGGTCCATTCGTTACCGTTTTCGAGTAATAAATAAAAGTTTGAAAATCCTACTTGTTCACTGTGGTAGTTGCTCGAACTAATAATTATTTGCGAATATTATTAAAACTTATCATAGAGCAATGAAAATGTTACTATATATAGATTAAATTACAAGGAATTCAATAAAATAAGTAATGAATTTTTATATTGCTTCTATTTTGGGTAATTAAAGTTTAGATCCATCATGTTAGATATCAATATATGGGACATGTTCATGTCAATATGGCGGACTTGTCAATAATGAAAATATTATTGGTATTATAAACTTTATTTTCCTAATAATACGAAAGGATAGGCATAAAGTAGACACCTCAAACGTATTTAAATATTGTTTACTATATTGTAGCTAAGGTTGAAGCAAATCTGTTACATGACATAACATGACTTTATTTATATTAAATACTAATAATCCAGTTTGATTTGAGACTTGTAACCTTAATCAATGGATTCAGGAGAAAAAATCAATGAGGTAGCCACAATTTGAGTTTAATTGCCTTATTAAAAAGGTTTTTACAGAAATATCGACTTACTGGATACGTCGAAAGGATCCGTGTACTTATAAGTACATAAATACTACATAAAGGGCCTCAAAACCTTCATCGATGAATTCAGAAGGTCAAGAAACGTGAGTACCCACAATTTGAGTGTAATTGATAAATGTATAAAATTTTTATAGGTATATTTGTTTTCTAGAAACAGGAAGACTCTACGTGTCATAGCTACATAAATACTTCATGTAAGGCTCCACAACCTTCATCGATCGATTCAGGAGATAAAATCACTTGGGTAGCCACATTTTGGGTGTAATTGAGTCAATAATTATGTTTCTGGAACCAAATTATAAACAGACAGAGGTTACCTAGAATATTATGTACACATTTATGTACATAAATACTTCTTATTGAACTTTAAAACATACATCGATGGATTCAGAAGGTAAATTTACATAAGTGACCACATTATAAGTTCAATTGATACGATTTTTAGTCTAATTGATTCGCTCATTAAGTTTCCAATGCAAAAACACATCCCCCTCACATGAATTTCACAAAAATCATCGGAAATAAACGTATCTTGACGGTTTTATTTTTACTGACAAGAATAATATAATATTCTAGTATGTAATTAATTGTTCTTAATTTATTGTTTCAGAAGTGTCATAATATATTACAACGTGTCTATAAGGATACAATGGGACCTTACGCTTATAGAAACCAGTGGGTCTTATTTGATGATGCTGTAGAACTTAGATTGGAATATATAAAACTGTAGAACTTGACTGCGACATTAGAATTTACAAAAGCGTTAATCGAAGAAGGCAGCTGGTTACTGGAGACCTAGAAGGTAGAATGGGGCTCTACATGTGTGAAAGACTTCAGAAACCATTGTGACTATAATCACCATCCTCTTCTGCGAGTGTAGAACCAAGAACTACTTGGTAATGAATTCCAAGATCATTTTATTTTGACCATAACTCTTAAACGGATAAAGATACGTTGATTATCACTTGAAATATGGAAACTGCATTCAATTTTGCCTCATTTATTGATTTAATTGTAACAATAAGAAAATTATAAACAAAATAAAAATTTAACCAGCATCCAATGGTGAACCACGTAAGTTATTTTTATTGTTGTCTTCCAGTACTTGTCAGATATGTAATAACGTTGTATATAAATAAAATAATATATAAATACTCTGTGGATGCAGTTTCATAACTTAAAAAATGCATTAAAGAAGGATTCAATTATGTAATAATAATATCTTTATTTCCTATGGACACAGTATTTAAAGAAATGTCAAATATACATAAACATTATTTATAAATCAAACATAATAAATAATGAATAGAGCATTGCTGGAAAAAATAAAACCAGGAGAAATGGAGTTTTTTCACCGTGAATTAATTTATGAGTGTTGAGAACGCTTTTCATTCGGAATTTCCGCAGACAGATTTCGCATTGATGGTCTTCTATGGAACCATCATCTAAAAGAATCATTTGTAGTTTGGTTGTATTGTTACGAATAAATAAATACCTTGTGTCTTTATCTTCTTCGTGTTTTTTACTTCCTTGTACGAAGTAAGGAAGTATTGTAATCGCGAAAAATTTCGATTCTCAGATTTTGACGGAAATATCCGTTTTGACCTTTTCTGAATCCATTATGACTAGTTTCGACGTGACGTCTGTACGTACGTACGTACGTATGTACGTACGTACGGACGGACGTATGTGTGTCGCATAACTCAAATACGGTTAGACGTAGAAAGTTGAAATTTTGTATTTAGGACTGTTATAGCATCTAGTTGTGCACCTCCTATTTTTGGTTTCAGTCTACAAACCGGAAGTAGTACTTTTAAAAAATATTTCGATAAATATTTAATTTTAGACAATTTTTTTTATTTTAAATTAAAGATTATGTGATTATTACCTACAATCGGTATTTTATAAATATTTTTGTATCTGCTATCATTTAAAAATAATTAAAGTATATATTTATAATTTATAGTATTTCGGTATCTTGTAGTCCATGATCGATTAACATTTGTTACTACGTAAAATTTAAATGATTATGACATGACAGTGACAATAGTAAAATATGCTTTATATCTTCTTCTGCAGTTTAAATAAAATGACTAAAATATATTTGTGAGTATACTAGTATAATAAGTTAAAAGAATTTTAATATTATTTTACATTTTAGTTATTAAGAAAAGTATGAACACACAAGGCGTACAAGGAAGTCATGTGGTGTCCACGTCAGATTTTTTAAATGTGATCTGAGTTGACCGTTTTATGTAAACGCCTTGCCACAAAAACTACAAATAAAAGGAGTTTGTCCGCTGTGGATTCGAACATGTTCTTGTAAGCTTGTTGATTGGATAAAGCCTTTGCCACATTCATGGCACTTGTGCGGCCGCTCGTCTGTATGTGTCATCATAATGCCGCCGTAAATTACAATTTAAACTAAATTTCTGGCCGCAAGTTTCGCAACTAAAAGGTTTTTCTCGTTTGTGAGTTCTCATGTGGACTCGTAATTGGCTGTTTGTGAACGATTTATGGCAAATGGAACATTTGTGGTTCCTTATTCGAGGATGTTTGACTGTTTCTCGGTGGTTTTCAAGTTCTGCTGATGATTCAAAGTTTAATTCACATCTTTTACATGAATACTTGATTTCTTTGATAGGTTTTACATCTTGTTCTTCTAGTATCACAACGTTGCATGCTATATCTTTAGTTTTATCATCTATATTGCCTTCTTCTATCTTTATTTCTTGCTGTAAGCTTATATATTGACGAATGGTTTCATCTGATTTGATACATTTGTTTAAACTTATAGTAACGATGTATGTCTTCATAACAATGGTTACAAATTTGGGAAGGTAAACCATCGTCTTCAGATATCTACGGATTTGATTTATATGTTGTAACATTTAATTAAACTATATAAATATTGAAATACCTCTAGGGAAACACAAAATGCCAACATTTCTGATAGATAAAGCTGTTCTTCAGCTATAGCAGAAGCAGTAAACAAACATTGCTCATTTCTTTCCTCTAAACACACTCTACATACTCTTTCCAAATCTATGGTAATCAAATCCACATTCATGATGGTCAATTAATATGTATTAATGATGTATTTAGTGATTAAAAGCAATATATATATATATATATATATATATATATATATATATATATATATATATATATATATATATATATATATATATATATATATATCAGTATATATCAATAATTCCACAGCATATACAGTCACTTTTAGATAATGCTTTTATAATGTCATAGAATGATTTTAAATTTTTCTAGAACATAAACAATGATTTAAAACGATGTTTTATATACCTATATGTACTTACAATTATGTGTAATTGTAATATTTAAATATTAGAAAATAATATTTGAAGTTAATTTGACAGATCCACCATATTGGACAGTGGCTCCAAAATCTTCGAACTGCTACCGACATTCAGTAATGTCGGTAAGAACTTGGGCGCTTTCCCGCTGCGACCTAGTGGCGCTGTTTTCAGTTTACTGAAGTCGACAAATAGTTCGAGGGTTTCGGCGCTGGTGTCGTTTTTTGGAGGGAACATTTTAAATTCAAATTTGACGTTTAATCTTGTTACGACTAATGCATAGTTGTACATAAAGCACCATGTCACATGGCAATGGAATCGTCCTTTATCTGTGTGAAAGGTTGGTCTATTCAACAATTAACAAACTATAAATACTAACAATTCAACCATATATTTATTTTATATCAATAATCACACCCCAAGTACAGATGAATTATAACAATAATTTTTGTAATTATAACAATACATTGTGAGTTTTCGGTAACAATCATTGTCGTATTTATATTTGTGGCAAAAACATTTTACAATAATTCAGAGAGGAACAATTACTGTACTTTATCTACGACTTTATTACGTACAAGATTTTAACATTTTGACATTTCCAAATGGTATCATTAAACATTGTGATGTTTTTTAAAAATATTTTACACAGAGAAATTTCACTGGATTACTCTCTGCGGGATTAAATACATCACACATTGAATGTTCATGTTTATACATTAGTCGTAGATATACAACATGAATTTTATTCAAATTTTACAATATTTTATTGTAAAAATTCAAATAATATAAAATTATATGGAATACAATAATGTTATTGTAAGTGATACAATATGATGTTATGTACCTAAGTAATATTACTATATGAAATTGTATATCGTACAATATGTCATATTATTAGTTTAATAATATATTTTTATACTACGTGTACGATATTTTTTGTACACTTTTTATCATGTAGATTTGTAGGTAAATTAAAAAAGAAATATTATACCTACTTAACACATTTATTTACAAAAAAAACAATACAAGATTCCAGATTTAGGTTTTTAAGGTTGATAGACATAAAATATACAATAAATTATAAACAGTAGGCATAGCAGAATTACCTAATTTGATTCATATTAACACAAAAAACATTTAGGCATTTTATTTTAAATAATTATGCACTTGAACAAATTAAACTAATATACTAACAAAAAAATCTGACGTGGCCGTTACAATACCTCTCGCCTTGACATTGAAGTATTATTATTTAACCTCGTATTTAACCAAATATTAAGCTTTAATTAGGTAATAAATTATATATTTCACAAATCTAATCAGCTCATTTAATATATAATTTTATTTTATAAATACCATATTTACATAATACCGACATAATACTATGTCCAGTTAATATCTATACTATATCCAACATTTCAAAATTCTACACCACACTCTACACATGCCCTACACCACAGAGAAACCTCCTTGCCACAGACATCTGTTTATCTGTCACATTGACAATTTTATTTTTGTTTTAAATTTTATTTCTATTTCGGGATTCACAAATCATGGTAGGTAAAATTATATATTTAAAAAAATTATATTTCTTTACTGGTTAAAGATATAGAAACAAGTAAGATTAAATATTGTACAATGTAATTTCTTCTTTCATGTGTGGTATGGCAAATTGTAACAATCGCATTATTTTATACAATTTTTGCAAAAAATGTTATAGTGCTACAAGAAAAGTACCATTTCCGGTTGGTGGATTTTTACCAAAATCTTTTCAGCTCTTCATTAACATATATAAATGTATAATGCAAAATATTAGAATTTTATGTTCAGTAGAATTTGAGATAATGAACCGGGACGAAAGGCTATAGTAGGCGTACATACAGACTTTCATACACACACACAGACACACACACAGACACACACACAGACATCATCGTGAAAATAGTCAAAATAGGTTCTAAAGGTGCTAAAACGTGCTAATTGACAAAAATCTCGACATCGAATTTTTTCACGATCCCTATACCTCTCTAGGCGAGAGGTAAAAATTATTACACATAGTTATATCAAATATGGTCATAAATTGTTTAAAATAATACAAAATTGTAAAAACTGAGATCAAACTATTGGAGCTATTTAATTTTAAATAGTGTTACAGTTAAGCAAATTTAACAAATATGACTATAGTTAAAATTGTAGAAAATAATAAGAAAAAAACTGCAAAAGCAAAAATTAACTAATCATGTAAATAGGTACTTATTTAAATCTGCATCTATATTTGAGAAATTGCGGGATATTCTATATCAAAATCTGTTTTATGTTAAAAATGTGCAGTTGTATAAATACCCAAATTTGTTTGACTCCTGGATATTTCGCCATCAAAGAAAAGAAGATTTTGAAGCAAACGTCTAGAGCTTCTAGCGGAGTTTGAACTTTGTATTTATGGTCATCTATAACCACGGATCATGCCTGAATTTCTCTTAGTGGACCAATGATGACAAAGAAGGGTTGTAAACTTAATCCAAAATTTCTAAGCTGTTTTTTCTTTCCTCATTTCAGTAATTTAAAATTAGAGTTCTAAAATAAATTCAAAACAGCATCATCATTCGAAATATATGAACAGACAAAAAATAGACTTACCAATATGTGGAGAACAAAAGAATTCTGAACTTCGGCTTTCGATGGACGCCAGCTCTTCGTTTTACTTTTATTTCTCAAAGTTGTTAGTGGAAAAATATATGGCAGTAGTTTAATTGCATATACGTTAATATCTACAAAAGATTAAATTTTTTATTTAATTATCATGCTTATATGATCTGAAATTATTATATTACCTTCACAATCTTCTGGTAATGTTATTTTATTTACAGAGGCAAGTAAATTACAGCACGGGCATATTTTGGCCACGTTTCATTTAGACAATTTTCTTTGTCTTTATATGCATGAAGAAAATCCCGGATCTACTAAATTTTAATAGGAAAATACGTTTCCACTTGTTTATCACTGTTACGACGTAAAACAGCAAAGAGCAAAGCGATCTAGTACGACGGACATCACTAAAATGAAGAACGCATACAAGTTGCAACTTCTTGTGTTCTGGGTGTATAATATATTGTTATATTTATATAAATCACAAAATATTACAATGTAAATTATACAAATAATTGTGTTTTGTAAAACATAATCAATCATTATTGTATGATATGCTATGTAGCCTTATACAAAAATTTGTACAATATATTGTTTTAAAATATAAAATGATTATGTTGTATAATAGAATATTTTATTATTAATGTGTACAGGATACAACTTTTATTGTAGGATATATAATAAATGGTTTAACAACAAAAATTATGTGAAAGAAACACATTAGTTTTGTAAATGAAACGACACTGTATTTTAAATCGTAATATTTACGTGATACATTTTACAACACAGCGGTTTATAATAATATTCTTACAATACGTTTCTCTCCGTGAGATTAGTTTATGTCGAGAGCATGAGTATTTTGTAAGTTGAAATTAAATTTCTAAAATTCACTATTTAATAACAGATCAGTTTAAACAATGATAGCAAAATTATAATTAGAACACATTATATATATATACAGGCTGTAGAATTGAAATGTGGCGTATAGGGATTTCAATGTTATTTTTTAAATATTGCTGTATCTCTTTACCTATTCACTTTATAGCAAAAGCGTAAATACAAAAGATGTTCAGAATAAAAAACTGCATCCAACGAACCCTTTTTTATTGATATAAAACGTTCCTGTTACGAGATAAACGTAAATTAAATTTGATAAATTTGAGCTGTTTACAGAGTGCCATGAATAATAATAAGAAAAAATTTAGTCAAAATTGCGATCAATTTGACAAGGAACATGAAGATATAATGTACGTTTACGTGTTGTATTCCTGTGCAAATAACATATTCAACTTGTTAAATTTAACATCACTTCGCTCTTTTGCACCACTATCATTATCAAATTTTATAAACCCTGGTGAGGACGAAAATGTAGTCACTCGTATTTCATTGGTTGCGAATTATTTGTATTATGCAGAAGGAAGAATTCATAACACTCTAATTCCTCTGGAAAATAAAGTGCTAGAGGAAGTAAGCGCTCTGGAAACTATGAATGTAAAAGTTAATATGTTAACTGAACACTTAAAAACAGCTCATAAAACTGAATCTAAAAATGCGGATATGTTAGAAAATTTAAGAAAAAATAGCAAACTCTTACAATCTGATGTTAGAGCTCGCCAGAAATATTCAGCCGACCTAGAAGTGCAAATACAAAAACTGAATGCACAGTTACATTCTATTCAAGAAGAACAAGATACGCTTATTACCAATGTAGAAAACAATTTCAAGAAAGAAAGAACTTAATTCTTTCGTTGTCGACGATCACGAAACAATTTTATCTCAATACGAGAAAATAGAACAAGAAATAAAACAGAACCAAGCAGACTCTTCCGAACGCTGAAGATGTCATCAGGTCTATAGAAGTTCAAAGAATACACGTAATTTGCACTTGGCGTCAAAATTCATCTGTAACAATAAGAAAAACACATTAGATTCATACAAATTACATTACATAATATTAACAAATTGAAGATAACCGTACACACAGTATATATTGATATCATCAAATAAAACTTACAGCAAAAGTTTGAGAAGTGGAACCTTGAAGTACGACACAAGCGCACAAGAAGTTCATCAGAAGATCTCAGAGTCTGCAGGAGGCTTAAGAACGTTGAAGAAGACCAAAGAATACACGCATTTTGTACATGATGTCAAAATTCATCTGTAACAATAAGAAAAACACATTAAATTCATACATTTTGCACAATATAGTGAGTATGTGAAGTTGCCACACCCAAAGAAATTAAGTCAAACAGATATAAATATATGAATAAAATAAAAAACTTACTTATACTCAATTGAACAATATACAAAACAACAAATATACGAGAATGAGATAAAAAACACACTTACCGATAATTTCAAGATGCACTAGGTTCCAACGTCTGCAAAATACGAGCAGAAGTTACAGAAATGTATCACATACTCTGGGAGGTCAATCCAACTCCTGAAGATGCTGCCAGGTTCATCAAGAGCTGTGGAAAGTGTTCCAACGTCTGAAGAAGGCGTCCAAGAATATAATAGAGACAGCAGGTGGATCAATTAGCTTCTGAAGTCCTCCACTAACTCAGTTCTACGTTTGTGAGCCTTCATCGAACCTAACAGAATAAGAAATAAATATCGAGTAAATAATAAATAAAATTAATTAATTACCTTCAATACATGGACATATATATATATATATATATATATATATATATATATATATATATATATATATAGATTCGTTTTGTGTTCTTACACCATATTATGACAGTAAGGATCCAAATTTGAAGTATCCTTATTGATAATGTCGCTATTCTACAGTTTGAACTGTTTACCTGTAAATAAATCAAATAATATCATTAATTGTGTAAATCTATGAATATTGATAAAATGCAAACCATTTTTAATTATGTAAAACTGCAAATTAAAATGTATTTCTGACTGGCTTCGTACCTAAGTTGTCAGAACTACAAGCGCTCAGTTTATATAAAAATAATAAAACTTAGCAATTTTGTACATATTAGACTCTTTGAAGAACTTGTAATGATGAGTAATGGACTGCAAATCTGCAACAACAAAATAAAACTAGGTTATTACACAACACTTAAACATTGGAAGAATTTTTAAAACAGCTCAACATACTTTTCTAACATCAGATTGTAAGAGTTTTGTATTTATTGTTTACTCGTTCTTTACTCATTATCTTGTTACAGGTTCGATGAAGGCTCACAAACGTAGAACTGAGTTAGTGGAGGACTTCAGAAGCTAATTGATCCACCTGCTGTCTCTATTATATTCTTGGACGCCTTCTTCAGACGTTGGAAGACTTTCCAGAGCTCTTGATGAACCTGGCAGCATCTTCAGGAGTTGGATTGACCTCCCAGAGTATGTGATACATTTCTGAAACTTCTGCTCGTATTTTGCAGACGTTGAAACCTAGTGCATCTTGAAATTATCGGCAAGTGTGTTTTTGACATCATGTACAAAATGCGTGTATTCTTTGGTCTTCTTCAACGTTCTTAAGCCACATGATGCAGACTCTGAGATCTTCTGATGAACTTCTTGTGCCGGTTGTTTCGTACTTCAAGGTTCCACAACTTCTCAAACTTTTGCTGTAAGTTTTATTTGTTGATATCAATATATATTGTGTGTACGGTTATCTTCAATTTGTTAATATTATGTAATGTAATTTGTATGAATCTAATGTGTTTTTCTTATTGTTACAGATGAATTTTGACGCCAAGTGTATTCTTTGGACTTCTATGGAGCTAATGATGACATCTTCAGCGTTCGGAAGAGTCTGCTTGATTTTGTTTTACTTCTCGTTCTATTTCTTCGTATTGAAATAAAATCGTTCTTTGCTTTTCTTCAAATTGTTCTCTACACTGGTAATAAGCGGAACTTGTTTTTCTTGAATAGAATTTAACTGTGCATTCAGTTTTTGTATGTGCACTTCTAGGTCGGCTGAATATTTCTGGCGAGCTCTAACATCAGATTGTAAGAGTTTGCTATTTTTTCTTAAATTTTCTAACATATCCGCATTTTTAGATTCAGTTTTATGAGCTGTTTTTAAGTGCTCAGTTAACATATTAACTTTTACATTCATAGTTTCCAGAGCGCTTACTTCCTCCAGCACTTTATTTTTCAGAAGAATTAGAGTGTTCTGAGTTCTTTCTTCTGCATAATGCAAATAATTTGCGAGCAATGATATACGTGTGACTAAATTTTCGTCCTCACCATGATTTATAAAACTTGATAAAGATAGTGGTGCAAAAGAGGGCAGTGATGTTAAATTTAACAAGTTGAATATGTGATTTGCACACGAATACAACACGTAAACGTATATTATATCTTCAAGTTCCTTGTCAAATTCATCGCAATTTTGACTAAATTTTTTCATTATAGTATTTGGATTTATGCCAAATTCGTGAGCAAATCGTTCATAAAATTTGATTACGTTAGCTAATGTTGGATTAACAAAATCATTTATTGTTATATCGTAATCTGGTCAGCATTCTTTTAATCCATCAACATCACCTTCTTGGTAACCTTTTTCGTTGCCTTGTTTGTTGCCATTGTATCTAAAATAATATAACATACGTTTAAATTTATTATTTGTTGCGCATTATTGTATATATTACCTGATAATTATTAGCTCTTTTGTTAAAATAATGCTTAACACACGTGCACTGTATACAATTATATTTTCTTCACAATCACAGGACCAAACTGTACCGCTTCAAGTTCATTCGATTTTAAAATGTTTTGGCTACCAAAAAGGCGGGAAACCAATGTGCGAATTTAGCAACGATAGTTTAAATAATGTGGAATTGTATAGTTTAAATAAATATTCCCCAACTAACCTAATTAAAATTCAATCAGTTTAAAACTTATTATTCTATGAATAAAATGTAGTAAATAGTTTTAATTGTAATGAAATAGAAACTTTGTTAAATGTACACGACACCTACATTTAGTTTTTGAACTATGAAACTTAAAGCCGTTAAGGCTGGCCAGTGGCGCGCCAACGAAATCTGCCGCCCGGGTGCAAGACTTTATTTGCCGCCCCTATGTATCAGTGGCGTAACTAGAAATAAAAGGCCCCAATGCAAAATTTGATTTAAGACCCCCTATCTCCTCCAAAAATTCAAATAACTAATTTTTTTCCGAGAATTTTTATCTTATATCTTAGGAAAGTATTTATGAACAAGAAAGTCATTATGTGCAACATAACAGTCACTCCCCTATTTTTCTATATTTTTCTGTGAACACATTATTGATATATTCTTAACTTATACTTTATACAGTATGTAGTGTTATTTTCATGTTATATATGTGTAGTGTAAAATGAAAAAATATAGCAATATCTTTATATTTTTTGAGTAATTATCTACTTTTATTAAAAGGGACAAACAATAACAAGAATAATTATAAGAAATATTAGAAGGAAATGCGCCGCAGGCGAAATTTTTTTATGATGAATTGATCGAATCGCCGGGGAAGAACACAATTTCATGGCATAATCGGGAAAGACTCGTGTTTTATACAGTCCATTTCTATTTAAAATTTACGCGCAAAATTGGATTTTAGAAATGATGAATTTATTGTAGGTATTCGTTCTAAAATACCACCTGCATTTTCCATAATTATCTAACATTACCTACATTATTTATTTTTGTCATTTAAACAAAAATATTTTTTTACAATCCACAATTATTTAATTAACATGATAAGCGTTTTTTATGATGATTATTATTATTAACGAGGCGGCTTTTTGCCGCCCCTGAAATTTGCCGCCCGTGTGCGGTGCACTCCCTGCACCCTCGGGTTGGCGCGCCCCTGAGCTGGCGTTTGAAACGATGAATCGCGTAACAAAAGTTCCCGCCGGTCTTGAACTATGCGATGCTATTGCTATTGCTATTGAGGGGACAGCACTAGAAGCGAACGTAAGCCGAGAGTAACCGAATAATAACGAGCAGACTACAATTGTTGCTGTTTCGTTACTATATTATAAAATATTTTAGTAATTAACGTTGTCAAAAATGAGAGAATAATATTTGACCCATGAAACTAAATAATTGCGCTCTGGTAATAAAAATAAATTTTTAGAACACCTATGTATATATTCTCTATCAATGTTTTAAAAGTTAACAATCTCTTTATTCATTCACTTTAACAGAGCTGTATATTTTTATATAGAAATAAATATTAGGTAGGTATATAATTTGTTAATTATTATCATTTATAAAAATCCGGAGAAACAATCAGGAAAGGAATAGTAGGGTAGTTTGGCATAATTGGATAAAATAATAATATAATACCTTTTTAGTTGTACTATTGTTATTATTTTACATATTGTTGACGCTCGCTAGTCGACTGACGTACATAGAAGTCGAACTTAGGAGCTCCGGCGGGGGGTGGCAGCGAGCGCGGTACAAGAACACACGTAATGCCGTCAGCAATAATACGCTCTTATGGAAAAATCTCCGTTCTTCCATTATTCAAATTTGGTACATGTTATTAAGAAACTGTAAACATATTTAAATTTCTGACAATTGATTGCAGGGGCAGGTATGTTTTATTATTCTTCATTTTATTAAACTTATTTTTTTTTGTTTATAACTTTTACATTTATTAACTTATAAACAAATAAATAGTGCCTGCCCCTGGATACCATATTAAAATTGTACAAAATATTTTTTTTGTTTCTGCTGAATCAATACTTTTTGAACTGAGAAAGAACTATGATTTCACTGCTTCAGACGCCAGCCTTAAACAACATAAAGAAAAAGTTTTGCATAATTTTCAAAAACTCTTATCCATCTCAACTATAGGTAAGTACCTAGAAGGTAAACTGTTCACGGTAAAGAAAATGCATACTAACCAATAACGAGGAATTCAGATGCAAATAAAAGTAATCGAGCTGAGTATTTAAATAGTTATATTCAGCAAGGAAAGCAAGTTTGGATAAATGAAACAAATTTCAATTTATTTTGCAGCAGAACAAGAGGTCCTGACAGAACTTGTATCAGGGCAGTTCAATTCCTTCCTGCAACTAGAGGACCAAATGTCCATGTCCAAATGAACATTTTCTGCAGCAGGCGTTGTTGGTATGGAACGTCTAATGCTTGGGTTGCTCCAACAATGTCAAGAAATGGGTAACCAACTGTAAGATTTAATAATCATTGCAAACAACGCGCCTTGTCATTTACAATTAGAGGCTGTTATTAATGGAACAACATCAACTCTATTGCGACTAGGACCGAATTTGCCAATACTAAATCCCATTGTAACTTTTTGGTCGAAAATTAAGAATTACACGAAAACTCAAATGCAAATTCCTGAAGTTTCAGCGTCCGGTGTTATTAAACAAAGATTATAACATATTTGGAGCAAATTATTGTGCTCATACTGATGCTGCACAACATACAACAACGCACCATGCTACAGCTTTAGATATAGGTAATATGGCAGTTTTATGTCAATTTAATTTATTATATTTTTATGTATTACTAGCGAACCCGGCTCGCGTTGCTACGCCTCCAACTCGAATTTAAAGGAATCTCCTTATAAGAATTCTAAGTTATTGCCATACAATACATGGTGGCAATTCTAACTACGTCCATGATACCATACCAAATTTGAACCCAATCGGTTACCACCATTTTGTTTAAAGATGGCGGACTGATATTTTAGTATGCTCATGTCATAAGATAGATCATAAGTTATAACCATTACAAATTTGAACCCAATCGGTGCAGTACATTTTGAGTTAGCTAGCCACCATTTTATTTCAAGATGGCGGACTAACATTTTAATATATGTACCTATGTTTAAAGACAGATTCTTAGCTATTACTGTACCAAATTTGAACGCGCTTGAAAACAAACAAATCTTTCCTCTTTATTATATTAGTATAGATATCAGTTTAAAAACATTAAATAAACAGCATTTTCTAATAAAATAATATTCCTGATAATTTTAATATTATTTGGACGCTTTATTTTTAGTCTACTAATTTTTATGCAGTGGCAGTTGCAACGAAAAATTTTTGACTGGAAAACATGGCAATTAATTTTGCGATTTAAAAAATTCTCCTTGATTCGTAATCAGCATATCAAACAACATATACATATACCCTTAACGTATGTATAGCGTACCTGCTCCCTTGTGAGACGGAAAAATTTCCACTTATTAGTTACAGTTAGGTTCTTCAAGCTACTAGTAAAAAAATTCCGCTAAATTTTTATATAACCATGGTTATTATTATGGTAATCAATTCTTCTATTGTCTGTCATTTGTGTCATGCGATTTTCATAATAAAATATTGGACGACAAAAACGTGTTGTTGTATAGTCAAGTGAAATGTCTTGTTATTTATTGAGGAACAATATAATTATATACGTTTGTAAGTAAGCATAGATATAAAAAAAATAGTCGAATGAGATAGATTGACAGTAAAAAGATTGTAATTGAATGTACTTGTGAGTACTTGTGTATTATTTTGTACTTATATTAACCATAATCTTCAATTATTGGTTATGGGCTCAGAAGGTATATGCTCGTAACTGCCCCCCTCTTGATGCCCATGAACTGAAGTATTCACTTGTAATATCACATGTACATTCATTCTTTCCGGAAATTTTTTTGAGTGCTTTCCAACAACGTCTTAATTAGCTCGAGTGGTACACGAGAGCTAATTACGTGAATGAATGCACGAGTGCATATTCGGTAAGAAAATCGCAATGACACGGCCGCTCTATTTTTGAATTCTTTTTATAATAGAAACTTGAAATATTTTTTTACTAAATTTATATTTATCATTTATAAATATGTATTATTTACCTTATTATTTGTTTATTTACACTCAAAATGACAATTTAACCAATTTTTAATTTAATGTCAAAGTGACAGATGACGAAAATTTTCCGCTTATTAATTTTAGTCAAGTTACTCAAGCTACTAGTAAAAAAATTCCGAGAAATTTTTTATATAACCATGGTTACTATTATTGTAATCTATTCATCCATTGGCTGTTATTTGTGTCATGCAATTTTCAGCACAAAATATCACTAGATTCAACCGATTTTTGAACCAGTATTTATATTTCTGTAACTAAATAACATTTTTTATCTACAACAATAGAATAATGTATTCATTATATACGTGAAAGTAGTATAATAAACCCCTCCATAAGGACACATTATGAAATAATGAATTCATTATTTCACACTGTTAAATAATGAGTACTTGATTCTTCCGAACTGTCAAAATTATTCGGATGAATTGTCAATTTTTTAAGGTTAGGTTAATATGAATACTAATTTGTAAATAAGAAATGTTGCTTTATTTAAAAAGTCGTAGATAAAACGTCGTATTTGACTCGCAAATAATGGCTATAATTCACTCGGATGATTTATTAACTCGTCTTCGGCTCGTGAATAAACTTTCGTCCTCTTGAATTATAGCCTTCATTATTTGCTCGTTAAATAATATACTATTAATTTTAAATAATTTTTATATTTATGCTTAATATTTAGAAACAACTAATGGAAATATCGTTCTTATATTTCTAATCATTATTTTTGGTTCACATGTGCTATGGTGTTGTTACTTTTATTTATGTAAAAATATAATAATAAAAAACATTAAGCGCTGCATGTTTGTTTAGGCATAACTGTGAAAATAATATGAAACTAGAATTCAAAATACGTGTATGTGTGTGTTTTGATCATATTAATTTTTGTTTACAACATTGTTAAATTTATAAAAATACTTTTTATTAAAACATAAGATATTTACAAACATTTAAGTTATACAATACAGTCAAATAACACATAAAATGTAAATTTTATCAGTCAGTGACAACCACAACTTTTAACTACCATTTTCTTATATTTTTTCAGAACAACATTTGAATCTTCCAAAAAGTACAAGACAGAAATCGGCGTTAGTTTTGTTGGTGCAAAACATGGTTTTGGAACGTGATTCGGCTTAATTAAATGCACTAATGTTTGCACTATAGCATGATTGGTTGCATTCATGTGGGCATTCAAGGGGAATCTGCATTCACCGCTGCAGTAGTATGCTGCATATCCTTCAGGAGCTATTATCCAGTCCTAAAAATACACAGGTATGATTTAGTAGGTAACGTATTCTAACTGCATTATAGATAGTTTGAAGTGAAGAGTCGGTTCAGCTGCACGAACGGGCGAAACTAATTTTTGTGTACTTCACATATTACAATTTGACCTAGTACCGCTTACTATATCTCATTTCACACCATAACAATATATAAGTAACGATAACGACAAACAGAACAAAAATAATTATTCACTTATTACTTATGACCATTTACACCGTCTCCACTTAAATTTTAAGTGGCACTTAAATGAAAAATATCGAATCGAATTAATGACAGCAATGTTATTTCTTCGTTTGGCAATTTTATTTTGATTCGATATTTTTCATTTAAGGAAAACTTAAAATTTAAGTGAAAACGATGAAACTGGCCATAATGCCATCATGCAAGCATCAGTATGAGAAAATTCCTGACCGATGTTTCTGAGATAGAGAGTAGAGAAGTTTTCTCTTTCTTTCATCTATACATCTTTCTCTAAGACTTAAAATTAGTAATTCGCGTAACCGACTTACCGACTCTTCATTTAAATAGTACTATAATAAATTATAAAATGCGCGCACATAAGCGTGCCCAAATGAACAATAATGCAAAAAAATGTTTACCTGCCATTTCAAATCTTTGAAGTTAATGTACAAAGTTTCGATTTTGCAACTTTTAGAAGATCCATGATTGCTTAATTCTAAAATAAAAATAAATATTAGTTCGAAGAATTTTTTCAGAACTCATAATAATGTTAATCGTATCATCAACTGTTATTTCCTTTTTCCATGCAACATTTATTGATAATTATAAACAACATAATGCGTTAGTTACTTATAATACGTAAGATACTTATAATTCATTAGTTACGGACTTAATACGTTAGATACAACCATAATAACATCAAAACCATATCAAAACCTTCCATAATTTGCAAACTGACAGATAAAATTGTTGATTTGTTTTAACATCGCCGTCGTTGATGATACGATTAAGCTTTGAATATAACGTGAATATATGCGATTTAAGCCCCCTTGGATGTTCAAAGAGACTCGGTTTCACCTCGTCGCTTAGCAACATCCTCGGTATTATAAATCGCATAATATTCTTGTTATATTAATAGCTATAAAATATTTATTTGAGAATGGTACTGTTCATAATATGTTTTTCATTTTTCATGTATCTAACAAATGAAATTACCTGAAGAAGGGAGTTACATCGCTTCCGAAACGTTATATTAGTATTTCTCAAAAAATCTAACGACGTGTCATAATAACAAAATTATAAGCACTATAGTGGCGTCCCTTATAGTCTAAGCACCATAATGGATACATTAAGGTTATCGGTATCATAATGAACTAAAATACAACTCGTTTCTACGAAAGTGTCAAAAATAGCATTTATATTATTTTTAGATTTAAATTTTATGTTCAATAACAAATAATTTATTTTATTTTTTGACTGAGTTACGCCAGAAAATTAAATTTTGCATGCAATACCAATCATTATGGGTACACAACTTGTTATAAAACTCGGCTTCGCCTCGTCTGATAATCAGCAGAACTAATGCCAAAATAATTCATGTTACGATCCTTATAATATAAATAACTATTGTATAACTTACCACCAGAGCTGGGACCAATACTCAAAAAAAGTATTTAAATACTAAATACTTTTGAGAAAGTATTTGAAGTACTAAGTACCAGTATTACTGTAAATACTTTTTATAACTCAAAAGTACTTACAATACTAAGTACTAAGTAATTACTAAATATAGCTAAAAAAATTATTTTTAAATAAAATAACACCCAATAGATGAATTGATAATAGTAACCATATGGTTATATAAAAATTTTCTCGGAATTTTTTTACTAGTAGCTTGAGTAACTTAATTGGAATTAATAAGCGGAAATTTTTCCGGTATCTGCCACTTTGACATTAAATTAAAAATTGGTTAAATTGTCATTTTGAGTATAAATAAGCAATTAATAAGGTAAATGATACATGTTTATATTGTAAAAAGAATTAAAAAATAGAGCGGTGGTGTCATTGCAATTTTCTTTCCGAATATGCACTTGTGCATTAATTTATGTCCAGGAAAATTAGTACATTATGCACCAAGGGAGGAAAAGTCGATTTTGATACCGCGAGTGAATTGACAGCACAAGACTGAATCGAGGGCTGCCGAAGGCAGCGTTCTTCCCAAAGTGCATACGGTAATTTTTGTCACGATTGCACAGAAAAATGAGCTGAAACTTGCTTTTTTAGAGGAAGCAAAAACTCGTTTTGCTTCCTCTGAACAGGCACGTTTCAGCTCATTTTTCTGTGCACTCGTGATAAAATTTTTTTATCGTGCATTCCAACAACGAAATTAGCTCTCGTGTACCACTCGAGCTAATTAAGACGTTGTTGGAAAGCACTCAAAAAAAATGCCGGAAAGAATTAATGCACATGTGATATTATAAGTGAAAATAATTGTTTATTTATATAAACCTAATACAAATAACAATGACATTTAAACATTTATTAATGTTTACAACGTAAGATTCATTCTTTATATATAATTAAGGGCTGATTTTATAGTCTCCGGTTTAAATTTTAGTTGAAAATTTTATAAAACGAAAAAGGAAAACTATAAAAGCAGATTTTGATTTACTGTGGCTCATCGTGCGCATGTGAAAAGTATTTAGTAATTTAAATACTTTCAGTACTTAAAATATCTGAAAGTATTTTAAAGTACATAAAAGTATTTAAAGTACTTTTTAAAGAATAAAAGTACTTAAAGTACAGTACTGAATACTTATTTTGAAAAGTATTTTAAGTAAAGTATTTAAAATATTCGATGTACTTAAAGTATTACTTCCAATACTTTTACTTTAAGTAATTCCCAGCTCTGCTTACCACTAAACATTCTGCGCATCATTGTAGCGGAATTATATTCAGTTCTTTTCATTTTTGTGTCTCTTCTTGCCCGAACTTTAACATGGTTTGTAGCTTTTAAAAATGCAACCATAAAAGGTTGTTTTTCGTCATCTCCTTGTGTGCTAACTAGACCGATATCGTCTGGTCTAATTGCATGTGCTAAAACAAAAATCAATTTATCCCTGATAAGAGAAAAGTTGTTTATTTGCAAAGCTTCATGGAAATTGCTAGAAAATATGAACAAAACGGCAAAAATATCAACGCTTGTATACAACATGTGTTGTAATCTAATTTATAAATAAACAAATCAGAGTGAGAAGAAGTTTGCAATAAGGTTAGATAGGACGTTAGTTAATGCAAGGACAAATATAAATAAATAAGTATTCATATTAAGATATGTAAAAATTATGCTGCAGGCAATTTGCTGCGTGTTTCATGAATATGTGCAAAATTAAGAATAGTTGTTTTTTATTTTGATTTCAAAAATAGTAGCGAAATCTATTATCCTGCGAACACAATAGTTATCTATTTATCGATTGATACAAATTATTTACGAGCGAAAAAGTTTAGCGCATGAAGTCTGCCGAGTGCGCCAATTTTCACAAATTGCAAAACGTACTATTTTAATTTTAATCTGATAGTTTCATTTTAATAATAAATAAAAATTACTAATCTTTACTACTTTATTAGTGAATTATAACTTTTTAACTCACTAGTTATGATACAATTAATTTATTTTATTAAATTTTGACGTATATAACTGTTATTATTAACTCCTTAGCGACAATTTTAAACAACTGTTTATTCGCAAGTGAATTAAAATTTACTAAAATTACTCAACAGATTTTTAAATCAATCTGACGTTCTAAACTATCATTATTTCGAAAAAAAAATGCATAAAAACAATGACAACTTGCCACTAACGACTACTTTGATTAGTTTTTTTTTGTTATGGCAAAATAACTAGCCTTTCGGACTCGAGGACTAAACTTTCTTCGTTTGAATAAACATTCATGTATTTCACTTGGTGTATCTATTATTCAATTTTGACGTTTTAAACTACTATTATTAATTCCATAGCAACAACTTTAAACAACTGTATATCTGCAAGTGAGTTATTTTTTTAATAAATCACTCAACACATTTTTAAATCACTCTGACGTTTTAAACTGTCATTGTTTCGTCAAAAATTTATAAAAACAATGGCAACTTGTCACTAACGACTACTTTGATTTGTTTTGTTACGTCAAAATATATTTATAATTCATATATTTGAGATAATTTCGTCAAAATTGAATAAAATATTGTATAAACCACGTGAGATACGAATGTTTATTCACTCGAAGAAATTATCCCACTAGCACTTCGGGCTCGGAGGCTAAGCTTTCTTTTTCTTGAATAAACATTCACGTTTCTTACTTGGTGTATAAATATCTATGAATTTGCCCAAGTTACTGCACTTTTTTACTGCTTTAAATATATGCAATCAACAAAGAATTTTTGACACTAGTTGTTTCTTGTCAAAGATAGGTAGATTATTAGGTACCTACCTGGTTTATCTGTTGGGTGAACTGACAGGTAAAGGCATTTATTGGATTCCGGAAACGCCACCCACGAAGACAATAGCCCAATCATGTTAAGCTCAATCCAGCCCATGTAGTCAGAAGTAGTATTCACAGAAGTAACAAATTCTAATTCTCTTTCCCTGAAAATAAAGATAACATAACTTACGAGATAATTTTTAGAATTTTTTAAATATATACCCATCATCAGTTCGAATTAATTGATATGCAGTTACTGTGTAGTTGGTAATTTCCCCATTGTAGCTCAAATTTGAGTTTTTGTAAATCCGTAATTCGGCTCTAACGATATCTTCGGCAACGGGTAATTCGGAAAAATTAAACCATAGTCGTGTTCCTCTTTCGTGACGGACGCTATTGACGTGATTACCTTAAAATAATATTTTACATTTTACAAAATAATAAAAAAAAAACATTGTTTACGTACTTTGACTCTCAAACGTCATAATTATATCGCTTTTATCAATTGCTTGTTGTTCTTCACCACTTAAATTTAACTCTGTGCTTCTTGCATGCCGATTATTAGAATCTTCCATTAAAGTTTTGTAAACATCCATCAAAAATTGAGGTGCCGCTTTTCTTAATGGAGCTTTAAATTTTCTTCTAGGTCGATTGGACAATCCCAGTAAATTTAAAATATCATGTTCTACATCGAATGTTTCTTGTTTTGTCATAATACGTTTTATTCTAGTTTGATCCAAATCATTGTCGACATAAAATCCAGACGAAGTTTCACTAATTGATATTAATTGTATATAAATACAAGAAAGTACTAAATAAATATGTAAGTTTATCATTTTAACGAATATATTGCACTAAAGTTAACAATCGCGGGAATTAAGCACATACGATCACTCACTTAGAAGTTCTCACTGCTTCAGTCACTCTACCACTTAGTACCTAGTCGAGAACCAACTCTACGAACTACGAAAGTGATTTGATATTAAAATATCTACCTAATATTCAAGGCTTAAATATTTTTAATAAATTACCGACTTCTTTAAAAGAAGAGAGTAATAAAAATAAATTTAAAAACTCACTAAGGTTATTTCTTCTGAATAAGAGTTACTATACTTTAGATGAATTTTCTGCAGACTGCGGCTGATTGATTTCAATATTGAATTTACTCTAAAATATATGTTCCCAACTCTGACATATTCTATACTTGTATTTTACTAGTCGATGGAATAAATACTTTATTATTATTATTATTATTATTAGACTGTAGTGTAGAGTCGTACTGCCGACCCGTCCGCTTTCAGCCGGTAGTTGGCGCTGAGGTCTCGCAATGGTAGCGATTGGTTCAATTCTGACCAATAAGAATTAGTTATTGAAACTTCAAGAGATGTACGAATCATGGAGTGAAATGATCCAGGGGGAGGGGCGATCGCCCCCTATGGCAAAATCTAAGAATTTTTTAAAATATATTACACATAAAATTTGATAAATATTTTTTGTTATTTTTTATTAATAAAAATAATATAATTTATTTCTAAATGTCAATTTTAATTTCAAATTATTTGCCGAAATATTACAATTAAAAGAATCATTAAAGTCTTCTGAAATAGTTCCTGCAACAATTATGGATTCATTCGTTGCAGTGAAAATTATCCCGAAATAAATCGAATATTTACGATATATATGTCATTACCTGTAAGTAATGCATCAGCTGAACGCAGTTTCTCCACCTTAAGAAGATTAAAAACTTATCTTCGAAATAGAACAAGCGAAAAGAGACTATCCGGTTTGGCTCTCCTTAATATTCATAGAGATATTTAGATAGATACTGACAAAATTATTGATCGCTTTGCAAAGTCATACCCACGTCGCCTTCAATTTATTATTTAATTTATATTTTTGTTACATAACTTTGTATTTAGAATGTTTAGTTTTTGTTTCTTAGTAATATTATTTAATTTTGTTTTTATATTTATTGTTATTTTCATCAATAAAAATAATATTCTCAAATTATTATAATTTGTACATCTTTATTTTATTGAACGACAGTGATTACATTTCCCTAAAATCGCCCATAGGCGTAGCCAGGGAGGATTTGGGAGTTAACCTTCTCCGCTCTCCCATTTGTTATCTACTATCGGAGTAATAAGTATAGTCACTCGGATGTAAAGTTGAATAACTTGTTTAAAAATAATCCAAAACATTTAAATAAAACTTTATACTAAAGTATGTACATTTCTACGTTATTGTATGGAATTTCAAATTTTTAAATGTATATGTGTAGAAATAACAAAAATTTATAGCAAAAATGAGTTATGATTTTGACACATTTTTAGAAACTGTTAACTTTAATGACGTCTACTGTCAATATACATCATGCAAAAAAAATCAAATTTTGGTATAGTATAGTTATAAGCCTAGTTAAGTTATTTGCTACTGTAAATTTTTTTAAATATTTATATTTTGTTTATAATAATAAAATAAGTGAACATGTAATATCTTTGTTACTGGTAATCTTATAAGATTCAAATTCAGGTTACCGATGCCTTATATAATTATAAAAAATCTGACGTGGCCATCACACAACCTTCCGCCATATCTAGATTTTAAACAGAAATGTATACGTGCAATCCGGTGCCCATTTAAAAATAATAATAATAATATAGATTTTAGGTTGCATCCATTGAAATAATTTTCCTTTATGGTCAATATAAAAAATGTTTAAGTTAAGTTAAAGTTTAGGCACTGGCGGGAACGCGGAGCGTGACGCAAGTGCGCAGAAGCAGTTGTTTTGTTCAAAAACTTTGTTATATTATAATACAAAATTTGGGGCTAACTTCATGGTATTTAAATACTTTTGAATTTAAATATTGTTTTTTAGTAATTGAAATACTATGTTTAAAATACTTTTTAAAAAATATTTAAATATAGATACAAATAATGAAGAAAGTATTTTAAATAGTATTTAAATACTTAAGTATCTAAATACTGCCCAACTCTGCAGTAGACGTCATTAAAGTTAGCAGTTTCTAAAAATGTGTCAAAATCATAGCTCATTTTTGCTACAAATTTTTGTTATTTCTACACATATACATTTAAAAATTTGAAAATCTATACAATAACGTAGAAATGTGCATACTTTAGTATAAAGTTTTATTTAAATTTTTTGGATTTTTTTTAAACAAGTTATTCAATTTTATATCCGAGTGACTATACTTATTACTCCGATAGTAAATGCTAAATTTTTAAAATTATTATTTATTATTTATTTTAAATTTTTTACGTGAAAGATGGTAAAATCTTATGTAATTTGCCCTGTATGAAAATACTTGACTTTTAATGAAACAGCCTTTGACCTTGAATCCAAAAAAATTTTCGCCTGCGGCGCTTTTCTTCCCCTGGCAGAAAAGTATCCCCCACCTCAAACAGTAAATCCTGACTACGCCTATGAAATCGGCCCCCCCCCCCCCCCATGCAAAACTTTCTGGATCCGTCACTGTGATGTCATATGTGTCTGCAAACGTGAAACATTTTAGAGAGAGAGACATAATAATTAGTAGGATTTTCAAAACTAGGGTTGCCAGATTTAAAAAGCGTTTTTATAGGAGAATGTACCAAAAAATATAGGAGATTTTAAAAAAGATACATAAATTTTGAATTTTTAAATCGAATTTAATTTTATAAATAAGAAAACTTAAAAAAGCGAGCATTTTTATACAAAATAATTGTTAGTTTTAGTTATTAGGTATACTTTTCGTGACGATTTTTTGTTAAATAGAAATAACAATCATAATTATTACTTGCAATTTAATTATAATTTTACAGATTAATGTAACTTCTGAACTAAGGCCCTTGTAAAGTTTCAGTATAACTGTACGTAGAATTTAATGCAAGAAACCGGAAGTCGTTATCTGTGTCCGTTTAGAAGTTACAGTTCATTAAAATGAATGTATACGAAAAATTTTAAAATTTCCAAATTTTCCCTCGATGAAAATCTTAATATTTTAGCTTAACTAAGGCCCTCGTAAAGTTTAAATATCATGTGTCTTGTAGAGAATTGTACGTAGAATTTAATGCAAGAAACTGTAAGTCGTTATCTGTATCGGTTTAGAAGTTACAATTCATTAAAACAATGTATATGAAAATTTTAAAAATTTCCAAATTTTCCTTCGGAGAAAATCTTAATATTTTTGCTTAACTAAGGCCCTCGTAAAGTTTTAATATAATGTATATTATAGAAAATTGTACGTAGAATTTAATGCAAAAAACCGGAAGTCGTTATTTTTATCCGTTCAGAAGTTACAGTTCATTAAACAGAAGAAATACGAAAAAACGCTGGAATTTCTCAACTTTCTCTTGGAGAAAATCTTCAAATTTTAGCTTAAGTAATGGCCTCATAAGTTTTTAAAGTAATGTACTTCATAGAAAAATGTTCGGAGAATTCAATGCAAAAAAGCAGGGGTCGTTATTTTTATCAGTTTATAAATAACATTAATGTTTGTGTGAGGTGACGAAATGTCGACTTTTTAAAAATGATTTAATTATTCGAAATACATTTTAGCGATTTTCTCGAAAACTGTGCCACTTATAAGAAAATTGATAATGACTTTTTCTGTAGAGAATTTAGTGCTCTACAATTATATGTAATAGTTTTTCGCGTATCATTAACCAATTACTCGATAAATGTAAAAAAACCAAAAACAGTAACACATTTTGCTACGCTACGGACTTAGCACACACCGTAGGGCCGGGGATTTTTGGTATAAACATCACCAAAAACCTCCAAACACATGCCATAAATAAAATCATTAGGATCAAAAAGTCCGTCTACAAACCGTTCTTTGACTAGACTAATATGGTAAGATCCGTAGTAGTAATGGTATGTATAATAAAAAGGCTTAATGGATCAATTTTTATAATTTATTTTACAGAACGTTTCGGACACGTAACGTAGTCTATCTTCAGCTGCTGTCACAAAATAAAAGCAAAGACCAAAAGTCGTCAACAAAAGGATCCTTTTAAATATGTTAATTAAAAATAATTAGTTTCTCCGTATAAACGGTATTGACAGTTTTTTTTATGGTGGCTGCTAGTATTTGTTTTACTTTCAATAAACTTTTTAGGAAAAACGTTCGTCGCGTGAACAGGGCATTATATTGTTGTTTTGTGGTTTGAATATTTATAATATAACAGTGGTGAAGGTATATAGTATGAGCATGAAAAATAATAAGATATATTTACGTACCAGTTTCAAATTGAACATTTGTAATTGAGTAAAATTATTACCAAATTTAGTTTCGTAGATTAGAAATTCACAATGCTAGATATTAAAGATCACATAAATCCCATGTATTTAATTATTATCATTTAGTTCGCCTGCTAATCGTTGGGAAACAGGTAGGTAACAGAATATTAAGTAGAGATTACAGACATATTTACAGTTTCGAGAAATTGTTTCGCAGAATTGAATTTCATAATACAATGGGGATTACGAGGATTACAGATTTGGTAATTTGCCGTTAGGTATTTAGTTGAAGTTAACTGTTACTTATTGATTTGTATTTTCGTAGAAAACATTATACCATAATATATAGCAGGGGTGGATACCCGGTGTGGCCTGAAAAGTCGCCTGGAATTAAAAAATGACCTGTGCTGCTGTGCTTTATGTTAAAATTTATTGTAGTATGATTCTTAAATTAATATGTCTATGCTTAAAATACTTGTGTTTTAAGTTGTTAGGAATAAGCCAAAACAAAATTTAGGTATATTTTTAATACAGTTTCTAAAATATAAGGTACTTATGCATTTATTGTAATAATGGTATTTTCGTTCATAGGTTCGTACCTACATACTTAGAATTTCTACTTTTAACATCCCGAAAACCAAAGATTGTTCTGATTTATAATTATTATAATTTTTAATTACACATGAAATGAGGTGTAACGTAAAGCTTGTTTATCTCTGAACAAAATGAGACTTTGAATTTAAAGGTATTTTACCTTGAATTTGAGAATAATTTCACCTACGGCATTTAAAATCAATTGAAAGAAAATTTGAGCAAAATTGACCTGTCACAATTTTACTTGCCATCCGCCCCTGCTATACGGATTAAAAATAACAATAATTAGAAAATGCTATAACTGCAATTTAGCCAAACAATTACCGAGATTTTAACAGGACCAGTGCCAATGTAGCTTAGTTGGTTAGAGCGTAACTCCGGCATAGTGAAAGTCTCGGGTTCATGTCCCGGTGGTGGTCATGATTCTTCGAACATTGTCATTTTCAATAATGGTGTAAAAATAAATTTATCGTTGCTCATCTTTACTTAATCCGACTTAACCTACTTAATAATTAGTTACCTGTTAATATTAATTTTTTGTTTATTTACTAATAATATTTCATTGATTAGCCAATAAATATACAAGTAAAATATTTCTCTTTATAGAAATACAACCTGTAAGAAATGGAGATACTTTACTGAAGCTGAATCTACATTTTTTAAACGCATTCCAATGTTGCTGATGAATTTGCTTCGGAGGATGTGGAATCTGCAATTATCATTGTGAATGAATGTATCCCATGGTCTAAACTCTAAAGAATACGTAAGGTCGAACGCTTCGTAAACTCGTCCAAGCCGCGCATGACGTCACTCAGACCTTACAGTTCTGTTTTACGCGTTAAGTGTAATATGTGAACAGTGATATAATAAAACATTTCTTTGTTTATCTCGTAAACTATAAGTAATACGAGGCCGAATTTAAAAGTTTCCGAAATGACAAAGAAAACAAAAGAAATCTGGCTCGAATTATTATTATTTTTTTCGTAACAATCCATTCGAAGCTCAACACACTTTGCTCAGCATTTATCTAGCTTTCCGATTCCCTCCCGGAAGTGACTTTCTTCAAGATCCTCAAAAAAACCGTTCACAGCCACGATCACCTTTTCATACGACAGATATTTCTTTCTAGACAGGAATTTTTAGTTTCAGGAATAGGTCGGAGGGAGCCAAATCAGGTAAATAAGGTGAATGCGGAAGAATTTGAAACTTCAATTCCGATAATTTTTACTGCGCGATTGTGCTTGAATGTGCAGGTGCGTTGTCGTGATAAAACAACACCTTTTTTGGCCATTTCTGGGGTGTTTTTCCTGAATGGCTGCTTTAAACTTGTTCAAAAGTGTTCTGTAGTATTGCTCTGTAATAGTTTATTCCTTTTCAATATAATATATTTAGCAAAACTCCTTTGGCGTCCCAAAAATCTAATCCATCACCTTTCCAACCGAATTAATGGTCTGGGCCTTCTTCGGAGCGGGTTTCCCAACGGGAAGTCAACGGTTTGTTTCAAGTGTGTAGTGGTGAATCCAGGTCTCATCCATGGTCTTGAATCGCCTTTTAATTCGGTTGGATTCCTCTAAAATTCTACCAAACTATCGACTGAGATTCTCGCTTGAATGCGTTTTTTTCTCTGAATTCAGCAAATACGGCACACACCTTTATAAGAGATGCCTATACCTTGCTTAATTTCAAATACTCGTATTCGTCGGTCTTTCAAAACCGTTTTATTGGTTTTTATCTATTTCTGGTGTGGTAGCCGTATTTGGACGTCCTGAAAGTGATTCATCTATTGTGTGCGTCTTGCTACGCTTGAATTCAGAAACTTATGGTGGAAAATGAAGTAGATGAATCCCCAAGTATCAATTCTTGATTTGATGTCAGTATTCCTCTCCAAATGAAAGAATTTTGTAATCGCTCGAATTTCTTTTCTATCCATTTTTCAAAAGGCACAAATCTACTCACACTGAAATTGTCACCAAAACCAGACTAAATGACAGATCGATAACAATAACAAGCACAACGACATAAAAATGTTTGAAAAAATCTGACGTGGACACCACATGACTTCCTTGTACGCCTATTAAACTGTTTATACTTTTCTTAATAACTAAAATGTAGAATAATATAAAAATATAATAACCGTATTTGATTTATGAGGAAAATACTAAAAAATACCTACAGTAAAGTGCCCTTTTGGCACGGACGATCGCAACCAAAAATATGAGGTAATGAAGTAGATACAACATGAGTCTCAAATACAAAAAAAAATTCAACTTTCTACGACATACCGTTTTTTAATAATGCGAAAAATACCAAATAGTGCCCCTTTGGCACCGACGATCGCAACCAAAAATAGGAGTTGCACAACTAGATGCTATAACAATCCTAAATATAAAATTTCAACTCTCTACGTCTAATCGTATTTGAGTTAGATTTATTGACTATTTTACATACAGAGTTTGTTTATAGTACGTCAAAGTATAATAAAAATAAGTATAAGAAAAGTGTTTCACTTCAATATGTCAGTTAAATCTTTAAAGTTATAATTCAAATATTCTTTAACGGAGTAGAAACAGTGTTTTAACAGAAATTTTTTTTATCACTAATTTAAATTTATTTTTGCTTAAGTTTTTCATATTTTGCGGTAAAACATTATAAAGATCTAAATTTAATGAATTTCTAGTAGATTTTTGAAGTCTATAGCGAGGCTTACGTAGCATATTTGCAGATCTTGTACCATAGGCATGAAAGTCAGCGTTTGAAGGTAAACAAAACTTGGTTCTATGAATTTCAATTAAGTTATAAAAAATGAAAAGACATGGAAAAGGCATAATTCGTAGGTTAATAAAAGCCTGTTTACAATGGTCTCTGTACTTTAGACCCGAAATTATCCTAATTGTCGTCTTTTGGAGTCTAAATGTTTTTAATGCGTTGGTTGCATTACCCCAAAGTAAAATACCATAGGATATAATTGAGTGAAATAATGAAAAATAAATAGTTTTCAACATATATTTGTCAATGAGAAAACTCAGTCTCCTAATAAGAAAAATTAGTTATGCGACATACATACGTCTGGACGTCCGTACGTATAGACGTCACGACGAAACTAGTCATAATGGATTCAGAAAAGGTCAAAACGGATATTTCCGTAAAAATCTGAGAACCGAAATTTTTCGCGATTACAATACTTCCTTTTTACTTCGTACAAGGAAGTAAAAAGCAGTCCCAGTTGCCCATTCTGGAAACTTTTCAATCCACCCTCGTATTTAGCTTATATTTTCAGTAAAAGTAACTCATATTTCATACTATATAACAATGATTCTTTAAACCGAGGGGTTTTCCACTAGTGGGAATCCCTGTACAAATTTTTGGGAATACAAGGCAGTATCTGGGAATATTCGGCAGTACTTGGGAATATTCGGCAGTACTTGGAAATACTCGGCAGTACTCGGGAATACTCAGCAGTACTCGGGAATACTCGGCAGTACTTGGGAATACTCGGCAGTACTCTGTATTATTGGTAATACGTTCAACAATACGTAGAACCACTTGAGCTTTATTTAGTGTACTGGAACTTGTCATTTTAGTGTTTATATGTTAAAACTGTTTAATAAGAAAGTGTGTGATACGGTGATAGTGGAGAATTTGACTATTACAGTAAGTTATTTATGTATTATTATGTATACCCAGGGCCGTTGCGTGGCATGGAGCGGAGGAGCGACCGCTCCAGGCGCCTTATGAAAAAGGCGCCAAAATGTAAATTGAAAAAAGTAATTTGTTTTACTATACCTAACAATAAATTCCTAGTTTCAAAATTAACATTAAGTTAAAAAGTAATACATTGTCACACTTACGTTCCAATAATTCATTATGTTTTCTTAAAATTATAGCACGTAGCACTGTTGTAAGAATATCAGGTATAACAACTGTTTTCCACAAATTAAATGTATAGTTAACAGAATTTACCAGTATCTAAATAAACTGTGTTCTGAAAAGTTGTTTGTAGTTACACGAGTAAAAGACTAAAATATATCACGGTTTATAAATCAGTAAGTGTTTCTGTGACTGTTACTACGACTACAGTGAATAATTTTTGTATATGTGTAATACCTACATATAAGCATATTTATTATAAAAGTGTAAGTACCTACGATAAATAGAAAATTTAGTTTTTTTGTAATAATATCTTTGAGAATGAATGAATGATATAATGTTTAATAGAGCGAGAGAAGTGAGAAGTGCCACTATTATCTGGTTACATTACATTTATAATTACCTAAACAAGAGTAAAACATGTGTAGTGTTTCATAACCGAAAGTTCAAATTTGAGATACCAATTTTACTTTGAATGGGCTGAAGAAAAAATTTTGCGCATGAAATAGGAAAAAAACAGTAAGCTTCACATCCCTTAAAAAGTGTAACTTTTAATTATAAGGCATTTGACCTGGAATGAAAAAAAGATTGCCTGCGGCGCATTTTTTAACTCTATATTCATTAAAATTTCTTCAAATTTGACCTCCTCCCCCAAAACGAAATTCTAGATCCGCGCCTGAGAGGGGAGGTGTAGGGCGCCAAAAAATATTTTTGCTCCAGGCGCCAAAATACCACGCAACGGCCCTGTGTATACCAATGTTTTTCTTTGTTTTTTCGAATAATTTAAAGAGGTATATTAAAGGTAAACATTCTATATCAATAAATCTCGAACAGATCTGATTACCATAAACATGCTCTCTGTTAATATATTAATAAATTTGAAGAAAAAACAACTTTGTACATTTTGTATAGAGTTTTATACAATATAGGTATATGTACTAAAAATATTATCTGCAGAAATACTTCACTAAACTGACTAGAACATTATTTTCTAAATCCATTTCTTATTTTTATAATTTAAGAAACCATCCAAAATTTAATTTTTTGCAGTATTAACAATAATATATCCAGAAAATATAATTACACGGATTCAAAATTGTTGTTAAAAATA